>VDFB02000003.1:607635684-608301541 GCA_007258455.2 Sequoia sempervirens
TGGTTGTATTTTCCACCTCCATCCTCTCCTTAGTTCTATATAAAATCACTACCTAGCTTGTATTTGCATACTCTTGCATATTCATTGTTGCATATGTTGACATACATGTACATTGATGCATGTATTCATTATTTTGCAACTTTTTTTTGAGCTTCTAATGCAATCTTTTCATCTTGACATTTGCACATCTCTTGAAATTTTGGGTCTATAATTGTGTTATTTCATTTATAGTTTTATAGCTTTTCTCGCTCATAAAAAGATCTTGTTTATTCATCTATTTTAGATTTCTAATAAATTTGTACTCGTAATAGATAAAAAATGAATAATGACATGTAAATTTATTAAATTCATTCCTCTAGTTCTTGTAATTTAAAATATTATAATATTGAATGGGCATCACTGTATTTTTTTGTGTTTTATTCCCAATACATGGATTTAATATTTGATAAGACTTAGTTGATCAAGAGAGAAGTGACAACCAAAAAGATAAAGGTACTAGTGACTACCACCAATACCATCAAATTTATGTCATTATTATTATATCCCCATCCACTATAGAGTTTAATTTTTAATAAATGCTCTCACTTTCAATGTTTGTTCAAGGTTTTAAATTGATGTTATTAATATCTTTACTTTTTTAACAATATTTTTTTAGTGTGCTTGATTTTCTAACTATAAGCTCTACATGTTGTGATCATATGTCCATATTTATAAATATATTATAATTTAGAAAAATAAATTAATACAAGTTTCACTAAGCTTATTGAATAAATATTTGAAAAATTTACAGTCTAATTGTTGTTGCCTCTTTAATAATAAATTACTAGTATTAATATATCAATGGTATGCCATAATAGATAATTTTATCAATCATTATTCATTAATTACTCCACCTTTGACAATGTCTATTGAATTTCTTCTTATATAAGATCATTTCCATTCTTATTGTTATATAGTGTTGTGTATTTTCATTTTACTTTGCTTAATATTTTAATAATAAAATTTTGACTTAATACGTGAGTTTGGATTTATCCATAAAAATGGGAATACAAATATGTTTATAGGTTTCATACCATTAAACTAAGAAAATTTTCTTTTTTAAATAATACATAGGTCAAAATTGACGTTTCACATATTATCAAAATTGGCACTCTAGATTATTTTCCATAACGTATATTGATAAGTGTCATTGCTTCTATTTTTCTTCATAATATCATGGATGTAATATATGATGTGTGATTGACAAAAAACATAGGCAAATATCTAATTTTAAGGCCTTTATTTTAGGGTGATCACACAATAGTGGGTTACAATTCACTTGACAAACAAAAATGGGATGGGCGTGTTTTTTTTGGACAGTGTTGATGACGATTTTACTCACAGTAAAAAATTTGAATAAAATCTCCATAGACAAGACTGTGAAGAGCCTATCTTTCTTGAAAGATATTGTAACGCCCCGCCGTGTGAACCCCAAAGGACAAAAAAACATAATAATTATAGCACCTTTTAAGTAAACATAACATACATGTATTACACATTAAATCATGACATGAATTCCATTTAAGCAGATTCACTAACACATACATCCCTTGGGGTACACGAAGAGTCATTACGAGACTGAGATCCACACAACAACAATAAAGAATAAAATCCAAAGATATAATCCATAACAAAATAAACATTAACAAATATAACATATACATGATAATCATTGATAAGAAACCATTCAAGTACATAAATACAACATATAAATAATTAACTCAACCCAATGAATAACAACTGCCATGGCCAATAACCACACCGAGTTAACATTACATCACAGTAAAATGTTCTAAAGGTACAATGATACAAGAGTGTTTCCAAACATATATGGAAACCATACATAAGATAACATAATACAAATAAACAGATGAAAACTAGCTCCAAGATGGATACAACTCTGGAGTCGCTGCAACCGCACCAATTTGCACCTCTCGATCCTCGACTGGGGACCCAATGGGGTGCTTAGCATGTTCCACCCGACCATGTGAGTCCGAAGACCCACCCCCCGTGCTAGGAGCTAACAAGAAAGAGACCTCAACCAAGAACATCCAAAAAGGGAACCACAAGACTCAATGCCATACAAAAGTATCATAAAACTCAAGGATTACCATGACATAACCAACAACATCCAAGAGTCATTAAAATAACTTAAAATCATAAATCCCATCACATAAGACAAAGCAATGATCAGTAAACAAGTAACCAAAGGATGATCATGAAACGCTTCCAAGTCAAACTCAATTAATAAACATAATACAATTCTAAATTGCAATTACACAATACAATAACATCATATCACAATACCAAAAGAGTACAAGTCATCAATATCAATGAGATCATCCAAAACCACAAAGTACATCAAAGATGTGATAAGACAATAATCATAAAACAATTTAAGTCAATATAAACAACCAACTTAACCAATCTCCCATAACATACTTCCAAAGGAACACAATAAAGTAAAACACATGGGAAACTAGGGGAGAGTGTCATCGCGTAGTCCTACATGGGCTGTCCTGTGCTCTTCCTCCCAACTGGAGGCGCCAGTCCCATCTATGGCTGTCCTGTGCTCTTCCTCCCAACTGGAGGCGCCGGTCCATAGGGTGACTCATGCAGAGCCGTAGACCTCTCGTGAAGACGAGGTCACGACCTTGCCAACCATGGCCTTCTCAGCCTTCCATTAGCCTACGGAAGCACTAATGAAGACGAGGCATCCATTTTATTAATCTTATAATGATATTACTACCCAACCCTCCTAAGTTAATTATTAGGTTTTCACTTAATTACAAACTCACTCGTGGGTTATCATGTGCTCTTCCCCTTAAGCGGGGCGCCGGCCCCCACGAGGAGCCACTCTCCCTAGAGACCCAACCACATAAAACCAAGAAGCCAAGGGTTGTACAACATAAAAATAATATTATATCACAACTGAGAAGCATGCGAGGCATTACCCATCTCGCTATAAATACAATTTCCAAGTCTCAACAAATTCTGTACAACCCTTTTAAAATCATGAAACCAAAAACACTTGCCACATCAAGGGCCCATAAAGAGAGAGAACATCAATTATCAATCATCTCAAGCCTCTGGAAGCCAAAAGAATGAAAACCCACAAACAAGGGTAAAGTGAAGCAACAAGAATATTTCTCCAATAATTCCAACACAAGGATAAAATTTCCTCAAATATGAGAGTAAATCAGAAAAGCCATAACAAGGAAAGATTCATCAAGACCCATCTACAAATTAACAATGGTGTCACCTCAAATAGGAAGACGCAAAAGAAAATCAACCTTTAATCAAAATCACTTAATAAAACCAAAAGCCACCAACTAGGCATTCCATGGGAGACCTCAATTTTCTCCTCACTAGAACCCCCTTATGATGGTACACAAACCACTTTCATAAAAACAACATAGCAATGACAACAATAATTGCAAGGCCACCAGATCAATTTCAATTCAAATATAATGAGTGAATATATTAAAATAAGATCAACCACCCCATCCAAACCACATAAACAACTTTGATACAAAAATAGATCAGAAATCCAAGAAGATCAACTTCCCACAACTCATCAATAAAATACAAATTCCCAATTACATTGCAACACAAATTTAAAAGACAAAGGATTCCTTGAATCAAAACTAACCTCCAAAGGCATTCACACCAACATGGAACCACCCAAAAACAATCCTTCAACAACAAAGGTAAAAGCATTCAACCAGGCATCCAAGGCACCAAATTTAAGAACACCTTAAATACTCAACCACTCACAACTCCACAACAACACTTATATAATAAACATCAATCAACAATTCAATCGAGAACAATATTTATTAACCAATCAATTAACGACCAGAACTAAATAACTTTACAACTTACCCATACTAAAACAATTCATGATAACCATCACAAGTATTCTAAAAGTCTTATTCATCAAGAGAACTTACAAATCAACCATTAAATAAATATAAAGGAAGTCAATTTCCAAAAGATTAAAAATCCCATTTAACACATAAACTATCCAATTCGAGAATATCCTAATCAATCTCTTATCATACCCATACATTTAAATTTCCTCTTTCACCATACTAACTTAACATTCACTTCCAATATTTAAATTAATTGAGAAAACCATTTAAGACCAATTGTCTATACTTTAAAATGACAATAATAACAATACTCTACATACATAAACTACATATTAGAACTTACCACCTTAAAATCTTAAATCTATCTAAATAAATTTACACACACAATTACGTTTAAAAACCACTACGCATTTATATTTATTTTAATTCTTTTTTTGAGGAGGGAATGTAAAAAGAGAAAAGATCTGTTCTACGAATCCAACAATACTACAAGATGAAATATAAAAAGAACAACTTATTTAATCCCATAATAAATTATATTCCCAAAATATTCACATTTAAACAAGAATGAAATAAACAATGCTGTTTTACTTTCGTAATAGATTTTTTCTTTTGCTAACAATATCCTTTCCAAGTTATAATTTAACAAATCAATAAAACAGATTTCTTTCTATTTTACTAATATTTTCCTTGTAAAAATTCCTGCTTTATTTTTAATTAGAAAAGAAACAGAATCTAAATATCTATTTTCTAGATAACAGATAAATTACAGAAAATATAATTTTAATCAAAACAGATTATATTGATGCATTTGTTTGCTAACAGTTAAATCAACAGAATATCTATTAAACAGATTTAAAATAGTATAGATATATTTTCTTCTTGAATAACAGAAAAATTGATTAAATAATACTACAACCAGAATTAATAAATTAATCTTTATATATATATATATATATCTACAACATTGATTATAATACTACAACCAGAATTAGATATATATATACATATATATATATATATATATATATATACATATATATACATATACATATATATATATATACATATACATATATATCAAATAAAAATCCGCACAGAAATCATATATTAAAAATCGCATATCAAACATTATGTTTAAACATATTAAAATTCAAGTGGGATTTAATCCCAACACAGCCGCATAGAAGACCGGACCCCGCCGGCCGTGGGCAGTCTACGGACTGCACACGGAAGTCCAAAGGACTGCCGTGGATAGTCTGTAGACTGTCCACGGTATCGACGGTACCGTCTGCGCCCAAGAGGCGGTGTGGTGGGTACGGCCGAGGCCGTCCCCCACACAGCCTATATACATATACATATGAATAAAAAAATGAAATCAAATGGTATGAACAGTGCGACGGGTTTTCACAATTTCAAATTTCCAAACAAATTTCCATTAGATTATAAAAATATATATATATATTTATATATATATGTATATATATATATATATCTAATATATATATATATATATATATATATATATATATAAATATATGTATATATATATTTTCAGAGGTTCGAATATTACATAACAGAGAATTACTGTTCACATGAAATTCACTGTGCATGATTGAAGTAAAAAGATTTCTAAGGAAATATATATATATATATAACCAGAAATTCGAGGAGAGGTAATTGTTTTTCAAAACAATAACAAATTTTTTTAAAACAAAATGAAATAACAGCATGTTGTTTAATTCCCATATTTCAATTAAAACCCCTCTTTTAAAATAACCAGCCACAACCCAGAAACCCCAGAAATTTCATCAATCTAATAACAATCCCCAATTTCCTTTGATTAAACTGTAACCCTAGAAAATTTTCTTCCTAATTTTCAATCTTAAATACAAATTTCATTCACAAGCACAAATCCCTATTTTAACAGAGGGTAAATAAATTAAAAGAAGGAACCTGGCGTCCTTCGCTTGCAGAAGATTGAAGAAGCTTTGATCCTTTTGCTGCAAATCTTCCAGCAACCGATCCGAATCCTCCTTCCTCTTCACCAATTTCTCCACAACAAAAAAGAACTAAAGACAGAAAATTGATTGGAAAATAAATTTCTCCAGCATTCCAAAAAAAAACCCCCCCTCCAACAAGGAAAAACCCTTATTAAATTCTATGCCCAGGAATCCTTTCAATTCCTCTTCCCGCGAATACCAAAAGTCACTTCTCCAAAAATGAAATTTAATTACATTCAAATCCACAAAAGATGGAGTTTTATATTTGTTTATTCTTCATATTCTCCAGTGAAAACCAAAAGTCACAACTCAAGAAATAAATCCAAATAATATTTAATCCCTTTAATTCCTTTTGTTGCCTTTTCAAGTATTTATATTTCATTTTCTTTTATCATGCATTTTGATTAAACTAAATAAATTTAAATCCACAAAAATGAACTTTTTATTTAAATATATATTCATTATCTTCACAATACACTATTTGTTAATTACTTCCACATTAGAATAATTAAAATCAACCATTTGCAAGATTCTAAATAAGTATCCATTAAATTTCTTATTATAATAATTATCTTTTCAAGATTACTTGTTCATAACAATTTAAATCAATTTATCTAATAATATCACTTTTATTTTTAACGAATTAGTTTGATTGATCATTTGTTCTAAATCATTTGATTTGAATTAATTGATTATTATTTTAATTCCTAATTATATTTTAAATAACCTTGCAATTTCATTTATGATCTAATTAATTATTTAAACATGATTACTAACATATTATATTTTCCACACAATCAAATAACTCAGTAACCAATGAAACACACACACACACAAGTCCAAAACAACCGACACAGAGGGGTATTACAGATATGGAACAAAGACAACCTAAAGGTAAATTTTGCATTCATAGGATAAAGATTGGCTTTCGTTCAATCCCAAGTCTCCAATAACCAGGTCATGGTTGGACTAGGGTCGCTCTTGGGTAATGATGTGACATTTGTTGTTAATCTCAAAGGGTCTACGGTTATTTCCAACTTTCCCAAGAATTGTAAACATTTCACACAAAATTTCACCTCATTCATCAAATAACATCATGAAATCAAAAGATTCAATATAATATCTCATGAAAATCACAAATTCTTTGCTATCACCTAAGTAAATTTAGCATTAAGCATTCAAAGACTTCATGGAAATAAAATATTTTCAACAAAATTATTTCCATTCATTTATATTTCTTGAAACATTTTCAAAAATATTAAACATCTATTCTTAAAAAAAAGTATAAAAAATACTAAAAAAAAAAGTTTCTCCTGGTTATTCTCCATGGATGCCCCAAAGAATAAACAAAATAGAGAAAACTGCTTTATATTTCACCAGATTGCTTCACAACTACATATAAAATGGTCTAAGATTTTAAAGAGAGGGTTTCGTTTATGGACATCGAGTAGATTTTGTATGCACCCTTAAATGGTGCAACATATATTCTTGTTCGATCGAACTCACAAAACCAACTAAAAAAGATACTGAGATAGGTAGCTATCCATAAAGCTCTGATATCAATTAACGTCTACGTGCATACAAAGTTTTACACCAGAATGGTTCAAAAAACAGGAAAAAAGAACAAAACTTAAAAAAAGTTTATGCTCCTTTGACATCTACAAATTCTGAACTTAAAATAAAAATGTGGGAGGAGATGGCCTTTTATAGAAACAAGGCCCCAAAATTTCAACTTTTTTTTTTTTTTTTGAGAATCAGAAACAAAAAATTAAAATGTGGCACATGGCATCTACCAACTGTCATCAAGAACATTCTAGAATAGTCATGGCTTTGACTTCATCCGCAACAACACTTCTCTTCATACTTCAACATGAAAATTTTGTATCAATCAAGGCTACCAGCTTCCTTCCAAAATACCAAAATGAGGAACAACTACCAGGACCATGATCAACCTGTAAATTTAAAATTGAAACCAAAATAAACTTCATATTTCAGGTATCCAGTATCCGGTTCTTTCTCTTTTTCTTAGGACTCGGGTTCCATGACTCTTCCTTCTTTCTTTAGTTGATATTCTCAAAAAAATATTAATATTTGATGCATGCAATCTTTTGAAATTCTTCGTATTGCTCTCCAAGTGAGCTTGAGCCTAATATATTCTTCAGTTACTCGAAGTATGACATCATTTTTCTGTGCTTTTTCTGCTTCATACTTGGCTATAACATTTTTGCATTGTATTATTTCATCAATGACCTCCTGCATTAGCAATTGAATAGGATCTCTATTTATCCTTTCTATCCATTCCTTGAAAGCTTTAGCTTCCTTTCCCTCCTTTCCTCATTTTTGGGGATCAAAACCTTGATGTGTCAATATTTCAATAAATTCTTGATTTTTCACTAATCAATCCTCTGCACTCAATGGTGACTGTTTCAAATCCTTCAATACATTGTATTAACATGTCACCTTCCCATTTTAGTTGTTTCTTCCACTTTCCTGGCAATGAAATTTCATGTCCTGACATTACATTATTCTGTATTAACTCTTGGATGTCTATCTAGACGAGAATTTCAATGTTTCTCCTTTCATCAATGACCTACTCCTGGTGAAATCTACATTCATATTCAAATATTTTCAATTTCTCTAAATGATGGCATGCTTCCTTGTACTATCTTATTGCATCTGTAATAAATCCTTCTCCTTGCTTTACCTATTATTTAATCCATTCTTCAAACATATTCATTTTATGATGAACTGTAGCAATTGCATCTACTTGATCCTGTGACATCAACACTGGATGTTGGGGTAGTTCAGCTTGTTCTCAACCAGATAAAGTCAATGACTTAATAAAGTGTTCCAAGGTAGCAACTTATTCTTTCAATTCTCTTTTCTTTTGTTTATATTTTTGTACTCTAGCAACAATAGCATTTAAATTTACTTTTATTTCCTCTAATTCTTGTTGCCAAGACGAGTGTCCAAGATTAATACTTGTGATCTTATACTCCTTAGGCGTTATCTCATGTCTGTCCTTGTCAGTTGTTGGAGTGTCTATTTGAATAGTTCTATTTCCATCAATATTTCTCTATATGACATGTTTTGTCTTTGCTTTGTGCCTAGGTTTAGGAGTACCTACTTCTTGTATAAAATTATTAAGATTCAGAGGTATTACTTCCACTTCCATTGGAGAAGCTAATTCCCTGACTAAGCAATCAGTTGCATCATCATTTTGATGTACCTTTGTAACACATGCCTGTTTACCACTTGTTTTAGGAACTTCTTCTCTTTGGTTTGCCACATTTTTTGAAATGGGGTTTTCCTTAGTGATATCTAGCATAGATTTAGGATTGGTAGGATTTGACACTGCCTCCTCTGTTTGGAGACTTATATTTTCTTTTATATCCAGATTTTCCATTTCATCTCTCTGAACATTATCTTCTTCATTCACTGCTACACCGGGATTCTCTCTATTTTCAATTCCATCTACAAATTGTGTAGCTTCTTCTTCTAGAATTTCAATTTCAATTTCAGTTTTAGCATGACCTTTCTTTGATTCTTCAAAGATCTACAAGTGTTCATTAATATTTTGCACATTCCTAAGTGAAGGCTGGGAATTAGGAGTATCTTCAACAATTCTTTCATTAATAGGATTTTTCTTTGCAGTATCCCCTGCTTCCATTTAAAGTATGTTAGGGTTTCCCGCCTCTGAGGCAAGCATTCCTTGAATAAAATCTTCTTCTTAAACATTTATGGGGTTAGAGCTTGTATCCTAAATTTCTTCTATCACCTGGTGTACCATAGGTTTGTCTTTAGACATATTTTCTTTCACTTTCTCTCACATAGCACCCCATTTGTCCATCCGTTCTTTAATTCTTGCTTCATCTTCTTCAGAAATTTCCTCTAGAACTATAGGAATCCCTCTGAGTGCTTGTTTCATACTATCCATATTAACAGAAGGGGGAGAGGTAAATAATGCTACAGCCCTTTGAGATGTAGACCTGGTTTGTGCACCAACATTCTTTGTTGCTCCTGTTCCTTCATCAATAGTTACTCTTGTTCTGGGTTTTCCCATGGAGGAAGATGCACCTTTATCTCTTACTTTTGATTTATCCTTACCTATATCTACATCTTTCTATTTTTCAGATGGTTTTATGGGAAGTTCTTGTCTTGTAGTTTCAAGGGTTCTTTCTTTAATTCTAACACCTGGAGTTGCCTTACTATTCTTTCTTTTCTTCTTTGGAGGCTCTCAAATTTACAAAGTAGTTTCATCTCTTTATTTCCTTCTTTTATCTTCTAAGAAGATAGGTTCAATTCCTCTTTATCTCAAACCTTTGCAAAAATCATCAATCCAGTGTTGAGTATACCTTAAAATTGGTCTAGTAAAGTCATCAATTGAGGTAATATCTTCATCATCAACACCTGGGTCTAGAATGGGTTCATCATATACCCTGTCATCATTGTAAAATTGATTCAACACCTGACAATCATCTTCTTCCAATTGGTCTAAGATTTCATAACTCTTGAGCATCTGAGCAAATCTTAAAGTCATTCTTTCATATTTTCTTCTTCTTACCACATGCGCGTCTTCACAGTTAAGCCAATAATCTTCTAAATGAGGCACATGAGCATGAAAACTAGCGATAATTTTAGCAATATTTCCTTCAATATCATAATACACTCTTTGAAGAGGGAATTCTTCAAAATGGTAGGTCCATAGTTCTTCACACAAATCAGTCACTCTAATTGCATTGTACTTATAATTTCCTATTGTAATGGGAAATTTGAAAGGGGCCCTTTTACGAGCATGGCTATAAAGAGCTTGAGATGGTTTTAATTGTCTCACTAATTTTAATAAAAAAAATTTATCTATAGGATACCTGGGTAGCATGAATTGGTGTTCATCAAATCCCTCCACTCTAATGTAGGAGTAAGTTTTGGAACTGTATGTAGTAGCCTCTCATAGGCCAAATGGTACTTTGTGCTTCCAGGGATAATCTCTTAGCTTTATCACCTTCCATTGTTCTCACCAATTTCATAAAGAACAAATCATTCACTTTTTTGTAATCATCTTTATACCTGTGGATGATGATCTGGGGTAGATGTGCATATATCAAACTATTGCCAACTTTTGTACCCAAAGTACCAATCTGTTTCAACAGTTGTTTACTAGTTCTCATAGCACAAGAGTAAATGACATATGATGACATGTAGAAGCATCTAGTTTTGGGGAATGTAGTAATCTATTCATGTAGTTTTTCGCTTATTAATTTTCCCCAATGCAGCTCCACAAGACCCTCCATCATGCGAGATATTATCACGAACATCCAGGGTTTGAATTTGCTTACATCTCTTAAACTAGCTACTCTACTCAACAAAGTTATAATTTCTTGCATTTCTTGTTTAAACATAGACCTCTGAATTACCTTGGTTTGTTGTGTAATTGGTTGTTGGAACCATTGGGTGCTCGTAATTTCTCTATTACACTCTTCAGTGCTATGATATGTCTTGGTATTGGTCTTCAGGTCAACATTAAACATTTGTGTGTAAATGGGTAGAACAAATGTGTATATGATTCCATTATGAGATAGGTTTGCATAAACTCTCCCTTCTTTCTCAACAAACCTCTTGGCTAGGTTATAATGATTTATACATTGCATAACTAATTAAAGAGTTTCTATTGCTAGCAGAAACCCTCCTGCAGGAAGTAATCCATTTTCCACAACACTCTTGGTACATTGGGAAGCATTCTCTTGTAATAGTCCTGAGCAAATTTCAATGTCAGAAGACCGTCCCATGTGGGTATCTGTAACCACTACATTGATGGGTACTGCTTGTGAATTGAAATACTTGAATTCATCTTCTACCCTTGCGTCAGAAGTACTCATTTTGTATATAATGTGCTCTGCAATTTTTAGAATATGTGTCTTGTGTGTGAGTTAGGGTTATATTTAACCAAAACTTACGTTTCATAAAATTTTCAATTCATTTTCGATTAAATTTAACAATTCAGAGAATAAAAAACATTTCAATTTTAGAATGGGAAATACCATTATCAATATTTTTAGCTTGAGAAACTATTAACAAAGTATCAATTATTTGGAACATACCTGGTTTTGGTTATTAATGGTGATTCTTTAGAATGCAACTTCAAAACCCTTGGTAGCTGCGTCGTAGTTTCTTGAAATTTTACCTCTCTTTGCATGCCAATGTCGCTTTGTTAATTTAATGTCCTTAGCAAATTTGTAATATGACGTGAAGTGGAGTGT
Source organism: Sequoia sempervirens (assembly GCA_007258455.2). Lineage (NCBI taxonomy): Eukaryota > Viridiplantae > Streptophyta > Pinopsida > Cupressales > Cupressaceae > Sequoia > Sequoia sempervirens. Next base: position 607,647,859 of record VDFB02000003.1, read on the forward strand.
TGAAAAATCAATTGCATGCTTGAGGTGGTGCCAAGTACATAGGTAGTTTGCCACCTTCATTAATTACCTATTATTTCACATTAATTCCTAGAATAAAGGTGCGATCATTACACATTATGGTCCAAAACACAAACACCTAGATTTCTGTGCTGGCTCGTTATTTGAGAAGAAAGAAAACACAGTGATTATACATGGCAATCAAATGTCATGCTGGTTCTATGCAAGGTATATGAAATTAAAGATATGTGATCGATTACTGATCACCGGGATTAAAGCTTTCTGATATTACTTCTGAAAGGAGAAAACAACACTAGGATCTAGGAAATGCTTGTTTGAGAAAAAAGAAAACTAGAACAAAAAGAAAGACCAAAAATAGATTCTAAAAGATAAATTTAACATAGTTTCAAAGTACTCTCCAGTTTCTGACTTTTTGAAAGAAACAATAAAATACTGGACTTTGATAATAAAGGAAATTAATGGGATTAAAGTTTTGATCAATGAAATACCAGGTGGGGATAGAATCTTATGAAGATACAATTTCATTTTGGCTCAAATGCAGGACTCTGGGATTCTAGTTTCTGGTAATAGACTAAACATTAAGAGCATACCGAAACACCAAAACCAGGAAACAAAAAGGATATAACAACAAAAAGGACAAGTGAAAATTGTTGATGTTGTAGCTATGGGCTACATACTTCCACCTTATTGTGAATAATAAATTCATATGGCCTAATGACTATTCATTTATTGAGTTAAATCAAAGTGAAGAGGCGCTTCACTTGGCAACAATATTATTTTCTAATTGGGTCAACCTTCCTTGTAATTCACATCATTTATTGTAATTATATTTTCATATTCTGGCCGACCTTGCTCTTGAAGAGGTGCGACCTCTCCCACACTTTGTATTTATACAAGTTCATTTCCATCCATTTACCATCAAGCAAGTTCGATTCATTCATTCCTTCAAGTGTGAATTTTATCAAGAGAAGATTGTGAATTTCATCAAGAGCAGATTTCGATATCAAGGAAGAGAAGATTATAATATGTCATTGCATCTAGAGTTGGTGCTAGATATTGGCCCTATGCTAGGCCTCATTGTAAAGAGAATTATTTCCATTATTGATATATATAAGAGAGAACTTTTTTGTTGGATTTTTCTCCCTCAAGTGGAGGGTTTTCCTAGGGTATATGTTGTGTTTATGTGTTTGAATTTGCATTGAAATATGAGTTTTATACCTGATCATAAAAAATAACATGGTATTAGAGCAGGTATAAAAAAGATCATGATCAAATTTATTCAATCAGGTCTATTATCCTCTCTTATTCTCATTCTCTTTCATTTATCTTATCATCAAGATGGTGAACGGGCTCAAGATCGAAGATAGACTCAAGGGTGTTGCCCACTTCACATCTTGGAAGTTTAGAGTTATGCTCGCTTTGGAAGAAAATGAGTTAGCTGAGTTCATGGAGGGAAAAGTTCTCTAACCATCTGATGAGAATGAGAAGCATAATGGAAGAGGAGTGGCACTAAGGAAAAAAGATTTTGGTTGATTCTATGAAAGGCCATATTGTGCCAATTATCTCCAAGTTGAAAACAACAAGGGAAATGTTCAAGACTTTGGAGGAGATGTATGAAACCAATAACACAAGTCAAGATCTTGCATTAAAGTAACAACTTCATCATATCAAGATGGCAAAAGGAGATTACATCATCACATTCTTCGTGAAGATCACCGATTTGGGAGATCAACTCTCTACCATTGGGCATATTATTGATGACAAGGATTTGGCTATGTTGGATCTTAATGGTCTTCCTCCATCTTGGGAGCCATTCATTCAAGGAATCAGTGGGAGATGAAAACTTCCCTAGAAGTTTGATCGTTTGATGGTGGATTGTATTCAAGAAGAGTCAAGGTTGGTTGTGAGAGGCATTGGAAAAATCTCTACAAATGAAGACATTCATGTTATTGTCGCTCAATCCTCGAAGAAGAAAGGAAAAGAAGGAAAGAAAGGATACTTCAAGAGGAATAGAGATAAAGGACCAGATGGATCCCCTGCATCTAAGAAGAAGAAGGACCTTTCTTGCATTCAATGTTTTAGATGTGACAAGTTTGGTCACTATGCAAAGGATTGTCCAACCAGGCCTAAGCATCAAGCTTCAATTGCAGATGTGGGTGAGTTCTCTCCACAGAAGGAGTCAAGTGGTTTTCTTTTCTATTATGCTTTATCAAGTAATGTGCCTACATACAACAATACTTGGTTGATTGATAGTGGTGCCTCTCACCACATCACTAGATTTAGAGTGCATCTATCTAATTTGGTGGAGAGAGATTCTAGTGTTCAAGTCATCATTGGTGATGATGCAAGCTATTTTGTGAAAGGTGTTGGGACCTCCTCTCTTCACCTAGATTTTGACATCTCCTTATAGTTGAGTGATGTGTTATTTGTTCCTAGTATCAAGCAGAACCTTGTCTCTATCTCTGCCTTGGAGGACAAGGGGTATCAAGTTGCATTCTCTAAAGGTAAAGTTCTTGCATGGCCGAAGAACTCAAGTATCAAGACTACTCAGGTGATTGGAGTTCGACATGAGAGTCTGTACAAAATTTGCACTCATCCACTTTAGGCCTTGTTGCATGATTCATCAAGTTTATGTGAGCTTTGGCATAGGAGAATTTCTCACCTTCACTTTAGAGCACTACCAACCATGGAGAAGATGGTCACAGGCCTTCCTAAACTCAACCAGGAGCATGAAGGCACTTGTAGAGGTTACGCATTGGGTAGGAATACTAAAGGTCCATTTCATAGTAGTGAGAGTAGATCTAAATGTATTTTAGACCTTGTTCATCCTGATTTATGTGGTCCAATGCCTACTGATTCTTTGAGTGGTTTCTTGTATTACATTATTTTCATTGATGACTACTCTAGAAAGACTTGGATTTATTTCTTGAAATCTAATGAATCTGAGGAAGTATTGGAGAGGTTCAAAGAATTTAAAGCTTAGGTAGAGAACTTCTCTGGGAAGAGGATAAAAGTTTTGATATCCGAAAAAAGAGGAGAATACATTTCTGGAAGCTTTCGTAACTTTTGCATTGAAGCAGGGATTAAGAGGGAGTTATGTGTCCCCTACAATCCTCAACAAAATGGTGTTGTAGAAAGGAAGAACAAATATATTGTAGAAGCAGCCAAAGCCATGATTCATGATCAAGATCTACAAACCTTCCTTTGGGTTGAAGCATCTAGGATAGTTGTTTATGTTCATAATAGAAGACCTCACCCCATCTTGGAGAACATGACTCCCAAAGAAGCATTCACAGGGGTGAAGCCGGAAGTAAGTTATTTGAGAATATTTGGATGTCCTATATATGTTCATGTGCCTAAAGATAAAAGGACAAAGTTGGAACCATCTAGCAAGAAGGGAATATTTCTAAGCTACAACAAGTTTTCAAAAGCCTACAGAGTGTACATTCTAGGTTAGAATTTGATTGAGATTAGTAGGGATGTTACATTTGAAGAAGATGTTGCATTCAAGAGATCTAAGGGCACTCATATGGAGATAGACAGTGAAGACCAAGAATCTCCTCAGGATATGGAAGTTGACCATACTCCTAAAATTTAGAGGGAGGCTATTGATCCTAAACAAGATGATGATCTAGCTAATCCTTTGGAACCTAGTGATGGGCCGAGAGACATTGTGATTGGTCGTAATAGACCTCTTTGGGCTAGGAAAAAAATGCAGGAGGCAGAAAGGTTTGCAACCCCGAGAGGAACATTCAGAGAAAGCAAAAGGCCTCACAAGTTTTCAAGCTATGTTGCATTGATGAGTCAAATCATTGAGTTTGAGCCTCCCAGTGTTGAGGAAGCTACTAGTCAGCAAGTATGGAAACTTAAGAGTATCAATCTATCCTCAAAAATGATGTTTGGGACATTGTACCTAGACCTGAAGGAAAATATGTTGTTTCTTCTAAGTGGCTCTTCAAGATCAAGCATGCGGCTGATGGGAGAATTGAGAAGTACAAGGTTAGGTTTGTGGCTAGAGGATTCTCTCATAAAGAGGGAGTAGACTATGGAGAAACCTTTACTCTAGTTGCTCGTTATACATTTGTCAAGACCATCATTGCTATTACAACATCTAAAGGATGGAAGATACACTAGATGGATGTGAAGACTATATTTTTGAATGGTGTAATTGAGGAAGAGGTATATATTGAGCAACTTGATGGATTTGAGGTTCATGGGAAGGAGTCTCATGTTTGTAGGTTGAAGAAGGATTTGTACGGCCTTAAGCAGGCTCCTCATGATTGGTACGAAAGAATTGATCAATACCTGATGAGCTTGGGGTTCTCCAAGAATGATGTTGATTCAAACCTTTAATTCAAGGTAATTGATGGTGAAGCATTAATTTTGGTTCTCTATGTTGATGATCTAATTATTAATAGAGAAGATCACCTCATTATCAAATGCAAGAAGGAGTTAGCTTCTGAATTTTAAATGAAGGATCTTGGTCTCATGCACTACTTCCTTGGTTTAGAAGTATGGCAGAAGTTGGATGAGATCATTCTAAGTCAAGGGAAGTATACTATTGACATTCTAAAGAGATTTGGTATGATGGATTGCAAATCCATGTCTACACCTATGGAGACCAAATTGCAAAAGCTAAAAGAGGTTGCAGCTAGTTCAGATCTAGTGGATCCCACAATGTACAGGCAGTTGATTGGATCCTTGATGTATCTAGTCAATACTAGACCAAATATTTTCTATGTAGTGAGTGCACTTAGTCAGTTCATGTTTGAACCAAGGAAAATACATCTAGTTGCAACGAAGCATATCCTAAGATACTTGTGTGGCACAGTTAGGTATGGCTTGAGATATTCTTCTGATGTGAACTTGAAGCTGCATGGATATTCTGATTCTGATTGGGAAAGGTGTGTTGCTGATTGGAAGATCACCTCTGGATGTTTCTTTAGTTTGGGGTCTGCAATGATATCCTGGTGTAGTAGGAAGCAGTCTTCAGTGGCACTAAGCATCGCAGAGGCCGAGTATAGTGCATCTTGTGTGGTAACTCGAGAAGCAGTGTGGCTTTGAAAGCTCCTTGCAGGATTGTTTGGACATTTATTAGAGTTGACTGTCATCCATTGTGATAATCAAAGCTATGTGAACCTTTCTATCAATCCAGTGTTTCATGACAAAACTAAACATGTTGAGATCAAATACCACTATATCAGAGATATGGTATTGAGGAAAGCGACCCAGTTGAAGTATATCAACATTGATGAACACACAACAGATATTCTCACCAAGCCTCTCTCCAAAATAAATTTTGTGTTCTTTCAAGAAAAGCTTGGTATGGTGGAGAATGAAGCTCTAGTTGAGAGGGAGTCTCAACATCAATGATCTTCTTTAATACATTTCTCTCTGTGAGAGGGATTTGAGGTGCAAGCCCTTGTCTAATGCATTTCTCTCTATGAAAGAGATTTGAGGTGAAAGCCCTTGTTTCCACCCTCTAGGAGTAGCCATGGTGGATGTCATGTGTGTGACTCCATGACAACATCACACGAGAGAGTTTGTGATGATTTTCTTGTACATGTGCTTTTCACCCTTTGGGAGTAGCCATGGTGAACACAACGATGAGATGATGACATCATGTTGAGTGATTTCCTGATGGGCACTTGTGCACATATTCCATACATGGGAGTAGCCATGGTGGTTGATATCACGTTGAGGTAATATGTTCCTCTCCATATATGGGTGTAGCCATTGTGGGTGTCATGTGAAAGAGTCCATAACATTGTATCAAAAGTATTCCTCCCTAGCTAAGAGGGAGTGTTGATGTTGTAGCTACATGCTACATACTTCTACCTTATTGTGAATAATAAATTCATATAGCCTAACGTTTATTCATTTATTGAGTTAAATCAAAGTGAAGAGGTGTTTCACTTGGAAACAATATTATTTTCTAATTGGGTCGACCTTCCTTGTAATTCACATTATTTATTGTAATTATATTTTCATATTGTGGTCGACCTTGCTCTTGAAGAGGTGCGACCTCTCCCACACTTTGTATTTATACAATTTCATTTCCATCCATTTACCATCAAGCAAGTTCGATTCATTCATTCCTTCAAGTGTGAATTTCATCAAGAGCAGATTTTGATATCAAGGAAGAGCAGATTATAATCTGTCATTGCATCTAGAGTTGGTGTTGGATATTGGCCTTGTGTTAGGCCTCATTGTAAAGAGAATTGTTGCCATTATTTATATATATAAGAGAGATCTTTGTTGTTGGGTTTTTCTCCCTCAAGTGGAGGGTTTTTTGAGGGTATATGTTATGTTTATGTGTTTGAATTTGCATTGAAATCTGAGTTTTATATCTAATAATAAAAACTGATAAAAATGAGAGAGGAAATTAGCAACTGACCGAGCATCAAAACAACGCCAAAACGAGCAAAAATAAAACAGAAAGCAAGGAAAGAAAAGAAAAAGAGGGGGTCCAAATTTTTCCAAGGGTAAAAATGGGGTGTGTTGTGAGACCACACAACAACTAGCAACCAACAAAACAAAACAAAAAAATAGAAAGTCAATTCCACATCTAATATCAATATTCCAACTTTTCTTAGTATTCTAATTATAAATCATCGGATCCTTATTCCATATTCAAATTTTACTTTAGTTAGCATGCAAAATCAAGTATTATTGAGCTCACATGTGTGCAATTGATTATTTCCGCTACATTAAACTTAGAAATAACAATTGTTTGCATTAACCTACATAATATGACAATTCCTTTTAAGCCAGCTAGGGATAGAGCCTTGTTGCTAGTCAAGCATCCATAGCCCCGACAAGGTTATATCTATAATTTCCCCAAACATAGCTCTATTTTCGGTTAAGCATCCATAGCCCCAGTAGAGTTATTTGGATGGCCTAATGAGTTGAATTTTTTATTTTTTATTTTAGATATACAATGCGAGCTCATTTTTTTACTTTTTATATTTCAATAATAGCTCTTGTATCAACTTGTAAGCATTGAAGCCCACTATTAGGTTGGGAATTACAGTGGTAGAAAAGTTAGTCTTTTGATTTTTCAATTAATGAAAACGACTGCTATCCCAAATTTCAATAGAATGATTTTAAATGTATTCATTTGTAGCTCAACATCAATTGAATGATTCATGCTAATCAAAGTATATAAATTTTTTTTGAATAATTCTCGAATAATTTATAAATGGAAAACTATTTCCAGTCAGAATATAGATTAAATTTGTGGAGTTGATGTTCTATTGACTTGTAGACCTTCAAAGGTTTCCAATTAATGTAAAATCAAATGACACAACACCCCAAAAAAAAAGAAAAAAAAAATGACAAAAACAAACAAAACTAACTAAAAGAAAAACTATGTACAAAAACTATTTACAAAAATATTTATAAAACTATTTATAGAACTATTTACAACAATTTTTACAGAACTTTTTAGTTATGACTGGAAATAATGTTTTAAGAACTTCCCATTCATAGGCAATGGGATATCTTCATCAGTCAAAGACTTTTGTCTATAAGTACTATCACCTAAGATTTTAGAAATTTGGTATGGGTCTGTCCACAATTTATCAAACTTACCATGTTCACCTTTAAGTTCATGATTTTCTTTCCAATACAGTACCAAATCGAATATTCTGAAGGTCTTTAACCTAGCTCTCTTATCAAACCATCTTTTCACTACAGATTGATGTTTATCAAAATGATCTATAGCTTGAGTACGTTTTTCATCTAAATGCATCAATTGCAATAATCTAGCTTTTGTTTGATCATTTAATCCAATATATTCTTGTGCAAACAACCAAGGATGGATTTTTAAGTTTATTGGTAGTATAGGATCTTCCCCATAGACTAAATGATAAGGAGAATTCCCTAATGCATCTTTCATTCTAGTATGATTTACCCAAAGGGTGAATTTTAACAAAGAATGCCATTCCCTAGGGTTCTTTTCAATCAATTTCCTAATTATATCCAACAAATTTTTATTTGATGATTCAACTAATCCGTTTCCCTATGGATAATAATTAGATGAAAATTTTAGTGTTATGCCATATTAAAATTCCCAATTAGAAAATTTCAATGAAGCAAAAGCAAGGCCATTATCACATACCAATGCATATGGCATTCCAAACCTGGTGATAATGTTTTCTTCTAAGAATTTGATGACCACATCTGTAGTGCATTGCTTGCTAGGACATGCCTATTTCCATCTAGTACAATAATTTGTAGCAGTCAATATAAATCTGTGACTAGCAGAAAAATGGAGGATTGATAGTTCCAATAAAGTCTAATCCCCATTGTGAAGAGGGACACATCTCCATCACTGGCTGTAGTGGTTGAGCACTGAGTCTTCCTTTATCTGATGTTGTTTGACATGTTCATAAGTATCCTTAAAAATCACGGGCTAGTAGTAACCCACTCTTAAAATGAGGTGTGCAATAGCTAGAGGTGCTCCATGAGTTGTTCCAAATTTATCATGTAGTTCCTGTAACACTTTATTAGCTTATGTTCTATTTAAACGTCTTAAATAGATTCCTTCATGATTTATTTTGAATAGAGCTCCTTCCTTAATCATGTAACTCTATGATTTTATCTTGAGGGCTCTCCTTTGATTCCTTTACATATGATCAGGGCAAGTATAACTGACCAAATAATGCCAAATATTTGAATACCAATCTTCTTGATCTTTTTCATCCAATGTGTATTGTTGGCTTGATATTTGTGGATCTATTTCTGTAATAGATTTGACCAAAGATTGTCCTTTGACCAACTTCATGGGTATGATATCTAAATCATATTCTTGTAAAAAAGTGATCCATTTAGCTCTCTTTTCTCTGAGCTCACTCTGTGTTAACAACATTTTAACAACTAAATCTGGGACAATGGCTTTGACTATACTTCTAAGGATGTAATGTCTAAAATTTCATACAACTTTGACCAAAGAAAAGGATTTTTTCTCAATATCTGTGTATCTTAATTTTGCTTCCTTGAATGAAGCACTCATAAAAGCAATTGGTTTTTCTTCTTTATTTTCGCCTTTCTTTGTTAATACTATTGCACAAGTGTGACCAGAAGCAAATGAGTAAATATAATTTAAAGGTTTAACATAGTTTGGACTTACCAATACCGGTTCTTCTATGATTGCAATCTTTATAGTCTCGAAGGTGATTTTAGCTTCATTCGTCCACTCTATCTTGGCGTCTTTCTTTAACATATCATTGAGTGGCTTCACTATTTTGGCAAATCTCGTAATAAATTTTTGAACAAAATTAATCTTACCAAAATATGACTTCAATTCTTTTCTACTTCGTGGGGCTATAACTTGAGTAGTGCATTCACTTTGTCTGGATCGATTGAAATACCATGTTCATAAATGATATGTCCAAGTAACTTTCCTTTGGTCACCCCAAAAATACACTTTTTAGGATTTAATGAAACTCCATAAGTTTCACACTTTTGTAGTATTGCTCTGAGATCTCGAACGTGATCTCTTCTATCTTTAGAAAATACTGTAAGGTCATCCATGTAAATAATGATGCATTTTCCTATCAATTCTTGAAAAGCATAGTCCATAGCTCTCTGGAATGTAGCTCCAACATTTATCAATCCAAACAACATCCTTCTGTAAGTGAAAGTTCTGCACTTCGTGGTGAAAGATGTTTTCACCCGATCTTCCCTCGCTACCATTACTTGGTTATATCCAAAAAATCTATCCAAAAAGGACATCATTTGCGAACCATTAACTATCTATAACACTTCTTCTATTGAGGGTAGTGGATAATTATCTTTTTCAGACGCCTTGTTGAGATTCTAGAAATCTACACACAATCGTATATCTCCATTCTTCTTCCTTACACGGACTAAATTTTCCACCCAAGTGGAATGTTTGATTGGAAAAATTATCTTGGCTGCCAATAGTTTTTGAACTTCCTTTTGAATTAAAGGCTCTAAGAGTGCATTTACTGGATGTTATTTCTGTTGAAAAGGTTTCACATCAAGCTTCAATGGTATAGAATGTGTAATGATGGAAGTGTCATACATCTTCAAATCTTCATATGTCCATGCTATGAATTTCTAGTAATGTTTAAGTGCCTGAGAAATATTTCTCTTTTCTTCTTCAGTAAAAACCTTCCCTATGAGTACATTCTTAGGATCCTCTTTAGTATGCAAATTGTATAACTCAGATAGTCCTCCATCACTTTGAGGCAATTTTTTTTGTCTAACTATCTAGTCAATTTCAAACAATCGATCTAACTCAATTATTCCATTTGGAATATTATTATCTTTGGCTTGAGTCAATTCCTCATCTCGAATTTCATCATCGGGATGATCTATCTCTTCAATTATTTGTTCTTTGAAAATACTAGAATTAGTAATGAATTCCAATATGTGTCAATCATCTTTGAATACTTGCAAGTTAGTGACATTATCAGGAATTGAAGGTAATTGTACCGATTCAACTATGAATATTTTCAAATCTAAAGTCTCTAAAGGTTCTAGAGTACTAGCAGTAGTAGCTAGAGCATCAGCTCTTTGATTAAATCTTCTAGGGATATGGGTAATATTGAATGTGTCGAAATCTTCAATTGAATACCATACTCTGTGTTGATAATTGGATAATCTTTTGTAATGGAAAATATATTTCTTTTAGACTTGTTTAACTACCAATTCTGAATCACCAAACACTTCAAGGATTCTAGCTTTCTTCTTGATTGCTAGGATCAAGCCATGTATAATGGCTTTGTATTCTGCCACATTATTAGTACATTGAAATTGCAATCGATATGCAACAAGAAAAGAATTACCTTGCAAATTGATAAGTTCAATTCCAATTCCAATTCCTTGTTTTTATTTTGATTTGTTAAATTTAAGAATCTACGCTTGATCATCTATAGCCAATATTTTACCATTTTTCAATATCATTGTATAAATCTTTTCAGTTTGTATGTTTTGATCTTCGTTTCTATACATTTTTGGTTCAGTTCTTTTGGTGTTATCATGTTCTAGACAGTATCAATTCTCAATCCTATAGATTATCTCCAAACACATCATACAACTATTTTTTGAATGTGCATCATTAGGCAACCTACTCCAATCCTACAACAACAAACCTTTTAGTGAAATTTTACTTTTACTGATTTCATGAGATTTTGCAATAATATTCTTTTAAAACTTATCATAAGGACTATTCTCTTCTTTAGAAGAATCACAATCTAATTCAATTAAAACATCTATTCCAGGAATTAGTTCATTATATTTCTTAGCATCACAAGTTAAAACTTCCTCAATTTTAACTCCTAAACTTTGTATTCTGTAAACTCTAGGCTCTACATTGACATATAGAACTTCTTTTTTCTGATTATAATCTATGATCATGTACTTCATGCATGGTTCTCTTTCAATCTGAATTTGATTAGGAACTCCTTTCCATGGTAACCACATGTGTGAGAAATCGGTAGCCATGTATCCATTCAATGTTTTGGACCAATCTCTACTTAGAAGCATACCATAAGTATCAGGTATCTCTATGACTTGAATGCCAATATAATATTAGATTTTTGGATTAGAAGCCAATTGCATGTGAATATTTGTCAATTCTCCTACTATGTTTACCTCTATCTTGTCAAGTTGAGTGACTTTCTTTAAAGAATTTTCAGAGGTTAACCCTAATGTCTAGCATATGGATAATGACATCATGTTAGTAGACGCTCCAGAATCTACTAAATAGTTATGAATATTCTTACTGAATATTCTCAAAGTGAGAAAAAATGGTGGATACTCTAATTTTCTTTTGTAAAAGGCTACTTGCACGTCTGTTATGGGAATAATGTTCTTATCTTTTGTTTTAGCTTGACTATCTTTCACTTGAAGGTCTTTGAATTTGCTTTCTTTAGGAAAATTTTCTAAAGTGTTTAAGAAAGCTTTCATGATCATAGGTTTCTTAAGCAATTATGATAGAGAAAGGCTAATCTTTACCTTCTTAATTTCCTCCACTAAATAATTAGTCAAATTGTTTTGGTCAGCGGAGTCTATCTTTTCACCTTTTGAAACATTTGATTAATTGAAGTAAGAGGTCACCTTGGGTAACCCAAGATTATTACTTGATTTGTCATCAGGTGGAGTATTCACATTATTAGGCAGGATAGATGTTGTTAAAGGCTCGTTGAATTTACCACCACTATTAACGTTGTTCTTCGTGTTGTAATTATGTCATTTCTGATACTATTGGAAGGAATGCATTTCATCCATTTCTTGAGGCTCGTTTTTGTCTTGATAAGGGAAAGTATATGTTTCCAAAGTCATAGTCAAATTATCACCTTCATATTCATGAGTGTGACTTGTGATAGCAGTAGGTAATTTGAAGTGTTCATAACTTTCTAGGACTAAAGCAGAGTCATATACTACCAAAACTAATTCATTTCCTTTAAGAGGATGAGAATCGCAATGCTCATTGTAATGAGTAGCAACAAGGAAAATGTTCAAAGTGATTTTGAATTGTGAACAATCCACTTCAGAATGAGCATTTGTATTATGAATTCTACACCAATTTTTTATTGCAAGGTCAACTAAGTTCACTTTTGATGTATACTTTTCATCAGTTGAATCAGGGCTATCTAAAGGTGTGGATACTCCCCTATTATTAGGGCGTGTATTCCAAGGTCTAGGTGGCCTAGGATCATTATACACTCGATTTTGTGAATTCTAATTATTATTCTAAGAATAGAAATTTTGATTTTGTAATTGCATAACCTTTGTGGTTAATCTTTTGAGTTGAGTTGTAATTTCTTTCATGTCTTCCTTTTCCTTAGAAATTTTGACATTTTTATTTTTTTGAGTTTGTGAGAAAAAATAATTTCCATTAGGATGCAACTTTGTAGTAGTTGGACTAGGGTGAGGGACTAAAGCTTGACTATTTCCTAGTTGAAAGAAAGTATTTTGAGGAAATGTCCCATTCTGGACCACTATAGGATAAGCATTAGGATCCATAGGATGACCTATAGGAACTCCATTTATATTTAGGGCAGGGTAAATATTCGATCCATTTCTGCCATTTGCAGACAATCCATTTCCAAAATGTTTCATTTCTAAATTTACACTTACGACTTCAGCATAGGCTTCTGGTAAAGTAGTGGGAGGATTTTCTCTTTGCTTCACAAACATAGTAGTTAAAGGATCTACTGTCGTATAATAAACTGCAATAGTAAACAAATTATCCACTACATAAGGTGCTTGTAACCTATAATAAGCTTTTTGAAATCTATCATTGAAAGCGGTTATAGGTTCACCTTCGAACCTCTTGATTTTGTAAATTTTAATGATCAGATAAAAGCACAGAAAATTAATCCAAATCAGACACAATAACATAGCAGATACCTTGGGAAAACCCTCCTCTTGAGGGAGAAATTTACCCAGCAACAATATAACACTCATATTGAACTATCACAAAAATGATCTTCTTTACAAGAGGCTAAGATTCAAGCCCAAATACAAGCGCCAATAGTTGATGCAACACTACAATAATAGAATGCAATTTGCTGATGAAGATCTTCAGCCTCCAAAGAATATAGCACTGTCTTGCAATGAATTCACACTTAGACTGAAATGAAATATATTCGAACTTGACTTAAACTTGATGATCAAAATAAGAAAGCGAACTCTTATATATACATTTTGAAAAGATGCCACCTTATGTAAGCAAGTCAGCTAATAATAACAATATATCTCTTCCAAGGAGACACATCCAATCAAATGTAAGTCATCCTCATAGATAATCACACCAAGAGGAAGGAGGTTAGCCTTGACATAAGTGAAATATGTGTCTCTTCATTTAATGATTATTTTCTTTAACAAATCAAAGTGTCTTTTAGAAATCGTGCCCCTGGACTCATAATAAATTAAATAGCTTAGAGCTATCATTTAATTTATTCATAATAAGAAGATCGTTGGAGGTTACTTCTGATGTTGCATGTTATCATCAATAGATTTGAGCAAATTAATGATATAACAAAGTAGGATTAGTCATTGTTCTAAACTTGGCTAAGAATTGAGTTCCCATGTCTTCCATGATTTGATAGAATTGCAAGGAAAATTGATATACCACTGGTAAACTTCATCACTTAGAGTATATGGGAACAATTGACATACGACATCTTCATGTTGAATTCTTGCTCAAAAGCATGTATCTTTGAATATACTGATATGCTCTTCAACATCTTTGTGAAAATAATACTTAGGACACAACTTATCAAGATTTTTAGGTAAATTGTTATACACGGCAAATTGAATCAGTGACTCCACATTAAAGAATGCCATCACTATAGGAGGTGATGGTACAATAACATTTGGAATCTTTGGACTTGCACTTAAACTTCTAGACTTTTGAGATCTAGATAATGTTCGACCAATAAGCTCGACTAAGGTCACCCGAGGATCACTAGACCAAGATCTAGTGGTTCTACGAAAATCTAGTTTAAAACCTAACGAAACCAAAAATAACAACAATAAGTCCTCCTTCTAGTGCCAGTTCTTTTTTATGGCAATTTTACTCACAGTAAATAGTTTGAATAAAATCTCCATAGACAAGACCGTGAAGATCCTATCCTTCTTGAAAGATATGGAACAAAGACAACCTAAAGGTAAATTCTACATTCACATGACAAAGATTGGCTTTCGTTCAATCCCAAGACTCTAATAACCAGGTCATGGTTGCACTAGGGTCTCTCTTGGGTAGTGATGTGAAATTTGTTGTTAATCTCAAAGGGACTATAGTTATTTCTAGCTTTGCTAAGAATTGTAAACATTTCACATAAAATTTCACCTCATTCATCAAATAACATCATGAAATCAAAAGATTCAATATAATATCTCATGAACATCACAAATTCTTTGCTATCACTTAAGTAAATTTAGCATTAAGCATTCAACAACTTCCTGGAAATAAAAGATATTCAAAAAAATTCTTTCCATTCATTTATATTTTTTGGAACATTTTCAAAAATATTAAACATCTATTCTAAAAAACAAAGTATAAAAAATATTGAAAAATAAAACTTCCTCCTAATTATTCTCTATGGATGCCCCAAAGAATTAATCAAACTAGAGCAAACCACTTTATATTTCACCAGATTGCTTCATAGCTACGTATAAAATGGTGAAAGCTTTTAAAGATAGGGTTTCATTTATGGACACCGAGTAGGCTCTGTATGCACCCTTAAACGACACAACATATAGTCTTGTTCAACCGAACTTACAAAACCAACTACAAAAGATATTGAGATAGGTAGCTATCCATAAAGTTATGATATCAATTAATGTCTACGTGCATACAAATTTTTACGCCGGAATGGTTCAGAAAATAGGAAAAAAGAACAAAACTTAAAAAAAAATTATGCTCCTCCGACATTTACAAATTCTGAACTTAAAATAAAAATGTGGGAGGAGATGGCCTTTTATAGAAACAAGGCCCCAAAAGTTCAACTTAAAATTTTTTTCAGAGAATCAAAAACAACAAATTGAAATGTGGCACATGGCATCTGCCAACTATCATCAAGAACATTCTAGAATAGTCAAGGCTTTGACTTCCGTAGCAACACTTCTCTTCATACTTCAACATGAACATTTTGTATCAATCAAGGCTACTAGTTTCCTTCCAAAATATCAGAATGAGGGACATTTACTAGGATGGGGATCAACATACAAATTTAAAATTAAAACCAAAATAAACTTCATCATATATCTGGTATCTAGCATCCCTTTCTTTCTCTTTTGCTTAGGACTCGGGTTTTGGGACTCTTCCTTCTTTCTTCAGCTGATATTCTTGAAAAAATCTTAGTATTTGATACATGCACTCTTTTGAAATTCTTCGTATTTCTCTCCAAGTGGGCTTGAGCCTAATATATTCTTTAGTTACTTGAAGTATGACACCATTTTTATGTGCTTTGTCTGCTTCATACTTGGCTATAACATTTCTGTACTGTATTATTTTGTCAATGACCTCTAGTGTCAACAATTGAACATGATATCTATTTATCCTTTATATCCATTCCTTGAAAGCTTTAGCTTCCTTTCCCTCCTGTCCTAATGTTTGGGGATCAAAACCTTGACTTGTCAATATTTCAATAAATTCTTGATTTTTCACTGATCAATCCTTTGTACACAATGGTGACTCTTTCAAATCCTTCAATACATTGTATTAACATGTCACCTTCCCATTTCATTTGTTTCTTCCACTTTCTTGGTAATGAAATTTCATGTCCTAATATTACATTATTCTGTATTAACTCTTGGATATATGTCTGCATGAGAATTTTAATGTTTCACCTTTCATCAATGACCTGCTCCTGGCGAAATCTACATTCATCTTCAAATATTTTCAATTTCTCTGAATGATGGCATGCTTCCTTGTACTTTCTTATTGCATCTGTAATAAATTCTTCTCCTTGCTTTACCTAGTATTCAAACCATTCTTCAAACATATTCATTTTGTAACGAATTACAACAATTGCATCTACTTGTTCCTATGACATCAACACCAAATGTTGGGGTAGTTCAGCTTGTTCTCAACCAGATAAAGTCAATGCTTAATAAAATATTCCAAGGTAGCAACCCTTTCTTTCAATTATGTTTTCTTTTGTTTATATTTCTATACTCTGGCAATAGTATCATTTAAGTTTACTTTTATTTCCTTTAATTCTTGCTACCAAGATGAATTTCCAAGATTAATACTTGTGATCTTATACTCCTTAGGCGTTATCTCATGTTTGTCCTTGTTAGTTGTTGGAGTGGCTATCTGAATGGTTCTATTGCCATTTGTATTCCTCTGCATGACATGTTTTGTCTTTGCTTTGTGCCTAGGTTTAGGAGTACCTACTTCTTATAAAAAATTATTAAGATTCAGAGGTAGTACTTCCACTTCCATTAGAGAAGTTAATTCCTTGACTAATCAATAAGGTGTATCATCATCTTGCTATACCTCTATAACATTTCCTTGTTTACCACTTGTTTCAGGAACTTCTTCTCTTTGGTTTGCCACATTTTCTGAAATGGGGGTTTCCTTAGTGATATCTAGCATAGATTTGGGATTGGTAGGATTTGACACTGCCTCCTCTATTTGGAGACTTATATCTTCATGTCTATCTAGATTTTCAATTTCATCTCTCTGAACATTATCTTCTTCATTCACTGCTACACCAGGATTCTCTCTATTTTCAATTCCATCTCTTGCAAACTGTGTAGCTTCTTCTTCTATAATTTAAATTTAAATTTTAGTTTCAGCATGGCCTTTCTCTAATTCTTCAAAGACCTGCGAGTGTTCATTAAAATTTTGCACATTCCCAAGTGAAGGTTGGGAATCGGGAGTATCTTCAACAATTCTTTCATCAATAGGATTTTTCTCTATAGTCTCCCCTGCTTCCATTTCAAGTACACTGGGATTTCTTACCTCTGAGGTGAGAATTCCTTGAATAAAATCTTCTTCTTTAACATTTATGGGGTTAGAGCTTGTATCCTAAATTTATTCTATCACCGGGTGTACCATGGGTTTGTCTTTAGACTTCTTTTCTTTCACTTTTTCCCACATAGCACCCAATTTTTTCATTTGTTCTTTAATTCTTGCTTCATCTTCTTCAAAAATTTCCTCTAGAGCTATAGGATTCCCTCCTAGTGCTTGTTTCATACTAGCCATATTAACAGAAGGGGGATAGGTAAATAATGCTACAACCCTTTGAGATGCAGACCTGGTTTGTGCACCAACATTGTCTATTGCTCCTATTCCTTCATCAATAATTACTCTTTTTTTGGGTTTAGTCATGGAGGAAGATGCACCTTTAGGTCTTACTTTTGATTTATCCTTACCTGTATTTGCATCTTTCTGTTTGTTAGATGGTTTTATGGGAACTTCTTGTCATGTAGTTTCAGGGGTTCTTTCTTTAATTCTAACACCTAGAGTCACCTTACTAGTCTTTAATTTCTTCTTAGTAGGCTCTCCACTTTCAAAAGGTGTTTCATCTCTTTTTTTCCTTCTTTTATCTTCTAATAAGATAGGTTCAATTCCTCTTTCTCTCAAACATTTGCAAAAATAATCAATCCAGTGTTGTATACCTTAAAACTGGTCTAGTAAAGTCATCAATTGATGTCATATCTTCATCATCAACACCTGGGTCTAGAATGGGTTCATCATATACCCTGTCATCATTGTAAAATTGATTCAACACTTGACCATCATCTTCTTCCAATTGGTTCGAGATGTCATAAATCTTGAGCATCTAAGAAAATCTTAGTCATTCTTTCATATTTTCTTCTTCTTACCACATGCTCATCTTCACAGTTAAGCCAATAATTTTCTAAATGAGGCACATGAGCATGAAAACCAGCTATATTTTTATCAATGTTTCCTTCAATATCATAATACACTCTCTGAAGAGGGAATTCTTCAAATTGGTAGGTCCTTAGTTCTTCTTGACACAAACTAGTCACTCTAATTGCACTACACTTATAATTTCCTATTGTAATGGGAAATTTGAAAGAGGCATTTTTATGAGCATGGATATAAAGAGCTTGAGGTGGTTTTAACACTCTCACTAATTCCAATAAAAAAAATTATATGTAGGATACCAGGGTAGCATGAATGGGTGTCCATCAAATTCCTCCACTCTAATGTAAGAGTGAGTTGGGAACTATATGTACCAGCCTCCCATAGGTCGAATAACACTTTGTGCTTCTAGGGATAATCTTTTAGCTTTATCACCTTCCATTATTCTCACCAATCTCATAGAGACTAAATCATTCACTTTTTGTAACCATCTTTATAACTATGGATGGTGATCTGGGGTAGATGTGCATATATCAAGCTATTGTCAACTTTTGTGCCCAAAGTACCAATTTGTTTCAACCCTTGTTTACTGGCTATCATAACACATGAGTAAATGAGATATGATGACATATAGAAGCATCTGGTTTTTGGGAATGTAGTAATTTGTTCATGTATTTTTCCACTTATTAATTTCCCCCAATGCAGCTCCACATGACCCTCCATCATGTAGGGTATTATCACAAACATCCATGGTTCAAATTTTCTTGCATCTCTTAAACTAGCTACTCTGCTCAGCAAAGTTGTAATGTCTTACATTTCTTGTTTAAACATAGACCTCTGAATTACCTTGGTTTGTTGTGTAATTGGTTGTTGGAACCATTGGGTGCTCATAATTTCTCTATTATGCTCTTTAGTGCTTTGATATGTCTTGGTCTTGGTCTTCAGGTCAACATTGAACATCTATGTGTAAATGGGGAAACCAAATGTGTATATGATTCCTTTTTGAGATAGGTCTGCATAAACTCTCCCTTATTTCTCAATAAACCTCTTGGCTAGGTTATAATGATTTATACATTGCATAACTAATTTGGGAGCTTCCATTACCGGTAGAAACCCTCCTGGAGGAAGTAATCCATTTGCCACAACACTCTTGGTACATTGGGAAGCATTCTCTTGTAATAGCCATGAGCAGATTTCAATGTCAGAAGACCATCCCATGTGAGTATATGTAACCATTACGTTGATGGGTACTACTTGTGAATTGCAATACTTGAATTCATCTTCTACCCTTGTATCATAAGTACTCATTTTGTATATAATGTGCTCTGCAATTTTTAGAATGTGTCTTGTGTGCGAGTTAGGGTTAGATTTAACCAAAACTTATGTTTCATAAAATTTTCAATTCATTTTCAATTAAATTTAACAATTCAAAGAATAATTAACATTTCAATTTCAGAATGGGAAATACCATTATCAATATTTTTAGCTTGAGAAACTCTTAACAAAGTATCAGTTATTCAAAACATACCTAGTTATGGTTATTAATGGTGATTCTTCATAATGCAACTTCAAAACCCTTGGTAGTTGCATCTTAGTTTCTCAAAATTTTACCTCTCTTTGCAGCCAATCTCACTTCATTAATTCAATGTCCTTAGCAAATTGGCAATATGACATGAAGTGGAGTGTTGAAAAAGCAATTACATGCTTGAGGTGGTGCCAAGTACATAGGTAGTTTTCCACCTTCATTAATTATCTATTATTTCACATTAATTCCTAGAATAAATGTGCAATCATTATAGATTATGGTCCAAATCACGAACACCTAGATTTCTGTGTTGGCTCGTTATTTGAGAAGAAAGACAACACAATGATTATACGTAGCAATCAAATGTCACACTAGTTCTTTGCAAGGTATATGTCATTAAAGATATGTGATTGATTACTGATCACCAGGATTAAAGCTTTCTGATATTGCTTCTGAAAGGAGAAAATGACACCGGGATCTAAGAAATACCTTTTTGAGAAAAAAGAAAACTTGAACGAAAGGAAAGACTGGAAACAGAGTCTAAAAGATAAATTTAACATAGTTACAAAGTAGACTCTTCAGTTTTTGAATTTTTGAAAGAAACAATAAAATATCAGACTCTGATAATAAAGGAAATTACCAGGATTAAATTTTTGATCAATGAAATACCAGGCGGGGCTAGAATCTTATGAAGATACAATTTCATTTTGGCTCAAATGCAGGACTCTGGGATTCCGGTTTATGGTAATAGACTAAAAATTAAGATCATACCGAAACACCAAAATCGGGAAACAAAAAGGATATAAAAACAAAAAGGCCAAGTGAAAATGAGAGAGGAAGTTAGCAACCAACTGAGCATCAAAACAATGCCAAAATGAGCAAAAAAAAAAATCAAGGAAAAGAGAAGAAAAAGAGGGGGTCCACATTTTGCTAAGGGGAAAAATGGGGTGTGTTGTGAGACCACACAATAGACAAGTTCGCTCAAATGGAAGTGTTTGTTAGAACACATAAAGTTGTTCCCTCGAACACCCCCCTTCAAGCAAACCACCTTTTTCAGGCTCAAGGGTTCATTCAAACCCATGTTGGCCGATATTTTATCAATAAAATAATGGGTTTGATTTTTTTAATTTTATTTTTAGAGGGTTCGAATGAACACCCCTTCGTTCGAACTGAAGGGGTGTTCGTTTGAGCCCCCTTATTTTTTCGTTTCCCCCTCCATCTATAATTTTATGTAGATTTTTGGGTTTCAAGGCTCAGCTTGAGGATCAAAATGGAATCAACTTGACAAACCTAGCTGGAGGACTATAGTCCTTGAAATGATCTCTCCATCAAGTATAGTTTTAATATATTTTTGTTTTATTATATTTATATATTTTTTAGTTTAATTAAACATAGGTTTTCACTAAAAATCAAGATCTTTGTTCTACACATGTGGAAAAATAGTAGATTACTGAAAAAATCTAAAAAATATCTATGCTCTTGGTATTGATGTCCTTGATCCAACAAAAAAAAGAATTTGATACATACAAAAAAAGTTATGCACTTTATAGTACACCTATGTCTAAATTGTAATTGGTTTGACTTCAAAACTTAACTAAGAAAAAATATTCAATAAAACACTATGAAACCAAATGCATGCTCTAGATATCTTAGTTACAAATTGAAAAAATTAGAATTTTATCCTTCATAGAAAAAAAGTTATGCGCTTTATAGTACACATCACTCTTTAAAAATGGTGTTTACTCTTAAAAACTAGTTATCGAAGGAGATGGAAAAATAAATACAATTTGATTCCAAAATTTTAAGAAATATATATTTAGAATCTATAGAGAAAATGTCAAAAATCACTAGTTTGTAGATGTCATCTTCAAATTCCTCAAGGTTTAGCAACTATAGGTGTCAGAAAGTGAAGATTAGTTCAAAATATTCAATGTCAAGTTTGGCCAAAAGTGTAACCCACTATTATGGGATCACCCTTCATATGATAAGTTTTTTGTAGAAATTGATGGCTTTGAAGAAGATCTTGGCCCATGGGATGTCACTAGTATTTTTTCTCATGAGGTTTTGGCCAATTCCTTTGCTACTAGATTTATCCTCAATATGATTGAGAGGGTTTGGTATTATGTTCCTTGAAGCTTTCCACCATTCTATACTCTAGCATAAAGATCAAGTGACTGGTTCCATCATGGTTAGGGCTAGACTTGTGATTGATGTTATTTTCTTCTTTCTTGGGGTGTTAGTTTCTCATGGACAGGTTTGACTTGTCCTACTTGATAATGGAGGTGAATCAAGTGGTTGATTATATTATTAATGGAAGATATATATTTCCCTCAATATTTGTCATGGGCATCTAGGGTCTTTTTTAATCAATATATTATTAATTAAAGATATAATATTTCCATAATCCATGACAAATGAATGAATTGAAAAGCTTATAATATTTTTGACCTCACATTAACGATTACATAAATGAATATGAGCAAACAAAGTATTTTGATAATGTTTGTACTTTGTATCACCATATCATGCAAGATGACATTATTTTCTTACCCCATTATTGTTTTGCATGGATGAAATAAGGTATTTCTTATATAATAATGGCAATTGCTTATTTAAAAAAAATATTTTCTAATGTGAGTGTTAAAATTTCCTCACATTATACAACTTAAGCCATTGGTGAATTTTCATTAGATGATGCAAATTATTTATGTAAAATGACCTATATTTTTATTTTGGAATTACTATTGGATTCTCCCCAATATTTTTTTTGCAAGGATGATATAACATATTCATATTATAAAAATAATGGTGATGCTTATTTCAAAACATTTATCCCCTCATGTGGATGTTTTATTATTTTCCTCATGAATGCAAATTAAGTCATCAATTAATGTTATCTGATTATATAAAAATTTTAAAACATTTACAACCACATTATATTTAAAAAAAAAATCTTAGATAATTCATCAACTTAAATATTTTCTTTTTCTAATGCATAGATAATTTTCCAATTCAAAAGTTTTTTTTTTGTAATACATAGATAATTTGTCAACTAGATTTTTTTTTCTAATGCATCTAATACACGAAAATAAATCAACCATGTTGACACATTTAAAAAAAAACCTCTATACTTTTTTTTTACCCAAAATAGATATAAATTTATCAAAATATTATATATATATATATATATATGTGGTTTCTTAAAGTTATTATTGTGACATGCATGGTTAACTCATGTTTCCACAAAATAATTTTAATTAAAAAGTTTCAAAATTTAAAGTAATAATTTAAGATTTTAAAAAAGTCTAAATATTCAAGTTCTATTGTTGATGAATCCTTCAATAATTGAAAAAATTAAAATACAAAAATATTAAAATTCTAAGATCATATCATCTTGTCCCAAATTCACTCAATAATACTATTGAGGTTTAATTGTAGGGGCTATTCCATTGATTCTAGCTAGTTTAGAAGCAATTAGTTTTTAACCACTCACCATGTTCTAGCTAGCTTCCTTAGCCAACAAAGTAGGAGTATCAATAATGGGCTCGATAGGAGTATGTGGTATATGTGGACAATCCTTGATCTTATAGTTGAGAGACTAACACTAAAAGTAAGTGTTCAAAATCTTAATGCAAGCGACTATCTACATGAAATACAAAGCACTTGCTTAAATATCCATAAATTCTTTAAGGTTAGAGGTAAGGTCCACCTCAACATAAATGCACATATGGTTGAGTTGAAAAACCCTTTTCTAGCTCATGACATAATAATTAAATAATTTATTCCAAGACATCCCATAAAATAGATGAAATTTTTGAGAGATTCTCATTTCAAGACTTTAAAATTGAGATAACACCAAAAAAGTGTTCCTAATAAATCAACAAGTAGATTGGTTGAGGAGAATGTCGACCTATTTGGATCTACTAGAAGAGAATAAAAAAACTCTTGTTAAGATTATTAACTTTAATGGGGTTAATGCTATGGGGATCTCAAGAATTTTGATTAGAGTAAATAGGAACTACTTAGATCAAATGCAACTTCCATAATAAGTAATGGGGCTATATTTCTCATACCAATTACAAACAAATTCAACATTTATTACTAAATTTATATCTATTTTAAAAACATTACCTCATCATAAACCTTTAAAACAAAATTTTAAATCACTTAAATGTCATAATTACCATCAAATTCTATAATAATTATCTGAAACATAATATTAAGCATTTACAAAAGATTTAAAGAAAAAAAAATCAAATATCATTACAATAATATTAAAAATCAAACAAAAAAAACTATAGATCATATTCTAAATAAAGCATACCATAACTGCAAATTATTACTCTCTTCAATCCTCCAAATTTGATGGTGAGAGGCAATATTTTAAGTTGAATAGTTACATTGTTATAGAGGCCTTCATAACTTAATGAATGAAAAAAACATTAATGAATGCAAAAATACATCCTCAAATTATAATGACTTATTTGATAGAATCTTCTATCCAAACGATGAAAAGCCCTCCCACCCACAAATGCCATGATACCAAAGAAGACAAACCAAACTATTAAATAATAATAATAATATCACCACATTAATGTTCCACATTATGATGAATTGAAATTTTTAAATGTTTTTTATGAGCTAACACACTTAGTGCTTCCTTCACTTTCTTAAGCTTTATGACCATGGTGGGGCATGGAATTTGAAAAGTAATCTCTTTCATAATCATACCACTACGTTGAAATCTTCTCCAACCAATCATGCCACTAGGTAGGTAGATGTCCCCCTTATACATGTTATTCAATTCATTGGATTCTCAAACTGAATAGTTCTATCACTGACATTTTAGATTTTATAAAAATAAAATAAAAATATTATTATATTATAATATAGAGAAGTCTTTAAGATTATATTATAATATAGAGGAGTCTTTAAGGTTAGGTTGATTAGTTGGTGTTGAAAATTTGTCGTCTAAATTTTTTGAGTTTATAATTTTATTGATGTAAGATATATACAATTTGTTTATTTATTAAATAAATAAATAATTAATTAATTACAAAAATTCGTTTAATTTTATATATCAATTTCCAATTCCTCTTATATATAAAAAAATATAGATAAAAAACACTAATAATGATAATAAAAAAAATTATGGAGATTGATCTTAATTATATTTGAAAAAGAACTATTTACCCCTTTTAAAATTCATGAATGAAATTATTGAATTTGGAGGGGCCCAAAAATATTGCAATTAAAGTACTCAACAAAACAACAAATTGTTTGGTCTCATTTTTAGTAGTTGCTAGCAATCTGAAAAAAATGTTTTCGTCTTTTAGTGATTGTGGGGTCCACACAAAATATATGTGGGAATTTCGCATCTCTATTGTCTAACGATAATTTGTTAGAATATATGGAATTTTTTTATGTACAAAGTGGTCGCAATAATGGCACCCTTTCATGATTCACATTATACACTACTTGTAACTATGCACACATAAGATGTGGATTTTTTAATTTAAAAAATATTTTTTTAAATGAATTATTGGCATTTTTGTTCATTGATTTTTTAATTATTCATTATGACTTTTACATGGTATAATATTAATTTACTAGCATTTGCATCTAAAGGAGGTTTAAGGATTGTGTCGATAAAAAATTATATGTATCATATTTGTGTATGGTTGTGTATGGATGCCATGTGTTGCAAATTCTAGTTGTATGTGGTTGGATTAAACAACTAATAATAAGTGCTAAATAATGGAATGAAATAAATTTAGACAAATCTAGATTTTTTTCTTAAAGAAAGTTGTCATCAAATTGACAAAAAACATTGCAATGGAAATAGAATGTTCTCATCCAATTGGAAAATCAATATTTATTTGGATTTTATGTGATAAATGAGATTTTGGAGACTTTCACCTGATACTTTGGAGGCTTTTACCATTAAATGATAGTCGGTTTACCATTAAATGGTAGCTAAAACTTGTTTTATGATGATTAAACTTGTGCGAGACTTGTTGTAGGCTCAAATCTCACACTATATGTAGCCTATTAGCTAATTAGTGTAAAAGATAATTTAATATTTAATTATAAAATAAATAATTGTTAACTTTTCATTAATTTGTTATGAAAGGAGGATATGTAGTCAACATTGATGTTAACTGTTATTGTTCATAAACATAAACAATAGGTGTTGTCTATGTGAAATATGAAACAAAATAATATGGAAATATGAATTATTGTGATACATTAATAATGGCCATGAGACCAAAACAATCTATAGGATCAAGAACAACAATAGCGTAGCACATGAACCTTGCCCCAAGACATAAGGACACTAAAACTTATAAATTTTGTAAATCCACCTTGTGTGAGATTTTATGTACTATATCTTGATAAAAAAATTTAAAGCTTTGTCCAACTTTGCCTCCTCAAACAAGAAATTTAGATTGTCAACTATTAGGATGTCTTAGTAGTTAGATATAGATGTAGGCCAAACACTCCATGAAAAAAAAAATTCTATCTACCAATATATAATTGCTAAACAAAATCAACAAAACTTTTATAACACATGACATGATCATTAAGACTCGAGTTCCTCTCAAATATTAACATTATACATGTAGTATTTTGCATTTTAACCATGTGTAATGAAAACATTAAAACTCTAGACCTAAAAATGCAAAATAAAACTAATCAAATTTATATTAGAGGGAGAGGCTTTTTTTTCAATACACCAAAATTTAATATTTAATATTTTAAAACTAAAAATTTATTCCATTTTATTTACTTTTATTAAGTGAAGAGTTGTGAATAGTTATTTTATTTTATTTTTATATTCAAGAGATTTTATATTTTATATTTCTTCATACATATTTGTATTTATTTATATGATAATTTTTTAAAATAAATATATTTAAGATATTTATACTAGTTTAGATTTAAAGATATAATTTAAAATCAAATTTTATTTTTTATTAAAAGTATAAATAGATAATTATATAACAAAAAATATTTATAAATCATATCAATAATTAAATTGAGTGAACATTAATTCCTTCTCATTTAATTATTGTAAATATATTAATATTTAAAATAATTTTAATCCACCTATTTTTCTTATTTTAAGGGGTAAACACTTTTGATCTGGAGCTATGGACCAGTGAGGTCACAAATGGGGGACCTCATCCCCAATTTAAACATTCAAAACTTACACCCCAATGGGGTTTGAACCTTGATGATAGGAACAACATCACAACAACTTAACCATCATACTATGCCACTATTGGCAATCCACCTATTTTCATATTTACTATATATATATATATATATACGATTACTATATCTTTTGTGCAATGTGTCTGAACACAGTTATATTTTAATTTATTTTTAAATGTAAATAAAAATATTTAAAATTAATTTTATAATCATAATAAAATTATTATTATTACCTTTGTTCATACTTTGTAATCAAATTATTTAATTAATTATTAATTATTTATATGCTACAATTTTATCTAAAGTAAATATTTTTATTTTGGAAAGTAAGCATGTAAATTTCACCTCTTATTACAAACTTTACATTGTACAAGACAATTATCAATCAACTTGTACAATCATGCTATATTATTGTAGCAACATTTGGATTCCCAAAATGACAATTAATAATTAGGAAGGTTGAACCTATTGTACATCCTACTTTTTCCCTTCCTTTTCACATATTTATAGTTCAAAAAGTGCTCATAGGAATCTTAATATTTACCAAATATTACCATTCCTCATGTACACAATGATTTGAAGTTTTTATGAGTAACAACATCATGTTAGAAATTATTCACATTTTCTTCATGTAATGTGAGGCAGTTAAATTAAATGTAGACACCTAAAATTCATCATTAAATGTAGACACCTAAAATTCATCATTGTTTCTTAATGCATTATTTTTCCAATAATTAATTAAATCGTTATTCTCGTAATCGACAATTATCTCATATGCCTATAATTAATTATATTTCCCACAATTAATTTGTATTTCCTCTATAAGGTTAATTAATTAAATCAATTTAATTAAATAACATTAATTCCTTGCTTCTACAACTTAATGAATGAATTATTTAATTGAAACCCATTAAGTCCACTATTTTTTCTTCTATTTTTAATTCTTTAATCCATGGAAATTTAAACTTGACTATTAATTTAACCCACATGGATTCAAATCTAAGAATGTAATCATTTGATATGTGTCAATATCCCTCTCATGCTCCCACATGTGTGAGCATGCTTACTCATCCCACTTCTTTCTCACACATGTGTGAGCATGCTTACTCATCCCACTTCTTTCTCACACATGTGTGAGCATGCTTACTCACCCCACTTTTCTCACACATGTGTGAGCATGCTTACTCACCCCAGTTCTCACACATATGTGAGTATGCAAGCTTGTAAGCTAAAAACCCCCTCAAGCCCTAATGCAGGAGCATCCAAAGTTTAAGAACAATCTTGCATCACCCAAATAATTTTTATTTTTATTTTTCTTATGTTGGTCTAGTGAATAAGGGATAAAAATGACAAGTTTCTATCTTTATTAAGTTTGCATATGAAGGTGTTGGAACTCGAAATCTTCCTCAAAGCTTTGGATTGGTAAACTACACATGGTGGGTGAGTTTTGAGCCAATATTAGTTTTGAAATGGTAGATATTAATATTTTAAGTTTATGGCATCCTGATAAAGTCTTTGGATTGAGATATGAGGCCTTAAATGACCATTTTTGGGCCTAAATCATGACTAAAATTTATTTACTGATTTTGGGCATTGTATAACATTGTGAGTACTTCAGTTTAAAAAATGGACTTAATTGGGTGCCCAAGTGAAATTTTATGGCTTCTAAAAGTTGTACTATATATTGATAAGTTTTCTTGGTGGTAAAATGGGATATTTGGATTCATATGACACCCAAATGAGAGTCACAGTTTAGAGAAAGGAAAAAAAATCATATAAACTCAACATAAATGGAAAGAAGCTCATTCATGATAAGGGAAATAGGTGGATTTTCTACTTTCTACGCAAAGGGAGGTGTTTTTTTTGTGGCCATTATTGTCATTTTCTAGACTTACATGTTTGATTTCTTGCATATATTGCAACCTATTTTAGTTTGACAGAGGTCTTATGACCCTAGTAATTTCTATTGCATGTTTTGTAATTATTTTGATAATAGAAAAAAGTTGCATACTTATTATCCTTGAAGTTTTGTTATTAATGTAGGACTATGTTTGAGGGTAGTCCCCTTTGTCAAGCCTCCACCTCATTTTTATCCTATTCAACTATGCCCACTATCTTTCTCACACATGTGTGAGCATGATCTTAGCACATGTGTAACTTATATATATCTTACACATGCCACCTTGTTCACACATGTGTGAGAATTCCTCTCCTTCCACCTCTTACAAGGCTAATCCTTCAATTCATATCTCTATAATCCTTAAAAACTTTTATTTCCAAAGGTATTTACATGACGAGATTGTTATATTTGATCATTAATGGATCTCTTATGATTGGTCAAGGAAAAATATTGTTGTGATGTAAGGACAATACTTTGTAGTATTATAATTCTCATTTATAATGTTAAATAATCAATCAACAAAGGTGATCTACTAAAGAATCACTATAATAATGACATAATTAACATTGTTGGTCAAGTATTACTTTAGTTACACTTTAATGTTTCTTTATTTCTTCTTTAAAACTTCAATACCAGTGAACAAATACAATACAAGTTGAAGCACATGATATATTCTTCAATAACAAATATTTATAATATTATGAATATAATGGTAAAAGGGGTTGAAGGGCCTCATCCCTTTACAAACAACACCTTTAAGAGTAGAAGAATGAAAAATATGACATAATTATTCTCAAAAAAATAATATAATACTTGTTCACAAATAGTAAATACAACAATTATTCATAAATAATAAAAACAACATTAAGTACCACATAAACCCATTGAAAATATTTTGATTTATGAGGCAACGCCCCAACTAGAGGGGCACCATGCCTCCTTCTATGGAACACAACATAAGTATCAAATGCATCAACTATAGGTGGGCTATCTTGAGTAGGAAGTAGATTGGATAACTTATGAAAAATGTTCAAATGGGGTAGCAACAATAGCCACCACAAGTGCATGGTCTAAAGCAATAGAAACACCAAGAAACATGGACATAAGTTCCTTAACTAACTCCACTTGAGAGTCCAAAGTAATAGAAAGTAAATTACAAATAATAGGTATAGAATGAGCAACATGAGTATCTATATCTTAAGGTTATATATATATATATAATTTTATAAATTAAAAATAATTATTCTACTCAACTAAAATAAAGAAAAAATAATTATTATAATATTATAAAGGTATATATTAGTCACTTTGTAGTACTTATTTTAATGATTAGTGTGTAAGTGACATGTTTTATATTAAGATTTGTCATATATCTTGAATTTAGATTAATTTCATCTCGATACATTCATATAGACTAGTCTTTATCCTTATTTTGTTTATTCGTCTACCTAGTTCAAACTCATGGCATGAAATTGACTCCTCGGCTCTTAAATTTTTAATTTTTAATTAATCCCATACCAACCCCTTCTTACTATAAATTTTATGTGTTGATTTGAATCATGAAACATTTTAAATTTTAATCTAAGGTGTTTTGTTTTAGGATTCTGTAATTCATTATCATCTAGATCCATCAAAATTTATTACACATTTCATCACAATAATATAGAAACAAAATTATATAAACATCTATAGTAGTGATAGATTAGGAATCTTTCATAGTTTCCTAATTTATTTGATTTTTATTCCAAAGTTATTAAATTTATTCATCTAGGGTTTCTACTTAATAAGCTCCTCATTCCTCAAAGGTTCTTGTAAGCACCTTCACCCTCTACTTTGTAGGTTTTGACATCAAGGTGGACTAGTCTTCTAAATTGTAAAAAAAATAGATTAGTTATGTATGCAAAACATTGATTATGCTTATAGGGTTCAATTACATTGGTAGGGCTAGGTGTTATATACACTTTGAATAGTGAAAGGAAGAAAAGTACACTGAAACACTTTGTAAACTAATCTTAGAGGAGAGTATTATGCGAATTTTAGACCTTTACAATTACAAAAATGAGAAACACATATAAAGGATAAACAAAATCATACAAAAAGATAGGTTTACATGGGGAAAACCATTTCACAAGAAAAATCACACATTGCAAAGCAACCCAATGTATTATTCAATAATAAAGACAATTACAATATAATTTTAGAGCAATCATTTATAATAGTATCACCAACTAAATATTTGTAGTAATTTTGGTAGCATAATAGTATATAAAAATTCACTATTAAATACCGCCATCTCCAACACCTTATAAATAGGAGAGGTAATAAATGAAACCATAAAATGGTAATTACAAAGCTATAGGCTAAAAACATCCAAAAATCTAGAACTCAAATACCTAGTTAGAAAACCAAAACCAAAATCTGAACATGAGTTCACAAGATAAAAATATCACATTCCTTCCACCTATCATAAGTGCGTCATAATCCACTCACCATCTCAGGAATTCTGTTTTGGCTTCAATATCTCCATTCAAATATGTAGATTATGATATGTTGTAACATGCATAATAATTTTTTTAACAAGTGTAGCTTCCTCTTACAAATCTTGCCTATGTTGTCTAATTTTTTTATATTTTCAACGCAAGAGGTTCAACTTTTGGAGGCCATAAATTTTGATTTGGGAGGTTTTTGGGCTCTATTTTTTAAAATTATAGATCTTTAAAATATTGATGCAAAACTATCCCTTGAAGCAATGACAAAGAAATTAACCACTTTATTTTACCATATAAATTCTATAACCCAAAAAAATAGTTTTAATGTTTCATAGTCTAAAAAATGCATTATTTGTATACTTAGCATTAGAATAAAGGTTGAGACACTATTCCTACTATTTTACCACTTTTAAAACACCTTGAAAGATAAAATAGAGAACCAAAGATTTATGAACTAATTTCTATAGGCCAAGAGGTTGATAGACTGCTCTTAGCACCACTTGAACTTTTATGTTCTAATTGGATTCATCAATTCATCTATAAAACTTGGTAAAGTTTCAAATTTATCCATCATTACCCTCCCATAATTTGTCATTTAATGAATAAAGTGGTACTATAAATTACTATATTTCATCCTTATATGAAAGGTTGGGTTATTTTCTCAACATATGGCACTTTAGTTATCACATAGAACTACAATAGCTCCTAGATTTATCCCCACATCTAAACTTAATCTTTTATGATAGATAGAATAAGTAGTTGTAATGTACTATTCTTTGATAATGGACAAAGTGACCACAACCTGCCACTTTCTCATCCAACTAATAGCACCACCAAACATAGTGAAAACATATCCACTAGTGGATCTCCTATAATCAACATCTCCAATCTTATTTGAATCTAAAAATCTATTCAAATATCCATTAAATTCTATTACTCCTCAAAATTAACATGATAACAAATAGAGTAATTAGAGTTATCCCACAACTATCTAAATACCATCTTCACTACATCCCAATGTACTCATTCAGGATTAGCCATGAAACGATTAAGGACTCCAACTACTTTGACAATATTTGATCTTATACAGACCATAACATACATTAATATCCTAATAACACTTATATATGGTACTTTTACTATAGCCTCCATCTCACTACGAGAAGTCAAACATTGCCCAATTGATGAATTGGTATCTATTAAAATAGGAGCACACAAAGGTCTATAAGTTGACATCCTAAATCTCTCCAATTTTAAGTTCACATGCTTACCCTATCCCAACCAAAATAATTTTTTTATCTCTATCTATTTTGATCTCCATATACCCAAGATGAACTTGGCCACCCCTAAATTCTTCATCTAAAATTATGCTAAAATTTGAGACTTCAATTGATGAATCATATCTTCTCATTACCAACAATAATATATCATCAACCTATAATGTAATAATATGAAAGAAATAATTATCCATCTTATAATAGATGCAATGATCTAATTTAGATGTCAAAAATACCAATCCCAATATAAATCTATCAATCTTTTGGTACCACATCCTAGGAGATTATTTAATACCATACAAATAATTCTTCAAGTTACAATTTTTTAAATCCTTTTCTATGTAGTTCTCTAGCTATGCAAGTATAATCTCTTTCTCTAAATCACGATGAATGAAATTTATCTTCACATCCATCTACTCAACCTCGAGATCAAGAATTATTGCAATAAAGAATAAAAATTGAATGGATGCCATCTTAGTAACTGGGGAGAAAATATCACCATAATGAATTCCTTCAACCTAGGAATAACCTTTCACAACCAATCTCATCTTGTACTTCTCAACACTACCATATAAATTAAATTTATTTTTGAACACCCATTTGCACCCAATGAGTTTATGTTGATCAGGAAAAATTACTAGGTCCCATGTGAATTTTTTCTTCAACAAAACCATCTCCTCATTCATGTCCACTTTTTGAAGACTTTGAATCATTCATACCCATAGCCTCCTTTATATTCCTAGGCTCATGATTGCTAGTAATCAAATTTAAAAAATATCTTCAATCAAGAAGATTATACTTGTTAGGTTTCTATTGATGTCAAGTGGAGTTCCTTAAGAGTTGAGGTGGAGGTTCTAACTCCTATTAAGAACTCTCTAAATCATCTAATTTATCCTCCTATTTAGATCCTTTATGGTCTTCTAGTTCACCTTTCTTATTTTTGGGGGGTAGTTAAACCACATCTTTCTTTTTATCCCCTTTTAGGTATAATATAATGGAACAAGGCTTAATGTATCTAAAGATATCACATCTACTATTTTAAACTATCTTGAATATAGGATCCCAAATTCATACCCTTTCACATACCATAATCAATGAAGACACATTTTATGTCCTTGTTCTCCAACTTTAATCTCTTCTCTCTAGGCACGTGTGATCATATACCTTGGAACAAAAAAACATAAGATATATCAAGGAAGGATTTTTTCCTAGTCACGCCTCCATAGGTGTCTTATCAATAAGAGTTGATGTAGGAGACCTATATACTAGGTAAAAATCCATAGTATCTACTTATACCCAAAAAAATATATTTCAAGATGGCCCTACTAAGCACACTTCTAGCTCTCTCCATCATAATTTAGTTTATTCTTTCTATAAATCCATTATATTAGGAGTAAATAAAGTTATATTATGTATTTCTATTCCATTATCCTTATAGAACCTATCAAAATCTATTAAACAAAACTCATTCCCATTATCAAACCTTAAAATATTAATTTTTTATTAGTTTGATTTTCTACACGATCCTTGAAGTCTTTAAACTACCTAAAGCTATTAGATTTACTCCTAAGGAAAATACCCACACCCTTATATTGTATTCATAAATGAATGAAAAATAATAAATAGGGTTCAAAATTGAAGTAACATTAACATGTTCATAGATGGAGGTTATTGTTATCGTGTTTACATTTTGGATGTAATGATTATATAGTTTCTATGATGTTGTACTCAGTTGATGATTTTAATTTTCTTTGAATATTATGTACTTTTATAAGTATGCTTAACATGTCAATGGAATGTGTAGGTTCATAGTTATTTCCCCATATGAGTATGTAGGTTTTGGTTATTTCCCCAATGTTGGTTAATTTGAGATGGTGTATTGGATTTTTTGTATTTTTTCACCCTTGTCATACTTGAGTAAAGTTCAGTATGTGTCCTATGTGATCTCATGTAAATATAGATCCAAATCAATGTTAATTTCAGAGCTTTTTTTGTGTTGTGGATTAAATATAAACATGCATGTCTTCAATTGGATTTTTTATTTCTACTTGTATTTGATTGCATTGAGATAGATAAATTTGTATTTTAAAGTTAGGAAATTCTTTTGCAGACTTGGGAAATCAAAAAAAGAGGGGAAAGGAAAAGTTAAATGTATTAGGAAATATATTAAATTTATTGTAATCGATTAATTGTGATTTTGAAAATATTCCTTTGGTTGGGAAAGTTCATTGGATTAAGTAAATTTTCCTAGAAAATAAGTAATTGGAATTACTTCATTTACCCTTAGAAAAGAAGAAATAAATTAAGCATTTTAATTAGTTGTGATTTATGTGTGTTAGGAAAAGAGTGATAAAGTGGAAAATAAAATGAAAATAGGAAGTATTTGAATACTGAGAAAGGGCATATAGGGAAAAAGCTTGTTTTTGATTAAAAAGTAGGGTAAGGGCCCTAATCTCGAGAGTCACATTAGCAGAACAATAGAACCAAAGAAAAAATTGGCACATAGGCCACACCTAAATTAGGCATTTTAATTAGCTGTGATTTATGAATTTTAGGAAAATAATGATAAAATGGGAAATAAAATGAAAATAGAAAGTATTTGAAAGTTGAAAAAAGACATATAGGGAAAAATCTTGTTATTTGTATTCATTCTTGCATTTTGAAAGAAGCTCTCTCAAACCCTCTCTCTCTCAAAATTTAAAATTGCGGGAATTTTCTTAAGTTTTGGATTGTTTGAGCTTCGAATTAGATTGCATAGGAAGGATTAAAGGTGTGAGTTATTTTCTTGTGGATTGCTTCTCGATTTGGAAGATAATTCATGAAAATTATCACTCTTTTAACCTTCAAACTTGAGGTAAACTCCTTCATTATTCTTTTGATTCATGTTTTCCATGCTCACCCTTAAGGTAGCATTTGGTCTCTATTATAGATTTAATTTCTTGCACTTCCATTGAATTTACTTCACAACTGTAAATTTTTAAAATATTCAATTTTAAGCCATGGTTATGGAATTATTTTTCAAAATTAGAAAATGACAATTTTACTTCAAAAGAGTGTCATTATGCATATCTAGACCCAAAGGGTATATTTATTTTTAAATGAAATTTTTAATTTTGAAAATGATTAAAAATTTAAGCATTCATTAATGGTGGTTGAGAAAATTTTATGGTTTTCCATTTGATTTTTTTAAAATTTGGAAATTGGGAATGGTTTATGAGGAATTATATTGGGGGAAAGTAAAATCCATCTTTATTTTTTGTCTAGATTATTTTTGGATATGTCCAAAATATGATCATCCCACCTTTATACATTAATTTTTGTGCATTGTGCATATGGAAATTTGGTGCATGAGGAAACCAGGATTAAGGATTAGATAGCAGGAAGGGAGTGGCTCCCAAAATTTGTAAGATCATAATTGATTTGAGGATAGAATGAGTAATATTTATTAACTAAGAGATAATTAAATTCATTGGTAAACTAAAATAAACCAAGATGCTAATTCAATGACATATTAAAAGTGCTTGTAGAGGCTCAATATGAGCATAGAGAAATGACACACTCTAAGAGAGAATAATTGGATATTTTCATTTGGGTACCCTCTCCTTGAAATCAAAAAGCATACCTAATCCCACTTAGCTAAGCACTATGGGTTAATGCAATGACACTCCCTATATTACCTCTAGGTCCCTAATCCTTTATGTTGTTGGGTTTTGTATCTAATGTGAGATTCATTCTTAGCCATGTATAGTCTTGTGAGATTTTATTTTATGTGTTTTCATGCCATGTTGTATGCATAACTCTTGGTGTCTATGTGTAATACATACCATTATTTGGCATGAGTGTGCTTATTGTCCCTTGTGATAATCTCCTAGCATAGTGGGGTAGACCTACAAGTACCACATGCTTGGGTGGCATGAAATCACCACTGGAGACTAGTGGATCCATTGTAGTGGCTTATGATTATGCTCAAGTTGGATACAAGCTTCCCTTCTCATCATTTCTTTCATTGCAATGAAGTTTGAAAATATATATTTTAGGATATTTGAGTCCTTCCATGTAATATGTCTTTTTCCCTCAAGAATATTTAAAAAAATAGATTAAATTATAATTATAAATAAGAATATTAAAATGTAATAAATTAAATTATAATTATTGTGACTAATAATTTTATTATATTTCATATAATATTAGATGAAAAAAATTAAATAATTGCACAAAAAAAATTTATTCATAAATAATTAAAAAAATCAAGGTACAAATATTATAAATAATATCAAATCATTTATTTTATTAAGGCATAAAAATACATTTGTTAAATATATGTTGAGTGGCTAGTTTGTTCTCTAGCTATTTGATCACAATATCCCAAGTTGTGATGCACTATAGATAACCTATTTAAAAATAAAGTGTGTGCTTACACACAAAAAAATACATCAAATCCTTCACTACGACAAATCTAGGTGTACAACGTACCCTGAGTTGAACATACTCTATACACCCCTTCTCCTATGCTCACTTCTTGTTTATCACTCAAAGAAAACAAGATAATTCTTTTGAACACCTAGAATACTGAGAGGAGGGTGAATCAATATTTCTTGAAACCACTTAAACATTTAAACATGCATTTGAAACATCATATTCAATTTGTAGTAAGAAAAGAAACCATGAAAAGAGGGGTGGATGACTTCCAAGGTTTAAATTTCTAATAATGCATCTACAATATGTAGGAGATATGTAGTTCCACTGGAGGTCAAACTATTGAATCAACACACTTCATACTACACCACTTCCACACTCTGCTCTACTTATATTCACATCACATTTTCACTATATTCACACACTTTTCATACTATGACATACATATTCACATCAACACTGAAAATGATCTTACATTTATTCCCATTACATTTTTAAATACCTGCATCATCAATTAGGTCGACCTTATTAGATGAAACATGCAATACAAAGCTTGTTGACTCAAGATTCAAAAACAAACACACACTTCACGCCATAATTCAAAACTTATAACACATCAAAATAGGTTGGAGGGGACCTAAGATAACTCCATCATACCAATCAACACTTCCTTTAAATCTGCACGACCTCAAACATATTAGGTCGGTACCGTAGGTGAAGTGATACCAATATACACCAACTATTCATTCATAAACTGGCACTCAAACCTCAAAAAAACTCACCACTTGGACCACAAACCCTTATGACACCTATAAGCACTCCCACAAAACCACATAACTAGATATTATTCTATGGTGGAATACAAACCATTCCAAACATGTACTTTGTACTGGTAACACTATCACTGGCAAACTTGATACACTATTAATCATAACTTTTACACTAGAGTACATCAAGACATGAAAATTTATATTTAAGATCCTATAAAATATACCAAAAATTCCTTAGAACCACAAACCAAAATTATTCAATGTGGATCTAAAAATTGATACTATGTGCACTAAAAACCCGTATTTTGGACTTAGTTGAATATTCAACACATTTGTTTTGTACCGGAGCAAGAATCTTGCATCTATATACTAGATATCCATCACCTCAATCATGTATGCTTCACCAACTAGCTATACATCAATCTTGATACCAAACCAAAATGTTGACATTAATGACAACACTGTATATTCTCATGCTCATGTTGCCAACAAACATACCAATGGCAATCTCCTCAAACTTCCAACAATCTCCCCCTTTGTCATTGATGGAAACATGCACAAAACTTCTCCAAATATTCTCTCCCTTTGACATCAAGGGCAAAGGGAGAACATATATTTTTATGTTCTTTGCTCCCCCTTTGACATCATTCATATATACTTGCTATTCCTTTTCCTTCTCCCCCTTTTATATGTACATTATTTTACCCAACTTACTCACATACTCCCCCTAACTAATATATACATATATGCATGAGAGTAAAAAACTTCTTCAAGAGTCTAACCAACTCCCCTAATAGTGCTATCCATCAAAATTGATCAAAATTTGCACTAGTATATTATCAATTATCTTCTACATATATACAATAAAATTTGAAATTTGCATAATCATAAAAGAAATATTCACAATCAACTGGAAAGGGTAGGTTACTTGTGTTGGATGCTTGCAATATAGCAAGGTGTGCTTTGAAATCCTTCTTACCATCTTCCCAATATTTCTTGGCTAAACCAAGCATGCAACTCTATCTCAAATTCCATGAGAAGTTCTTCACCTTCCTCTGTGGTACTGGGTACCAGATTCAACTCTATTTCCTTCTCTGCATTAGTCAGAGCACCAGATATGGGTGTGAACTTGGAATTCACTAGGTCTCTGAGCTATCCAAACTACACTATAATATTTTATTTTTGTTCTTGTAGTTGGAAGAATTTTTTGTGTAGATTCTCTATAGTTGACCTTGTACTTCCATCTGCATCATTAGCCGAGTCATATGCATCAAATGCCTTGTCAATCTGGGACTCAATAGAGTTCATCTCATCCTTAATGTTTTTAATGGAACTGGGCCACTTCAAGAAAAATTGAAGCAACACTTTGGCTTCCTCTACATATTTCTGAATATCTATAAGGTTGATTTGTAGCTTACCATGTGCAGTAGCACACTTGTCTTAAATCTCTTCCAAAATTTTCTCATTAACCTTCCTGTTCGCTTCATTTTCTAGCTTTTCCTATAAACCACTAGAGTATTCTTTGAAATATTCTAGGAGTGGCGTCAATTGTTGCACATCAAATAGAGAATTGTCAACACTAGCACTAGGAAAGCTCTCTTGTAGCACCTTCACAACCTCATATATCAATTCAATACTTTTTTGGTGGGTTTGTAAGATATCCTTTTTGGTGGAGGCATGGAATGCATCAATGAGTTGTAATTTATGCGATGGAGATATCTTGTCCATATCAACTTTCCCTTGCTACATTGGAATTTGTTACAACTAAGCTAATACAAGTTGAAATTATAGTTGCATTCCTAATAGGCTCTTCAAGGATTATCCAGAGGTTTTGGAAGACTCACCAACAGTCTTCACATTCTCTTCATCCTTCTTCTCATGAGCCTTTTCCTTGTCACCAATGTAATCTTCATATTTTTCATGATTTTTCTCTTTGTTAGCATCACTGGACTCATCTTCATTCTTCTTCCCATCATCAACCGGTTTAGAATTGTTATTCAGAGGAGGCAGATTTTTTGTATTATGTGCCTTAGATATCTCTGGGTTTTCTTGTACAAACTCTTCTTCTTGCTTTGCATTCTTACCTATTTCCATAGGAGGTGTGATGTTCTCTATTTATGTATCATCTTTCTACATCTCATCCTTTTTGACAATATTCTCTTTCACCAAAGGGGTGTCATTTTACACATTTTCCTTTTTTGCTTCATGCTCATGTTCCAGAGCATCATCATGTTGTGCATATTTTGATTCATTTACTTCTATGATAGAGATATCATCATTCATTTGTCCTTCGCTATCTAGATTTATTCCTAACTCCTTTTCTAGATTGGAAACCTTCTCAACTGTCTCATTCCTTAGCCTTTCCATATCATCCTTATCCCTGCTCATCAGGTTAGTGACACTTTTCTTATTTTGTGGGAGGAGCATTGATCTTCTCCAAAGAATATGTCCTTAATCTTGTATCTTCATCAATTGCTTCCTATCTTCTAAAATATAATGCACCTCTCAAATATTCAAGCAATTGGTTTTCTATATTCTTTATGTTGAAATCAAATGTTACTATATACCTAACTATTACCTCTTCTATTGTTGACTTATCAATGTCATTTGTAGTGGGATATAATGCAACAGTCCATTCCAACATCTCATGCTCAACTATGCCATTAAATAATGCATCTAATTTCATAGAACTATATTTCCTTACCAGGGGGAATTGTCCTTATTCTTCTTTGCTTTACGTTTGGGTGATTTTCTTTCAAACTTTTTCTCCCTCATATGAATCATGAATGCCTGTTTCTCCTTCTCCACTTCTTCTTCACTGTCGGTATCCACAATATCAACCTTAACCTTCTTTGCACTTGTCTTTGTTTGAGAGACACCTATTTTTCTCTTCCAGACCAACTATGGTCCTTCCTCTTCTTCCTCCTATTCATCTATATTTACACTCATATACTCCTCTATTCTTTCCTTTTCTTTATTTCTCCTCTGCAGAGCACTTTACTACTACACTCTTTTCCTTCACAGGAACACTCTATTGTTTAACTAGAGCACTGGTTGGATCCTTTCTCTTTGTTCCACTAGTAGAAGGTTTAGTCCTAGAGGACTTGGGGGAAATCAAAGAAGGGGTAGCAGTTCTACCTAATCTTCTTGTGTTAGGGGAACCTTCTAGTGAATTGGAAATGTTTTTAGCTTTCTCCAAAAATTCCTTAGGAAGTCCCATCATCTCTACTACCTGTGTATTCATCTTTTGAACATTTTTTGTGATCTCCTTCTTCTCATGCTCCATATGTACTTCGATAGAATTTAACTCATAAGTTCCATATCTTCCCTCAATTGTATCTCTAGGAATGCTAAGCATATGGTTAGCCAAACCAACAATTACATCCTCTGCAACTTCATATCCCATTTATGGGATCTATACTAAGCCTGCTCAATAGCCTCCATTATGCAACAATCCTTACTCACCATGAAGATAATGCCATTTTTGTATTTCTATGTACTACACTCTTCAAAATCCTTTCTTTGTATTACATATTCTCTTGGAAAGTTTTGAAGAATCCCCATAGTGCTTTCTTTTGTGTGTGTGCATCACCTAGTCTCATTAGATGGTCTCTGATTTGAATAGCCACTGGGATTTCCTTCAACCATACAATGTCCCTGGTTCCAGGGACCTCATTTAGGAAATAAAATAACAAAAAAATTATCAATGTCCCAAACCAAAAGGGGTACTAGGAGTCCTTTTTCTTCTACAAATTCTCCAAGATTTGTTCCCTTAACAACTCACATAAATAAAAATCAACACCTTTCTTTAGCATCTCATATGTAGTGTTGATGGCAGTAGTAGAAAAATAGTTCTCTTTGTTTGCACATAATTTCTTGTATCCTATCATCATTGACACATTTTATTGTAGGGTCTTTGATGTCTTTGATAGTCAAGTATCTCTTGTGTTGAATGAAAAAGACAACTGAGAGGGGGGGTGAATTAGTTGTATCTAATCAAAACATTAAAACCCTCAACAATAATCAGATCCACATGCATTCATTAAACCCTTATTCTATTATAATGATTAATCATGAAATGCAGATAATGGAAAATGAAATAACAAAACCATACATAAGAGAACACCAGATTTATGTGGAAAACCAAATGAGGGAAAACCACAGTGAGGATTAGCTCACAATATAATTAATTACAAAACCGGTACAAAGGGGTCAATGACAAAATAGGATACACTGTCCAAAAAAGGGCTCACATCCAAGGCTTACTACCACAAAGAAATACAAGAAGATAGAAAAGAAATGTTACATAGAGAACACTTTCTTAATGCAACAAGGAATCCACCACAATGCTCCAACACATTTACAGTCTTGTTTGAAAGATTTTGGACACCTTCATCTCACTACATTCAGGAAACCAATACTTTGAAGTTCACACTGATCTTCTCAAATTCACATCACACACACATCACTTGCATTGATCTCAAATTTATCTTGCTTCTCTCTTCACACACACCCAACTCACAACAACTCCACTCTTATTTATATCAATGCCAACCTTAAACATCTTCTCCAAGGTCAAAAATCTATCTGTTGGATTTATAAATTTGAATTAGGTTGGCACCTAAACATTCCCGCAGTGGATAGGAATGAAAGGGGACCAAAACAACACTTAACCGAGACCCAAAATTAAGTCTCACACACCACACTATGCATATATTAATACTTCAACATATTTGAATGTAGTGTAGACACCAGGTTAGCCATTACTCATGAAAACACATTGAAAAATTAAGTACACACTTCTAAAACTTTTGATACACCTCACCACAAATCCTCTTGACAAAAACAAGAGAACAAAACCATTAAATCTCTTTCAAAACCACAAGTTCTGAAAAGAAACTACATAGAAGTGTGGAGAAAATACATTTCTCCTCAACACCTCTAAACAACACTGAAAAACCAATTCTCATAGTGGTAAACATAATTTCCTCTTACCAACAATCCAAAACCCAAAATTTTGAATATAACAACCTCTGAAAACCTCAACCAACATACTAAATCCACATAGACATAATATCAATACAGAAGAAATCTGGAGCACAATCCGGAGCACATTCTAAACACTTGCACAATAAATTTTTCTCTATTTATCAAATAAACTCAAAAGAACTTGGAAATCAAGTACCAAAGACATCAACTTGGCTTATTAATTCATTCCAACTCATCTCTAGATACTACAACAAAAAGATAGCTCCATGTACTCACAACACTTTCTCAATATCTCAACTACACATGCACAACCTGCAACAACCTGTTTTCCTCTTCTTCTCAAATTTCTCAATATCCTCGATATTTTCCTTATGCAACAACACAGTTGACATCAATGACAACACTAGTAAGTAGACATCCTATTGAAATCAATGACAACACCTTCATACTTACAACGTCTTGTCATATTTTTCACTTATTAAATTCATCACAATTTCATTTTTCACCAATTTGAGTGTCGAAATTGGTCCTTCAGAACATAACCCTGGTGGAAACCTAATCACCTCATTATTGATCAATGTGGTATATCCAACCACATAAACTTGTCATGAATCCTGATCAATGTATATGTAATCCACTCATCCATATATCAAAATATAGGGAAATTATTCCAAATGTCAAGCTTCTTCTCTATCAAGCTCTTGAACTCAGGTTTCAATTCAAAATGGTCTCTAGTAAGCTCATTAACCCATACATCTCCTAGCTTAGAGTGGTTATACTCTTCTAATTTTGCATGGATGTAAATCTTGACATCTTCTGTATGCAACACACCATACGAAATACTCAAAAATATACCATCTAGCTAAGTATATTGTAGAGGTTGAGTATATTGCAACATCTTGTTGTACACAAGTTTTTTAGATGAGAAAGTCATTGAAGGATATCAAGTAGTATATGATGATCCTATATCTATCTTTTGTGACAATACAAGTGCAATTAAAATTTCAAAGAATCTAGTGATGCATTCAAGGATAAAGCATATATCTATCAGGTATCACTTTTTAAGAGAGAAGGTTATGGAGAATGAGGTGAAGCTTGAGTATGTACCTACAAATGATCATATTGCTAACATATTTACTAAGGCCCTTTCTAAGGATACTTTTGAGTATCTTTGGGAGAAGTTGGGGGTTATTGTCCCTCCTCTGAACTAGATGCATATGGAGATGCATCAGTCCATTGGATCTATGGATCTAGTATCTCTTTTTTGGACTAATGTTAGTGGCTACTTCTCAAGGGGAGTAGGTAGTGTTGCGTGATGTTATTGAGTTTTTTATTTGTTTGGGTGTACTCCTAAGGGGGGTTATTCAAAACAAGTGTCTTGGTTTAGTGTCATACGGGGAGAACAATGCAAAACATTTTATCCTTTTCCATTGATGTCAAAGGGGAGAGATAATCATGCGAAAAAGTGAAAAAGTTGTGCATATTGTTTGATCATTATTGTTAAAAGGAGAGAGAATCCTATAAGGGGGAGAGAGTGTAGGAATGTTGTGTATGTTGTCTTTGATGCTTTTTCACATCATGTGTTTCCATCGATGATATAGGGGGATATTTTTGCAAGTATGAAGATTTTGTCATTGATGTCAATAGGATTTCTCTAACTGATGTTGTCATTGATGTCAACTATGTGTTAAGGAAGTTTGTTGCATGATGAAGATGTTGAGGATATTGAAAAAATTGTGAAAAAGAGGAAAATAGGTTGTTACAGATTGTGCATGTGTAGTTGAGATATTGAGGAAGTGTTGTGAGTACATGAAGCTATCTTTGTGTTGGTGTGTCTAAAGATGTGTTGGAATGAAGTAATGAACTAAGATGATGTCTTTGGTACTTGGTTTCCAAAATTTGATAAATAGAGAAAACAGTATTGTGCAAGTGTTCAAAATGTGCTCTAGGATG
The DNA here is from genome assembly GCA_007258455.2 of Sequoia sempervirens. Lineage (NCBI taxonomy): Eukaryota > Viridiplantae > Streptophyta > Pinopsida > Cupressales > Cupressaceae > Sequoia > Sequoia sempervirens. Next base: position 607,692,736 of record VDFB02000003.1, read on the forward strand.
TGCTTCATGTTTCTTCTATGTTGATGCTATGCATGTGTTGATTTAATATGTTGTTCAAGGTTGTTGATAGGTGTTATATCCAGAATTTGGGTTTTTAGATTGCTATGTAGTGTGAGATATTTTCACCAATGTGTGAACCAATTTTTTAGAGGTATTTTTTGTAGTCTGGGAGAAATGTATTTGCTTTGCATTTCTCTATAGTTTGGCTTCAGGTTGTGCAGATTTGGGAAATTGCTTATAATTTTTGTATCTTTTATAATTCAAGGTTTAATTGATTTGGTATTTTATAGTGTATGTTTCATGCATCAATGTGCGAATAGGGTTTACTAGTTGTTATTAGCTGAAGTATTTATATGATGAAAACTTGGATGAAGTTTTTATTGGATCCCAAGTGGTTTGAGGATTATTATAGATCGTGTTCAAGTGAATTTTATTGTCTATAAGTTTCAGATTAATTTAAGGAAGTGTGTACTTAATGTTTATGGTGTTTAGCATGGGTATTGGTCAACCTTGTGTTAACACTACATGTGAGGCTTGTGGAAGCGTATTGATATGTGTTAGGATTTTGGGTCCTAATTAAGAATTTATGTAGGTTTCCTTCATTCATATCCACCACGAGAATGTTTAGGTGTTGACCTAATTTGAATTTGTAAGTGTAACAGATAGTTACTGACCTTGGAGAAGGTTTTCAAAGTTGAGATTGATATAAATAAGAGTAATTTTGTTGTGAGATGTAAGAGAGAAGAAAGATAGATGCAAGATCGATGCGAGTGATTGTGTGATTCAAATTACAAAATTTTAGATGCAAATTTGAGCAAAAAAGTGTGAAATTCAAAGTATTGGATTCCTAAAGGCAGAGAGCTAAAGGTGTTCGAAATAAGTGTTGGAGAATTTGTGGTGGATTTATTATTGCATTTAGAAGTTGTTCTCTACATAACAATTGTCTTCTATCTTCTTGTTTTCTTTTTGTGGCAGTGAGCCCTGGATGTGAGCCTTTTTGGATAGTGTGTCCTATTTTGATAGTGAGCCCTTGTACCAATTTTATATTGTGAGATAATCCTCACCGTGGTTTATCCTTCATTGGGTTTTTCACATAAATTGGGTATTGTCTTGTGTATGGTGTTGTTATTTCAGTCCCTGTTATCTGCATTTCAAGTTTAATCACTTTAACAAAAGAAGGGTTTAATGAATGTATGTGGATCTAATTACTATTGAGGTTTTTGATGTTTTAATTTGCTACAACTAATTCACCCCCCTCTCAATTGTCTTGTTCATTCAACACTTACCCCCATATCTATCCTTGCTTCCCTACCTCTCTCTTCTTCTCTCTCCCTCTGTTATTGTTTCTCACCCATCTCTCTCCATTATCTCTATCACTACCTTTCCCTCCCACCCTCTTTCTCTCCCCATCTCTAGGTATCTCCCTCCTTCCCTCTTTACCTCTCTACCTCTCCCTCCTTGTCTCATTTCCCACATATCTCCCCCATATATCTCTCACCTCTATCTCTACCCCTATATCTCTCACCACTCTCTCCTCGGGTTGTAGGGTTGAAGGATAGTGTTCAGGATTGAGGGTATAGGGCTAAGTGTATATGGTATAGGGATTAGGGTTGAGGATATTGGGTATAGGTTTGATTTTATTGGGTTTATGATTGAGGTATAAAGTATCTATTTAGGGTTGAGGGTTTAGAGTATAGGATTTAGGGTATAATGTTTAAGTATAGGGTTGAGGGTATAGGGTTAAGTGCATAAGGTATAGGGCTTATGGTTGAGGATATTGGGTAAAGTGTTGTGGGAGTAAAATAGAGTTTCAAAGAGGAATCTTAGTGGAGTTTTATAGAAATCAAACTAGTTATGAAGGTGCATGGTTTAAGGGTTTAGTTAATGATGTTGGGCCTCTCAAATCATGTGATGGTTGCATAATTATCAATGTCTAATATGAAGAATTTGAGGTCTATACGATAATCAACCCTTAAGAGAAATCATGTGTCATAATAATTTTAGGCCAATACCACCTCCAATTCCATTACCCAACAATTTAGCTATGGGTGATGCAATTGTATCATTTCACAATGATTTTTTTTTGTTTTTTTCCCTATGAGGACCTAGGTATATTACTTTGTGAGCCCATAACTTCAAAACTAGAAACATGATCTTCAATAAATACCTCCAAATAAATGACAACATTATCTATAGTGTTTAACTTGTCATCAGTTAGTTCCTCCATCTTGCGATATTGATGATAGAAGGTTTAGAGTACATAGGGTCTAGGGTTTAGGATATAGGTCTTAGGATACAATATTGATGGTACAAGGTTTAGGGTACATTATAGGGTATACAGTATATGATTTTGGGTTTAGGGTTTAGGGTATTGGTGTGTGTTTCTCTCTCTCACTCATTCTCTCACCTTCTTTCTTTCTCTTATTCTCTTCTATATCTCTCTTTCTTCTTTCCCAATTTGTGAAGGGTTGGAAAATATCAATAAAGCTTATTTTATGCTCACCAAATTTGGTGAGCACCAAATAGCATTTACTAAAATGGTAAAATAAGGCATGAGACCCATGTTTTAGGCCCATATTCTCTAATTTTGTCTTGTTAATGGCAATTTTTTGACAAGGAAATGCATTTTCATGGTGTTGACTTCTTGTACCAACATATTTTGCATACTCCATCACCTTTCCACCACCTTTTTGTTTGTTTGACAACATAGAAGAAGAAAAATTAAATTTTTTAGATCAAATTTGATTATCTTAGGTAATATTTTCATGTTTCTAGAATTTAAATATTTATTGAGTTTTTTGTTTAAATTTGAGAATATAGACACATTATTTTTATAGTTTTTACTAATCATAATAGATTTGCATATAATTCAACATTGAATTCTAAGGAATTTGTGTAAAAAGTAAAAAAGAAAAGAGTTTGAAGCAAAAATGAAAGAACATGACACAATTTGCAAATTTTAATATCAAGTGTAAAATTTTAAGGTGCACTCTATTTATCTTTATGTGTTTTGTGCTTGTCACCTTCTCACATAGTTCAATTGGAATCATTTTCATTTTATTTTTTCCTTTTTGTATTTGTGAACATTACTTAATTCTGGTCGACCTTGCTTAACGGTTTATGCATAATTAATCACTTATGTTATTCATACCATATGTAGGTTTATGAAATTATCAATCAAACTAATAATAATTAGAATTAATAAAGTTATTCATAAGAGTAGCTATGAAACTACACAATCCTCCTCTAAGTGTTGGTAATTTACATTTCATGTATTGCACTTAGTTCATTATTTGTCTCATATATTTACATTGGGATGCACTTTTACTACATATTATGCATATAAAAATATAAAAAATAGAACATAAACTAACTATTTTATATACATCAAATGATAAGAGAAATGAATGATTCATCCTCTCTATATAGATGTAAATAATACAAGCTTGACCATCACTATCTACCATGAAACCATGACACATGTTTGAAACCTATATATTATCCTATGTTATTAGGTTTTTTGTTAACTATGTCATACCTATTGCCAAAACATGATATATAGCCTTAATCTAAGATACATTAATCTTAAAAATGAATACTAAGTCACTAACAACACAATTTTTTTATAACTCTCTTCCTCACTTGCCCAAATAGATATATTTACTCATTTATCAATACTACAAGTTTGATTTTAGATTCTTTGACCAAGTTATAGCTAACACTATATATAAAGTGAACCTTAATCTAACCTACATTAACCTTAAAAATGAATACTAAGTCACTAGTAGCATGAAAAACAAAAGTAAATCCATATATAAATCTACATCTCTAGTCATTGCTCATTGTTACAAGTTTGATTTTTTGTTCTTTGACCATCTTTTAGTTATTCCTATTCCATAAAGAGCGTTTGATGGGTGCTAGAAAGATCAAGGGGAATGAAATGAGGATAATCTCTATTAAAATTCTCCACAATGACATGAGTTATAGTTTTATGGGACAAGAGCTAACTAAGGGGTTTCAAATCATGATAAGAATTGAGTAATTTCCCAGAGTCAAGGGTTTTCTTTGGTATTGTTACTTATTTAAAAATAAGCATAACATCTCTTATTGTCAAGTGAAATCCCACTTATGTGTGATTTCTATGTAAGGAACTGGAACTTATTTTGAGTTGACCAAACATGGTTTACAAAAAAGAAAAATTCTTGTATATATTAATTAGGTAGAAAAAAATATCAATGTGGTAAAGAAAACCAAATCAAAGGTGTTAGACACAGGTTGTCTCCCTCTCATCAATTTTACCTTCATTACATACTTGCACTAAAAATTGTGATAATAAATACACATATCAATATAGGAGGCATACACTTGGTAATAGAAGCAAGGATCACTCTCACACTTCACCCTTGTTATAAAATCATTGGTGTGATTGAACATAACATTAAATATCTAGAATCTACAAGACTTGAACCCATGGTGTGTTTTCAAATTCTCAATGCTTCTTAACTCATGAATGCTTCTACACATTATTCTATATTTTGAAGATTTTTCCTTAATAGGATTGTCACTATTATTACTTCATGAACTGTGTTATTGCATTCTTCTATGAGATCTATCACCTTGTGTTCGCAAACAACCTTTATTGACTTATGAACTACCCTTTCTTGAAGTCTTCGCTCATGAAACCCCACTATTAACTCCCTCGCTATCCATAGAATGGTAATGCATTTATAATATTGTACTTTCTTTCTTGGAGACCATTGCCTTTCTCTTGTTCAAGGTGATTTTCCATAGTTGCTTGTAGACTACTCTTCTCCCTTAGAAAATTTTTTCTTCTAATTGATTGCACTGTTAAACCTTGTTCCTTCTTTGTTAGGATTGTGAATTTAATAAGGCTGCAAGGGTTCATTATTTGGTATTATGTTCATTAATATCCTTTCAATTTTGGAATGTCACACAAGGTCTCTTGAATCACCATGACATCCTCTTCATGCCATTAAATCATCTTCATAAATCCTGCATCTGTCAATGTTTGGTATGAATATCATTTCATCCTATTTGGTGACTTTTTTGCTTTGTTGAAGTTGTTTTCCCTTTGTGTTTGCAAGCAACCTTTGCACAGGATGTCACTGTCATCCTTCATTTGGACTATAACCATTTGAAATGGTTGTCCTTTCAAAACTTCCTCTTATTATACACAAGAGTAAGAATTGATGATATTCATTGGATTTGGTTGTGACTAACATGCTCCTTTCTTATTATTTGTTTCTCATCCATGGCATATAGTTAAATTTCTTGGATTTGTTGAAATTTCAACTCAGTCATAAAGCTATGACTATCTTTTTTTTTGAATTTTGTAACATTTCTTCATCATAATTTCCTCCTTGTTGATGAAGTTCATGCCCTTGGTTTATCTTTAAGAGAAAATATTTCTTTCTTTAATGCTACCCATGTGTGGCTTCCCTCTACCATGAAGTCACTGCTCTTAGGACTTTATTATAGTCATAAGGACTGTCATATCTACTTATTCATTATGAACATGACTATGCTTTGCATGGATTCTCCATTAATAGGTTTGTAACCTTGCCTTTTATCTCAAGGACTGTTGACTACCCTTTCTTGGTCTACACTTTCATAGATATGCTCTTATCATATTTATCTTTATACTATATTCCTATTGCTTTCAAAATGACTGTCATATCCTTTTTAGTGACTGTGTATGGTACCATTGAAACTATTTTTTTGATTTGTCTTGATGGTGAGAGAATAACATCATGATATCCACCTTCTTTTGTGAATTTTCCTCTACTGTGACTAAGTGACCATCCTCTTAGGTTTTTTAATAACTTAGTGCATTATTTCCATGTTAGAAACAAGAAACATCTATCATTAACAAGGTTGTAGTATGTAAACCTATAACATACTATTCATGACACCAATTATTGATGACTGCACTTATTTGTTAGGATTGTGAATGTACCTTGCATAGTTTCCTTATGTTTTTCTTTCTTAGTGTTTGATTTCATGGGTATTGCTCTTTCTTCAACAAGGATTATCCTTCGAAACATCTTCATGAAAACTATCCTTATTTTGTTTATAGCTTTTTTAACACGAGATTGACATATTATTTAGCACTGTCCTCTTATATTTGGATCATGTTCATCAATTAAAGTGACTATCCACTTTCTATTCAAAGTGATAGTCCTTTTGAATGAAACTTGAACCTATGAAATTTGAGACTCATGCATACATGATGAGAAATATTCAACAATTATATCAATGAAAAGTTGAATTTTTTAGATTAAATTTAATTTTATGAGGTAATATTTTCATGTTTCTAAAATTCAAATTTTTATTATGAGTTTTTTGTTTAAATTTAAAGTTTTGTTCTTGTCACCTTCTCACATAGTTCAATTGCAATAATTTTTAGTTGATTTTGTTTTTTTTGTATTTGTGAACATTACATGATTTTATTCTTTTTGTATTTGTTAACACGTATAATTCATCATCATACCAAGGAAACAAGCAAAGACTCTAACACCGGATGAGAATGAAGTCAATAATGTAAAGAAAAGAGAAATAATGAGGTAACTTCGTGAAGGAAAGAAACTGAACACCATAGAAGAATACATGCCTATTGAAGAGGAACATGAAACATCCATGCAATGTAAGAGAGATGTGGAATTGGCATCACAAAGGAAACAAATGCAAAACCTCCATGCAATGAGATAATTAAATCCCGAAGTTGGGGGCACATCATCTACCATAAATGAAGTTGAAGGAACACCATCTACAACATGTCATGTTGAAAGTACATCAATTTTCACATATTAAGTTGGAGACACTCCACCTACCACATCTCAAGTTGAAGGAACACCATATTTTACATCTCAATTTGAAGGTACATCATCCTTTCCATCTTTGATTGAAGGTATATCATCTATCCCCAATGTTGTTGACATTCCTAATGTTGAGGAAACTCTACCTTTGAGAACACCTCGTAGAGTTTTGCATAGAAAGACTAATTATTTTATTGTTATTGATGCTAATATTTTGAAACTAATGGTTGATAAGATTCCAAAGCGTACTTATCAAAGATATGCTATGAGGATATGGAGATTATTTTTTGAGAAGTTAAATGAGACTAGAAGATGTCAACCATTTGTTGAAATCATCAGGAAACTAAAATTTAGGCCTATCATGAAGATTCTTGGGTTAATAAAATCAGATGATTCAAGTGAGAAATCTATTTTAAAGAATCTAATGAGTGCATATGAGAGTGGATTCTACCTCACGCACAAAATATAGCAATGGACCACTCAACATGCCATGACATCAATAATGATAAGCAATCAAACCAAGAAATATTGCGTCATTACAAAGATAAGTAAAGCATTGAAAATAAGTAGATCATCTCTAATGAGATCCATGGGAAGGTGTCAAGGAGTGGAGGATCCAAATAACAATGAATTATGGGAATTCTTTGGTAGACTACTGTGAAAAGATAAAGCAATTGTTGAAGCTTTCAAATCCCTAATTGAATAATTTTGGAAGAATAACACGAGGGTCTCTCCTGATCAAAGAGATGTTTTAATAAGGAGGATTGTTAGTTAGATCTGTGATCCACATCCGAAGCATTTTTTGGATATGACTCAAACACAATTTTTTTCCAAATTTTAAGAGAAGTATCCTCAAATTAAAATTAGTCAAAGATATTTTGAAATGGTAAATCCTTTTTATGTTAAAATAAAGCACACACACATAACTTCTTGTTGTAGAGTACATATTAAATTTTCTAAATTTCATTATGATGTTTATCGAAATATGTGTATATTTGCATACTAACATTGTTTTACAGGAATGTAACATAAGAGCTCCACCTAGATATTCAAGGGATTTCATATCCAACATTTTATGTGAAAGAGTGGACGGTCAAAATTTTTACAAGAAATTATGCTTGGATGGCATGTTTGTTCATTATGGTGGCTTGCAACATTTTCCAATTTGTGAACATTTGGATAGTACACTTGCAATTGGAAATGAAATAGTGGAATTTGGAAAATATAAGATAGTGGCCTATAGTCTAAAAGATGGGAAACAAGCAAAAAGTGTGAATTGGTTAGTGAACAAATTCCAATGTATCGGTTTATGGGTATTTTTTGTGAGAATATATTGTATGAGTATGCAAGGCATACCCATAGAGCTCAATGGTTGGACTCACACTTCAAGCTATGCAAGGACACATTTCCACTTCATACCATCATTTTAGTTATTGAATTTACAAAGAACTACACACTACAACCACAAAATGAGGTGTAATGATAATATTGTAACTCCACAAAAATTTCTATATTTGTGCATATAACATTCATTCATGCAGCTCATAGTATAGAGGATGGAATGAAGCTATTGAGTGATTATAATTTTTACAACAATGATGATAGCATAAATTCTATAGATTTTGTGCAAGGTTGCTTTCAGATATTCTACTCTTATTTGGCTAGTAGGGGCATATCTTTCTATTAGCATATCATATGCTCAAATAATTGTACTTCACAATTCAAGAACTCCCAGATGTTTTATTGGTTGAGCATGATGCATAAGATCATTAGTGTTCAACATATGTGTAATTTTTCTGAAGCCAGGCATGGAAAGGGGGAGCATGGTGGTGCAAGAGCATGTATTAAAAAATATTTAGTATGAGAAGAGTTAAAGTACAAAGAAAATCTAAATTTAATAGATGCAAAATCTATCATTGAAGTGGTGTAATACTACAATTGGTCCAAGTAATTAAGGTAAGTCTTCAATTCGTATATTTTTTTGGTTGGTAGATGATACTAATATTACAAAATATGGGGATTGTTGTACATTGATAGGATCAAGTGAGGTAAACTCTTTTAGAAGCTTTAATGCAGGTTCATGGACTATCTATATGCAAAAGATGGTATGTTTTTTTATTCATCTATAGATCAAACTTGGAATGAGTGTGATTTAAAGGAGTGGGTTGATGAATGGTACGTAATAATTCTAAGCCCACTTGAGACGTATCAACTCTTGACAACACTACAAATCACGAAGATGGAATCATTAGTTGACTTTGATCACATATAAAATATAGTACAACTAGGTAATATATCTACTTGCATAGTTTAAGAAATTCCTAATTTTATCTTACTTTGTAGTATTTTGTAATTTTTACTAAATTCATCTAATTAAATATGCATATCAATGTAAGGCATGGTTATGTAGTTATTGCAGATGAGGGAAATGAATAGGGAATAAATTATTACTTGTGTCATTGATTTGAGGCCAAAAAGAAATTGGAGGCCCCTATTATATATGGAGAAAACATCGAATATCCTACGAGGTTGGAGGTTGTTATTGAAACATGGATTAAAAGGTACCCAATTAAGAAGTCTAATGTCTGGTTGTTTGAAGACTTTGACACGCATTGAAATATTATTTATTACTCAAACCTTATTGTGGCATCCAATGTTCATTTGATCAAATGGGGGTAGACCATTGAACAAGAACTTGTTGAAGGTTCATGGGTTTGACCATGAGGCAATACTTGACACAATAAAGATTAGAGTAGACCTAGATGGTTTCTTGGATTGATTTGTAAGTATGTACATTGGATTTGTAAATTTGTGCTATTGATCACTTTATTTTGGTTATTAAAATATGTATCATAAAATATGAACCTCCTTGAGGGTATTGATGTTGATGTATTGCTTACTTGTATTACATGTAAGTACTTGTGTTTTCCCTTATCCACTCTCATACACACTCAATTCCTTAAATACACACTCAATTCCTTCTATGAACTCTCTCATAGACTCCAATGCACTTTCTCCTTCACATCAATAGCCTATTCTACTAGCTCCTCCCAAAATCCTACTGCATATTTTATCTTTCTCTCCTAAATATTTTTATCTCTATCTACATGCCTCTCTTCTCCTTGAATCTCACCCAAATATCTAGGTGTTAGAATTGACCTACCTCTTATCCTCCTCAAATTCCCAAATTATCTACTATCAATGCTCTATATGCCCAAATCTCCCTTAGATCACATGCACAATCCTTCCTCTATGTGTGTCAAGATGTCCATAAATTTTAACAAGGGTGGTTGAATGATCTATTTCAAACTTTCTCCTCAACCTTTTTTTAACCATCCTCCATCCATCCCCAATATCTTCTTTATTATTTGTGTGCTTTTACTACCAAATCATCCCTTCTAATCATTTTACTATCCAAGCATGGTCATCCCTTTGGACCTAAAAATCCCATAACTCAACCCTCTTTGGACTTCTATTTTAACCCTTTATCCATTTGTTTCTATTTTTTCCTAGTTTTGAAACTCATTGTGATCCATGTGGGATAATAAGACATGATATTTATTAAATTATTTGTTTATATTTAGTATAGTTGTACATATTGTATTAACCTTATAATGTTAAATCAAAATAATATTGTTGGATGTATATGATTTGATTAGAAGATGGATATTCCTTGTTTAATTTGCATTCACATTGGTTATTATATGTTGTGCTTGAACTAATCATATCGTGCAAGTATGCTTGATGTGTTAATTGAGGTTGTAATTGGTTTTGTAAGTGCATATTTTTCATGTGTTCTTTTAATTAGTTTGTATCATGCATTTATGTTTTCTATGAGTTGGGAGCACTTTTTTATTTATTAAAAAGAATAAATGACTTGTTTTAGTAATTTATAAGGTTTTTAGGACAATCATAGGTTCATTAGGACAGTCATAGGTTCATTAGGTTAGCCGTAGGCTCATTAGAGTAGTCATTAATTTACTATGACTGCCATAATTCATTAGGGTGGTCATAAATTGATATTGTGATGGTTATAGATGTATTAGGACTATCATAACTTCATTATAATCACTACAACAAATCCCTGTGATTAGCTCCTTTTTTGCTTTCACCCACTGTTTTAATGTATTTTTCTCCATTTTTGGGAAAAGTCGACACTATTTTTCGGGATGGCACTATTTTTGGCATTTTTTGCACCAACAAGAACAAGCAAGCGCTAATTCAGGTGCCAATTAGTGCCAGAATTAGCGTAAAAAAATTGCACCATAATTAGCATCGATAGTAATGCCCAATGTTGTGCCCATATTAATGCCTAGATTAATGCCAAGATTAGTGCCAAAAATGACGACTACGATAATGCCCAGATTAGTGCTTAAATTAGAAACCAGATTAGCATCTACTTTAGCGCCCATATTAGCACCTAATTTAATGTTGATTTTAGCACCTGCTTTACAGCCTGTTTTAGCACCTAATTTAGCACCTAATTGTTCTGATCTAGTAGGGATTAAGGGTGTCAGAACAAAAAATCCTTCTCCAATATTCACTAGCCTTTAATTGCTTGCCTACATTTCACTCGCATCAAAAGATCTACTGCCTTTGATTTTTCGTTGTATTTAACATGAAATGCAATAATTTGTGTGACAAGATTGATACTATCACTAGCATTCCCTTTGTATATACCCATTTATTCCTCCAGATAATCATAAACAAAGCAAATTTTTCCTTTACCATAGTACTTTATGTAGATTAAGGGTTGAGGGTTGCGGGATTAAGGGTTGAGGGTTGAGAATTGAGGGTTAAGGGAAATTTAATGTATAGGGTAGAGGGTGTAAGGGTTTAGGGTTTAAGGGTTGAGGCCGGTTTAAGGTTGAGGGTAGAGGGTTGAGGGTATATGGTTCAAGGATTAGGGTTGAGAGTCCAATGTATAGGGTAGAGGGTATAGGGGTTGAGGGATTAGGGTTTAAGGGTACTTGAGGGTAGAGGGTACCTAAGGGTTTAAAGGTTTAAGGGCTGAGGGATTACTAGGGTTAACAAGGGTAGAGGGTATTGGGACGTTGAGGGTAGAGGGACATAGAGGGTTTAATGGTTTAGGGTATTGGGTTGAGGGTATAGGGTTGAGGGATTAGGGTAGAGAGGGAGGGATGGATTAAGGGTTGAGGGTTGAGAATTGAGGGTTGAGGGCAGTTTAATGTATACTAGGGTAGAGGGTAGAGTTGGTAGAGGGTGTAAGGGTTTAGGGTTTAAGTGAGGTTTGAGGGTAGAGGGTTGAGTGTATATGGTTCAAGGATTAGGGTTGAGGGTCCAATGTATACAGTAGAGGGTATAGGGGTTGAGGGATTAGGGTTTGACTAGGGTAGATTAGAGGGTAGAGGGTAGAGGCCAGTTGAGGGTTAATTAAGGGTTGAGGGATTAAGGGTTGGGGGTTGAGGGATTAGGGTAGAGAGTTTAGTAATTGGGTTTAGGGTATTGGATCGAGGGTATAGGGTTGAGGGATTACGGTTGAGGGTAGAGGGTAGAAGGTTTAAGACTGGTTTAGGGTTTAAGGGTTTAGGGTTGAGGGACATTAAGGGTTGAGGCCAGTAGAGGGTTTAGGGTATAGCTAGGACATTTGAGGGTATAATATGGTTGAAGGTCAATTAGGGTTGAGGTTCCAATGTAGAGGGTACGTAGAGGATATAGGGGTTGAGGGTTGAGGGTTGAGGGATTATCTAGGGTTGAGGGTTGAGAATTGAGGGTTGAGGGTTTAATGTATAGAGTAGATTAGAGGGTATATGCAGGTTGAGGGATTAGGGTTGAGGGTCCAATGTATAGGGTATATAGAGGGTATAGGGGTTGAGGTCAGATTAGGGTTTAACTAGGGTTGAGGGTTTAGGGTTGAGGGTTGAGGGATTAGGGTAGATATTTTAGTAATTGGGTTTAAGGGTTTAACTAGGGTTGAGGGATTAGGGTCAAGGGTAGAGGGTATAATATGGTTCAAGGATTAGGGTTAATTAGGGTCCAATGTATATATAGGGTAGAGGATAGAGGGATGTAGAGGGTGTAAGGGTACTTTAGGGTTTAAGGGTTGAGGGTTGAGAGTTTAAGGTTGAGAGTAGAGGGTTGAGGGTATAATATGGTTCAAGGAATATTAGGGTTATGTTGAGGTTCCATTAGTGTATAGGGTAGAGGGTATAGGGGTTGAGGGTACAGGGTACAGGGTGGAGGGTTTAAGGGTTGAGGGATTAAGGGTTGAGGGTTGAGAGATTAGGGTAGATAGTAATTTACTTGGGTTTAAGGGTTTAAGGGTTGAGGGATTACTAGGGTTGAGGGATTAGGGTCGAGGGTATTGGGTTGAGGGATGTAGAGGGTTTACCGTCAATTTAGGCTTTAGGGTATAAGAGGGTAGAAGATTTAAGGCCGATTTAGGGTACTTACGGGTTTAGGGTTGAGGGAAGTTATTAAGGGTTGAGGGTAGAGGGTTTAGGGTATAGCTAGGACGTTTGAGGGTATAATATGGTTGAAGGTCGATTAGGGTTAAGGTTCCAATGTAGAGGGTAGAGGGTATAGGGGTTAAGGGTTTAGGGTTTAATGGTTGAGGGTTGAGGGATTAAGGCCAGTTGAGGGTTGAGGGTTTAATGTATAGGGTAGATCATAGGGTAGAGGGTAGAGGGTTTAATGGTTTAGGCTTGAGGGTTTAAGTTGGTTGAGGGTAGAGGGTTGAGGGTATATATGGTTGAGGGATTAGGGTTGAGGGTCTAATATTTTATAGGCCGGTAGAGGGTTAAGGGTTGAGGGTGCGTATATGATTGAGGGTCCAATGTATAGGGTAGAGGGTATAGGGATTATGAGGGATTAGGGTTTAACTAGGGTTGAGGGTAGAGGGCAGAGGGTTAATGAGGGTTAATTAAGGATTTAATAATGTATTTTTCTCCAATTTTTTGAAAAATTTGGTTCTATTTATTGGGGTGGTGCTATATATTTTACGCTAAAGGCATGTCCTATTTGAAGAAGACAAACCTGAAACTGCCAATTGATGGTTGATATATCAAACTGCCGACCCTTGAAACTATTTGGTCCATTGATACCCTTTTCTTGATTTTATCACATAAAATTTTGCCTCGCGCTGCATAATATCTTATACAGATTGCATATAATTTATTTCTGCCCCGTGCTGCATAATATCTTCTACCGTGTGTGCTTAAAGTATTTTTATTCAACTTTTTTACAGGCATGTAAATATTATTTGTTTTGCAAGCCCTAAATTACCAAGCACTAGACGAAATTACTTTTTATTCTACTAAATTGACTATTCTATCATTTTACTCCTTGCTTGGCAATTTACAAACCACTTGGTTAACAAAATACTCTATGCATATACATATTGCTTTTTTAAAGTATTTAATTATAAGGATTTGTGTTCTTTTTATTTTCTTTTCCATTTTAAAATTTTGAACAAGTAAACTAAACATTTAGTAATTATAATTTTTTTTAGATAATATTAGTTGAGTTTTTTAAAAAAATTAAAACTGTTTAAATAATGAGAATGCATTATAATGTACATTATTTTTGCATATACATATTGTTTTTGTTTAGTATTTAATTAATTATAAGGATTTGTATTATTTTTATTTTCTTTTCCATTTTAAACTTTAGAATTAGTAAGTATAATTTTTATTTTTATTTTTTTGATATGTAAGGCTATATTTAAACAAAAAGCAACATATATTAAACAATATTTATTTATTAAAAAAAAAAGCAACACAAAAATTATTTTAAAAAATCCACAACGATAGTCTTATCTTTATCAAAAACAAAAGAATAATATATATATTTAAAAAAAAAACAAAAAGCATGAAATATATATTTTAAAAAATCCACCATCACATTCTTGTCCTTATCCATAACATTATCCAAATTGTTAAGTTTCTACTTTAATTGAATAAATCAATTTTAGATAGTTCTCTCCAATTGACAATTTGATTAATAATATTTATTTATTTTTAAAAATCAAAAAGCAAAAGACATATTAGAAATATTTATTTACAAAATGATATATCTCGATAGATTAATATTTAAGATATATATACTAGTTATATATTAGATTTAATAAAAAACATACAAGTGTCTGTGAGGCAAGAATTTCTTTCACTTCGAACTAGGCCCAAAAAACCATCCCAAGCATTTGACTAGCATAGAAAGGAGATAAAATTTTGATTTCAATAGAGCATTGACCAAACCAAAAAAACTCTAGACATTTACTACCACCACCCAACTAACGCATTCAGTAGACAAAATGGGAACCCACCCAACCATAGGTTACAAAAAACCATTTAATTTTGTGAAGGAATCAAAGTCCTCTACCCACTCGTCATCATCACCAACTTCCATTAAACCGAGCAACTTCTTGAGGTACTCCATAGCCATGGCCGCAATCATCCTGTGTCGCACAAGAGCTGTTCAACTCAAATCTAGAAGAAAAGGATAGAATTTCATAGCTTCGTCATCCGTCTTTGACAAAAGGTGCTCCAGGTCTGAAGGTCGTGGAATTCTAGTGCCAATTAATGCTGACTTTAGCACCACCTCTAGACCCCCTAACAATTCCTTCCTGAACAAGCAAACCATTAGCTCCTTTGCCACCCCCTTTGGGACTTGATTATCAAGCAAGGAGGCCAAAAAACATGAAGAGGTATGTGTGTTATCTCTACCGTACTCATTCCTCTCAAGATGTCCCCTACCTAGAACCATTTTAGTTGCAACCATAGTGAGGGAATCATTATTGATCAAAAATATTTTCAGTCTTTGGTTTGTTACCTCCCTAAAGGTTGCTTGTCGCTCTATCGCAATCAGAGAAACTAGGGTGTCCACACCAAACCAAACCAACCCCTTCGCTGAGACTGGAATAACAACCTTTGATCGCCTAGCCATTGATTGCTCTGCCATTGGAGATCACCGATGAATCCAAAAACCTTGCAAATGAAACCAACCAGCCTGACCATAAACAAAACCACAAGCCAAAATGAATTTTAAGATTATTCACATACGCCACCTTCTCGTTTAAATAAAGACCACAAGCTCCAAGCCTATTCGCTGCCACATGAACAAAGCGTCCTTTCTTGGTTTATCAAGTTGTCCTTCTTCCAACGTTTTTGTCCTGCAACTATGGCTCCAAGAGCGAGGCAATTATGAGAATTGTTTTTCTCATAATTGGGAATTATAATGTACATTATTTATTTAGTACAATCATCATTGCTGTATCGGTGAGACTATGATCCTTCTTCCATCAATAGCCACCTTCTCCACCGATGAACAACTTTCCTTTGGTCTATCAACAGGATGCCAGAATATATTACCTTGATACACATTAATTCCCTCGATATATTTTAATTCTTGATAATCTGTGATTATATCGGGTCATCAGGGGAAATCAAACATTCGTTCCACCGATGTTCATGAGTTACAACAATGTACTTAATTTTGTTGACTCTATCGATCTATCGGGGAGAACACCTTAGGAGTCAGCCCGATAGGGTATTGTTACACCGATACTAGGTTATGAACTACTTTCATTGGGCCATCGGCGAGGCTATGATGGGGGCTCCACCAATGAGGCATTGTTGGGTCGATAGTGCTAATTTTTATTTAGGAATGGGGAAATATTATGGAGTCTCAAACTCATTTATGGGTGTCAATTTGGAAATGTGGGCTACAAAATGGATCTTGTCACACAAATCTCAACAATTTGTGTTGATCATAAAATTGAAATGTGATTAATTTCACATATGTGGTAGAGCGGCGTACACCGCAACCCCACAACAAGAAGTATTGAGTAAGGTGATAGTGCGATAAGCATGGAAGATAAGTGGACACTGCAATACCCCATAAGGCGATTCAAAGGAGTGTGGTAAGGTGGTAAACAATAAGAAGATAAAGAATACACCGCTATACCACCAAGAGGGTGAGCAACATATGTGATAGAGCAATGTACACTGCAACCCTGCAATAAGAAGTCTTGAGCAAGGTGGTAGTGCGGTAAACATCAGAATGGAAGGAAAAAACACCGCCGTAATGCAGTGAGTATAATAAGAGATGGAAGTAGTATGGTAATCATGGAATCATTACAATTTACAACAATAAATTCCCTCACACATGCTTCAAAATTAATTTCAAGGATTTGAGCTTGTTGGGAAACTATCTAGTGAAGAATTGGCATTAATATTGATACGAATAAATATCATGCCCTCAAAAGCAAGTGAATTTTCCTAAGACTGTGCTCAATTGAAATGCATTGTTGTGGACGGAGTTGAGGATGTTGAGAAAAGGAGCTCTGCGAAAGACAATCACTCAAGTAAGTGCACGAATAACCCTCTAAAGAAGCTTGATTGGTTTAGTATTTGGTAGAGCTTTGTTATTTGAAGTCATAGTAGGAAAAATTGAAATATGCCTCCTAAAAGAAAACAATCAGAAGTAAAAGAAATTAAGGCCAAAATTAAGGAAGAAGAACCTAAGGTAAAGAAGAGACCACTCCACTAGTCTATATTAGATATACTTCTAGGATCAACCAAGGAGGGAAATAAGAAATTTCTCATAGACACTACACAAGGTTGTAGGGATGCTCTCATTCCCAAATTCGGGTGGGAATTATTTTGGTATTTTTACAGTAAGAGAAATGAGAAGATTCCAGTGTCAAACCCTTGGATGTTGGATTTAGAAAAGTTGATTGTCCCGAACGTGTTTATTGATGTGGATTTTATCAGATTACTATCCAAGCATTATCACTCTACAACAAAGACAACAAGGTTTCCAAATGGCTCAATATTGGTAGAGGTAACCAAAGTTGCTATCATTGAGTGTTTTGGCTTAAACAAGTAGGCTTTAACCAAAATAAACCTATAGAAGAGCGAGGAAGATTATAAGAGGTTAAGAAGAACTTATAGAAGTGATGAGCTACCCCTATACATGAAAAGATGAATTAGTAACAAAACTATTCCCATTTCTACTTCCAATGTTGAACCATTCACTGTGATAGATTTTCAATATTATTTTGTGAATACATATCTAGCTCTGTGACAAGTACTAGGGGTGGATGCTCAATATAAAATTTTGATAAGCCTGATGATGATGGCCATGAGAATTCAAAACCCTGAGACTAATATTGAGTATGAATTTGCGTCATACCTTGAGAGGGCATTGGATGATGAATTCTCACAAGTCATAGAGGATAGAGCACTGATTACATTAAAAAACTATTCCTTACTGTGCCATTTGATACTATACCAGAATCGAGACCATTGGACTAAATGAATGGAGTTGGCTATAGTGGATGAGCAAAGGAATGCCACACCTATCCATAAGTGGTGCTATATTTGGGAGATTCGGTGCAAGAATTCAAGCTTTTTATATATTCTATGAAGACTTTGTGCACAAAATCCTTCAAGTTCTTGGTTATTCAATGCCAATATTGCCAAACATAATGCAACAATTGTTAAGACCTTTGGCCCTGAGATAGGAACATGGTCACACACATTATTTTGGTGATTGGTTCTTTTTCCCAGAAGTTACAATAATAAGAATCTATGGCTACCCTACTGCTCCACACATACTGCCAAAGTTTGTGCCCCTCAAATTAGCATTTCTTGAATTTATGTGGAAAATGATGTGGATGGAAAAGGATGTAATGCACAAACAAAAGGACACTTTTTTTCCAAACTTAACCAAATGTGGAGACTGGAAAATAGGCTCATATACACTAGAGGAGTTGTAATATTACTTGAAGAAAAGATATGCATTGGTTCTAGAAAAGCAAGAAACTTTGACCCTAAAAATCATATGACTAACATAAGGCATAATCTTCTTACCAAAATGGCAGTGGCACACCAAGTAGATTATGACGAAGATGTGATAAGAAACTACCTTACTTTTTGAGAGGTGTCTCTCAGACGGAAGAAATGGGAGGTTATAATGAAGCTTGAAGGAAGGAAGAAGCAAAATGACAGAAGTTTCCCTGGCTATTTTGTTGAAGAAAAAGATCCCATCAAGAGGATCAATTGGATAATTGATAAATTTGAGGATTTATATGCTAAAAAAGAAGTGTATGTTCAGGAACATGGTGGTAAGATAACTACAAAGCACACCTTAGACACAACATCAGAGTCTCCCATGGAGAAATTTCCTCCCAAGAGACAAAAGACATAGAGCATTGAGCCATTGGTACCTTATGAGGAGAGTGAAGGGGTGGGAGATACTGAAGATGTTGCC
The DNA here is from genome assembly GCA_007258455.2 of Sequoia sempervirens. Classification (NCBI taxonomy): domain Eukaryota; kingdom Viridiplantae; phylum Streptophyta; class Pinopsida; order Cupressales; family Cupressaceae; genus Sequoia; species Sequoia sempervirens. Next base: position 607,711,806 of record VDFB02000003.1, read on the forward strand.
ACTATATTGCAATCATTAAAGGGCGATATTGAGGTTGATCAGCCCATCCATGAGACTAGCACCCATAGGCATGAGGAAAGGATGGATGATGTAGAAAAAACAAGTGTAGAGATACATGAAGATGAAAGAGAAATTGCTGCCAGGAGGTTTATAGAGGATGATGATTTCATCAAGACTCCAGAGTTTAGGAATTTCTGGACAAAGATGAAGATAAAATAAATTGAAGAGAAAATGGAGTCAGATGAAGTGGGAATTGAAGAACCAAAAAAGAATCAAATGGTGGCATGGACCTTCAATGAATTGAGGGTTGACCACATTGACATTAGCCTTCATAAGGCTAGAGAGATGATTTTGAAGAGCAACATGCTCATTTTTCCTACGTTGGAATTAAAGAAAATGTTTTTGCTTGATCAAGTATGGGCTCAAGAAGATCCAATGTTAGTTGCATAGTTTGAATCTGATGAAGGAGTAAGTGGAACTGGGTATAACCCAAAAATTGAAACCCTGGTCATTTGGATCAAGCAAAAAAAAACACAGAAGCCTAAACTATTGGATGTAATACAGGGAATGAAAGGGGAAGCAATGGTAAGAACAATACAAGACACCACCCCTTTGGAGGTAGCCACAATGACCATGCACTCATCCATGTTCACTCGTGCTACTACTGAGGGATTGGAGGACAAATTAAAGGAGTATGAAAGGGAACAAAAGTTCTTAAATGATGAAGTTAATAAACTGTTTATGGAGAATGTCAAATTGAAAGAATAGTTGAAAGGAGCAGGAACTTCACAAAGCGAGGAGATAGTGTTATGTAAGCCTCCTAGTGCTCCATTAAATATTGTACAGAGCATTCTAGTCGAGCAATCAAAGGCTCCTGAGAAGGAAGTGGATGAAATGAAGGAGGCTCAGGATGAACTAAAAAGGCAAGTTTCTGAAGTTATGGAAAAGATTCTTAAGTACAAAATAAAGTTGGTTATTAATAAACTGGATAGTGTCCATGACATTTATAAATCACTTATGTGAGCAATTGATCAAATAAAAGCACATATGCTTGTATTGGACCCCCTATTTCAAAGGTGGCAGCCTATTCACCACACTCTATCCATTAAAACCAACTAAGCAAATAGTAAAAATGATTGTTGATGAATTTTAGTATATATAAGGGGAGGATAAGAGGATTGTGGCACAAATGGATTCCTTCCATACCTTAAAACAATGGTATACACCAAAAATTGTGAAAGATGATGGTCAAGAAAAAGATTTGGATGAATGGAAGAAGGAATTTGGTTAGGTTATTCATAAGTGTTTAACCCATGTTCAGGGGGATAGTGACACCAGTCTTCATAGGCTCAATTTGATCATGGATGGATTGATTGCTCTTGATGTTGGATATCTAAAATTTGTCAATGATACAAAGGAACTACTGGATAGTTGATGGCAGATACATCTTGCAAACATACCAAAGATCCAAGAATATTAGTGGCCATCAGAAAAAAATGGTGTATCAATGGGAAGAGAGGTATTTTTCTTCAGATGAGTAGGTCACTAAGGTGAGGGCATTTGGATGTCTATCATGGAGAGAAAAGCTTTTCAAGATCAATGATCATGGGATTTCTATGTTGATTAAAGGAAACATACGTCTAAAGTGTCTTAAGCCTTGTCATTTCTTCAATTATACAAATTAATTAGTTGTTAGTAAAAGAAGTAGTTTTGAAGGGTCATCTCTTTTTGTAAAAGGCCTGAAGCTTGTTGATTCCTATATAAATAGGAAACCAAGGCCAATTTTTAGAGGAACATCATATCATATTCCATTTTCATTTCCATTATAGTAGGCATTAGTAAGAAGATAGATTGTACATTCCACCCATTCATATCATATCAAAGACTTCTGCTATAAATGTATATATATTTGAAACAACATAATGGAGAAGATTGCTCATAATTGGTAATCTATTTTGGTGTTCAATTGTTGTGTTAAATTTAATGCTTATCAGTTATTGTGTTGTCTCCAAAGTGGTTTCTTCAAGTTATTTAAATTCATAAGATTTGGTAGGGCACATTTGTTGTTACTGTGTGATTATTTTGAGCTTATGAATGAAATAGAACATCTTATTATAAGAGATTCTCCATGATTGTGTTATCATTCTATATTTTTTCTTATGTTTTCCATACTTATTTATTCTTATATTTGAATGAATATCAGTTATTGAGCCTCAATATTGTGCTTAAGTAAATGAATATGCTGATACAGTAAAGCATTTACTGTGGATGTTTTCAATTACATGTTCAAAATTATGTTCAACATAAAAATGGAAACTATTTAAAAATAATAAATTTAATAAAGTTGCTTATTTAAATAATTTAAGTTACGTGCATTAAGATTTTATTAAATTTTGTGTCTTCGCGAACATATGTTGATACAAAATGAATGGAAGAAGCATCCAAGTAATTGTAAATTTTTTTGCCAACAATTCATACCAAAGATTGAACAATTTAAGGATATTGCAATAGGTAATTTGTATCGACACAAATAATATTATTGAAGCATTTCAATGTTTGGGCCATAAGAATCATCCTTTTTTAAACATGGATTACAAATAATTCTAAAAATTTAGAAGTCTTGGTCTTTAACATTATTGTCTGCTACAATGTCATCCAATGTATCATTGTTAATGTTCATATTTTCTTTCAAGTATTTATTATTATCATCATCCTCATCTTGACCTACATCATCTTCATCACTATTAAAATTAGACTGTACACCATATATATTGTTAGCATATGTATTTGGATCATCATTTTCTATACCATCCATATTGTTGTCTTCCATAACATCATCTAACTTTGGATTGTTGTCTTCTTGTGCCTGAACATAACCATCTTCAACATCACCATGGATGTCAATTTATTCAATGATCTCTAATCCCTCTCTCATTTTGTTTTCCATCATTGTTTTTCTCAGTATCTACTAATGTTTCTTCAAATACATGCCTTAATCTTGGATCATAATGTATGACAAACATCCATTTCGGGTCCAAAATATCTTCATAGAAAAATACCTGCACATGAACAAAATACATATATATTAGACATATGTTATAACAATTTTATTGATTAATAAACACATGTATATATTTACAATAAAATATGAATTAATAGATTAATGATCACTACCGCTTCTTGTTTGAGTTAAAGAAATACCTGCTCACAATGAATTGGTAGAACATAAGGCTCCTTATCCTCCGGTAGGAAGCATGAGGAATCTATAGAAAAAAATACACTATTGGTATCATGTCTACATGTCCTCTCAAATGCTTCATACCATCTACACTTAAAATAAAACATTTAAAAGAGCAGTAATCCAACTCAATAATTTCTTGTATTTTCCCAACATATTGTAGATTCCCTTCAATTATATTCTTATCTTTTGAGCTTGATCGACTAGATTGCTTGAAGTCAACCATAATGCCACAATTGAAGGATCGTCTCTTTACATCTACGCTTTCTACATGATAATGTCGACCATATGCCCACATTGCTGGATCCTCACCTGTGAAAGACCATTTATTTCAGTGAAAAAAATATAATGACTAATATTAAAATAGTTAATGGTTCAAAACTATAAGGAAACAACATTTTGTAAAATTCCATCTATACCTTTCTTTCACATCCTCTAGACATGTTGATTTCATCTTCTGTTATGTCTGAATCTATACCCGCATCTTCTATTTGATTTTGAATTTGCTCAGTAACCCATTCTAGTGTGCAATCTTTTCCCCATTCCCTAAGCAGATCAGTGGGAAGTGGAGTATTCTTTGGGTTTGATCTCTTAAATTGTCTCCTTGCTTCTAACACTTCTTCTCTCTTTTTATCATATAGATCAATCCATTTATTCATAAATTCCATGTGGTACAAAACAAACTTGTCAAGTATAGAAATTTTGTCTACACCTATTACATGTCAATCCAAATGTCATGTTGTTAATTTGACAAATAAATTACAGAGTAAATCAATGATTGCAAGAAAAACAACCACATTGATTGTGAATTTACTTACCAATTTCTACTTCAACACCATTAGATTGTGGTTTTTCTCCATCAATAATATCTGATGCTCATTCTTCATCCCAAACGTGTGGCCCATCTTCAAAATACTTACCAAGGAATTCACACAGGAAGAAAAATGCTTCATTCAATACATACCCTTTAGCCATGCAACCCTCTAGATGTACCTTTTTTTGGACATGTCTTTTAAGAGTTTTCATATACCTCTCAAAGAAAAACATCCTCCTTGTTGATACGACACCCACCAATTCAATGTCATCGACTAGGTGTATAAGTAAATGGACTTGTAGGTACATGAAACTTGTAGGGAGCTCCTTCTCAAATACACATACAATTTCTGCAATTTCCTTCTTCCACTTTGGCACTTCATATTCGTGGATCTCCTTGGAGGTCACCCACCTAATATAAGAATAGTAAATTAGTATGAACCTTTAGTCATAAATTAAAATGCAATATAATATCTCTATGTCTCTCACACATGAACATTTAATATAAACACATACCTTGTAAATGCTAACAATCGACTTATGGCATTCCTTAAGTCAACTGTAAGACAAGAATCCCCTTAATTTCCAATGGCATGATATGCTATCAAACACATTTATGAAAAGGTCATTAGTAATTTTTTCTCACACAACAAAATATCAAAATATATTTAGTACTTAATCAATGTTACGAGTAAATGTTAAATGATGATATATAATACCTTCATTAAATTATGAAAATCATGTGTTTTAAATTCGATGATATGTCCATCAATTGTAAAAGCTTTAGCCAATGATGACCCATAGCCAATAGGTGTCCTTATTGAACAGATTAAATTTTTTAGTTGGTATAGCTCTTTTTCTTTCAAAATCCATGGAGCTTCTGCATATGTTTCATTTTCCCTACTGGGCCACAAATCTTTTCTATCAAATTTGGTATGTGAAAGAGCAATATCTCTCCGCGAAGACAAGGTATCCTTCTCTTTTCTTGATATATGTCGAAATATAGAATCTGGGAGATTTTTGAAGATGTGCATAGGATCTAATAGGTGAGATATTAATAGATCCTTCCAGTAAGGGAGCTCATAAAACATGGATTTCCTTTTCATTCCTTCTGGCATATGAACTACAACTTGTTTTGGTTCTTCAATTGAATCACCTTGATCAAAAAAATCCTCCCAAGCTTTCAATTCAGCATCTTCATACTTCGTAAGCCAATCACCTGGACCCATAATCATGGGAGGGCCTCTATTTTCAACTTTTCCATCAAATTGAATCTTCTGGTGATTTCTAAACCTATGATCTAGTGGTAGAAAAATCCTATTGTTTGTGTAAATAAATTTATGTAGATCTTTAGAATACTACCCTTGAAATTGTTTTGCACATCTTGGACATGCAAATATCCCCTTTGTTTGAAGCCCTGCAATTCAACAAGTAATGTTAATAACACCAAAGAAATAGTATAAAACTAAGTATGAAATTTGGGATGAAAATAAATTATGAGTGTAAATACGTAAATATTTTATCTTACTAGAACAAACACCAAGTCCTAGGAAATCATGAATAGTCCAACATAGCACACCATACAACATGAAGGACCTATTTGATGGAGGACATGATATGTCATACATTCTTATGCCTTTCCATAGAAGTTGCATCTCATCAATCAAAGGAAAAAGATAAACATCCATGTTTTTAACTTGATGTTTTCCTGGAACAATGAGAGTCAACATAAGGTGCTCCTTTCTCACACTCATCCATGGGGGAATATTGTATACTATCAATTCAATTGGGAAAACACTATAATTTGAGCTCAAGAAAGAGAATGGGCACACTCCATCAATTGCAAGACCAAACTTGATACTACAGGGTTCATCTTTGAATTTTCTTGGCTATTTTCCTCTATGTGTTTCATTTCTTTGGAGTCGGCCAAAATTTGAATGAATCCATCTTTACTCATGTTCTTTGCATGCCATTCCATCAATTGTGCAAGTGACTTGCAATGAAACATTCATTGAAGTCTAGGTATAATTGGCATGTGACATAAAACCTTGTTTGGAACTGTAGGACCTTGTACTCTCTTTGCATACACGACATTCTACCTTGTTCTAATATTCATCTCTGTATAAAATGCAATCATTTTTACATGAATGGATTTTCTTATATTCAATCCCCAACTCAACCAACAACAGACGTGCCTCTCTGCAAGTTGATGGCAACACATTCTCTTCAGGGAATATTTTAGTTTTGAGTGCCCTATAAGATTTCCAAAGATTAAATCAATTGAATGTTTGACTTATGATGAACATGTTTGATATTTCAATCTATAATAGGACTATTTAGATACAATATATGGTTTTAAAATCCCCTTAAATAAATATAAACAAATTCAGTGAATGTTTACGAATTGTGTACACCAATTGACAATGCAAAGTAAGAAATAGATTTCAACTCACTTCAGTAGGGTAGTGAATCCTTTGTCTGACCAAACAAATAGTGACTTGATTTATAATAATATTAATGTGCATGCTAGTTGTGAGGTTCTACTTGCACCCGATTTGAACACGGGTGTCTTTGGTGCTTGCTTGATGGAGTCTTTCAGGTTGTTATCATCAATATTACGTTGGTGGTAATTACCCCTATTATCATCATTACTGTCATCCATATGATCATTATTAGCATCATTGTTTCCATCCCCAAAGAAACCTATAAGCATTTCATTCAATCCTTCTTCATGCACTGCATTTTCCCTATCATGATCATCATCATTAAGGCTAGGTGGCATCTCATCAATGTATGCATATCTCATTAGCTCTTCAAATTTCTCAAGTGGTAGAAATCTCTTCAAACTTGCTCTTTTCGCCCTGGTATTGTTTAAAGGATGGTTTGGATGATCCCATCCAAATATTAATAACCCAGTTGGATCATGGGTATTAGTATGCATTTCATCAACATCTTCTACCTATCAACAAACATAATCATTATTTAATGTTTGCCAACAATTGGATAAATCATAAATGTATCAATTTCAAAGAAATATAATCAAATATGGCTTAAAAAATAAAAATAAAAATTGTATGAACATATATACATCAATTGAATAATGGAAAATTATTTTATAGACTACCATTTTTATACAATAATTTAAATAAAACACAATTTTGACAACATAGTTTATAAAACATCAGTCCACACTCATTTATTATTCTTTGGTTTTCTTCCCTTAAGAACATCCTTAGGGAGACCCTGTTCTCCCCTTTTCTTTCACGCAAGAGTGCATTTTAAGAAGGGGTAATCAATCAATAACTCATCCCCAATGGTAAGGTCCTTAATAGCCTCAACCATTATCAATCTATCAACCTCTCTTTCCATATCTCCATCTTTATCATTTATAACCTCAACAAATTGACAATTCAGTCTTACATTAGGGTCCCTTCCCTTACTACTATTTATAAATCCTGCAATATTTTTGTGTGTGTATGCACACCCATCTATATACATAAGATGACCTCTATTAATTTCTTTTCCACTTTCCAATTGGAGACAATGTGTATGCATATTCAAATTTAGACCATATGTTGGCATGCTAGGCTTATATTCTGCTAGCCTTCTCCATTCACCACTATAATATGATGGACCATAATATGGCATTAATCTCCTAGTGGTTTGTTCTGAATTGTTTCTATGTTTAGATCCCACATGTACATTTTGGGAAATAAAGAGGCCTAGTTTTGCTCCATGAATATTGGAGGGTCATATCATGTAGTTGTATCCCCAAAATTGAAACACCTCGTACACTCTAGGTAGTTGTTGATCACTAGGCCAAGCGCAATATAGTCGACGATCAAATGTCTCTTTGTAAATTGATCTCAAACTTAGGGGAAATTCATCATCTCCATAACATTCATTCTCATAGGGTATGTAGTCCACCTTCCCCCTGTCTTTAAGAAAATTATGCATCTTTAAACCGGTTCTTGTTCTGTGACTTGTTTTCATCAATTCCTCATCATCTGATTTTGTATATTGGCACATATTTTTGTTAGAAGTATCATTTTATAAATGATCAGTTCCCTCTAGGCTGGAAGTTGGTGATCCAGGAAACTTTAAACCAAGAACTTTATCCTGCAAGTATCCATTGAGAAACAAAATAGTTATTTAAATAATATAAAACAATGTTTAAATGAAGTATACATGTTATTTATATCAAATTGGAAAATTCCTAACCACAATTCCTATTGGATTTGAATCAATTGTAGGAGGAATATTACCAATTGGAAGCTCATCATATATGTAATGTCTTTGTACAATTGCTTGTTTGAATTGTTTCTTTCCATGACATACAGAACATCCACAAACAACAATTTTCTCAAAGTATTCATCCCATGTACTATAGTCCTGACCAATCTCTTGTTCAATGCAATCATATGTTGTGTTTGGAAGATCCATTGTCATATCCTCTTCCACCCACAGTCATCTACATGATTTAACAGTTTTAGGTCCACATCCATGTACATATCTTCTTCTTTTGCTAGTTAAATGCTCAGGCTCTGCATTTGCTCCAATCTCCATCTAAAATAATCAACAATGTGCATCAATTTATGTCAATATTGGATAATACATTATAAATTTCAATAATAATGTGAAAAAAAATGGCGTATCACAAAATGTTATTAGATCTTTTTTTCCTAAGTTAAGTCAAAACTTGAGTACCTGATGTCCCGCTTCATCTATTCTATCCTCATTTGATATGACACGATCTATTGCCATAGCCTTGTCTCACCCCTATAGTACACAACATAGTAAATAATGTTTACTACACCAATTATATCATTTCAACAAATATACTATCCAACACAAAACCTCACTTTAGTCATATATTTTCTCAAAGTATTCATCCCATGTACTATTGTCCTGACCAACCTCATGTTCAATGCTATCATTTGTTGTTTTTGCATGATCTATCATATCCTTGAACACCCACTATTTTCTACATGATTTAATAGTTTTAAGTACACGTCCACGTCCACATCCTTTTTTGTTAGTTGAATGCTCAGGCTCTACATTTTCTCCAATCTACATCTAAAATAATCAACAACATGCATTAATTTATGTCAAGATTGGATAATACATTATAAATTTCAATAATACTGTGAAAATAGATGGACGTATCACAAAATGCCATCAGATCATTTTTTCCTAATTTAAGTCAAAATTTGAGTACTTGATGTCCTGCTTCAACTGTTATGTCCTCATTTGACATGACATGATCTGTTGCCATGGCCTCGTCTCACCCCTATAATACACAACATAGTAAATAATGTTTAGTACACCAATTATATCATTTCAACGAATATGCTATCCAACACAAAACCTCACTTTATACATATATTTCACACTTTAGATGACTCATCTAGTTGTATAGGGTTCATTTATGAGTTCACAAATCTAACCTCTATTAGTTTTGCACCCACAAAATTGACAAGGGATAAGGAATAGATAAAATAGGGAACCATGATTGCACCCTTGGCACATATGAAGATGAATTCAATTTAGGATCAATTTATTTATCAACTTCCAAGAAAAATACATCATTTTGCATTGCTAGGCGCTAAATTATGCACACTTTGTGCCGAATTTTGCATCCCAAACAAATTGCATTTTTTTGGCTAGAAGGCAGTGCTAAATTAGGCACACTTTGCTACATTGACTATAGCATCGACTATTGAATCAAGAAAAAAAATTTAAAACTTCCTCCATCAAGAAGGAAGAGATGATAGGAGAAAAAAGTCACACGAAGGAAGAGAGGAGAAAAAAGGGAAAAATGACGCAAAGGAGGGCTACAAGCAAGTAGATCAGAAATTTGATTTAGTTTGCGACACCATAGGTAAGGTTACAATTTGTTTTTTTCATTCCCACAAATATTTTTGTTTGCATTAAATGGGGAGATTGTGAAGAAAGGGTTGTGAGTATTGTTTTGTTTACACGTGAATCATTCAAGTCTCATGTGGTTGCAAAGGAGGAGGGTAAAATTGTAGACATTGCATTATTTCCTCCACATCAGAGAGCAGTGAACACATTTTTGAAACCCCAATGCCCCAATTCGCTTATCATTCCCATCCCAAGCTTTCGGTTTCCAATTTGATTTCTTGGACCTTCCTTCCATAAAAAAGTAGTCGAGTGCTTTCAAGACAAGTCATTAAACTATATCCGCCCCATTGTAGCCAAGTCTCGTGGGAATAGGGGTTGGTTGAGACAATACGAGGAGATAGGGATTTTGAGACGATAGCTGAATAATAGATCATTTCCTCAAATTTGTGAGACCTTCGGGCTTAAATTAGCTCTTACTAATTTTCACTTATTCTTTTACAGAACAATGAGCTCGTGGTTTTGAATTGATTGTGTGCACACATTCATTTTCTTTCTAATCAACGGATGTGACTTGAGCATGGGACCTATCTGTGTTAACTCTTAATAAAACCACACTTTGCACCCTTTTTATCCCCCAAACATTACCATTCTATACAAGTGCGCAAATGTTGAATTTTTTACAATACATTTGTTTCATTTTGCATATATTTATATTCTTTCAAATATATTTATATTCTATACAGGTGTGCAAGCAATTGATTCATAGGAATTTAAATATAGAAAGAGAGTCATTCAAGATAAAAATTTCATACCACAAACTAGACGAAAAATTTCATACCTGACAGTGTCTACTTCATTTTCCTCCACAGACTGGACGAAAATAATTTTCCCTAGGTCACCTCAAAATGTCAAGTGATAGAGGGAAGAGAACAAAGGGAGCAGACTCTAGCCACAATGAGGTAATTCATTATCAATTTATAGATTTGTAAATGTTTCCCTTGTTTCTTTCATTTTTAGTTTTTAGTTTTTTATTTTTAAATTTAAAAGAAGAAATTTATTTTTTATATATATAGGGACATGTGACTGACAAAGATACAGAGGCATTGGTTTCCATATTGGGGGCAGAGGCAGTGAACAATTTGGATGATGCACGTTGGACAATGCTTGCGAGATACATAGAAAATTGATCTAGTGAAGCCCCTCAAACATTGCAACCAAATCAACCATATCAAAGGGAATCAATTGATTCCCTAAGCAGTCCTGTATCGAGCAAAAGATCCAAGAGGAAATCAATAACAGTAAACTCTAGGAGTGTAGAACATGGAGCAGAGGCTTCCACTGTCCCACCCACTCTTGGGACATAGGCTTCTTCCACCACGACAAGTTTTCATTCTTCCATTATGTTGTGCCCTCAACACACACACCCCGTTCAGAATGGGGACCATCTTTCCTTTGCTTTGTCGGGTTGTTTTGTCATCACCTCATTTTGTGTGCCCCTAACTTGGTGTCCTAAGTGGTCGTTGAGCCTTAAAGGATTCATATTAAGCCAACCATGTTTCCCCCCTCAAAATTTTCTAAGTCCTAAGCCATCATGGAGGTCTCTTGGCAGTTTTCCTTTGCCTCTCAAAATGACGTCTCTGAGGCCCTACGGGTCGCCCCTTACAGATTTCCCTAATACCTTTGTTGTTTTGAATGGCCGATAGACCATGTCTGTCTGCAACCCGGGACCCACCTTCCGAATTGTCGTTCCCACCACCAACTCGGCAACTAACACACAATTGTTGTCTACTTTGCAGACTCCGCCCTTCTCGCAACTACTTTTGAAGTCTGATTGTTTCACCAACTTTTGGAGTTGTCGTACCCGCATTAATTAGGCCCATTTAATGCACCAAAATCTATAAATAGCTGAGAATGAAATTTTATTTTCACCTGACAGTTTAATCAGAGTGAGTTAGAGCCGCTCTCAAACGCCGCCGCTATGCCCGCTGAGCCAGTTTGCTAATTCCCAGTGTCTGATTGCTATTGGTTCATCCTCCATCATATTCTAGAGGTTTGTTTTTTTCTATGCATCTCGTTTCATATTTTCCTTTGTTTCTTCAAAATTTGTTAATATTTCTAAGGAAAAAACTTAAAGATTACCTAGAACAACCTCTGACGCACTAAACCCACCTTTTAAAAATTGGACAAACCTTAAAAATTGTTGGTAGGAGGCTTTTGGAACTTCATCTCACCACAATTGTTCTTGGCCCAGGGCTTTTTCTTAACACGGGGCCGCGATCATTCCTCGGCTGTGAGCATGCCTTTAAAACTATTTAGCATTCAAGATGAAATTTTCACCTATCGGATCCACCATCACGAAAAACCCCTTCAGTTTGGACGTTTTACACCTAATCGAAATTCGCAAGTGATAAAACATAAATTTGGCATCCATCGATCTCGTCGGGTCCGCATCCGTGAATTTCCTCTTGTGAAATTCCCCTTAGTGTTCATTGTTTATAATGGCTATCAAACCTCATCCTTCCGACCCATGGGATCCACTCTAACAATTTCCCACTGAGTTCAAAGTTGTCAAAATCCTAAGGCGCATGCACTTTGTGGGTCTTCGCCCACGAACTTTTGTCCGTGAGACTCTGTCTCAACTTTTCCATTCCTAACGGTTGTCGGTGTTCACCCTTCCGCACCTCAGAGCCTGACCTCCCTGACATCATCTTATCCTCCAAACCTCGAAACCACTAAGTGACTCCTTCCTACAGAATCCGCTTTGCAGGCTTTTGTCTGCGGGTTGTCATGGATGGTTTACCGTTTTAACTATCGTCAGCTACCATCCCTCCATGTTGCAGATCTCACACACATCAAGACTGTTTGACTTTCCTCATAGGTTTCCTTCACCAAGATTCTGCCCTAGCGTCGCCATTGCGAATGACAAAGAGCCTTCGTTGGCCCATTGTGCGGGGCTTGATCCTTCCAAAGCCGTCTGACAAACAATGAATGAACAATAATGCATGTTCCTATTGTGGACCCGATCCTGCGGGTTTCCCTTGCCAGACCACCGTCTGAATTTTTCCATTGCAAATGGTTGTCATGTACCGACCACCCACACTTGCTCACCCACAGTAGACTCAAATGATCAAACTACAACGAGACCACCTTCTAGACCTGCGGGCCCCACAAGGCGGAATGCCACTTGTGGGTTTCCGTGCTACCAGTGTCATTCTCTACGGCGGACTTCCAAATGGCTATGACACTCACTGCCTCCGCTTGCTTCACACCTATGTGACTGAAAATGATCCAAATGACTTCTAACCTGAAAACAAACTTTGACCCACGTGCCAAAATGGCATGTTCTCCTTAGTGGACCCCACAATTTGACCAAGTCCTAGGGCAGGTGGAATGTTGTGAGCCTCCCTACCCTATTTTCCCTTCAAAAACAACTATCAACCCAAGGAAGTTCGCACCATTGGGCCCGTATGGCCTTAAATCCCCTCAATGAGCTACTAATGTTGATATGGAAAGCATGATAAGATCCTTAGATGATGTTTTACCTAATCTAATGTTGTTTTGCAGGGTTTTGACTAATGTTCCATGTATTTTATGCTTGAACGTGTTTGTTTCCCCTTTGGTTACAGGATATATGGAATCGGGTGCGAGACCTTGAAGAATGGCCGTGGAGAAAGAAAAAGGAAAGAAAACAGGAAAGGCACCCCGTGGAAAGGAAGATAATAATAAAATGAAATATTAGTTCTAGGGGGAACCCTTGAATTCCAAAGTCACCTCGACCTAGAAGGAGGCCACCGACGCCAACATTGGACATATAGACATTGATGAATTCAAGTAGAGAGTTTGAATCAGCCCCAAAACAGAGAATGCACGAAACATCAGAGGCAGTGGAATAGCTAAGGTTGTGGGCTTTCCTCCAACCCTCGTTGCCCCTGAATTGGTGATGGCCTTTAGGGAGGCTTATCAAGAAGAAACCAGAACTATAGTAGACATGGATGGAAATATTATGGCTGACATGTTTGATAAGGAAATAACCAAGACTTTCCATATCCCTACCTTTGGGGAGATGGAGCTTCCGACCATGAGTGATGGAAAAGCTATGTGGGACGAAGATCCCCTTAAATGTAAAAGGGTTATTAATCAGTATTGTGTTAAATTTTATTTGTGCATAGTTAAATTGAATTAGTATATGTTTCAGGACAAGGCCTCCAAGGCTAGGCTTCAAAAACTTTGTGCCACGCATCACAATGGCTAGAAAGGTTTACAGGCCTTGATTTGTAATTTTGTAAGTATACTTAATATGTTAAATGATATAATTTTTAATTCCCTAGGAAAAAGTAAATGATTTTTTATTAATTAGTTTAACTATTCCGTGTGTCATGTTTTGACAGGAGGAGAAATATGGCTGGCATCCAAAGCAATTTGAAAAGGAAAAGTTACAAAGAAAAAAGTGGGCCGATTTTTTAATCTGAATGGAGAATGAGGTATCAATAGTTGACTTTCAATAACTAAGTTGGATATTGTTGTGTTAATATGTCAATTTGCATTTCTTGTGTTGAGTCGTTTATTGATGCATAGGATGAGTTCTAAAGTGCTTCTCTATTGGCCCTACACTCAATTGTCCCATTATTTCATGTTGAGGAAAAAAATATTGTTTTCCTTAAAGGGTAGGGGGTGGCATTCATGCCTTATTTTCATCGCATATTTTAATTAATGAAAATTGTCTTTTAATATCTCTTAAGTGTCCTCATTTAAGTTATGAGTTGTATCGTTTGAGTAATTTAGTCCCATGTTGATTTGATTTGTCTTCTTTTCTCTCAAACATGGTATCTCAAGGAGTGCTTCCTTGATTTCATGTTGCCATTCTACTAAGTGATCCACATGCATCTTTGCCATCCTTCCTCATGATGTTGCCATTCTCTTAACATGTAAGAATTTTTTGATGCATCTTGGTAGGCATCCTATAGATCTAACACATCCTTCTAGTCTACATCACTTGGTGTAGCTAACCAACCACTTAATTTTTCCATCTAATTTTAAAAAAGGCAATAAATTCTTGTCTTCCAAGTTAAAAAAACTCCATAAATAAAGAAATCAGCAGTAAAAAACCTACAACCTGATCTGATCAACATAGAGAAGCATGCAATACTAGACTTCTTAACATTCAAAAGATAAATGGGATTTCCTTAACACCAAGTAGAGCTATCCAAAAAATCTAACTAAAAACATAAATGTGCTCCCACACAAAATGGTCTAATGGCTGGTTGTCATAGAAGTCAAACTATTGAAGTAACAGAGCTAATCAAGTTAACATATATGCATCATTTGCATAAACAATTGAACCATTTATGTGCATGAATAAATAGTAGAAGGATGTAGATGAGCTCAATTCATCTGAATTAATGCATCTTGGTAGGAATTCCTCTTGAACCTCTAATATCAGGTGCCCGAGACTTCCTTGTAGCTTTTACCTTTCGTTGTCACCTTTCCTTTTCACTGTCAGACTTGTCTCCTTTTTCCTTATCTGCATTTCTGGCTTTGGCTTCCAATTCATCCCATGTTTTACCTTCCTCCCCTTCAAAATCTTCTTCTTCTTCTTCATCCTCATCTAACTCCACAAGAGATTCATCTTCTGAACCTTCCTCATATGATTTTGATTCCTCTTGTACATTAGAGGGTTCATATCCTTGATTTGACACTTCTTAATTATCAAAATCAGAATCACTAGCTTCCATATTCAAAAATTCCCAACCACCATCTTCAATAATTTATTTTGGATCATTAGTAATAGTCTTCAAATTTGGCTGCTAGTTCAAGTTCATTTTTCTTTCATAATACTTTATATCCATGGAGTTTAGCAATTCCTTGATGCCATCAAGCGAAGATTGAGGAATGGCATCAATACAAAGTACATCCCGCTTGAAGTCTTTGAAAACAATAGCCATATAAAATGTCTTTTTCCCAAGTCCTACTCTCTCAAGGTTAACAATCTCAATCTCACTAATAGTGATTACTAAGAAAGGTAATTCCACAAACTCTACCAAACAGTTTACTATAGGAACAATAAAATTAGGGGCTTTGAAAGGAACTCCATTAAAACCAAGCTCTCTAAATGGTATATCAAACTCTAGTTCAAAATATTTTAGATGAGGCTTCTCCCATAGCTCTCTTACTCACTTTACAAATCCTTGAAACTCTACATTGATTTTATTTTTCATGTCCCTCTCTTATTGTTCTTCCTCAATTTCATTAGGATCATACATTGACCTTCTTTCCCTTCCTAAATTTTGGACCACATCCATTACCTCCACATAAAACTGGACATCCTTGGTCTTCTTGGTTCCCACACCATGATATGGTTATGCAAATGAAAATGAAGCAAAGTAATCATCTCCTTCTCCATCGGCTGGAAGAATGCATGCTTAATGTTTTGATACATGATATCAAATCTCTCTTCTACTCTCATGGTTGAATACCAGAATCCATTATGGTGGGACTCCAGAGTTCCAATCATCTTTCTTCCTCTTCCACCAAATACTAGCCTAATCCACAAGTCTTCCAGCCTAATTTCCTTTGTTTTTGAAAGCTAAAGTTTCTCCTAAGTCACCAATGTAGCTCTCTCTGCCTTTTCAGACTCTTTCATTGCTAATTAGTGCCTAATTGATTAACAATCTCAATCTCACTAATAGTGATTACTAAGAAAGGTAATTCCACCAACTCTACCAAACATTTTACTATAGGAACAATAAACATAGGGGCTTTGAAAGGAACTCCATGAAAACCAAGCTCTCTAAATGGTACATCAAACTCTAGTTCAAAATATTTTAGATGAGGCTGCTCCCATAGCTCTCTTACTTGCTTGACAAATCCTTGAAACTCTGCATTGATTTTATTTTTCATGTCCCTCTCTTGATGTTCTTCCTCAATTTCATCAGGATCATACATCGACCTTCTTGCCCCTCCTAAAGTTTGTAGCACATCCATTACATCCACATAAAACTAGACATCCTTAGTCTTCTTGGTTCCCATGCCATGATAAGGTTATGCAAATGAAAATGAAGCAAAGTAATCATCTCCTTCTCTACTGGCTGGAAGAATGCATGCTTAATGTTTTGATACATGATATCAACTCTCTCTTTTTCTCTCATGGTTGAATACCGAAATCCATTATGGTGGGCCTCCAGAGTTCCAATCATTTTTCCTCTTCCACCAAATGTTGGCCTGATCCACAAGTTTTCCAACCTAATTTCCTTTATTTTCGAAAGCTAAAGTTTCTCCTAAGTCACTAGTGTATCTCTCTCTGCCTTTTTAGACTCTTTCATTGCTATAGGAAATTAGTGCCTAATTGATTAACAATCTCAATCTCACTAATAGTGATTACTAAGAAAGGTAATTCCACCAGCTCTACCAAACAATTTACCGTAAGAATAATAAAAGCAGGGGCTTTGAAAGGAACTCCATGAAAACCAAGCTCTCTAAATGGTATATCAAAATCTAGTTCAAAATATTTTAGATGAGGTTGCTCCCATAGCTCTCTTACTTGCTTGACAAATCCTTGAAACTCTGCATTGATTTTATTTTTACTATCCCTCTCTTGCTATTCTTCCTCAATTTCATCAGGATCATACATTGACCTTCTTGCCTCTCCTAAAGTTTGGACCACATCCATTACCTCCACATAAAATTGTACATCCTTGGTCTTCTTGGTTCCCACACCATGATAAGGTTATGCAAATGAAAATGAAGCAAAGTAATCATCTCCTTCTTTGATAGCTAGAAGAATGCATGCTTAATGTTTTGATACATGATATCGGCTCTCTCTTCTGCTCTCATGGTTGAATAGCAAAATCCATTATGGTGGGCCTCTAGAGTTCCAATCATCTTTCTTCCTCTTCCACCAAATGCTGGCCTGATCCACAAGTCTGCCAGCCTAATTGCCTTTGTTTTTGAAAGCTAAAGTTTCTCCTAAGCCACTAGTGTAGCTCTCTACCTTTTCAGACTCTTTCACTGCTACAAATTTTTTGTGGTATTTAATCATTTGTACCACATGGTTGATGTGATTTGAATCCTTGGATCTAAAGGAAATTTCCTTAACATAAATACTGCTAGGGAATTTCAATGTTGGCATGTAGTTGGCATTAAAGTCGGTACCTGAAACATTGAAAATTATCCTTATATAAGAATTCCCTCCATCTTATTGGCTTGTAACACTCTTGATGATGGCTACATGAAATGGAACCATGATGCGATATATGGGTACTAGAACAACATCATTTTTTGTATCAACCTAAATCATCAGCTCTCTAGAAATGGGGATATCTTCCACATTTTTGTATGAAACCATCTCAGTGGATGGCTTGGAAGAGCCATGTCCATCTCATGTACCAATGCCCCCTACATCCAATCTTCTTGCAGTCTCCTCATTCTTTTGTAGAGGGTTGGCACTTAAGGTTATGTAATAGAATTTACAATTGATAGTTAAACTGTATAACAAATTTTTTTATGATCTTTACTAACGTTTACTAGAATTGTTGCATGTTTTACATCATTGGAATCACATATTAGTTGTAACTTTTTTGAAATTTTATTATGGTATGTTCACTTTGATATGATGTAATATGATTATGGTTTCGTCTCATATGTTTCAATATTAGATATATAACAGAAAAATAAATTATTGCATGAAATAAATAATAAATTTTCATTTTAATTTTTTTTTTTTTGCAGAACATGTGTCTTCCAGAAGATCAAGATGATCCTCATCATGATATAGATCCAAAAAATATTGGTTATGTCAGTACAGATCACATGGCAGAGGATGATGATGATGCAGATACGAAAGGCACCGAGGCTGATGATAATGATGATGACGACGATGACGATGATGATGATGTCGATGATCACAATGGTGATGATTATGATGAGGCATTTGCTAGTAGTACCCAATGACATTAATGATCATATAGACTACATCATGGATCACTGTTGATATATCATTATGATGATGCTGATGATCACGATGGTGGTGATGGTGATGAGGCAGTTGCTAGTAGCACCCAATGACATTCATGATCATATAGGATGCATCATGGATCATTGTTGATATATCATTATGATGCCTCTTTTCATGGTTACTATCATATGTATCATCTTCACGGCCTACAGTACCATATTATTGAGTTGTATCGTATTGACATTTATCATTTTCACTTATATCATTTGGACATGTATTATCTTGACTTGTATCAATTTGAGTTAAATAATTTATCATTTTTACTTATATCATTTGTACATGTATCATTTTGACTTATGTCGACTGTTGGACATGTATCATTTTGACATGTCATTGATCTACTGGCATATTTTACTTTCACTTGTTTTAGTTATATATGATGATGATCTTATCAATATTGACTTGCCAATTTATATATATTAAAAGTGGTCGATGATTTTTGGATGGATATTTATTATGTATGATGATTTTAATTTACTACTCAGGATGGATGTTGTCAAATTTAATTAAATTATAGATATTTGACTCACTTGTTTTAATTATAGATGATGATCATGTTATAATAATTATATTGTTATTTAATCATATGAGTTAAATAATTAAATTACTTACTCTATAATCATATGAGTTATTTAAGAGGCATCATATATTTAACTAATTAAATTGAAATAAAACATATTAAATTAATAAAAGGAAGCAAAATAAGAAGCATTTTTAGAAGCAAAAAAGGAAGCAACAATGAAGCCAAACTAGAAGCAAACCAGAAGCAAACCAGAAGCAATCTTGGAAGCAAAATTGGAAGCAAAATCGGAAGCAAACCTAGAAGCAAAATTAGAAGCAAACCTAGAAGAAAAACTAGAAGCAAAACTGGAAGCAACAATGGAAGCCAAACTCAAAGCAAACCAAAAGCAATCTTGGAAGAAAAATTGGAAGCAAACCTGGAAGCAAAACCAGAAGCAAAACTAGAAGCAAAACTGGAAGCAACACTGGAAGGAACATAGGAAGAAAAAATAGAAGCAAAATCGGAAGCAAACCTAGAAGCAAAACCGGAAGCAAAACTGGAAGCAAATTTTGAAGCAAAACTAGAAGCAAAATTGGAAGCAAACCTGGAAGCAAAACTGGAAGCAAAACTGGAAGAAAATCTGGAAGGAAAATTGGAAGCAAAACTGGAAGCTAAATTTGAAGCAAAATTGGAAGCAAAATCAGAAGCAAAATTGGAATAAAAATTGGAAGCAAAATTGGAACCAAAACTAGAAGCAATCCTAGAAGCCAAACTAGAAGCAAAAGTGGAATCAAAAGTGGAAGAAAAATTGGAAGCAAACGTGGAAGCAAACCTAGAAGAAAAATTGGAAGAAAAACTGGAAGAAAAATTGGAAACACAATTGGAAGGAAAACTAGAAGCATAACCAAAAGCAAACATGGAAGCAAAACTGGAAGCAATATTGGAAGCAAACTTGGAAGAAAAACATGAAGCAAAACTGGAAGCGACATCAGAAGAAAAAGTGGAAGCAAAACAGGACGAAAACCTGGAAGAAAAATTGGAAGAAAAACTAGGAGCAAAACTGGGAGCAAAACTAAAAGAAAAAATGGGAGAAGACATGGAAGGAAAATTGGGTGCCAAATTGGGCGCTATTTTGACGTTAATTTTCAACGCTATTTCCGGCGCTAAAGTAGACGCTATTGTTGGCACCAAATTTACGATGCTATTTTTGGCACAAAAGTAAGTGCTAAAGGTGGCGCCAAATCTGACGCAAAATTCGACAGTGAAATGAAGAAACTGATTTTCACCAAATTTTGCGTCGTTAGATGACTCCAAATGATGGAGTAAAATACACTAAAATCCAGCATAAAAGTTGGCACTAATTTCCTGTTGTGCTGTTGTGCATGGTCATAGGTTCATTAGAACAACTAGACGTTCATTAGAGTAGTAATAAATTCATTATGACTATCATAAATTCATTAGGGCAGTCATAACTTGATATTGTGATAGTTATAGGTTCATTAGGACTTTCATAACTTCATTAGAATTGTCTTTAAGGTTCATTCATAATCATCAATTTTTAAAAATAGCTTTCAAGAATCATTCATAACCATCCTTTCATTTCAGAGCTATTAATATGCACTTGTTTGAGGACATCTTAATTTGACTTAAAGGTGTTTCCTTCTTTCAGTGGCTATTTTAGAGGTTAATTGGTAAGTAAGCCCCCAAGATCACATATTGAGGATGAACTTAGAAGTACATGTTGAAGGCTTGGTTTTGCATGTTGCCAACCTATTGCAATGTATAATTGATTGGTATTGGGGGATGAGGAGTCAAATTTTTACTCTTGATAGGGTTTCCACCCTTTTAGACTTTCTCTAAGGTAACTCTTGTGTGTATAGTTAATGTCACATATTCACTTTTTGTTTCTATGTTATCAATGCTTCTTTTGATATTAATGTATTGCAGTTGATAGTTAGACTATATTAGTGGTTTAGTTTTCACTTAATAGTGTTCTTGAAGGTATTTTGAGAAGAACTGTTGTAAGAAATCAATTTTTGGTGAGTTATTTGGGAATATCTCACTCATTTTATGGATCAAGTGGTATTAAAGTAGGTTAGAGTTCTTGTTGATTTTGGATTTCTTATTTTGGTGAAATTCTAGGGTTATAGCCACTATTAGGTCACGTGGAAGTGATAATTTGAGTGTATTTGATCCAAATTTTGGTACTAGGGAGTGGAATAGAGAGCATAGAATAATGGATAGAGAAGGAAAGATAGCTATGCATGATGGAGAAGAGAGATATAAGTAGTTGGAGGAGTATTTTGCTATGATCTCTAGGTCTATGGGCAAGATAAACATACTTGAGAGTATTCTACATGCTATAACATAGAAATTGGGTATGGAAAAAGAGTCAAAATGAGAGGAGCGACCCAAGATGATTAATTTTGAGCCTAGAGTCATCCTCAAGTGGAAAAAATAATATTCAACGTAGAGGAATATATAAATGTCCAATAATTTGATGGTTTAATTATTGAGAGAAGATGGACCAATTAATTACTCAAATGGAGGTTTATATTAGTTTTCATAACTTGTACTCAAACCAACAAATCTCTTTTTCTTTTTTGAAGCTCTTAGGTCATGCACTCACTTGGTACAAAGCTCATGTTGTCTCTTTGCAACTATGAAAAGTTTTACCAATCTCCAAATTGGATGAATTACAACAAAAATTCTATCCCATATGTTTTAAAGTGGAGAAGTCTATCCAATGCCATCTTTTTTACCAAAGACAAGGCCAAAGTAACCAAAAGTATACTAATGAGTTCCATAAGAATGTGGTACCACTTGGTAAGGATGTGATGGATAGAGATGTGCTAACGAAGTATATAAGACTACTTAGTGACCTAAGAATGGTTGTTTTGATGGAAAACCAACCATTGATGAGGCATATGCACAAGCACACTATGTGGAAATGAACAATAACTCATTTAATCAATAAAATCAGCAAGGGAAGAACAAGGGATTTCAAGATGTGGACTCAAGCAAGGGCAAAGCAAAGTGGAAATGCATAAGAATGTTCATATCACCAAGAAGAGCAAAGATAAGGATAAAGAAAAGAATTTTTGCAAACTTTGTGACAAACAAGGACATAATGAAGAGGTTTTTTTGAAGCTTCATTTGGAGCTACACCCTTTTAAGAATTATAAAAATAATAAGAATATTTCTTTAGAAAAATGGTAAAAAAATAGTGTGCACCTCTAATTTAGATGAAAGGTTGTTATGCACCATGATAGGAAAAGGTGCATGCATGGGAAGTAGTGAATCTCAAGATGAGAACATGTTGACTAAAATCTTCCACTTCAAGCTACAACTCAAAGGAAGAAAGGTAGATTTACTATTTGACACTTGTCCTTATGAATACTTGATTTATCAATCTCCAATAAATGAGCTTGGGTTGCAAATTGAGAATAATTTGAGTCCTTATTTGTTGGGATGGCTGAAACGAGGCATATAAATCTTAGTTAACACCCAGTATGTCATTAAGTTTGGACTCATCATATACTTCAAGGATGAAGTGATTGTTGATGTTATTCCATTTGATGTTTACAACATGGTGTTTGGAATCCCTTATCTCTATGAGAGGGATGCAATATTTTATAGGAAGGGAAATAAGTATAGGTTGATCAAAGGAGGTGAAGAGTTCATGATCAGGTCTTATGAAGGAAAATCTAGAGTTTCAATGTTAAGTGTAGCTCAAGAAAGGTGGCTAATTAATTCTTGTGGAAAGTTTGTATTATTGATGTTGAAGGGTAAGCAAGAAGAGAAATTGGTTGAATATAAGATGATGCATGTGCTAGATACCAAAAAAGAGAAAAATGGTATAGATGAGCTCAAATGTTGTTTCAGAAAGCTCTTTGAAGAGCCAAAAGGGTTGCCCCCATATAGGCTAATTGATCATGAAATCCAATTGCTACCCAATTGCTTTCTTCCTAAAATAGGTCTATATTGGTAAAGCATTTCAAAGGAAAATGATTTTTAAGGATCACCTTAAAGAATTCTTACAAGTGTGGAGTAGTCAGACCCAACATCTCTTCATGTAGTTCTCTCATATAGTGGTTTACCACAAAAATATAGAACATGGCACATATGCATAGACTATAGAGTGGAAATCAAGATAACAATTAAGAATAATTATCTACTATGATGGATTGACATTATTTTGGATCAGTTGTAGCATTCTATATAATTTAAAAATTTGGATCTAGAGTTTGGATATCATCAAGTGTGAATTGAGGAGGATGGCATGCAAAATCACATTCAAGACTAGACAAGATCTCTTTGAGTGTCTAGTGCTTCCATTCAATCTATGCAATCTATCCACAATTTTCATGAGGCTAATGAATGAGGTATTACAAAAAAGTTAATTGATTTATACTATAAGTTGATTCATAATAACCCATCAATCATGCATATTTTTTAACCCATGTAGAGTATTACATTCCATCCAAATTTAAGGAGGTTTAAAGAATTGTTAATTTGTGTAACTTGTGAAGTTAGGGTTGTACCCCTATGTTCATCAATTGACCTTTTGATCTATGTGTAAGGAAAAAAATAGGGGGTATCTAAGAGAAACCTCCAAGAACAGTAGTGCCTTCGGTAACTTTATTTCCAATTAGATTACTTCAAAGACACGTACAACTATGTCCTAAAGCGGAAATAGACACAGTTCATTTCCCACATTGATCCTTTTGAGAGAAGCACATGTAAATTCAACAACAAGCAATGACAGATTCTAGAAATAGAATTCAACACAGATGAAAGAAAAGATAGAAATCAGAACACAAAGATTTACGTGGGGAAAATCCTCTCGGATAAAAAACCCCACACTCCAAAGATTGAGCCATTGTATTATTCAGCAATAGAAAGTTACAATACAGTTTCAGGCTCATAGCCTTTTCAGAGATTACATCTTGTTCATTCTGGATACAACCTGGTAGCAACTAATCAATCCATCAGACCATACAACCTTCGCACTGATACAATGTAGTGCAATTCAATATGAGAGAGATTAATCATGATCCATGATCAGAAGAGATTCCAGCAGAACCCTACTTCTCTCTTCTTCTCATTCGGCCTCATGGCCTTGGCCTTTCAGCCAGCCACTCGGCTCTCTCTCTTCACTTCTCTTATTCCCTCCGGCTCTTTCTGTCCTTGTTTTTTAGAACGTCCAATGCATACATATATGCATTCGTTCTCAATAGTCTCTGTGAATCGATTAATTTCCAACTGTCGAACAACAATCTCTAGCTCAGCATCATTATCATCGAAGATGTTTCCATTTCCTCGTGTAGAGTTTTCCCTTCCACACAGAAACAGTTGCAATAGTCTCATAGAAAACGGTTCACATTCTGCTCTCTCAGATTGGTCCAAGTCGCACCACGTAGGACAGTCTTAAAATAGTCAAGGGTGTTCAACCTATGTTGTCATGTCGGTGAGACACTAACTATCTCCCCGATGCCAACATAACCAGCATTCGATATTGCCAAGAGTCATCCCTATTGGCAAGAGGTTACATCAAGTCTAGAGAGCTATCGCTAAGACTTCGCCATGTCACCAAGACCTCACACCAAAGATCACAAGGTATTCTGAAAAGTTCATCAGTCGGCAAGACTATCGCTCTTCGCTTAGACATTACACCGAAGTCTTCAAGTCACACCGACCTCAACATTCTCATCGGTGAGACAATCGCCATTCACTGAGACATCATACCGAAGTTCAAGGGTCATATCGATGTTAGCTTTTCCATCGGCAAGACAATCATAGTTCGCCAAGACTTCATACCGAAGTTTTTAAGTCATGCCGATGTGAGTATTCCATTCGGTGAGACAATCATCTTTCGCCAAGACATCACACCGAGCTATTCATGTTATGCCAAAACATCCTAGTCAGCAAGACTTATCACTTTCTCTAGGAGGCTACACCAAGCCCTTCAAGTCATACCGAAACATCCAACAGCCGGCAAGACTTAGGCTATCGCTGAGACATTATTCCAACATCAAGATTACCATCGGCAAGACAATCCCTCTTTGCCAAGACATCATACCAATGCCTTCAAGTCATATTGAAGAGTCCAACCATCGGCCAGACATTCCACATTCACTGAGACTTCGTACCAAAGTCCTTGTGTTTCTCCGATGACTCCATTTGCTAGGAGTCTCACCAAAAACACCCGATCACATGTGGCTTTGTCGGCCAGACATACCACTGTTGCCAAGAGGTCATAGTGAACCCCTTTCGTTACCCCGATGACTCCATCTGTCGGCGAGACATCTCCCTGTCACCAAGTCTTCACGGCGAAGTCTTTGTGTTACCACGAAAACTCTCGTCAGCGAGACTTACCGCTATTGAGGAGACATCACATTGAAGCAAGCCTTTCGGCCAAGGGTCTCCCTGAAAACATCATTTGCCATGAGTCTCCCCGACAACTGCTAGGAATCAAAACCGTCAGCTAGACATCTCCCAATTGCCAGGACTTCATACCGATAGGAGCAAGTCATACCGATTACCACATCGGCTAGACAGACCAAAGGTCACACCGATATCGGCAAGACTTCCTATCATCGCCGAGACATCATTCTGATAGTCCAAGGTTACGCCGAAGGTTTCATATGCCGATCATCAAGACATTCAAGAGGTCACAACGACAGTTCAGGATCTACTAGTAGGTCGGCCAGACATCTCAACAATCTCACCGAAATTGCTTCACAAGAAGTTTCAACCTGTGGGATTGAGGCACACAATTCCAACAATCTCCCACTTGACGAAGATCACACAGGAACCTCCAAACCAACCAGAAACTAAGATCACACTAGCTCCACCAGTTCAGACCCCACAATACTCAAGACTCCCAATCAACAAGATTCCACAGATAACAGTCCACCAGACAATCCACAACAAAGACCAGGCATCCAACTGTAACTCACTGTCCAACAAAGCAACTGATCACAGCCTTCTAGGAAACCACATAGACCTCAAACATGCTCTCATGTTCCATCAAGAATTCTACTCCAACATCCAAGATGTCCACCATTCAGGCAACAATCCTGTCATCTTCCAACATTCCACCTGTGGAAGAAAGATACAATGCCAAGGTGAATAAGCACCATTCCAATGAACACAAGCAAAAGATCCCAGTGATGTCAACAACGAGATACTACTACCACTTCACTGTGCTCAAACGCTATACAGAAGCAATATCTACTTCAAAGCTTCAAACAGAGCACAACAATGAAGTCATTCTCTAGAAACAAGATAAAAAACCATCAGCTAGGACAACAATCAGACTGATTGCTTCCATCCAACTGACAAACCCACGCGACTGAAAATAGCACTCACAGCTCGTGCTATGCCATCCAATCTCACATACCTCACAGGTATCAACATTAGTAAACACATGCCAAATCATAACAAACTCATTAACAGCAAATACAAGCTCCAAGTGCCAACTAGTCAAAGAAGACAAGACACATTACAGGAACTCCCACTGCCTGAGTAATCCCGATCTAAGAGATCAAAGGCATCGCAAGTCTACCAATAACATCACATAGAAAATGCAACCATGTAGTACCAAGGAAATATCCACAATGATATGCACAACCTGCAACAAACTACTACAAGAAACATTTCTCTCACCACAAACCTTCATGGCCATAGAGAGAAACTCTGTACATCATCTTCTTGTAGAACATCCTCCTACATACACTTCTAACAGCTAGCTGTGTCAAGAATGATTTCCTTCACATCCCAAAAGAAAAACCTTAACAACATCCATCCGTTCAATCACCAAGATCAAACTAACTTTTAAAAAACATGGATGTAAGCCTCTCAAAGAAGACCAAACTAGTTCATTTCCCATTTCAGGAAATCAGCCCTTACATCATCTCCTACCAATTCTCATCAATAAACAAAAACTCAAGGAGATAAAAGAAACTATACAACTTCCACTGTGAATCCTCTGGAATCATTAAAACAGTAATTCAAGATCCATATCATGAAAGTGAGCATAAAACACATCTGAAAGATATAAAGGGCCAAATACCTCTCAGATTAACTGTCGAGTAGACCAAGAGTGGGAATGAGAATACTCCTTCAAGATATACAAGCCATCATGACTAATCCAAGAGCAATCTCCTCATAGGTCTCTATTGAACTCACATTCAACCAAGGTGTAGCCTTCTCGAACTTTCAGACCACTGTCAAAGCTCCAATCAGCTGAAACAAGAACTTATCATGACACCATGATCTACACATCCCCTTAGGAGATACCATGCTTCAAGTGACTTCTCCATTGTCTCAAGTACAATGCACAATGCCAAAAATCCAGTGCACAAGAGTATACCATGACATACAACAAACCGACTCAAAACCAATATCACCTGTCAAGCACCACCAACACCTTAACCAAAGACTCCAAGCGTCCTCCATGGTTCCAAGATGCTGCACATCTTCAAATGATGTCCATGCAAATGCGAAAGAACCCTTCTGTAGCAACAGGATCTAAAAGCTCTCCCTAGAAACATCTACAACACCAAAGAAGACCATTCACCACCATGTGATGAATCCACAGTCACTGCTAAAACTCCCACTGAAACGTGACACCTGAGCTCTCCAAGCATCATGACCACTTGCTACAGGTTCCCATAACTGACTATTCAGGTACTCAACATTATCCATCTTCTCATCTCAAAACAATCACACCAATGCACAAGTGACCAAGGACAAGGCCAGCTAACAAATCTGCACCACCAATGAATCAATCTCGTGGATAAAGATAGTCCACATCCAAGTTATCTCACTACAGCCAATGGGTAGCTAATCCACCAACCGCATAACTTGTAGATCACAAACATCGAACATGCAAACCCATCATCGCATTGGAAACTACAACACTAAGATTTTAGAGAGAATATCCACCTAGACAACATGACTCAAACACTAGATCACTACAAATTTGATTTTCCAATCATGTCGACAACGAGCACCATAATCAAGGAACCCATAGGCACCACCTCAAGAATGTTGAGTGACGAATCACTTACCAAAACTCCCATGCAGAGAAGAAATCACACCTCCTCAAACCATGCACTAGGAATGCATGCAAAATTGCAACTAT
Source organism: Sequoia sempervirens (assembly GCA_007258455.2). Lineage (NCBI taxonomy): Eukaryota > Viridiplantae > Streptophyta > Pinopsida > Cupressales > Cupressaceae > Sequoia > Sequoia sempervirens. Next base: position 607,740,385 of record VDFB02000003.1, read on the forward strand.
CTCATCGAGCAACACCCCAAAAGCCAAGGTCTAGAAAATAGCTTAACAACAACTCCACATGGCCACAAGTTTTGCTTAACCATGTAAAACCTGCAAAACCACAAAGCCATGCAAGTACAAAACATCCTTTAAAAAGGAAACAACATTTCTGGAAATCCAGGCCCCTTTTAGGCCAAATCTAAACCACCAACATGTACATGCATCCGAGAAAGAGAGAAAGGCTATTTCAGAAGCTTGAAAATCATCTAATGATTAACTTCGTAGCCTTTATGTATTCGAGGTTAACAGGAAACAGTGCCTTCCAACACTAGGAAACACCACCTAGCATAAGCACTCTCCTCCATGGCTGAGAAATAAACTAGGCTTCTCCATATCATCAAGGAGCCCCTCAGACAGACACCCAATATGAAATCTTTACTGCTACACAGCCATGGAGCAAAGAAATCCACCTCATACACCAAGGTTATACCACTACCAACTAGGAGACACAGATCACATCATGACCAACTCCCTTTTCCATCTTGACCATCCTTCAAGTTGCATGTTGTCTCAGAATACCACAAGACTTCCACTCACCAAAGGATCAATACATCAGTCCATTCCTCCAGATCTCTTCCAGCCTAACAAATTGAGAAATCTTCACAGGAGAAATACCCAGAACCAGCAACAAGGCTCTAATACCACTTGTAAGGAAAAAAATAGGGGGTATCTCAGAGAAACCTCCAAGAATAGTAGTGCCTTCGGTAACTTTATTTCCAATTAGATTACTTCAAAGACACGTACAACTATGTCCTAAAGCGGAAACAGACATAGTTCATTTCCCACATTGATCCTTCTGAGAGAAGCACATGTAAATTCAACAGCAAGCAATGACAGATTCTAGAAACAAAATTCAACATAGATGAAAGATAAGATAGAAATCAGAACACAGATTTACGTGGGGAAAATCCTCTCGGATAAAAAACCCCACACTCCAAAGATCGAGCCATTGTATTATTCAGCAACAGAAAGTTACAATATAGTTTCAGGCTCATAGCCTTTTCAGAGATTACATCTTGTTCATTCTGGATACAACCTGGTAGCAACTAATCAATCCATCAGACCATACAACCTTCACACTGATACAATGCAGTGCAGATCAACATGAGAGAGATCAATCATGATCCATTATCAGAAGAGATTCCACCAGAACCCTACTTCTCTCTTCTTCTCATTCGGCCTCATGGCCTCGGCCTTTCAGCCAGCCACTCAACTCTCTCTCTCTCTTCGCTTCTCTTGTTCTCTCTGGCTCTTTCTGTCCTTGTTTTTCAGAATGTCCAATGCATACATATATGCATTCATTCTCAACAACCTCTATGAATCGGTTCGTTTCCAACTGTCAGACAACAATCTCCAGCTCAACATCATTATCATCGAAGATGTTTCCATTTCCTCATGTAGAGTTTTCCCTTCCACATAGAAACAGTTGTAATGGTCTCACAGCAAATGGTTCACATTTTGCTCTCTCAGATTGGTCCAAGTCGCACCACGTAGGACAGTCTTCAAACGGTCAAGGGCGTTCAACCTGTTTTGTCATGTTGGTGAGACACTAACTGTGTCTCCCCAATGCCAACACAACTAGCATTCGATATCGCCAAGAGTCATCCCTATCGGCAAGAGCTTACATTGAGTCCAGAGAGCTATTGCTAAGACTTCGCCATGTCACCAAGACCTCACACCAAAGATCACAAGGTATTCTAAAAATTTCATCAGTTGGTAAGACTATCGCTCTTTGCCTAGACATTACACCGAAGTCTTCAAGTCACACTAACCTCAGCATTCTCATCGGCGATACAATTGCCATTCGATGAGACATCATACAAAAGTTCAAGGGTCATATCGATGTTAGCTTTTCCATTGGCAAGACAACCGCAGTTCGCCAAGACTTCATACCGAAGTCTTCAAGTCATGCCAATGTGAGTATTCCATTAGGTGAGACAATCGTCTTTCACCAAGACATCACACCGAACTCTTCATGTTATACCGAAACATCCCAGTCAGCAAGACTTATCGCTTTCGCCAAGAGGTTACACCGAGCCCTTCGAGTATACCGAAACATCCAACATTTGGCAAGACTTAGGCTATCACTGAGACATTATTCCAACATCAAGATTCCCATCGGCAAGACAATCCCTCTTCGCCAAGACATCATATCGATGCCTTCAAGTCATATCGAAGAGTCCAACCATTGGCCAGAAATTCCACATTCGCTAAGACTTCATACCGAAGTCCTTGTGTTTCTCTGATGACTCCATTCGCTAGGAGTCTCACTGAAAACACCCGATCACATGTGGCTTTGTCGACCAGACATACCGCTGTCGCCAAGAGGTCATAGTGAACCCCTTTCGTTATCCCGATGACTCCATCTGTCGGCGAGACATCTCCCTGTCGCCAAGACTTCATGCTGAAGTCTGTGTTACCGCGAAGACTCACGTCGGTGAGACTTACCGCTATTGATGAGACATCACATCGAAGCAAGCCTTTCAGCCAAGGGTCTCCCTGAAAACATCAGTCACCATGAGTCTCCCCGACAACCGCTAGGAATCAAAACCGTCGGCCAGACATCTCCCAGTCGCCAGGACTTCATATCGATAGGAGCAAGTCATACCGATTACCACATCGGCCAAACAGACCAAAGGTCACGCCGATATCGGCAAGACTTCCTATCGTCGCGGAGACATCATTCTGACAGTCCAAGGTTATGCCAAAGGTTTCATATGCCGATCACCAAGACATTCAGGAGGTCACAGCGACAGTTCAGGATCTACTAGTAGGTCTGCTAGACATCTCAACAGTCTCACCGAAATTGCTTCACAAGAAGTTTCAGCCTATGGGATTGAGGCACACAATTCCAACACTATGTAACATATCCATCACTTTCATGAGGCTTATGAATGAGGTATTACACTAGATTTTAGTGGTGCATTCAATAATTTGATACATAATACCCATCAATCATGCAACATTTTTTAATCCAAGCAGAGTGTCACATAGTTCAAGGAGGTTTGAAGAACTCTTTGTTTGTGTAACCTGTAAAGTTAGGGTTATAGTCCCATGTTCATCATTAGGTTTTATGAAGGTTCCATTAAATTAGAAATGTTCATATTGATTTGAGACAAAAGTGTTTTCTCATCATCCAACTTAGGATTAAGTCAAGCATTGAGAAGTTAATTCTAATTAAAAGTAGGATCAAGTAAATAGTTTATGTACATTCCATCATATTTTGTGATACATTACATGTATTAGAACTTCTAAATTGCATTGACCCTTCAAGGTACTAATAGAGATAGTTTGTAACTGTATAATGACATCCATGACCTAGTGTAGTGTATTGACTCTTGCATACAATATGTCATACAACCATAGATAACCTCTAGCTAAGTATGAAAACTTCAAATGCATGCAACATATCAGACATAGTGAAATGAAAAAATGAGAGAAGTTATTGTCCCTCTAAAATAACCTCTCAAATTTTCATATCTCTAATCCATTTGGCCATGGTGACAATTTTTCGCACGTTAAAAAAGCATCAAATACATTGAAGAGAAAGTTGCAAGGTGGCATAAATTTTGTCTTTTTCATCATGCAACCAAACCAACAATGGAAATGCATCTAGGTAGGTGGGTTTATGCTAGGAAAGGTCCTATTTCGCACCCCATCATGTCAGATCATTCCAAGCTACATTGTACTGACACTTTCTCTTAATAGCCCTAAGTGCCAAAAAGTGGCAAAATTTGATGAGCTATTTCTTGGAAACCATGGTGCTTAATTTTTTTTTTCTAAAGGTATAGGATCATGTAGGGCCCCTCTACAATAACTACCTCTCTCAGTTTTTCATATCATCCATTTGGCAATGGTAATAATTTTTCACACGTTGAAAAAAGTGTCAAATGTATTGAAGAGAAAGTTGCAAGGTGGCATAAATTTTGTTCTATTTATCATGTAGCCAAACCAACAATCCTAGAACATTCAAGTGGGTAGTTTTATGCTAGGAAAGGGCATGTTTCACACCCCATAATGTCGGATCATTCGAGGCTACATTGTACCGACACTTTCTCTTAAGAGCCCTAAGTGCCAAAAAGTGGAAAACTTTGATGAGTTATTTCTTGGAAACCATAGCACTTAGAAACATTTTTTCTAAAGGTATAGGATCAAGTAGGGTCCCTCTACAATAACCTCTCTCAGTTTTTTACATCTCCAAACCATTTGGCTGTGGTGATAAGTTTTTGCATGTTGAAAAAAATGTCAAATACATTGAAGAGAAAGTTGCAAGGTGGCATAATTTTTGTTGTGTTCATCATGCAGCCAAACTGAAAGTGTCAACACATTTGGATGGGTAGTTTTATGCTAGGAAAGGTCCTTTTCTACACCCTAGCATGTCGGATCGTTCTAGGCTACATTGTACCAACGCTTTCTCTTAAGAGTCCTTAGTGCCAAAAAGTGGAAAACTTTGACAAGATGTCTCTCAAAAATAGTGGCACTTAGAAATATTTTGTTTGAAGGTATATAATTATGTAGGGTCCCTCTACAATAACCTCTCTTAATTTTTCATATCTCTAATCCATTTGGCCATGGCAATAAGTTTTCATATGTTGAAAAAGCATCAAATGCATTGAAGAGAAAGTTACAAGGTGGAATAATTTTTGTTCTATTCATCATGCAACCAAATCAATAGTTCCAACACATTTGGATGGGTGGTTTTGTGCTAAGAAAAGTCCTATTTCACACTCTAGCAAGCCAGATCATTCTAGGCTACATTGTGTTGACACTTTATCTTAAGAGCCCTAAAATTTAAAAAGTGGAAAACTTTGATGAGAGTTTTCTTAGAAACCGTGGCACTTAGAAATATTTCATCTAAAGTTATAGGGTCATGTAGGATATTTCTACAATAACCTCTCTTAGTTTTTATATCTCCAAGTTGTTTGGTCATGGTGAAAGTTTTTTTGCTACCCCAAAAATTATTAGATGCATGCAATGTGAAGTTGCAAGGTAGCCTAATTTTTTTCTATTCTTTGTGGGCCCAAATTTTCAGCACCAAAACATTCAAATGTGAACATCTACACTAGGAATGGTTACGTTTCACACTCAAAATATTTCAAATGTTCCAGGCTACACTGTGTCGATGCTTTCTCTTAAGATCCCTAAGTGTAAAAAAATTCTGAACTTTGATGCATTGTATCTCAGAGTCAGTGGCATAAACAAACATTCTATCTGAACCTATAAGTGCATGTGAGGCCCCTCTACAACAACCTCTCTCAGATTTTGAATACTTGAAACCAGTTGGTCATGGTGAAATTTTTTCTACTACCCCAAAAATTGTCAGATGCATGCAATGTCAAGTTGCAAGGTATCCTAATTTTTTTCCTATTCTTCATGAGCCAAAATTGTTAATTCCAACACATCTGAGTGGGAACGCCCATGCTAGGCATGATCCTAATTTGCACCTCAACTCTCCTAAACATTCCACACTACACTATAACCCCTAAGATGCAAGATAGATTTGAACTTTTAATCAATTAGAGTCATTTTTCTCCATCATTGAGTTTTATATTTGAGGAGGAAATCAAGATTAAACTTCCAAAACTATCTTCACCTATTAAGAAAAGGTGGCAGGTCGATAAATTTTGGGAGGAAGACTAGATAGAATGAAAATTTGAGCATATATGAGCTACATTCCTAGAATCCTTTAAGTGTGAATTATTTCTTGAAGATGACTATGTGGTTGCAACATGCAATGGTCATAATCAAAACAAAATAAGGAGATGAATAGTTAGTCCAAGCATGACTCAAATAAGCCTAGCCTTGCATATAGATTTCTATGTGGTTGTTACATGTAAGATTGGTCACAATCACAACATGGAAATGACTAGTTAGTCCAAGCCTACATTTATTGCATGATCTCTATGTGAGGTTAGGATTATTTGAGTTAGAGAAAGATTGAGTTCTTCAATACTATAGCAATAGGTATGAACATCCAATTAGTCTAAGATGAATCTAGCTAAATTCAAGAAGATATGAGAAGCCTATCACTATATGAAAACCATTAAGGAAGAGTTCAAATAGAAGGGAAAGTGAGAAAAAATCACCACACCAAACAAGACATTACTTTCAAAAAAGATAAAATTGTCCTACCAAGTAAATAGTGCAGAAAACACAAAATAGAAGTGATCCAATGTTGATTGTCATGCTTGAATTATAAAGCAAACTAAAACCTTCATAATGGGAAAAATTGCACCATTGAAAACAAAACATGATTGATTTTAAATTAGGATAGGGATATAGAACCCACCCTACCAATTGAAATGTCAAAAACTTCTCTTATGTAGCACAAAGTAGAGGATGATGATATCAAGCCCTCAAAAGGAATCATTAACAAAAATCCTAGCATTCTAGTTAAAACCACACAAACAATCATGTCAAAAATTGAATCAAAGTGATTATTCCATGAGAATATATGTGGGTGCAAGGGTAGACACTACAATTTATAATCAATGCCTAGTAGCATGAAGAACCTCATTTCTTTAGCAACCACTAAGTGACCAAAGTTTCCAACCATGCTTCATTTATAGTAGTACAAATTGAAATGGTTTAGCTCCTACAATACCCAAGGTACATGTGTTACTCTCCACTATTGATTTTCATATGCTCTTTTTCCTTTTTAGAAAGAGTAATTTTGTGATGTAGTGCTAATGGAAGTCTGTAATGTATTCCTTGGACATCGGTACATGAATAGTCACAAGTGTATATATAGTTCCAATCCTCACAATATAGTTGTGTTAGTGGGTAGTAAGAGATACTAGATTCATAAAATGATTTTATGCTCAACACATTTTCCAACTTTAAAGAAGATTATTTCATACAACTATACATACTTGGATTTCTACAATTCACTATCAATTGACACACAAATTGTAACAACAAAAACATATTAGATTTTGGAATCCATCTTTATATAAAATTATTATATGACTATGTAGAGTCTAGTTAAAGTGAGATAGCTCCTAAAACAAGCCAAATAGTTCAATAAGTAACAACTATAGATCAAGGTTTTGCACCTACTTTGTAGATAATGCAAGAGACTATTTCTTCACAAGGATATGTAATTTGATCTAAGACGATCAACTAATATTGATTTTTATAATAATTCCAAGACCATTCTAATGGCTTGTGATTTTTGTGGTAAAAATATGGTCTATTGTATACCAAAGAAACTCCCTAATGCTCACAATTGTCCTAAGATTGTCAAATGCATCTCTAGCAAATATGAAATACCCTAGTAGTGGTGCAAATTGCTATACACAAGATAGGAATTGGAAATAACTATACTTTTTCCAATCTATTCTAGTTTCTAACATTAAACAATAGCAAGGTCAAACATACCTCCAATACAAACTGCAAAGACGAATTCACATCACACATCATTATTGTTTCAAGGTTGTGCTTCAAACATCAGATGATGTATCATCATGATAACCCAAGTGACACCCCCAAGAATTATGTTTGTCAAGTCATCCACCAAAACATTGCACACATCAATAGTATTATCCAACAATTGTGAGATGATGCACATGAAATTAGTTCAACTATTATAATAACCATCATCCTTCATGACATACAATCTATACATAAATGTAAAATTAGAAAATAAAAGAAAATAAAAAATACATATAAATAGATGACATTATAAAATAATAGCCATACATCTTCCTCAAGTGTATGCCATGTAAGGTTAAGCAAATAAATAAAACATATTTACTATTTTTAATTCTATAGCAATCTCAAACTTTGTAGTGCTCTATATCGTAAATATTTCACACATACATACACATAAATTTATCTAGATCCTCATCTTGATAATAGTGTTAAAAAAAAATTGCATTAACCAAAAATCTATAAGGCCATACAACGTTATATGTCGATAAAAGTATACAATATATCCAATAAATTCATACAGGCTTGCAAAAAAACCATATGGGTCCATAAAATGTCACATATCCATAATACAAAACTTATGTTCAAAAATGCTACATAGACATACAACAAAGGACCCTAATACATAGTCATTTCCAACTAGAAGGAAATAGATCATGAGTTATCTTTGACTATCAACTAGATGGAGATGTATGTGATGTCAGTGTCTTTCAAGTACACCCACTCATCCTCCTCTCTATACTTCTCTGGAGGCCCATCTAATACAATAAAAAGTACAAACATTAATATATAGAAATTGAATTGTGGAATGAAATATAACAAAATAATCACTTGCTACATACAAATAATCAACATGCTCATCCACAACAGGGGCATGTTCATGATCTGAAGTGACAAGCCCCTTGTAGCAAGCATTAAGATGACAATTAAACTACATATGACTATCATTAAATTTTCAATAATAGACCAATGAAAGAACAAATATAATGTTAAATTTACTAATCTATCTCATACCTCTATTAAAGGATCATAAATTGCTACTAGGTGATCCCACAATGGTTTACAATTTTTGGCCAAACTGGACACTAAACTGATTTTTTCTAACTAAATCTTCACTTTTAGGCACCTATAGCAGCTAAACCATGAGGAATTTGAAGATGATACAAAATAGTGATTTGTGACATTCTGTGTGTAGATTCTAAATATATTTTTTTCAAAAATTTTGGAATCAAATTGCACTTCTTTTTCCATCTCCTTCGAAAACTAGTTTTTATTAGTAAACACCATTTTTAAGGAGTGATGCTCACCATATACAACATAACTTTTTATCTATGAAGGATAAAATTCTATTTTTTTTGAATTTAGATTTGTAACTACGATATCTAACCAATTCATTTGGTTTCATAGTGTTTTATTGAACATTTTTTCCTTAATCAAGTTTCGAAGTCAAACCAATTACAATTCAGACATAGGCGGACCATATACAACATAAAAAAATTTGTACATATAAATTTATTTATTTTTACGTGCTAGATCAAGTACATCAATACCTAGCCTGAACATATTTTTTAGAATTTTATTTTGATAATCTGCTATTTTTCCACATGTGCAAAACAAAGAGCTTGATTTTCGATGAAAACCCTATGTTTAATCAAACTAAAAAAAAATACATAATAAAACCAAATCATTTTAAAATTATATTTGATGGATAGCTTGTTCTGAGGACTACCATCATCCAGTTGGGTCTGTGAAGTCTCCTCCATTTTCATCCTCAACTCAAGCTTCAAAGGGAAAAATTCTACAAAAATTTGGTGCCAAAGGGGGAGAAGGGGGGAGAAGGGGGAAAAGGGGGGTTTGGATGAAACCCCATTGGAGGTTCACTAGAACCAGGGTTTGAATGAACCCAAGTTCAAGCGAACCCCCTCTTGTCGTCAATTTTCCATTGTCTTCGTCATTAAAAAATGCAAAAAAAGTGAGTCCCATCATTTAATATGGTTCACTTGAACCAGGGTCCATTTGAACCCCTTTTGAGTCCATTCAAACACCCTAGTTCATGTGAACCCCTAAAAAGAAAAAAAAAATCATAAGAGTGTTTTTGCAAATTTCCTTCCTCACTAGAATTGTAAACCAGTTTTGTGGGTTTACCCTACTGTTGCAACAACACCATGGTCCATTATGGCATGAACATCAGGAGTATCTGATGTCAACATCTAAAAATGAAACAACAAATATTGTTTAATTACCAAAACTACCTAACATTATTTTACAACACCATTAACAAATAAAGGTTACTTGAGTGAAAGTTCCTCGATGATGATAAGCGTGAGGTGTCAATGTCGAAGGTCCACCATCAAACTGTTCGACATCCAAAGTGAGTTATGAAAAAACCATTCATATCAGGTTCAACTATTCACATGTAATAATTATATTTCTTTACTAGTTATATACCTATGGACTCGACAATGCCATGAAATAAGGGTCTGGGGGAATGCTGCAAGTAGCGTGAACACTCTGACCTTAAATTTTCATCATAATCGTTCTAATAATTTAGTTATTCTTACATTTTATAATAAAATTTAATAAACATAATTAAATGAACTTGCTGAGATTTACCTAAGTATCACTGCCAAATGTTTCATTTAACAAATAATTTTCCATAACCATCCCCTATGTAGCTAATGAATCCTACGTCGTTGCATCCTTACTATCAAAATCATATGTGCAAAAAACACCGCAAGAGTGAAAAAAGTGGACTAGAACTCCAGGCCTAGAAGACTTGACCACATCAAGCTCTACTATAGGCCTCACATACTATACAAGACTCTGAGTGAGCAAGCTAATGGAGTCCAAGGTGTCCACCTCGACACTGTCCTTCACAATGGAAGGAATAGTCACATCCACAAGTCTAGCCAAGGGTATCAATGCTAGTTGCAGATTATGTCATGCCCCAACTCTGTCATGTGTGGAGCCTCCACCTCTAACTTGGATATCTAGATAGTCAAAATAATTTAGAATCTCATTGAGGACAAACTCGCAATAGAGTTTCCTCAAAAATTACTATGAAACCTCATAGTTATTGCACAGAGGCTGGTCAAAAACCATCCACCACCTATCCCAAAAACTATTTTTTATCCCTTTGTGGTGGCACCAATGGATGGGGAACCTCCTGCATCCAAGTGATAAAGGTTGATTGGTTCGTGGGTCTGTGAAGAGGGCACATAAGTCAGATTTGTTAATTTTATTTTTCTTTACTTCCTCATATGAAAGTTTGCTTACATAAAATTTATTTTGTTCCTCCCTCTTATTGGACTAAAAATTAAATTGTGTACTCGTTGATCCTACATGAGATACAATATATTGTAGGGATTTGGCAAGGCCTCTCCTATGTGGGTTTGTTGCAGTAGTATCTTTTAGCCTTGTAATCAATTCCTCAAGTTCTTTTTTGTTGTTTTCTGTTTTTCCTAAAATATTTTTGTGTTCTAGGGGGGATGTTTAGGAATTGAGGGAGGAGTTTGATGCGAATCCTGTTCATGAGGGTCTTCATGAGGAGGTGATTGAGGATTTTCAACATTTGGAAGTGGAAATTCATTTTCTAAAAAATAAAACATTTTAATTAAAAAACCTAATTCAATCTACAATTTAATTAAAATTTGAATCAAGATAAAATAATGAAACATGAGGGTGCATCCAAACTATAATCAAATTTGAAGTGAAAGGTATTGTTATGATCCTAATATGATATATTCCTAAGGATAAGCACATGTGGGATGGTTAACCCCACATAAATATTAGTTAATACATCAATATCTTTTAATTAAGATGAAGGGATATGTACCTTCATAGTTTAGCCTATAAATAAGGAAGATAAATCTCTTCCATATCATCATATCATACAATATTGAATTAATATATTATTATCTGATTATTGGAGGTCACCCCCTCAAAGTGGTTTGCTATATTTTTATTTTTATAAATATTTCCAAGAAATATCATAACAGGTATGTAATAAAAAATATTATATCTAAAACCCTTATATAGAGGGATAAATCTTGAGGACAAAATCCAAGAGTGTAAGATAAGAGGAGTTCACTAAATTATGTAATGAAGTAGATTACACCTACATAACTATCTTGGGTAAACTAATTAAACAACAAACAATATATAAAATCTAGGATAAGGAGTTATGAAAGATTATGGTATCAAAAATAAATAATAAAATAAGGATACTTAGCTCTAGGTTTAATGTAGATTTTATTGTGATAAATGTTATCAACTAATTTGTCACTATGTTAGAAAATTAGGACATGGTAGGCAACAATCTTATGACTGATAAAAATGATTTTTGTGATACTAGTTCATGTCCATGCTTACAAAACAAACTTTTGTGTATTTAGAACTAAACATTATGTGTTTGATGTTAAATATTTTTTTGTCTTTTTGTTTGTGTTGGTATGTGGTGACTAATCATGCAAATATTGTACACTCGTAACAAGATGTGGGGTTCGGGCCATCGCCCCAATTTTATTTTCGTTAACACATCAAGGTTTTCTCATTGACACGTCAAGGTTTTTTCCCATTGGTATGTCAAGTTTATTTTCCCGCTAACACGTAAAGGTTTTCTAGTCAACGGGCTAAATGAAAAAGGACCTTGTAAAACCCTAATTCTAGAAGGTTCCGAAAAACTTGTTATAAGCGTCCGGGATGTATATTACGAGATGGTGATTTGCAAGATTGTAATTTGTTTTGCACAAACATAATAAAATCATTGGGTGGCTGAGTTTCTATGCATGTAGCCCATATTGGGTGAACCATGTTAAATTTTTGTGCTGGTCTCTTTTGTGTTGTTCTTCATTGTTATTTTTGGGTTATTTAATCTGCATATAATTGTTAATGTTTATTGCTCCAATCTGCATGAATCCTATCAGTTTGGAATCTGCATTTGAAAAGGGGTGGTGTGGATAGACATTGCCATTGATTTTTCTAGGTTAGGGTTTCTCCTTTAGTCAAATCCCTATTACCAAGTAAATGGTATAGAAAAATGATCAAAGATAATATGTAATCATACAATATGCCAACAGTTCTAATATAATGTTGGTCTCATGTTCATGTGATGATGCAATGTGTACAATGAAGCTTTGACGCTAGGTCCTTGGTCTCAATAATTTTCTAGGTTTTCTAAATGACAATAATTAATTAGGGTTTTGTCCTTTATACAATAGTCTAGCATGTAAATTGAAATATTTCACATTTGAGTCAATGCATATCAGCTTCTTGAAAATGGATAAGATGGACCCAATTTTGAAAGTTTAAGAATCACTTTCTCAGTGCCCACAAATCTAACTTGAATCAATTCTACGCTTACAAATTTGATCCAAAATGATAAATGAATAAATTGAAAAGAAAAAATTATCTTTGAAAATATATGAAAATAAAATCAGATTATTAAACCATATCCATACAAAATATATCATTCCATATGTACTAATCATTAAATTCAAAACCACCCTATCCAAAGAAGAAATATATAATCATTACATTCAAAACCACCCTATCCAAAGAAGAAAAAAGTGGCACATATAAATTGTTCACCAAGATCAAGTAAAATTAAATAGTGACTCCAATGTCATAGAAATAACTACATACAGCGAATTCTCTTTCCAAACAAGATATACTAAAGAAAGATTTCCATGGCAGCACTTGATTATTGTCCACATAGATTCCAATTTCTTTTCCACTGTTTTCTGATAAAAAATCTCATCAAGATAAGATAATACCCACTCAATCTGGATTCTGTAACTTTCTTATGGACTGTTTGTGGGGCACAGTCCCTCTTTGAACTGTGTTATAAAAAAATTGATGGTTAATATTGCTCTTTTGTTATTATGCAACAGATCTCTGACTCTTGTCAGTTTTCCGTAATCTTCTGTTATACTAAATATAATAAAAAAAGTTGACATAAGGAAAAAAGAGGAGGTTGAATCTCCTTTTTAGAGTAATATGCTTGCTGTTATATGTGCCTTTCCATTTGTATTTGCTGTTATATGTGCTTTTCCATTTGTATTGCTGTTAATAGTAAAATCTCTGGTATTTGATTATTTAATGGAGTTCTTTATATATTCTTGAACGCATGATTGTTATATGCTTCACTATTATAATAATTTCATTGTTCAGCTTATCTGAATGAAATCCAGTTATCTAGTAATGGCAAATCTGTGCAGAGGAAAACAAGTGTGAGGATAAGATGATAAAAAAGTAAACCGTTCTTACAAGGGAAATGAATACATACCGTAGGTAGTGGGTATAATTTTTATATATATAGTAGTGGGTTATACTTTAAATGTTATAAATTCTTTAGTATTATGATGTTGTTTTCATTATAATATGAGATTTTTTTAATAAAAAGTAAGAAGGAATTAAAAATAAAGTAAATAAAATTATTGTAGATATTTTAAATATATTTATCAAAAAAAATCAAATCAATTGGGTGGCCCCTCTATAAATTGTAATGTGTATGGTAATTTTTTTCACATGGTCAGTGACGTTGGTGCAACACACCCTCTACTACCACAGAATAGGGGGAGACTTGACCTCAAGACCTCTTGCCTACAAGATGCTTTAGCCAATTGAACCAGCCCCACCCCAAATGATTATATTTATTTAAGAGTTAAAAATGATTTTATTTTATTTACATTGTTTACTTAAAAGATATATATTTATTGAAGTGTTATTGATATGGAATTAGGGCTTACCTTGGCATCAAAGGAAGGTGGGTTTTAACTAATGTGGCATTGCAAAATAGACTTATAGAATTAAAATTGAAATCGGATTCTAAATTGGAGAGCCAAGATTATTAGTGTAATGAAAAATCACTACATTTTTTTTCTTTGGGATATTTTACCTTAGTTTTGTTGCAGCCCACTACTTTAAGTAGCATATGCAATTTGTTCATGTATTTTTCCCCTCCATGTCATTGATTTCCTTGATCTAATGGTGCATAAAGCCTTTTGTTTAAGTGGTTCTTGTATTTTCCTAGGTTCTAACCTTTCATTCATCTCATGACCTAACAATTGGTGGGGAGCCAAGGGAGATTCTTCTTGTCTTGTCTTTAGTGCTTGTCATTGGCCCATTTTATTTCATGGTAGGACCCACTACCATTAAGTATTTTGGCCATAGTGAATTGTAATTGGTGGTTGCATTCTACACAATGTTATGATTGATCAACAAAGTTTGATAGTAAGGAAATAAAATAACTGTGAAACACTTTTGGATAAAAAGTATAGAGCTATATCATACTTTTAACTAGCTAAATAGTTTCGAGCAAAATCATTTCACCCTAAGCAATTTTGAGTGAAATGGTTTCACCTCAAACCACTTGGCACCTACATGACATAAAGGGTTTCAAGTGAAACCTTTTTTCCAAAATTACTAACTAGTTATAATCCATCTCTAAAATTCAAACAAGGCTATTTTCTATGGAATATTTTGACCTAAATATATTTGAGCAAAAATATTTCAATTGATTTTTTTTTCCCAAAACTATTTATGTGGCATCATAACCTTTCTTTGGGGACAAATTCAATAAAAACCTCAACTTCAACTCTAGATTTTTAAATTATAATAGAAAGAAGGATTTAAGAGATACCTAGTGATTTTTTTGGGTAGATTTGTGGTATTACTAAAAGATGTCTAATAATTGGATTTGATAAACTTGTATAAGAGTGTACTAAACTTACATGGTTTCCTTTATTAACTACATTAGAGTAGGGATTAAAGAGGCACCCTTTTCATAATGAGGATTTGACACAATAGAAGTTTATATGGCTGCTAGTACTTTCATTAACCAATTTGTGTTGACTTGCATAAAATTATCTATAGAGTATTTGGAATTCCATTTATCAAAACCCCACCTCATTTCTATGCATGCCTCCCAATGCTTGATATTTATCCATATCATATTAATTAAATAAGCATCATTCCCCTTATGTTGAATAAATATAATGGGCTGCATTTTTCTTATTAAAAAAAACCCAATAGTATGCATGTGCATGTAATAGTGTATTTCTTTAGATGTGAATCCCCTAGGTTATAAAGTAAGAAATACCTTAGATATTCATAGGATATTAATCTTTATTTCCCTAATTTTTGTGAGAATGAAATACACCACATTGTCATACATAGATTCGTAGGATACTAATCTTTATTTCCCTAATTTTTGTGAGAATGAAATACACCACATTGTCATACATAGATTCGTAGGATACTAATCTTTATTTCCCTAATTTTTGTGAGAATGAAATACACCACATTGTCATACATTTATTTGCAGGATACTAATCTTTATTTCCTTATTTTTTGTGAGAATGAAATACATCGCATTGTCATACATTTAATACCATTCGCTTTCATATTTCCTACCTTATTTCTTTCTCTTTCTCTTCCCCTATGTATAAATAAGAGTTTCTCACGCATAATGGTGGATGTACTTTTTTCATCATGCTTAGAATTGAGCCTTATAATTTATAACATTATATCGAAGCCTTCTTTTCAACTTGTTAAGTATAGAATCTTAGACCTTGTGCATGTGTCCATGGATTCAAGCCTTTTTATATGTAAATTTATATTATTCATGAACATTAATATATGGAGTTACATTGACTACTTTCTCTCTATCTTGATTGTGTATTGTGTGTTAGTTTTATATTTTTGTATTAATCTAATATTGTTCTTAATTTAGATTTTTGTTGATCATTATTCATGTGTCTATTAATATCCATTCCAATTATAGGTAAAAATATTATTTTCTTGACAAATTGTCCCTTGTAGATAAAGATTTTATTTCTACATTCTCTACCTTTTCCTTTTTCTTCCTATAAGTACTCATTGAGATCTATACGTAAAAACCATAAAAATAGTTGGACTTTCATCCTAAGAGGCCATTCTTTAGGTTAAGTCCCATATTTTTATAATTTCCCACTATTTCACTATATGTGTAGTGTGATATAGGGTGCCTAGCTAATACAATATGTTCTTGTTATATCTAAATTCCAATAACTTTTAGGCATGCTAATTGGGACCACATCCAATCTTTATCAAGAATCTAGTGATTGTTATTAGTCTCCATCATATTTGAATCTCTTTATGATCACTTGGTGACTTTTCTTACCTCAAATGATAAAATATTATGAACTCAAAGCCTACCACAAAGCCTATGTCAAGGGTTAATCCACATATATTGATGAAAATTATTGATTTTATCTCAAGAAGAACATAACCTACACCTCAATTTCTATAATAGACTCAACCTATGATTCCTCCACCTATTAATGGATATCCAAAATATCCCTAGAAAAATCCTAACACATAATACTAGAGGTCCCATAGTACCACCAATACCTCCTACTATATGAGACTTTATTATGTTAGGATTAAGGTATCATTAATTTCATGTAATTATATACATGGTTGTTATGTATCTTTACATATCTCCAACACTTTTGAAAGGTGTGCCTAGGGTTCAATTGGAGAAATAATGTATGTGTGATTCACCTTCTTGATTATTCTTTCTTGTAGGATTTACTTTAGGCCAATTTAGACCACTACAAAGGCTTCATAAAGTTTATTGGGATATTTTTTATCTTCTTGGAGACTCTAGAGGACTAGGAACTATTAATATGAATAAATAGTAGATTATCAAATTTGTAATGGTAATAAATCTTGGAAGTTATGTTGTGAAATTGTATTGATCTAGTTCTTCTATGGGAGAGTTATTTAGTATGATATTGGTTTTTCATTTTTTGTGATCTCTCTTATCCCCAAAAGAGTATTAGCTACCAAAAGTATTTAGAAAGCCTTGGAATAAATCAAGCTATTGATAATGTGGAATCAAGATGGGTTTTGTATTAGTCTATCCATCAACAAGAAATCCTTGGGGTGGTTTCTCACTATTATTTTTCAAAACAAACCATTGGATATTTATTGGATGCACCCTCTATTTTTTTCATAAGAGGAATCAAACATCTTCAATATTTGTATTCTAAGGCCAGTTCCACTTAGCTCTCTTTCTGACAAGCTAGACCTAAGTTTAATTTGAACCTTGTGGACAAACAAACCTTCTTAATGATAAATAAGGTTGTGCCTTTTCAAAAGTAACATAAATTTTCTCCATATTTTACGTAGCCTTAATTGAAGGATTAGAAGTGGTATTTAGATACCCCTTATATAATTATGCTCCAAGTCTTGAGAATAATTGAATAGTTTTCACCAAATCCACCCACCCATGGGTCAAAGCTTAGATTCTAGATAGAATTAATTGCGGAGCCCAAGGTTATGCATATTTCTTGTTGTTTTATTTATTAGGGTCCTTCTTTTGGTAACAAACTAGCACATCTTAGTTTAATAGCCCAACATTCCCATTTTCGGGTAACCTAAAACTATTTCGCATCTATTTTGGTTTTGTAATCATGCATAAATAGCCTAGTTATGTATTGATGTGTTTTCCAAGCCTCTTTAGTGAGGGACCTTTACTTTGTACAATAATTTATTGAGTGATGAGATTATATATTTGACCAAATTATCCAATTTCTAGCATGATTTTAGATTGGATTTTTTATTTTTTGGAAAGATAAGAATGCAACTATACTTGTTCATTCTAGATATTTGATCAATTCTAATTTTTTTGTTCACCCAAGTTGCTAGTGGTTTCTAATCTAGTCATGAAAATTTAGTTTAGGCCAATATTTTTTTTGTTAAGGCTTAATCTATTTATAACTTAATAGATAACTAGAGGAATTCCCCTTATATTTTTGCTAGGATCCCACCCTCTTCACCTCCCCATGATAGAGGCCATGCTATGGACAATGTTGTGGTTTCTTAAATTCCTCCTAGCATTGATCAAAAAATCATTTGATGTGTTTCTCTTCATTGTTTGAGTAGCATTTTATATTGTCTCAAACTCTTGGTCATCAAAGGATATGGTCATTTCCTTCTTACTATTATCCTACTGGGAAAATGTGTTTCAACCTTGTATTCCCAGTGTTTATTTTAATACATTTGTATGCAAGTTTTAATTGTTGTTCTTGTGGGAGAGTTGGCATCCCATTTGGAGGATGTCTATATTTTTTATTTACTGATTGTTTGGTCTCACATGTGGAGATAGAAATCCCACTTTGAGGTAGCATAGTTTGGCCATGTGTTAGCATCTTGTGGAGTATGTAAGGTTTTCATGAAAGGAGTTACATATGATATATTCTAGGATGCATAAGAGAATGTGAGAAGGGGGCTACATTAGAATATTCATTAGCATTATGATAGGTTGGTAAATTTTTCATGTATCATATTTTAAATGTTGAATAAGGAAAAAACGGGGTATGCATGTCTGGGTGGTCAAATACAAAAAATTATGACATTGTAAGTTGGGTAAGAAATATGCTAAAAAAATAGCCAAGAAGACCAAGAATAAGGGGGAAATTAGGATTTGAACCCATGAATTTGTGCATCATATCTCTCATGGATTTGTAAATAGTTTTCTTAAACCATTCGTGGCTTCCCATTTAAACTTCATCTATTTATCAATGATTCGAATTGTAGTTTGTATGGTTGATTTATAGGTACCCTTATGTTACCAAATTCTTAAAAAAAATACCGGTGTTACTCCTATAATATCTTGCTCTACAAGTGTATTACATTCCATTGCTTTAAATACTAAATAATACATGGGCTTCTTTGGATTGTGTGGGTTTTCTCCCAAAAAAATTTCCCCACATATACCTTGTGTTAAGGAATTTTTTATTTTATGTTCATATATGTTTCTACTTTGTTTATTTGAAAAGATTTAATAAATTTTACAATACTCTCCTCATTTGATTGGTGTAGGAAGTATAAATTTGTGCATACCATGCTTCTTTTTAGTTGGTATCAGAGCTTGATCACCTTTGATCGTAGTTGTTGGGTAGAGGGTTTTTATACTAATCTTTGATTGAGTGGGAGGTTGTATAGATTATTTTTAATATCTTATTATAGGAAGAAATGTCAAGAAAATATAGAATAAAATAAATGAAGAATTCTAATAGTACCAATTTTAACTTGTAGAAACTTAAGATGGAGGATATGCCCATAGATAGAGATTGTGGGTTTTAATATCTAGTATCATGCAATCAAGTATGAAACAAGAAAACTAAGACTTGATAGATAGAAAGGATAAGGATCTTGTGAGAATATATTTGGTAGGTGGATTAAATTATCTTAAATATTCATGAAGAGCTACTACAACAAACCTTTGGAGGAAGCTTGGTGAAATTTATCAAGATAAAACTTTGGTGATAGGTTATTATGAGAAAGAAGTTGCATTCTCTTATAATGGATAATGGTAGATGTATCCATTCATTTTAATGCCTTAAATATGTCAATTTTCTAGTCGAACTTCGTTGGAGTGGAAGTAGAGGATGAGGATTCTTGTATGACTCTATTATGTTCTTTAATTGATTTTTGGAACCATCTTGTGATGGTTCCTAGGTGCACTACCACCAATTTTAATATGGATGGGGTGGGTATATCTTTAATTTTTTAAGAGATGTGAAGGAATACTTCTAAAATAACAAAGGAAGCCCTTTTAATTCTTAGAAGATACAAAGAAAATGGGAAGAAGAAGGGTATAAAGAAAGAAAAGTGAAGATCCAAATCCCATGGGAGATGCAAATATCTTGGTAAGTCCAAGGCATTATGTTGAAACTATGAAAAACCTAGTCACTTCTAAAAGGATTGCAAAGAGGAGAAAAGAAGAAAAAAAACAATGTTGTTTATGATGAAGTTGATAGATCCTCCCAAGATGATGGTGATTCCTTTGTTGCAATCTTTGCTACACATGCATAAAAAGGAGTGTGGTTTATTGATTTTGATGTAACTTTCCAAATTACCTCACATTGGAGTTAGTTCACAAAGTATAAAGAATATTACGGTGGGAAGGTGTACTTGGATGGTGAATCTCACTTGAAGATCATTTTCCATGGAAGAGTTTTAATTATATTCCCTACAATACAAGTGATGGGATCAATGGTGTGTTAAAAATACCCAGTTTGGAATATGACCTTTTATCTATAAGTAAATTGAATGATGGAGGTATCCAAGTTTCTTTCTTGAATGGAGGGTGCAAGATGGTTCAACAAGCTATGGTGATAGCTAAGTGTGTTTAGATTGGAACTCTATTTTAGTTTGATGCATGCATAATTTATTGCAATAGTTCTTCCACTATAGTGAATATATTTACAAAAACGTCACCTTCACCATGAGAACGAACAATAATGAGGTGTGTTGCATGTACACTTCTAATGGTCATTCTTTTTGGTACCTAAGGGTGATAATTCTTGGAAAACTAAACTTCTTGTTTAGAAAATGTTATGAAATTAAAGACTTGGCCACATAGGTGAGAAGAGTCTTTAGACCATGCAAGAAATTAAAACCTTGTGGAGGGGTTGAATGATTGTAATATTGAGTTCATTTTTTATAATTAGTATGTTTATGAAAATAAAAATCATGTTCAATTATATTCTAGTTCTCACATGTTCTTTTAAGATATTGGATTTGGTTTGAATTCTTATGATTTTTTCCTTGTAGTGTTCCTTGAATTTTTAAATCTATATATTATGTATGTTTCATTAATAATTATAATAGGGCATAATTCAATTTATCAAAAGTAAAATTGTAGTATATAGTCATTTTAAAGATCTTAAGGCTCTTTTGGAATATCAAACTTGTAAAAAAAAAATAGGATTGATAACTATAGTAAGTTTGTTCAACATATTTTGATAGGTTCTGTAAATATAATGGAATAGAAAATCAAAAGAAAAATTCATATACCTATAAATAGAATAGATTTTTAGAAAGGATAAAGATGATGTTGATGGGGAAGGTAGGGACTATGCTTCATGGAGCTAGTCTAGAAAAAAAAATTGTGTAAATTTTTTTTCCACAACTATTACCTAACTAACAAGTCTCCTACATCAACTCTTATTGAGAAGAAACTTATGGATGTATGGTCAAGAACAAATTACTCATTGCAACATCTTAGAGTGTTTATTTGTAAGGAATTTTCTCATGTTCCTATGGAAAGGAGGTCAAATTTAGAGAAGAAGGTTGTTAAATATATCTTCATTGGTTATGGTATTAGTGTGAAAGGGTACAAAATTTGGGATCCTATGGCCAAAAGAGTTTTATATAATAGGATTTTTTATTTAGAGAGTCTAATCCTTCTTCCACTATATTGCAATTAAAAAAGGAAAGGGAAGAAGATGTGGTTCAACTAAACCCAAAGATTGATCAAGTTAAACTTGAACCCTAGAAAGGGCATAAAGAAGAAAAGAGGTTATATTTTGGATAGTTCAGAAGAATAGGTAGAACCTTCACCTTAGCTCCAGAGGAGGTCTAGTCGACATTGATAGGAGATCAAAAGGTATTGGGTAAAAGAACACATATGTGTCATACTTTTTAAAGGAAATGACCAATACAAATAAAAAATTTCAACTTCAAACACATAAAAGTGGCCTTTATGTTTTTAATTTCAATATGGCATAAACTAATGAAATGTAGAATCCTCGATGAAGATTATACTTGTAATTTTAAAAAATTGAAAATTGGTTTGATATACTTTTTTATAAATTTAGGAGTAGAATTTGAATTGCTAAAAAATTTAGAAAAATGTGAGGTCGATGGGACATCACAAAAAGGAGAAAATATTTTTTCTTTCACTATTTTTTCCCCCAAAATAGGTATCTTTAATAACTAGTGCACAGGAAAAAAAATTGATGAATATTGTTTTTGTAAATAACATTTTAAAGTGAAACTTCACCAAAACATCATAGTTTTCATGGGGTGTCAACTTTTGTCTGATTTTTTTATCATTTAAGAAATACCCTTTTGAGGAGGATCCTTTCCTCTAATGCACCATATATTTTTCAAAAATCTTGAATATGTTTTACTATTTTTTTAAATTTCTAATCAACGTCATGTTTGATTATAAAAACCTACTTATAATAAATTTTAAAAAATCATAATAAAACAATCAAAATTGTATGAAAAAAATTGGATTATAGACCCTAAGCTCTACAAAAGGGTATTTTTAGATTTTCATGAGATTACCCCTTGTTGGAGAAATTCAAAGTTGAAGCTAGATTCTTTTGAATTTACCCTCTAAAAGAGGGATTAAGTTGCCACATAGGCAACCACATAGGAATTTTTTCTTGAAAGGGTTTCACCCAAAAAAAATTCAACCAAAACCATTTGGCTTGAAATAGTACACTTAAATTTAAGCACATTTCAAATTTAAAATAGAATTTTTTTATCCTATAGTTTCAAGTGAAAGGGTTTCGCCTGAAACTATATGTGCCACGTATAAGCCACATGGTTTTAGGCAAAACTATTTCACCCAAAACTATTTTGGGTGAAACTATTTTGCTTGAAACTATTTAATTGGCCAAAAGTGTGAAATAATTTTGCATTTTTACCTTATTCTCTCACTATTTAGAGATGTATTTTTCTTTAATTACTAACATTTATGAGCCTAGGACTATAAAGGAGCCTATGGTTATGGATGATTCTTATTTTTGGAAAGAGGCCATGGAAAAAGAAATAGTAGTGTTAAATAAAAATAACATGTGCATTATAGGACCTTTACATCATGGAAATAAACTTGTTAGATGACATGGGTGTTCAAGACAAAGATTGGTTCAGATGGTAGTGATAAAAAGTAAGTTGAAGAAATCTTTGTATGATCTAAAATAGTCTCCAAGGAAATGGTATAAAAAATTGATACATTTGTGTTAAGTTTGGGATTCCTAAGATCTAAATTAGATCATTATATCTATTAGAAGATGGGTGACTTGATCATATGCTCATTATCTTATTGTGTGTTGATGATAGGCTGTATTTTTGGTAATGGGGTGAGTTTTACTTATGATTTGAAGTCCTAATTTTGAGAATAGTTTGAGATGAAGGATTTAGGGTTAGCCAAGTACATCCTGAGGATGGATACCATAAGAGATAGAGCTAATAGAAAGCTATGAACAAGCCATACTAAGTATCTAAACTAAGTGCTAGAGATATTTAACATGAAAATTTATATAAATTGTTGTGTATTCCTCTTATGATGGGAACAAAGTTATTAGTTGAACAATGTAAAAAATATACTTGTGAGATGGATGATATCAACAAAGTTGCTTATTCTAGTGTTGTTGGTATTTTGATGTATGTTATGGTTTGTACAAAAAGAAACATTACCTAAGCATTGAGAGTCATTAGTCAATTTTTCACTAATCATGAATAGGTACAATGGGATGTAATGAAGAGGGTATTCAAATATTTACAATGTACTTTCAAGTATCCCCTATGTTATCATGGTTATCCTACATGAACCCAATATTTACTTTGTATTTTGGATATGTGAATTTTAATTGAGCTAACATGATTGATAGAAAATGATCCAGTAGTGGATATATTTCCATGAAGTTTCATGGCGATATGAGTTAGATGGGTAAGTGATAGGCTATGGTTGCTTTTCCTACTATAGTAGTAGAGCATACATTAACTACTCATGCTTGTAAAGAAGCCCTTTGGCTTATGAGTGTTTTCTAATATTGGGATCATAGATGTAGGGACTATTACAATTCTGTGTGATAGTCAAAATGCCATATTTTTAGGAAAAAATTCAAGTTTCCATGTGAGGACAAAGAATATTGATATTTAGGTACCATTTTGTTTTTGACATGGTAGAGGATGGAAAGGTGATGTTGGAGAAGGTTGACGAATTGGAAAATGTTGTAGATTCTTTAATAAAGATTATGAGTATGAATAAGTTTAGATGGTGTCATGAGTCTATGGGCCTCTTAGCCCTAGCAATTAGATTCTAGTGTTGGTAAGTTTCCATTTTTCTTTTGTAAGGTGCTTGACAAGTGGGAAAAGTGGTAAAAGTGTCTCAACCTTGCATTCCTAATGTTTATTTTATTAAATTTTGTATGCACTTACTATTTAATATTCTTTATGGGAGACTTGGAATCTCATTTGGAAGATAAATTGATTTCATCTTTAGTGATATATTATTGGCCTCACATGAGTAGGTAGATATCCCACTTTGAGGTGGCATAGTTCAAACATGTGTCACCATCTTGTGGTGTGTGTAAGGTCATCATGAAGGGAGTTACACATGATATATTCCATGATGTGTAAGAGCATGTATGAGGGAGGTTACATTGAAATCTTGACTAGCATTATGAAAAGTTGGTAGAATTGACATGGAACATCTTTAGAATGTTGAATGAAGATAAATTGAGGTGCCCATGTCTTAGTGGTCAAATATGACAAGTTATGGTCCATTGTAAGTTGTGTAAGGAATATGCTAAAACTATCAAGGAAGATCAAGAAATAGGCGAGGCATTAAAATTTGAACCCATGTATTTAAGTTTCACACCTCTCATGGGTTCGCAAGTGGTTTTCCCAAACCATTCATTGTTTCTAATTTATACTTCATCTATTTATTGGTGCTTCGAGTTGTAGTTTGTATGGTTGATTTGTAGGTTTCATTATGCCAGCGCTAGATTTACTCTAGATTTGCATGTTAGTGATACTCTTGTAATAGCTTACTCTACAATTGTGTCGTACTCCATTGATTTATTGAATAATACGTTGGGTTTCTTTGGAATGTAGGGTTTTTCTCTTAAAAGGGTTTTCCACATGTATACATTGGGTTATGGTATTACTTGTTTTATATAAATAGGTGTTTTTACTTTCTTTGGTTGAGAAGATTTTAAAATTTGCACAATACTCTCCTCATTAAATTGGTTTAGGAAGCATTTCCATGTACCTTACTTCTTGTTCATCTTTAGCCCCTAATGCCAAAGCTCTCACCATTTTGTTATTGAATTCTCAAATTTCGCATGTTCAAGACTCATAGTTGGAAGAAGGCCTCAAGGAGAGAAAAGATAATACTCACATTGATTATTAGCTAGTGGATGATGGTAAATATCTACTTGATGGAGGGTGGGATAATATCGATGATATAGATCCCTTCCTAGTGCTAGTTTTATAGCTTTAGCAACCTAAGTTTTTGTTTATTATGAATTTTGAACTATTGATAATTTATATAGTTATTTCCTTTTAGGAGTGTTGTGGTGGTTGTTTCCTTTTTCAAACTACCTAATACTTTATTTCCCAACTTGGCCAATTTGTTTAGTTTTGGGGCATGATGTTGTTTTTCCTACTAATTTTTTTAGGTTAAATAGTACTTTTCTACTTTGGTATTAATATATAGTTAGACATTTCAATAAAAATCATATTAATTCAATGTTTTTGAGAAGTTTTGCATACATGGAATGTACAATGCAATGCCTATATATATTCTTATGAGTGGGGAATGTTGATGCTTAATTTTAAGTGCTCTTGTAATGATGATGCCTTGATGATTCCAATATAGTTTTAGGGTGTTGCTACAATAGTGTGTCCCACTTGTAGGACATCTTGATTTTTGCTTGAGATCACATATTTAAAAAAAAATAGTTTTTTAAACCTTGAGCCTGGGTTCTATCAAAAGGGTTTTAATTAAATAGGGTTAGATTTAAGATCCCCTTAAATCAAACCCCCTTGAATAGAATCCCTCTAGTCTTAAATCATACCCACAATGGAATCTTCTTCACACCTATCAAAATGCTAACAAAAAAAAACTTTTTCTTTATCTTTTGAGGGATCAAATAAATTCATTTAAAAGTTATGTTTTTTAATTATGTCTAGTCCTTATTATAAACTTTCCAAAAAATATAATTTTGAATATTTTTAATTGTATTATTATATTTATTTTTTATTTCTTGTGAATGTAGGTTTTTCACCAAACATCAAGGTATTTGTTTCACACAAGCAGAAAAATAGAAAATAGAGAAAAACATTATAAAATGTATGTGTGCCCTAGGCATTGAAGTCCTTGTTTCAACAAAAAATAATAATTGAATTTTGATATATACAAAACAAGTTATGCATTACGGCATACACCTATGTCCAAATTATAATTATCTTGACTTCAAATTTTAATTTTAAAAAATATGCGACAAAAAGTTATGAAAATAATAGATCTATGCACTAGATATTGATGTTACAAATCTATATTTTAAAATTTTTAATTTTATCCTTTCTATAAAAAATTATGCAAATGTACGACATAAATATCACTTTTCAAAAATGTTGTTTATTGTAAAAAAACTAGTTATTAAAATTTACGTAAAAATCACAATTTATTTCTAATTTTTTTAAATTATATATTTGAAATCTACGCACAAATCCGTGAATCACTAGTTCACATTATCTCCAAATTATTATTGGTTTAGTTGCTATAAGTTTCTTAAAGTGAAAATTTAGTGAAAATTGTTGATTTCAATGTCCTACTTTGGCCAAAAAGTGGGACAAAGTATTGTGGGCTAAACATTCATCATGATCAAATAATCTAGGTTTTTGTCCCTTTTCACGACACCTAGCATGCAATTTTGAATATTTTTTGCTCAAGTCAACAAATAACATGTTGGGATGAGTCAACTTATGTCTAGAATTAAAATTAATTTCTAAAATTTAGGGGTTCAAAATTGCATTTGTGGTTTTGAACTAGGGTTTGACATAAGATAGAGAACAAAGAATGCCAAGATCAAATCTTGATATTTAGACGATGGAGAATCGAGTCCAACTCAAGTTTAGGTTAATTGTCAACTTTAACATACAAACATGTTTGCACACTAAACTAATATTCTAAGGACAAAAGGGGATGGCCCCGCAGTGCAACAACAAGTTGCAAGCAGTAGTGAAACTAATGTCTTGTGTTCGAATCCCACTTGTGGATGGTGGGACGAACACGTGCCAATTGCTAGGTGCTCAGAGGATGAAGGAGGTTAGAAGAAGATCGAGCGCTGCTACTGGGTCAAAGTTGGAGGGAACGATGGAGAGGTGGAGCTGGAGGGGGTGTTCATACAGAGAATTGATGTCAGTTCCTATAGGGAGCTTAGCGGGCATGTAGGCAGACGAAGCAGACAGAGGAGTGATGTCAGGTCCTACAGGGAGCTTGGCGAGAATGTAGTCAGGCATAGCAGAGGCCTATAGGGAGCTTGGCAGAAATGTAGGCAGGCGTAGTAGATGGAGGAATGACGTCGGGTCCTGTAGGGAGCTTGGCGGGAATGCAGGTAGGTGTAGCAACAATCAAGGGATATGGAGGGTAACGAATTAGCAACCGCTGAAGATGATAGGCTCGGCTGGCTATAGGTGGGAATATGAATGGCGGGGATGTGGTTGGGCCCCGAATGTGGCCTCATAGGTTCATAGCTCCAATCAAAGGCGATACAGGTGCTACCCCTTAGAAATGATTCACCGAACAAAAAAAAAATTGCAAGGACAAAAGATTAAAGTAAATCTAAAACAAATAAGAATAAGTATCAAGGATGCACTTTTCATTCCACACTAGAGTTTTTCTACCTTCTTATAAAGAAAGAATAGAAGTAGCAAACCCAATCATCTTGGCTTTTTGCATTGTTGATCTTCTATTACTTATTTTGATGATGAGCTTACTTATTTTTTCAACATTTTCTCTTTGAACAAATCTTATAAAAAAAACAATGAAAATACCTATATAATTAAGTATCATTATAAGTTTCATACTCTAAGCTTAAGCATTTCTCTAACTCAACTAGAGAAGAAACCTTTTAAAAGAGAAACATTACACTTCCCAATACCTTAACCATTTTCTTTAAAAGAAATTAACGATCTACTGTGGAACTTCCAACTTTTGGGAGAATAATCAATCACTCCCAAGCAGACACATTTTAAATTATTGGAGAATCCAACAAACCTTCATAAAATAAACTTAAATAAATTTGTTGCATGGTAGTCGAGGAGCGGGAATTACCTAACCAAAATATGGTTGGCCTCCGTACAATATGCTGAGTGTGAGGACACCCAAGCCCAAAAAAACAAAAATAATTTACTTGAATGCCTGAGTGCGTGTAATCAACTGAGAGGGGTAATGGTTTGGCATTGATAAGAAATAAAGCACATACCGAATATTTTATTAGAAGCTTTTGGGTATGGGCAAAACATAAAAATAATTGACTCTGTAATGGTTTTTAACCTTGGCTAAAGTTGCAGAAAAGTATCTGTTAGATGTAGTGTTTGACAGTTTGGTGGGTTGTTCTTGTAGGGTTGTATAAGTTGGTAAGAGTTTATGATGGTGAATTTAATTTTTCATCTAAAATGTAATTATTTGGTCAAGTGATTTTTAATTGTTGATAAAGTTAAACAGGTAGTTTAAAAAAAGATTATTACAAATTTGTTGACTAGAAAGATTTTAAGTTTAAAAATACGAATTGAGTATAAATTATAATATCTACTAGAAAAAGATTTTCATGGCAACACTAGATTATTGCCCACATGGATTCCAATTTCTAATGGAGATTGATGAGGCGACCAGTATATTGTAATAAACAATCTCATCAAGACAGGTATTCTCCACTCAAGCTGGGTTGTTGTCACCTGATCGTTATTTTGAAATTTAATATAAGAAAAGAAATATTCTGTCACTATTTTTGGAGTAAAGGTGTATATATGTTGGCTGTTTTATGGGCTTTTTCATTCAGTTGGTCACGTAATCTGTGCATGTATAATAACATCTCTGGTGTCTTTCGGCACTTGGATGCTCTTTAATGGAGTTCTTTGCATAAAAATAGATGCAGAAAGCTTGCATTAAAGTAGGCTGTGTGCTTACATGCTATGTTTGTTTGTTGCATGCTTTTATATTACAGTTTTGGGAACCTTTTCATCTTTGAAGAAATCAAATTAGTTTTTTTCTTACGTAAACTTTCCCAGAAAACTGCTCATACTTTGGATTAACTGACAGCCGCATTTTCTCTTCAAGTTGGGAGAAACAGAACATATACTTCAACTATGGGTTCTTTATTACATTTTAAAGTAAAAGCTTAGATGAAACTGATTCTCGGATCAGTAGTGCTTTAAGTTTACTTTACACTGAGGGCATCATAAGCTGTTGCTCAGGAGGCCCACAATCTGATGCACAGACTGACAGTTGCAGATTTCATAGCTGGAAAGTCAAATGCTCTCAGACAAAGCTCGAAGTTTTGATATTTAACAAATTCGTCTTTAGTGACTTGGTGCCTTGGGCTCTAGGGAACAGTACGTATATATTTAATGTTCAAGTTTAAAAGAAAAGGAAGGTTGCTGATAATGTTATTGTTGTTTATGGAATGTTTTGTGTCAGATATTAATGTACCAGTCCAAGGAAGGTTTCACATTTTATGATCAGATGTATAATCAAGTTGTACACATCAATACAGTGGGAAGAGCACTGGAATTCACAGATGCAGCTCATGAGGTTAGTGTTGCAGAGGACCCACAAGTTCAAAATGCCTTGCAAGTAACATTCAGAGTAACAGGCATGGAATGCTCTACCTGTGCCTGTTCTGTAGAGAAGGTTGTGAGACAAATTCCAGGAGTTGTTGATTCTACAATCTCTGTTCTGAATAACAGAGCCCTGGTTCTGTATCAGCCTGCATCTCTGAATGTAAGTTGTTTGAAAGCCTACAAAATTCAGATACTGTAGCGCGTTTGCTTGTAGTATAAAAGTACAATCTTTGTGTTGCATTCAGGCTAAATAGATGTATCTTTCTGAAGAGAAATTGTTGTTTCAAGTAGATTAGCATTTCATAGTCACACGGCTATGTTTTCTTATATACAGTTTTTACAGCAATGGTAAACATTCTAGGCCAACACACATCTGACAATACCTTTATTTGTGAAAAGGAAAAACATATACAGAAGGCGATTGAAGATGCAGGATTTGAGGCCACATTGCTTGAGGATCAGATGAAGGGTAGGCCTGCAAGGATTTGCCGTCTTCGAATAATAGGGATGACTTGTACAGCTTGTTCATCAACAATTGAAGATACACTGAAAAAGCTGTCAGGAGTCCAAAAATGCTGTGTGGCTCTAGCAACAGAGGAAGCTGAAATATCTTATGATATTAGACAGATTGATCCTCAACAGTTGATAGATGCAGTCGAGGACATGGGTTTTGAAGCTCAATTGAAAAATGCAGGAGAGGACAGAGACCAAGTTTGTTTACAGCTTCAAGGGGTTAATTCTATTGGAGCAATTAAGGCCATCGAGCGTTCATTACAAGCCTTACCAGGTGTAAAATCTGTAGAAATAAATACAAATGGAGATAAGGTTATAGTGGGCTATGATCCTGACCTGTCAGGACCCAGATGTTTTATAGAGGCTGTGGATCAGACAAAATATGAATTAGCCCAATTCAAAGCAAGTTTAATAAACCAGAATTTAGGATCCAACAGACAAGAGAGAAGCAAAGAAGTTAAGCGGTCTGGTAGATACTTGCTGTGGAGCTGTATATTAGGTGTGCCTGTTTTCCTTCTTTCCATGGTCTTCATGTATATTCCTAAGGTCAAAGACAAATTGGATGAAAGGCTAGTAAATATGCTAACAATGGGGGAGCTCCTGAGATGGGTTTTCTGTACACCTGTGCAATTCATAGTTGGATGGCAATTTTATGTTGGTGCTTATAACTCTTTGAGACATGGATCAGCAAATATGGATGTTTTGGTAGCCCTTGGGACAAATGCAGCTTATTTTTACTCCGTATATTCAATGATAAGGGCTGCAACTTCAATGAGCTTCAGAAGTATAGACTTCTTTGAAACAAGTGCTATGCTAATCTGCTTCATTCTACTTGGGAAGTTTCTGAAAGTTTTAGCCAAAGGAAAAACTTCAGAAGCCATAGCAAAACTGATGGAATTAGCTCCTGAGAAAGCAACGTTGCTTATATTAGATGATGAAGGAAACATCAAGGTTGAACGCCAGATTAGCAGTGATCTAATTCAGAGGAATGACATTATCAAAGTTATTCCAGGTGATAAGATACCCACAGATGGACTGGTGATCTCAGGCCAAAGTCATGTGAATGAAAGTATGCTGACAGGAGAACCTCGACCTGTCACAAAAAGGATTGGTGATAAAGTATTTAGAGGAACCATGAATCAAGTTGGAAGGCTGCATCTTAGAGCTACTCATGTAGGCTCTGAAACCGCTCTTGCAAAAATTGTCAGGCTTGTTGAGACTGCCCAGATGCAGAAAGCTCCAGTTCAAATGCTTGCAGACATAATTTCTAAGTATTTTGTTCCAATGGTTAGTAGTTTTAAACCCTCTCTCTAACATAATAACATATAATTTGATTTTCTTTCTATTGAAAATAATCATTTCATGAAGTAGGTCACGTTACAATAAAGCTGACACAGACCTCTCCATTGGGGTTAACCATACATCTGCTAACATTTTATATATAATGCAAAAAAGGCTTTAGTTCAAAGAAACAGAATGAAATGGTCATAGAATAAAAATTAAAACACATATAACTGTCTAATGTCCAACATGGGAACATACAAGATGTTGGAAGTGATTTTTTTATTCTTTATAAAAGTACATCTAGAATTCTAGAAGTGTGTTTCTTAGAGCTGATAACAAATTATTGCAGTCTGATATGCAGAAGAATGTTGAAACTATTGCTATTATTTTTTGAAGGTTGTTATGGTGGCTTTTGTCACCTGGATAGCATGGTATATAGCAGGACTGAAGGGATCATATCCCAAGTCATGGATACCTCCTTCAATGGGTGAATTTGAGCTTGCTTTGCAGTTTGGGATCTCTGTTCTGGTGATTGCCTGTCCCTGTGCATTGGGTTTAGCAACACCAACTGCTGTCATGGTGGGCACAGGAAAAGGTGCGTCCCTGGGAGTTCTTATCAAAGGTGGTCTAGCACTTCAGAATGCACACAAGGTATTGGGAATTGCATTTACCCTTACAAAGTTGGATTGAATGATAAATAAGGTCCAAATTAAATCAAAATCTTCTGATTACAATGCTGTTAAGCTTGTCATCTTGAGACACGAATCAACTAATAAATTGCTATGCTCTTGGTGTTGTCTCCACAGGTGAAGTGTGTCGTATTTGACAAAACAGGAACATTGACTACTGGAAAACCTGTTGTTGTTGGCACAAAGTGTTTTACGACGACTGCTCCCCTGGATTTCTATAATATAGTTGCTTCAGCTGAAGTAAGTTCGCGTTCTACATCACACAAAAATACTGGTTGAATCTAATGAACATTATGTCAGTCCTTCCATGATCCCTTGTTGCTCCAAGGAGAATAAGCGAGGGCTTCACTGCTAAAAATTCCTTAATGAGATTTTAATTGTGAAAGCCTATGATATGAGTAATTTAAAATTTCAAGCAAAATTTGAAGATCTCCATAATGACTGGTATTAGTTTCTGTAGTTTTGTTAAACTTCGCTTATTTTAGGCTAATGTAATCATATGCAGGCCAACAGCGAACATCCTCTTGCCAAGGCAATTGTTGAGCATACAAAAAATTTGAGGAACGGAGACGACAATTCGACAATGTCCAACCTCTTCGAAGCAGAAGATTTCCAAAGTGTGACAGGCCAAGGCATCAGGGCTCTTGTCAACAGTAAGCAAGTGGTTGTTGGCAACAGGCAAATGATGGTGGCATCTGACATTGCCATTCCAGAAGATGTTGATAAACATCTCAAGTATGTTGAAAAAGAAGCTAGGACAGGAGTTTTGGTTGCATTTGATGCAGAAATTGTCGGAATCATTGCCATATCCGATCCAGTAAAGCCAGAAGCAAAGGAGGTTGTCAGTATGTTAGGTTCACTGGGATTGAAAACCATTATGGTAACAGGTGACAATTGGGGTACAGCAAAATCCATAGCTAAGGAAGTCGGTATTGAATCTGTCACAGCAGAAGTTCCACCCAATGGAAAAGTAGAAAAAATAAGACAACTGCAGGTATGAAATTCCCGCCATGTCCAAAATTGTCAAACAAATTTGGTCTTGTTTCTGCAATTATGCTCTTGAGCTTTGGATTTAGCACTGCCTTGTGGGTCTTTAGGTTGTACTAAAATTATTAAGGCTGCAATTTCATGGAGGGGGCTTCCTATTCAGAGTGTTTTTTTTTTTTTAAGATTTTTAGGAATATTTTGAAGTAGGTGGTCTTATGAAGTTTGTAGTACAATAAACTTAAAATTTTAAACTTTGAGATTTACAAAAGATTTACAATGATGTTTTCAAGGATAATAATAACTTTTAAACAATTTTTTTAGATTTAGCTGAATTTTTTTAAAGAAGCTGGTAGTTGAATAAGAAAGTCTCCTTCCAAAAACTATATTAAATTTATTGGCAGGAAAGCTTAGAAATCTTTTAAGCTTGTGGGGGAAATTTTCTGTCCTACCCCAAATCCATCCTCTTAAATTTGAAAACTAAAAAGTTGGAACTCCTATTTAAAAATTCTAATTTATCTTACAACAATTTTTTTTTTTTCTCATTAGAATCCCTACAACTTAAAAATAATTCCTAAAACCCCTCCATAAAACTTTTTTTTCCATGTGGTGGCTGTCTTACTAAAATTGCTTAGCTGTTGCATTTGCTTTTTGGATCCTTTCGCCAAGTGGTTGTCAGTTTTTGTCATGCCTATTCCATATATAAGTTATAGAATACATCGCTTTTATAGTCAAATTTGAGGGACTCAATGGTCCCTGGTTCTTTTTGGAGCACACCTGAAACTGGGTGGCAGCTGTAATGGCGCCACCTCAATGATGATTATAAAATTTATTAGTACCATTTATTTATTTGTTCATTTGAATCTAACAACTTTATAAACATTTTATACAAAATTGGCCAATTTCTTTCATAATGTAATAGTTGGCGAATCTGATTAGAAAATAAAGGGCCAACATAGCCCACAAAAGAATATATTTTAGTATATGACCTGTTAATAGATAAATTTCCCTCCTGTCTAATGCAGGCGGAGGGCTTGGCAGTAGCAATGGTTGGTGATGGAATAAACGATGCCCCTGCTCTGGTTGCTGCAGATGTGGGCATGGCAATTGGTGCAGGGACAGATATAGCAATTGAGGCTGCTGATATTGTGTTGGTGAGAAGCAACTTAGTAGATGTTATTACTGCCATAGATTTATCTAGAAAGACATTTTTCAGAATCAAGCTCAATTACATATGGGCTTTTGGGTACAACATCCTGGGGATCCCCATTGCTGCAGGGGTGTTGTTTCCTTTTACTGGATTCAGATTTCCTCCATGGGTTGCAGGGGCTGCCATGGCTACTTCTTCTCTCAGTGTTGTCTGTTCTTCTCTTTTGTTGAGGTATTATGTGCCACCAAAGCAGCCAAGCGCACTTAGAACAGAAGAAATGAAAAGTGAATCTCCTGGTAGTAGGGCAGAGCTTTTCAAGTCGGATGGAATAGTCTAATACTTGGCCTAAATCTGTCCTCTGTTTATGAGAAACAATTCCATTTCCTATGAATGTTAGGGAAAGATAAACAAATTGATGTGGACAGAGTTGAATTGAACAGTTCATCGTGTAGGGAAATTAAAAAAAGTCCAAATCCAGATATTGTTAATATACCTATGCTCGCATCATTAATAATAATAATGAGGATGGGTATTTTGCTGAGAGTCCGCATGAATATGAGCCGCACTTCAAAAAAAACATTAAACAATTTGAAATTATTACAGTGGCAGGATAATACTAAAATGTTTTCTTAAAGTTACATAGTATGGGGGTGTGCCATAGTCTGAATATTTTAACAATTCATAGAAGATAATTTTTCTTATATTGAACAAAGCTGTTTACAGAATTCTTTGAAGATAATTTTCATCTTAGGTAGACGCATTGATTACAAAGCTTTTTGATAGAAAATTGTATAAGGTTTATTTGTATTTATGTTAGGGTTCAGCCATTTGTTATTAAAATATTTTTTATAAACTTTCTATTTATTTTTTTCAATTAATCATAAGAAGTATAAAAACATATATATAAAATTAATTTAAAATATTTTATTAAAAATAAATTGAAGTGCATGGAGGAGATCTAATGACATGATTATTGATTGCACGAGGGAGTGAGAGTAGCATTCCAAGATCAGATCTGGCAAATGAACCAATTAAATTAAAAAATGACTGAATTGGTTGAAGATCATATACATCATTTCTGCTATTCTAGTTGATTCCCAAATTATCCAAGATAGATGTATCTTAACAGTCATTAATGTCCTCATACAAAATGTCCTCGAAAAGCTTCCAGTCAAGAAAAAGATAATATTACTACCCACTTTGGTGGGAAAAAAGGGATTTTGACATCATCCAATTTTGAAATTTTTGGCATGGGTTATTCGAAAGTTATATAATCT
Organism: Sequoia sempervirens; assembly: GCA_007258455.2. Classification (NCBI taxonomy): domain Eukaryota; kingdom Viridiplantae; phylum Streptophyta; class Pinopsida; order Cupressales; family Cupressaceae; genus Sequoia; species Sequoia sempervirens. The sequence continues at coordinate 607,776,174 of VDFB02000003.1, forward strand.
TTGATTTTTTTATAATTTTTTTTAATATTTAAATAAATAAAAGTGTTAGTGTTATATTCACTTTTTAATTTTTGTAATTGTAAAGTAATTAGCATACATACATTAAATATTAATATATATAAAATACGTCGAGAGTTATCCTTTTCGAGGCGTCTATTTGACCATAAGAAGAATAGGTAAGAGCCAATTTAAATAAATATTTTATTTATTTTAATATTAATAACTTAAATATTAAGCTAATACTTCTATTTAGTCTAGGAATACATATCTAAGCAATACAACCACCATACTGATGTCAAAATGATGGACCTCAATCTAATAACCAAACCATATAAATAACTCGGATCTAGCAATCTCGTGCTTCCTTTATTGACTGTACATTTAAGCTTGTTCAAACAACTCATTTGCTTCTTCCACCCATTCCTTCTAAGTAGGTGCTTTAAGGAGAACAAAGTGAACCTGTCAAGAGATCAACTAGATAGTTTTCAAGTCGATTTAAATAAGGACATGTAATCATCACCAATAAAGGAAAAACATATGTCCTCAGTATTTTCTCCAAATCGTTGGTAGAAGAAATAAATAGCAAGAAAATAAAAGGACAATTCAGTTTAAATATCCACCATAAGATTAGATTTTTCCAAGTAAAATTTATGTTATGACTGTACCATAAAGCCTACATTTACTTTATTAGTCACATTTGTCTTTTTAGCACTGTAAGCTGCTGTTATATGTATTTAAAGTTTTGTTTCACTTTTGGCTATAAAGGCAAATACAATGAATAAAGAAAATGTAGTTTGGTATCGCATCTTTAAAGCGTTGTATCACAAATTACCTGTAGTTTGGTATCACAAATTATGTGTACCCCCAACAATCTTTCGAGACGTCCATTAGAAATCTTTAAACAATCTTTCGAGTTCTATTTTTAGGACTTTGTCACAAGCATTAATGAACCAGGACATGCAACCTTACTATTGGGATTTGGAGCATCTGATGTTGTAGAGGGAACCAACTCAAAAGAAGACACAATCTCTGAATCATTATGTGAAAGTTCAAAAAGATCCTTGCATAACCAAGATGGAAAGCAAGGATTTCAAGAGCACCAAAGTTGGGTTTCTAGGCCTGAGAAATCAATTGGGTAGAAGAGATTCCCAAGAGAACTTTTTTTGGTAAAACACAAGGGGGCAAAAGCAGTAGGGGATTGCGATATTGGTCTGAAGCTGGGAAAAAGGACAAATTTTGAAGATACAAATGGTGGAGAGGCAGTAGAAAGCAATAACTAAAGCATCGGTATCCCCTGTTTCCTCAATTCAGTCTAAGAAGTCTCGGGCCCTTGCTCAAGCTATTCAGACTGTGGAATGAAGCGAGAGTTAATATGACTAAATCCTCATGGTATTTATCGAGACGTCCAAATGCAATCTAGAGTATTTTGCAACACGCAAACTACAGCTTTATGCAGAGATTTTGTAGGATTCGTCCAATGTTATGAATCAAAATCTATATACCTTAAATGGAATTTCACTGGAAATATTATAGCAAATCAATTGGCTTGATTAGATTTAAGGGCTTCAGATTTGCAAGATGATGATGAAATTGCGGAAGATGGACATATATTCTGAGAAGTCATCAATGATTATTTTAGTTGTGATCAAGACTTTGTACATTCAAAACTATATTTTTGGTTCTTGTTGTTCTGCCTGCTGTCAATATTTGTAAATGCCATGTAATCTTTTGTAAGAAAAGAAAATCAAAAATGGAAACGCTGGAAAAATGAATCAGGGTTAGTTATAAATGCTGGAGAAAATCTATGAAGATGGTGCATTTGCAATAGCAGGTCAGGTCAAGAATCCTGTTCAAGTCAGGGGATTGGCACATACCTTAGGATTAATATGCTTGATAGAATTCCTGACAGAGATTGCTTGAATCACTGGATCTTTGTTCTCTTTTTAATGCAACCAACAAAACCATTTTCAAACACGCTTGAACCATTTTAAAAGTAAATCCAATTTAAATAGACAAAATAAATAAATATGTTATTGAAAAATAAACAAAAAAAAAATACAAATAAATACATTGAAATTTCTTATAATTATAAAAAATATATTTGTGTTACTACTATAAATAAATGTTCACCCTAAAAACTTAAAAATTTATTACATAACATAAATATTTAGTTTTAATTTATTTTTTTAATTAAATTGATTTTAAAATCTAAAAAAATAACGTGGCCGCCACTTGTACATAAAATTTAACTTGATTAGTTTTTCTTTACAAATATTTTTGGATGTCATTATTTATTACATGACACCAAGTATTTAGTTTTAATTTTTTTTTAATTAAATTGATTTTAAAATCTAAAAAAGCAACATGGCCGCCACTTGCACATCAAATTTAATTTGATTAGTTTTTCCTTACAAAGATTTTTGGATGCCATTGTAATATGCCTCTTAGCGTAATTATAATTTAATTATTATAACAATTGTTCTTTAGTTGTAATTAATTTTTTTAATTCAATTCACAACTATTAACTTAATTGTTGTAGTGATGACTTCACACCACCATCCAAAGCTTACACTATAAATTGTTAAATTCTTGATGTTAGGGTGATCCCTAGACATAAACCTAAATCTTGAGGGTTCATTTTTTATGGCCCTACCTACACATACCCTTTGGAAACCAAAGGCTTTGTAGTTTGTACACCAAGGGTACAGAGAAGTCATCCTCTCCTCTTGTATGAGATCTTGGATCTCAGCTTTAAATCATAACTATTCATTAGATTTCAAAATTAGTCTACTTACAATAAAATGATAACTTCACATTATAGACAAGTGTTGGTTTTGGTGGCACTATTTTCAGCCTATACCACCCCCTTTGTGATGCCTATCAATTATAATCGATCTAAGAGATATTAATGGTGCAGATCCATTTTCAAACCCCAAAATTGGCTAAGTGTTGTGTTTCAGACTTTCGAGCCATTGCTTGCTTGCTTCCTTGCATCCCTTCGCTATCACTTTGGATCCCCTTCTTTTTCCCTTCTTTCTATCTCTCTTTGGCATTTTAGGTTTCACCCCTCGGGATTAACCCTTTCCCTCTACCACCTTCTTTTCCTACACTCTTCATAACCCCCGAGCCCTTTGAAAATCAACTAAGTGTTGATTTGTTGGGGATCGGATTTCAGCCTTTCCCTTTACCTCTTACCTTTGTTATGGTAAGAGGTAAGCCAACCTCCTGACCCCTAATTCCCAATGGCCTCTTTGAAAGGTGACTAAGTGTTGGATTTTCGAGCACCAAGGATTGGGCTTCCCCTTTACCCCTTCCTCCTTTCTTTGCAAATTGGTGACCATTCTTCTTGAGGCTCGATCACTGAAGTCTCGTTCATGAGAAACACTAAGTGTGATGTTTTTGAACTTTGTGGGTTGGGGTTCCCCTTTACCTCTTACCTTAATTATGGTAAGAGGTAAGGCATCCTTCTAATGCATGACCCTTGAAATTCTCTTCCCTGCGTAGTCTTTTGGACTCCATTCCTTCATATTATGCTTTACCACTTTGCGATAAGCATTAAGAGTTCCACTTGACCCCCAATGACCTATTTTCAGTTGTTGGGGCTTGCTCTTCTGCTTTACCATTTACTGATTGTCAATAGGAGGTAAGTCCAACCTCTGATCTCTGATTACTTGTTTTTGGGCTTCTGCGTTCAGAGATCCCCACTTCTCTTTGCCTTTGCTTTAAAGTAGGTCATAAGTAATACACCTGATCTTCGAAGCATGACATGGATGCCAATGCAATGTATAAAGTATGAAGTATGAGGGATCCTCGAAGCTGAATGTCTGACAAAGACAATTTTTTGGGCCTATGAACCATTTAATGATATTCAAGCTACTATTTTGGGCCTGACCATTCTGCCTTACGTGCAATTTGATTTGTTTTCATGTGAGCACCATTATTGTTGCAGCGACTCTTCTAGCAATTTGATTTGATCTTTAGGAGGACAAGGATGGTCTTTATGCTATTTGCATCAACTCTCATTAGGATGAAGTGTTGCCTATGCTTCTTTATGGGTTATAGGTGTCCTTTTTGTTAGAGATCTCTTCCTTGCCATGATTTGCTACTGATTTTCTAGGTTTTCTTCATTTCTTGTATGGGGGCCTATCGTGGATGTTAGTGTCATTTATGATGGATTTCTTCTTCATATTTGATCATATTTTACTCTTGATGCAGATATTTTGTAACCTTGGGTAAACCATATTAGGTCAAGGTTTGTGGTTGGTTGTTTTTTAGTTATGCCTCAACTATAAAGGCATTTTTTGTTGTTTTTGTAAGGGTTTTGAAGTCAATCCTCTAGAGGGTTCAAAAAAAATTTCTCCCTTCCATGGTTTTGTGTATTGGTAAGGTGGATGTTATGTACAAAAGGTGTATTGCTAAAAGGTGAAGATCTATGTTTATTAGTCATGACTTGACACTACCCTTGTATCTTGTAACTATGGCAGATATGAATATATGCTATTATGTTATTGTCTCCAGCTCTGAAATATTATGTCTTTTGAATCTTAATAGAAAGGTTATTTTAGGTTCTTCAAACACATTTATTGTTTGAACTATTTATCTATTTGCTTGTCATTCAAGGAGTGATGTAAATGCTTGCATGAAGATAGTGAAGATATGGTGTTTTCATATGAATTTGTAAGTAGAGTTGCATAGTAGGCTTGTGTAGGTTGGGTTATGGGTAAGTGCATGGATCGATGACAATTTTAGCTCTTAAGATGCCACTTTTTTTTTTTGAAATCAGCAAAATATGATTTGCACAAGAAAATGAAGATAGTTAGGCTCAAAATTTCAAGATGCAACAAGAACAAAAGTTGAAGTGCTCCAAGTCTATTTTCTAAGCTACTATTTTTTTTTGAAATTAATGAAGATTAAGGGTCTCAAAAAGTGGGGGGGCCAAAATAGGTCCCTTTTTTTATCAAAAAAACAACATAGTGCCTGAGGGCTCCCCCCTTTTTGATTAATTGTTTTTTTAGAATTTCAAAAATCCCAATGGTGATAAATTAGCTAACACCATGTAGTTTATCCTCATTCTTTTGGATAATTTTTTTAATGAATATATAATATTTTATGAATTTTCAAAGTGGACACATCCCAAAAAGCTGAAATTTGAGCATGCTCCCCCCTAATTTTTTTGAAAACTAATCAAAAATTGTTTTTTTTATTCATCATGTGTAGAATGGAGTCTAGTTTCAAAAAATGTAATTTGTTTCATGTTTCGATGGACGAGTAAAAATCTATCCTAAAACTAGCACATGTTAGTTTTTGACCAAAAATGGAGGCATTTACAATAGAAGCCATGGATCAAAACCTTAACTAAATCAAAATGAAAAAAAAAAAATTAAATAACTAAGAGAGTTTAATGCTATCACAGTTTTTTTTATAAACTTGCATTGAAAGGCGTACAAATGAGATGGGGAGCGCAAACGAAAATATGAGGAAATTTGGAAAATCTTGTCAATTAACACTTCCAAAGCAGGTCATTTGGCGAGTGTCAAAATTTGGTGCTCGCCAAATGACCTGCTTTGAACAAAACCTAAATTTCCCCTCTCTTTGGTCGACAGCTTTGATAATTCTTAGAGTGCATAGTTTATGATCGTAGATGGAAAGTTGAGGTTTTACCTTTCATACACTCTCTAACTCGTTACCCTAATTGGATAACTCTTTATCCCTCTGAATTCTTTCTCTCTCTCTTAGGTCTCACTCCCTCCCACACGACCTAGATTGCTCTCTCTCAGTCCAATCCCCTCTCTTAGGTCTCTTTCTCTCCCACCTAGGTACCTAAATAAATCTATCTCACTCCAACCCCCTTTCTCACTCTCCCTCTCTCTCTCTCCCCCTTTGGTCTTTTGTCTCTCTCACTTCATCTCCCTCTCTTAGGTCATTATCTTTCTCTCTTTGTCTCTCTCTCAAGTCACTCCCTCCTACCCCCTCTCCCTCTCTTATGTCTCTCACTCACTGCCTCTATCTCTCTCCCATTCCCTCTCTCTCACTCCCTCTATCTCTCTCCCTCTCTCTCTCTCTCTCACTCTCAGGTATCTCCATCCTCCCTCTCTCTCTCTCACACACACACACTCCCTCTCTCTCTCTCACTCCCTATATCTCACTCCCTCTATCTATCTCCCACTCTCTCTCCCTCTTTCATGTCTCTCCCTCCCACCCCCTTTCCTCTCTCTCTCAATAATCTCCCTCCTACCCTCTCTCTCTCTCAAGTCTCTCCCTCCCGACCCCCCTCTCTCTCTCCCACTCCCTCTCTCTCTCACTCCCTCTATCTCTCTCCCACTATGTCTCTCTCCCTCTCTCTTAGGTCTCTCTCTTCCACCCCCTCTCCTCTCTCTCTCTCAAGTATCTTCGTCCTACCCCCTCTCCCTCTCTCTTTGTCAAGTCTCCCCCTCCTACCCCATCTCCCTCTCACAATCACTCCCTATATCTCTCATCCACTCAATCCCTCTCTCACTCCCTCTATCTCTCTCCCTCTCCCTCTCCCTCTCCCTCTCCCTCTCCCTCTCCCTCTCCCTCTCCCTCTCTCTCTAGTATATCCCTCCCACCACCTCTCCCTCTCTCTCTCACGCCCTCTATCTCTCTCCCACTCTCTCTACCTCTCCCTCTCTCTCAAGTCTCTCCCTCCCACCCCCTCTCCCTCCCTCTCTCTCTCTCAAGTCTCTCCCTCCTACCCCCTCTCCCTCTATCAGGGCTCTCTTTATCTCTCTCACTCACTCCCTCTATCTCTCTCACACACCCTCTCTCTCTCCCTCTCTCTCAAGTATCTCCCTCCCATGCCCTCCCTCTCTCTCTCTCTCCCTCTCTCTGGGGTGCATCACAACCCCTCTCTCTCTCTATCTCTCTCTCCTCCATCCCATCTCTCTCCCATCCCTCTATCCCTCCTACTCCCTCTCTCTCCCACCTCTACTCTCTCTCTCTCTCTCTCTCTCTCTCTCTCCTCCTTGTATCTCTCCCATCCCTCTATCTCCCTCTCTCTCCTGCTCTCTTGGGTCTCTCCCTCCTACCCCTCTCTCCTTTGTCTTCCTCTCCTTCTCTCCTCAAGTGTCTCTCTCTTCCTCTCTCCCTCTTCCTCTCTCAGTCTCTCCCTCCCTACTACTCTCTCTCTCTCTCTTTGTCTCTCTCTCTCTCTCTCTCTCTCTCTCTCTCTCTCCTCTATATCTCTCCCTCTCTCTCTCTATATCTAGGGATTATGGTTTACAGTTTAAGTGTAGAAGGTGTAGGGTTGAGAGAGAGAGGGGGGAGGGGTTTGAGGGTAGAGGGTAGAGGATTTAGGAATTTAGGGTTCAAGGTTTACAATTTAAGGGTAGAGGATAGAGGGTTAAGGGTAGAGGGTAGAGAGTTTAGGGGTTTAGGGTTTAGGGGTTTAGGGGTAGATGGTTTAGGGTTTTAGGGTTGAGGGTTGAGGGTAGAGGGTAGATATTTTAGGATTTAGGGTTTAGGGATTAAGGGTTAAGGGTGGAGGGTTTAGGGTTTAGGGATTACAGTTTACGGTTTACGGTTTAAGGGTAGAGGGTGTAGGGTCGAGTTGAGGGTTGAGGGTAGAGGGTAGAGGGTTTAGGGTTTAAGGGTTTAAGGGTTTATGGTCTAAGGGTAGAGGGTAGAGGGTAGAGGGTAGAGGGTTTAGGGGCTTAGGGTTTAGGGTTTAAGGGTAGAGGGTAGAGGGTTTAGGGTTTAAGGGTTGAAGGTAGAGGGTAGAGGTTTTAGGGTTAGGGTTTAGGGATTAAGGGTTAAGGAGTAGAGGGTTTAGAGGTTGAGTTATAGTTTACAATTTAAGGGTAGAGGGTGTAGGTTTGAGAGAGAGGGGGGGGTTTGAGGGTATAGGGTAGAGGATAGAGGGTTTAGGGGTTTAGGGTTTAAGGGTTTAAGGGTTTACGGTTTAAGGGTAGAGGGTTAAGGGTTAAGGGTAGAGGGTAGAGGGTTTAGGGGTTGAGGGTTTAGGGTTTAAGGGTAGAGGGTTGATGATAGAGGTTTTAGGGTTTAAGGGTAGAGTGTAGAGGGTAGAGGTTTTAGGGTTTAAGGTTTAGGGATTAAGGGTTAAGGGTAGATGGTTTAGGGTTTAGGGATTACAGTTTACATTTTAAGGGTAGAGGGTTGAGGCTTGAGGGTTTTAGGGTTTAAGGGTTAAGGGTGGAGGGTTGAGGATTTAGGGTTTAGGGTTTAAGGGTTTAAGGTTTAGGGTTTATGGTTTAAGGGTAGAGGGTAGAGGGTAGAGGGTAGAGGGTAGAGGGTTTAAGGGTTTAAGGGTAGAGGGTTTAGGGTTTAAGGGTTGAGGGTTGAGGGTTGAGGGTTGAGGTTTTAGGGTTTAGGGATTAAGGGTTAAGGGTAGAGGGTTTAGGGTTTAGGGATTACAGTTTACAGTTTAAGGGTAGAGGTTGTAGGGTTGAGGATTTTAGGGTTTAAGGGTTGAGGGTAGAGGGTAGAGGATTTAGGGTTTAAGGGTTTAGGGTTCAAGGTTTATGTTTTAAGGGTAGAGGGTTGAGTGTTTAGGGTTTAAGGGTTGAGGGTTGAGGGTAGAGGGTAGAGGTTTTAGGGTTTAGGGTTTAGGGATTAAGGGTTAAGTGTAGAGGGTTTAGGGTTTAGGGATTATAGTTTACAATTTAAGGGTATAGGGTGAAGGGTTGAGAGAGAGAGGGGGATTTGAGGGTAGAGGGTTAAGGGTACAAGGTACAAGGGTTCAGGGTTTAGGGTTTAAGGGTTTAAGGGTTTAGGGTTTAGGGTTTAAGGGTAGAGAGTTTAGGGTTTAAGGGTTGAGGGTAGAGGGTAGATGTTTTAGGGTTTAGGGTTTAGGGATTAAGGGTTAAGGGTAGAGGGTTTAGGTTTTAGGGATTATAGTTTACAGTTTAAGGGTAGAGGGTGTAGGGTTGAGGGTTGAGGGTAGAGGGAAGAGGGTTTAGGGTTTAGGTTTTAAGGTTTTAAGGGTTTAGGGTTCAAGGTTTATGGTTTAAGGGTAGATTGTAGAGGGTAGAGGGTAGAGGGTTAAGGGTAGAGTGTAGAGGGTTTAGGGGTTTAGGGTTTAGGGTTTAGGGTTTAAGTGTAGAGGGTAGAGGGTAGAGGGTTTAGGGTAGAGGGTAGAGGTTTTAGGGTTTAGGGTTTAGGGATTAAGGGTTAAGGGTAGAGCATTTAGGGTTTAGGGATTACAATTTACGGTTTAAGGGTAGAGGGTGTAGGGTTGAGGGTAGAGGGTTTAGCGTTTAAGGGTTTAAGGGTTTAGGGTTTAGGGTTTAAGGGTAGAGGAGTTAGGGTTGAGGGTAGAGGTTAGAGGGTAGAGAGGTAGAGGGTGTAGGGTTGAGAGATAGAGAGAGGATGTGGGGTTGAGAGAGAGGGGAGGTTTGAGGGTAGAGGGTAGAGGTTTTAGGGGTTTAGGGTTTAGGGTTTAAGGGTAGAGTGTAGAGAGTTAAGGGTAGAGGGTAGAGGGTTTATGGTTTTAGGGTTTAAGGGTTTAATGGTAGAAGGTTGAGGGTTGAGGGTTGAGGGTAGAGGGTTGAGGGTAGAGGGTAAAGGGTAAAGGGTAGAGGGTTTAGGGTTTTAGGATTTAAGGGTAGAGGGTTTAGGGTTTTAGGATTTAAGGGTAGAGGGTTGAGGGTAGAGGGTAGACGGTAGAGGGTTTAGGGTTTAGTGTTTAAGGGTTTAAGGGTTTAGGGTTCAGGGTTTATGGTTTAAGGGTAGAGGGTAGAGAGTAGAGGGTAGAGGGTTTAGGGGTTTAAGGGTAGAGGGTTGAGGGTAGATGGTTTATGGTTTAAGGGTTGAGGGTTGAGGGTAGAGGGTAGAGGTTTTAGGGTTTAGGGTTTATGGATTAAGGGTTAAGGGTAGAGGGTTTAGGGTTTAGGGATTATAGTTTATGGTTTAAGGGTAGGGAGTGTAGGGTTGAGGGTTGAGGGTAGAGGTTAGCGGTGAGGGTAGAGGGTTTAAGGGTTTAGAGGTTTAGGGTTTAGGGTGTAAGGGAGTAAGGGTAGACGGTTGAGGGTAGAGGGTTTAGTGTTTAAGGGTTTAGGGTTGAGGGTAGAGGGTAGAGGGTAGAAGGTAGAGGGGTTTAAGGTTTAAGGGTTTAAGGGTAGAGGGTTGAGGATAGAGGGTTTAGGGTTTAAGGGTTGAGGGTTGATGGTTGAGGGCAGAGGGTAGAGGATAGAGGGTTGAGGGTTAAGGGTAGATGGTAGAGGGTTTAAGGGTTAAGGGTATAGGGTTTAAGGGTTTAGGATTTATGGTTTACATGTTGAGGGTTTAGGGTAGTGGGTTGAGGGTTGAGGGTAGAAGGTAGAGGGTGTAGGGTAGAGAGAGAGGGGGGTTGAGGATTTAAGATTTTTAGGGTTTACGATTTACGGTTTAAGGGTAGAGGGTGTAGGGTCAATAGAGAGAGGGGGGTTGAGGGTTTAGAGAGAGACATAGAGAGCAAGAGGGTTAAGGGTTTTAGGGTTGAGGGTTGAGGGTAGAGGGTAGAGAGAGATAGAGAGGGTTGAGAGTTTTAGGGTTGAAGGTAGAGGGTAGACAGTTTAAGCATTAAGGGTTTAAGGGTTGAGGGTGGAGGGTAGAGGGTTGAGGGTAGATGGTATAGGGTAGAGGGTTTAGGGTTGAATGTAGAGGGTTTAGGGTTGAGAGAGAGAGGGGGGTTGAGGGTTTTAGGGTTTAGGGTTTACAGTTTAAGGGTAGAGGGTATATGGTTGAGAGAGAGGGAGATAGGGGGTTGATGGTTTTAGGGTTTTAGGGTTTAGGGTTTACGGTTTAAGGGTTGAGGGTAGAGGGTTTAAGGTTTAGGGTTTTAGTGTTTTAGGGTAGAGGGTAGAGGGTAGAGGGTAGAGGGTTGAGAGAGAGAGAGAGAGTTGAAGGTTTTAGGGTTGAGGTTTTAAGGGGTTACGATTTACAATTTAAGGGTAGAGGGTAGAAAAATATATTTCACTCCAACCCCTCTCCCATTGTGAGGTAGACAAATTCCTTTAATGATTTTATTAATCATAACAATTGGACATAGAATCCAACATTGAATTAGATGGGAGTTGCATAAAAAGTTTAATTTTTATGAATTTGAAGAAAAAAAAGAAAACCATAACATAATTTAGATGAATTCATGTTTAAACTTATATAAACGACATCAACTTAACACAAATTTTCTTATGAATTATATTTGCATTGCTTATAGTAGTCAATTTCTAGCATGCTTATATAAACAAATTCAACTTAACACAAGTTTTTTTGTTTTGTTTTGACAATTTATAGACCATTCATTTGATGATTTTATTAATCTTCATTTTTAAACATAGAATTAAACATTAAATTCATTATTATTGATGGTTGTGGGAAAACTTTTATTTTCAACTAATTTGGAAAACCTAAGAACTTTCATCAATGTTAATGTGCAAGTTTAATTTGGAAAACCTAAGAGCTTTAGAAAGGGGCCCTATTGGAAGCTCCTCCTCAATCCCAAAACTCAATGGGGCAGAAACAACCAGTCAACAAAAGCTCCTATTTCACCATTTATTTGCAGTGACACACTTTTGAAGACATCTAAACAAGAAACCCTCATTTTAGGCAATTTACATGGGGGTTTATTGAAAAACTATATCCCAAACCTTTTCTAGTCCAACCACCACTTCAAACACCCTTAGTTATGTTTTTATATGCTTATAAGTTCATTCACCAGCCTCTATCATCAATATTTCACCAAACACTAGTTGAAAACATCCATTTTCAAGCAAAATTTGCACAAAAACCTTCGGGACAGCAACACAAAAATCCTTCAAACATCTTCCTTGCTCCAAAAAACCATGTACACACCTAATTCATGCCCTACTGAGCCAATCCACCAAGTTACAAAATAGCACAGTGGGTGGAATGGCTTAAAATGTCATTTTCATACACTTAAAGCCCTTAAAACAGGGTATATAGATCGATCCTCTATAATTTGTCTCTAAAATACACAAAAACAATTGAAATAAATCCAAACCAAGTCTAAAATGGTGTTAGTCCTACTGCCCATAAGATTCACTCCATGAAAGAAAAAGAATTTATGGCACGTAACCATACAAATCAAAGAAACTTCAATTTTTTTGGAAAATACACAAAAACAGGGGGTGTTTCAATTACTTCAAATTACATGCCAACCTCTCCTTGAAAACTTTTTTCTAAATATCATTTTACCATCATTGACAAATTTTGTCTAAATTGACAACTTTTTTACATGATTTGCAACTTTTACATTTGTTTCCCAAAATGACTAAAATAACCACAAAATGCAATGTAATCAGCGGTATGGATATGTTTGAAAAAATGCAATACAAGTTCTTTTCTTGTGGTATGGATGTAGATTTATGTATGAAAAATGTTGTAGCATTTTAACATGTTTGATAATTCCAAACAACTTGATGCCTTCTTTCATAAAACGCTTTGGTGTGTTCAATAAACTGCAATGCAATCAACATTATCAATATGTTTCATAAAATGCATTACTTACTTTTGTTCTATGTGTGATTGTGAATATGCAACATTCAATGTCATGCAAACGAAATGACCAAAGCCTCTAGCACTGAAAGAACGTGTAGTAAAAAATGAAAGGAGAAGAGAATAAAAAATTGCAGCTTGTGAAGCAAAAGAATTTCAGCCCATACAACTAGAAATTCCTGTGCAATCTAAGAGAGATGCACAATTGGAAAAAAAAAGGGCACGAATGGAAAAAGTTCATGGAAGGACACAAATGGATCTCCAAGTTGGAGACACATCATCAACCATAGTTGAAGTTCAATGCACATCTCCAGTTGAAGACCACCAGCAACAACATGTGGTCTTCCAAGTACATCAAAAATCACATCTACGGTTGAAGACACACCATCAACAACATTGTGTTTCAAAAATACGTTAGCAAAAATACCTCTATTTGAAGTCACTCCACAAATTACATCTCAAGTTGGAGGTACAACATTGTTTACATGTCAATCTCAAGGTATATCATCAATTGCACCTCCGATTGAAGGTATGCGATCTATCCTTGATGTTGTTGACATTCCTAATGTTGACACAAATTTACATTTGAGAACTCCTCCTAGAGTTTTGCATAGAAAACCTAGATTTTTTATTGATATTGATTCCAATGTTTTGAAATGGATGCCTGATAAGATGTCAAAATGTACATGTCAAAGAGCTACACAGAGGATATGGAGTTTTTTTTTTAGAAGCTAAGTGAGGGTGGAAGATTACAACTATTTGTTGAAATGATGAGGCAACTCAAATTTAGGCCCACCATGAAGGATCTTGGGTTGAGATTTTTGAATGAATCAAGTGAGAATTCCATTGTAAAGAACTTGATGAGTGCATACGAGAGCATGGGTTCTACCTCACACACGAAGGATAGTTGTTCCACAAGATGTGTGATGACAACACTATTAAGTAGTCAAACAAGGAACAAGGCCAACCTTATAAATACAAGTAAGTCTTTGAAAATAAGTAGATCATCTCTAATGAGAGCCAAAGGAAGGCATGAAAGATTGGAGGATCCAAATAGCAATGAGTTATAGGAATTCTCGGGTAGAGTGCCACATAAAGATAAAAGAATTGCTCAAGGCTTGAGATCTTTAATAGTATATTATTGGAAGGATAACACAAGTACCTCTCCTAATCAAACAGATGTTGTAAGAAGGATAATTGGTAGTAAAATCTGTGAGCCACATCCAAAGCATTATTTGGATACTACTCAAACCCAATTTTTTGCTGATTTTGTACAAAAGTTTCCTAAAATTAAAATATGTCAAAGGTATTTTGAAATGCTAAAGCCTTTTTATGTCAAAATAAATCACACATGCACTACTTGTTTTTGTAGAGTACATATTGATTTTTCTAACCATTATGATGTTTATCGACGTATATGTGTAGATATGCATATTGAAAATGTTTTGCAGGAATGTAACATAAGGCCTCCACCTAAATCCTTAAGGGAATTCTTATCTTCCATTTTATGTGAAAGAGAGGATGGTCAATTTTTTTACAAGTCATGGTTGGATGGCACATGTGAACATTGTGGTGGCATGCAACATTTTCCAAATTTCCAACACATGGCTAGTACACACACAATTGGAGACAAAATTGTTGAATTTGGAAAATACAAGATAGTGGCCTACAGTCTAAAATATGGGAAAAAAGAAAAGAAGTGTTAATTGGTCAGTGATAAGATTCCAGTATATTAGTTTATGGGAATTTTCCTTGATCAGGTGGTGTATGAGTATGCAAGGCATACACATAGAGCTCAATGGTTGGACTCATAGTTCAAGTTATGCAAGGACACGTTTCCACTTCACAACATCATTAGAGTTGTTGACTTTGCAGAGAAATACACACTACAACCAAAAAATGAGGTGCAATCAAAGTACTACAACTCCACACAAGTTGCTATATTTGTGCATATAACATTCATTCATGCAAATGATAGTACAAAGGATAACATGAAAGTATTGAGGGAGTATCACTTTTACATCAGTGATGATCGCACACATTCTATCGAGTTTGTGCAAGGTTGCTTTTAGATGTTGATTTGGCTAGCAGGGGCATATCATTCAATCAACATATCATATGGTTAGATAACTATACATCACAATTCAAGAATGCTAAAATGTTTTACTGGTTGAGTAGGATGCATAGGATTAGTGGTGTTCAACATATGTGGAACTTCTCAAAGGTCATACATGGAAAGGGGGAGCATGATGGAGCAGGTGCATGTATCAAAAGAGCCCTAGCAGTGTAAAGTTGATAGATGCAAAATCAATTGTCCAATGGTGCAATCATGCAATGGGTCCAGGTTGTCAAGGTAATTCTTTAGTTCATAGATTTTTTCATTTAGTAGATAATACTAACATTGCAAAATATGAGGATTGTTGTACACTAACAAGATTGAGTGAGCTACACTCTTTTAGAAGCTCCAATGTAGGTACATGGAATACTCATACACAAATGATGGCATGCTTTTGTTCTACATGTACACTTCAAGCATGGAATGATTATGAGTCAAGATAGTGGGTTGATGAATGGTCTATAATAATTCTAACCCCACTTGACACGTATCAGCTCTCGACGACTCTACAAATCATGAAGATGAAATCATCCATTGACTTTGATCATGTATCAGACCTTGTAGAACTA
Organism: Sequoia sempervirens; assembly: GCA_007258455.2. Taxonomy (NCBI): domain Eukaryota; kingdom Viridiplantae; phylum Streptophyta; class Pinopsida; order Cupressales; family Cupressaceae; genus Sequoia; species Sequoia sempervirens. Next base: position 607,791,330 of record VDFB02000003.1, read on the forward strand.
GGTAATATATCTTACAGGTTTTATTTTGATGTTCATTAAATACAATTAATAAGATGAACATATAAATGTAGGGCACGTATATGCGGTGATTGCATATGAAGACAATGAAGAGGGTACAAATTATTACCTGTTTTGTTGTATTGAGGCCAAAAAGAAATTGGAGGCCCCAGTTATAGATGGAGAAAACATAGACTACAGGTTCAATGGTTGTTACTAGAACATGGCTTAGAAGGTACCTAGTTAAGAATGTTGTAGTTTGGTTGTTTGAGGAATTCGACAAACATTGAATGATTCTTCACTACTCGAACCTTGTCATCGCCACCAACATTCATTTGATCAAATATAAGGGTAGACCTGTGAACAAGAACTTGTGGAAAGTGCATAAGTCTGACCACGAGGCAATACTTGACACAATAAAGACTAGAGCAGACCCAGATGGTTCCTTGGATTGATTGGTAAGTATGCACATTGAATTTGTAAATTCATATTATTGATCATTGCTTTATTTCAAGTATTTAAGTTTGATTGTATAAGGGTTTTCAAAATTGCATTAATGTAGATATGCAAAATGATGGTTATATGTTGCTCTCTATTTGGTGCAGGGGCACCAAGCTTCGGTGGTTGTCATTAGGGTAATGAAGTCTTGTTTTGGCTTGGATAAGGTCATATAGACCATTTATTGATGTAATAATTATTTTTTAGTGGTTATTAGTGAGTTAGAAGGTTTTAGTTGCAAATTTTCTAAATTAGTGCAAAGTGTCATTTTTTAAATTTTGAAGTGCAAGAAATGCATAGTGGGCAAGCTGAGTAGTCAGAGAAGGCCAAAGGTCACTTGTGGCTTTGGTTTTCAATCAATTATTGATTAAGGGAGTTGAATATATGTATGTGAATCTTGAATGAAGGATTGTGTGGAGAAGAGTGGAAGATTTTGTACAAGCATTGATCAATAAAGCTTTGTTTTCTTTGTAAATCTAAGTTTGTTTTTCTCTTTTTCAGTCTTGTAGTAGTCAATTGCATGAGCCCGTACTGAAGGGAATTGAATAAAATTGTTCTGATTTGGGTAGAGGGATGTGTTAGCCACGTTTTTGTTTTTGTGGCATTGAAATCCATCTTGTTTTGAGCTCTTAGGGTGGATTTTACTATAGGCGGTCCTGGAAGTCTAAATTTCAAGTTTTGAGGTCATCAAGCGATTTAATGGCTCATTCCACCTAATGTATATACTGTAGCTTAGTGGAATGAGTCCATTAGATGGGGAATAGGTTAGAAGATGATTCTTGGAGCAGGGAAGATCGTTTTGGAGTGATGGCATGTAGCCTTGGGTGTGAAAATGTGTGATTTTGAATGAATTTGAGTGATTTTAGAGTGTGAATGGATGAAATCCTTTGGGGAAGTCATTTGTGAGAGTTTTTTGAGCATGTAAAGACATCATATGCTATGTTTGGGGTGTTATATGTGAGAGTTAATTGTGGGAAGAGTGATTTTCAATAAGGCTCCTTGGAAAACCTAGGTTTGGTGGCTTTAGAGTGAGGGTTTAGTGGATTGGTAGCTTGGTGAGTAGTTGGAGCTCTTAAAATTGTGAAATATTAAGGTTGGTAACCTATTTAATGACTATCCATGGTTTTTGACTTGATTGCAGGTGTTTGGGAAGGTTTTTCTTTGGAAAAGAGGCCTAATTGTCCTAGTTGCCCCTACAATACAGTGGGATTTTGGAGAATACATTGAAAAACCCATCTCTAGGCCTCATATGACCTTATGACCACTTCAAACACTCTTGTTCAAGCTTGCACATGCTTAATAATCCTTAATATTCTTCTGCCCCCTAACTTCACCCACTTTTAGTCTCTAAAACCTCAAATTTCCATTAAAAAATGCACTTCTCCCAACTAGGGCTTCATGCCCAAACATACAAATGACCTCCCCAGTCCTTGCAAACATTCAAACACATCAAACCCTACCAGATCTCACTCAAACCAACTGGTTCTAGCCTTCTTCAAAACCAATTCTTCAATCTGTTACTTCAACCCATGCCTTTTAGGCCTGAATTCATGCATTATATACTTGCTTGTCATTTTAATTGTCATTAATGAAATTATATATTAACTTATATGTTTATATTATTTTCCTCTTGTAGGAGTAGGTGTTGGAACACTTGAAGGAGTAGGTGTTGAAACACCTCAGGGAGGAGGTGTCAAAACACCTGAAGGAGATAAAGAAAAAGAGATGCCTAAAGAGGTATGTGTTTATTTTATTTTGTGTTTGGTAAATATGTTCCTATTACAAACAATTGTATGCTAACTTGTATCAATTTGATGTTTTTGTTCACATATATAGATTGACATTGAAAAAGTTAGTATGATTGGTTCTTTGAGAGGGGCATATTCTATGACTCATGATAGTTTGAAGAGATGTATATATGAGATAATCAAGATTCCAGTTTTAGAGTTAAATTATAATTCAATGTATATTGATTTTGATGTTAATTATTCAATTTTAAATTATATAATATAACTAATCTCAATTGTGGTTTGAATTTTTCTTGTGCAATTACCTTCAAAGCCAAAGAGTGCTTCAAAGAGGCTCCATTTTGATGATCCACTAGTAGTTTAGGATGAGATAGACATTTTGGCATGTATATTTTGAATAGATATCGAGATGGTATATGCCACATTTTGTAAAAAATTGTTTGAGTTGGTGTTGATGCCATTTTTGTATATGGACATACACTTGATTATTGAATAATATGATATATAGAAGTTGAGAATCGAAATAATTTGTTTGTTGTGTGCATGTTTAAACTGTTCAAAAATTTAATCTTGAGCAATGGTTAAATGTCAATGTACAATAGCATAAAAAATAATGGTTATATTATATATTTGATAATAAAAAATAATGAATATGGTTAAATTATATAGTTTAAACAACTTTGATGAAAAGAACAATGGTAAAGTTTAACATTTGAACTTTAAAGTTTAAATACACAAATGTCATTTTCCCACACTACATATTTCATATTGCATTATCATTACATATTGAAATTCAAAAAATATCATAGTTTTATGTTGATAAACATGCCAAAGTGATGCAGAGCAGGGTGGTAAACTCTCAACAAACCAACTACCCTTGAATCTTCCTTCTAGACAAAAAACACCATTGGATAGCCATAACCAGGGTACATAAGCACTAAATCAACAATCATCTTCCAATGAAACACTCACCAACACTCCAAAACTCAAAATCCTCACTTTTGACAAGTTTCAAGGGGGTTTATTGAAAACCTCACCTCTAGACCTCTCCTCACTATTTCAATGCCTCAAACACCTTCAAATATGTCTTCCCTTTCTTAATTAACTCTTACAAATTGTTGCCCCAAGTGTTTTCCATCACTACCTACTCTTAACCTCCAAATTTCACTCAAAACACACATTATTGACAACTAGGCATCATGCCCAAACCCCCAAATGGCCTCCCTTGCTCCTAAAATCATTCACACATTCCCCCTACACCTAATTCTTTCATTCCACCAAGTTACAGTAGAATTCAAAAGGTGGAAAAGACATTTGGTGGAAATTTCCACGTTGCCCTTGTGGAAAAAACCATGAATTTAGGCCTAGGAGGCATAGCTTGAAGTAGCAGATTAAAGCAATAGTTTGGAAGAAGATTAGAACCTAGTTGTTTCAATTTTATCAGGTGGAGTTTGATGTGATAGAAGTTCTGCAAAGGCATGGTAGGTCATTTGGATGTTTGGGCTTGAAGCCCTAGTTGAACAAAGAGTGAAAATGGGTGAAATTGAGTGGTTTTAAGAAGGAAATGTGAGAAATTTGGGGGCAGCATAATTTGAAGGTGAATTAAGTTTTGTAGGGTGAAATAAGAGTGTTTGAAAAGATTTTGAGGTTGAATGAGGTCTGGAGATGGGTTTTTCAATAAACACCTACTTATTTAGTGAAAAATGAATTTTTCATCAAAGAGGGTCTTAGCAAGCGATTTTTGACTCAATGGTTGAATAATTTTTGGTTTTGGAGGAAGTTTGAGGATTTTCCAATGGTATTTTGAGTGGGAAACAAGATTGAAGGATAGTTCCTTTGTTAAAGTAGGCTAATTGGAGCCCCTTTTCGAGCATTCAAGGTCAGTTTGATGGCATCATTCCAAAGTAAGTACATGTGATTCTATTATATGTTTAAAAGTGCCCTAATGGGTTCCTGAAATGGTAGTTTTTTTTTGGCTTTGAGTGGTCTCTTTAAAGTTGTGAGAGGAAAACCTAGGTTGCACACCTACAAGACCGAACAGTGAAGTTGAGAAGAATCACCCTTGTTAGGGTTTGAAGGTTGGAAGTTTGATTTATTCAAGTGAAGTTGAGTTTGGATAGTTGTTTAACTCCCTTTCATTGCATCACAAAGGACCTTATTCATGACCAAAAACATTAAGACACCCTAAGCACTAACTGGTGTAGGGGCACAAAGAGCATTTTATGCAAATGTTGACAATTGAGGTCTTTTGGTTGTTTAGGGGTATTTGAGTCTTTTTGTTCAAATAATAAGGTCATTTAGAAAATTTTATGATGTAAGGAGTCCTTTCATAGGTCTTTAGGTGGTTGGAAGGTCTAAGTTGCAAAATATTGCAAAAATTGTAAAATTGTGTAAAAGTTATCAAAATTGCAATTTATTGTCAAATAGTGGCAGTTCAAGAGTCATCTTGTTGTAGTTCATGAGGAAATCAGTTGGAATTTGTTTAGTTATGTTTAGGCATGGTCCTCTTTAACACCCAAACATGCTGAATCGCTCCTAGCTACGTTCAACTGGCTAAATCCCTTAATAGTCCAAAGTGCAAAATAGCTACAAACTTCAACATGACGTTACTTGGACACAGTGATGCTTAGAAACTTATCATCTAAGTCTATGGATTATGTTGAGCCCCTCTACAATAACCTCTCTTGGTTTTTTCTATCTTGGAGGTGTTTTCATGTGGCTGAGAGATTTCGCTTGGGAAAAAAGTTGTCAAATGTAAGTAGTGCAAAGTTGCAAAGTGGTGCAACTTTTGTTCTACAAATCGTGTGACCAAACTAATTGTTCCAACACGTCCAAGTGGGTATGTTTGCACTAGGAATGGTCCTCTTTTGTACCCAAACATGCCGAATCGCTCCAAGCTACTTTCAATCAGTTGAATCCTTTAAGAGTTTGAAGTACAAAATGGTTGCAAACTTCAACATGACATTACTCAGACATTGTGATGCTTAGAAAATTCTTGTATAATTTTATGGGATTGTGTTGAGCCCCTCTACAATAACCTCTCTAGGTTTTTTCTATCTCGGAGGAATTTCCTTGTGGCGACGAGATTTTGCTTGGGAAAAAAATTGTCAAATGCAAGTAGTGCAAAGTTGCAAAGTGGTGCACCTTTCATTTTGCAACGTTCGTGTGACCAAACTAACTATTCTAATGCATCTAGGTGGGTACTTTTATGCTAGGAATGGTCTTCTTTCACACCCAAACGTGTTGAATCACTCTGAGCTACATTCAATCGACTAAATCCCTTAAGAGTCTGAAGTGCAAAATGGCTGCAAAATTCGGCATGATGTTACTCAGACACTGTGACACTATGAGATCATGTTGAGCCCCTTTACAATAATTTCTCTCAAATTTTTCTATTTTAGAGGCATTTTCCTATGGCGACCAGATTTTGCTTGGGGAAAAAGTTGTCAAATGCAAGTAGTGCAAAGTTGCAAAGTGGTGCAACTTTCGTTCTACAATTTGTGTGACCAAACTAACTATTCAAATGCATCCAAGTGGGTATTTTTACGCTAGGCATGGTCCTATTTCACACCCAAATGTGTCGAATAGCTCTAAGCTACGTTTAACCGATTGAATCCCTTAAGAGTTTAAAGTGCAAAATGGCTGCAAAATTTAGCATGACGTTATTCGGACACCATGACGCTTAAAAACTTATTGTCTAAGCTTATGAAATCATGTTGAGCCCCTCTACAATAACCTCTCTCAAATTTTTCTATCTTGAAGGAATTTTCTAGTGGCGGAGAGATTTCACTTGGGGAAAAAGTTGTCAAATGCAAGTAGTGCAAAGTTGCAAATTGGTGTAACTTTTGTTCTACAACTCATGTGACAAAAATTCCTATTCTAATGTGTCTAAGTGGATACATTTACCCTAGGAATGGTCTTCTTTCACACCCAAACACGCCGAATCACTCCGAGCTACGTTCAACTAGATGAATCCCTTAAAAGTCTAAAGTGCAAAATGACTGCAAACTTTAGCATGATGTTACTCGAACACTGTGATTCTTAGAAACTTATTGTCTAAGCCTATGGGATTTTTTTGAGCCCCTATACAATAACCTCTCTTGGTTTTCTCTATTTCGGAGGCATTTTCATGTGGCAGCGAGATTTTGCTTGGGGAAAAAGTTGTCAAATACAAGTAGTGCAAAGTCTCAAAGTGGTGCAACTTTCGTTCTGCAACTCGTATGACCAAACTAACTATTCCAACATATCTTAGTGGGTTTTTTTATGCTAGGTATGGTCCTCTTTCACACCCAAATGTGTCGAATCACTCCGAGCTACATTCAACCAGTTGAATCCCTTGAGTCTGAAGTGCAAAATGGCTGCAAACTTCAATATGACATTACTCAGACATCGTGACACTTAGAAACTTCTTGTTTGAGCCTATGGGATTGTGTTGAGCCACTCTACAATTATCTCTTTTAGTTTTTTCTATCTTGAAGGAATTTTCCTATGGCAACGAGATTTAGCTTGGAGAAAAAGTTGTCAAATGCAAGTAGTGCAAAGTTGCAAAGTGGTGCAACTTTCGTTTTGCAATTCATGTGACCAAACTAAATATTCCAACACATTCAAGTGGGTATTTTATGCTAGGAATTGTCCTCTTTCACACCCAAACACGCTAAATCACTCTGAGCTACATTCAATCGACAAAATCCCTTAAGAGGTTGAAGTGCAAAATGGCCGCAAACTTCGGCATGACGTTACTTAGACACCGTGACACTTAGAAACTTCTTGTCTAATCCTATGAGATCATGTTGAGCCCCTTTACAATAAGTTCTCTCATTTTTCACTATCTAAGGGGCGTTTTGCTGTGGCAGCGAGATTTCGCTTGGGGAAAAAGTTGTCAAATGCAAGTAGTGCAAAGTTGCAAAGTGGTGCAACTTTTGTTCTGCAACTAGTGTGACCAAACTTACTATTCCAACACATCCAAGTGGGTATTTTTATGCTAGGCATGGTCCTCTTTCACACCCAAACATGCCGAATCACTTTGAGCTACGTTTAACTGGTTGAATCCCTTAAGAGTCTGAAATGCGAAATGGTTGCAAACTTCAACATGACGTTACTCAGACACCGTGATGCTTAGAAAATTCCTATCTGAGCCTATGAGATCATGTTGATCTCCTCTACAATAACCTCTCTCGATTTTCACTATTTCGGAGATGTTTTCCTGTGGCAGAAAGATTTTTCTTGGGGAAAAAGTTGTCAAATGCAAGTAGTGCAAAGTTGCAAAGTGGTGCAACTTTAGTTCTACAACTCGTGTAATCAAACTAACTGTTCCAACGCATTCGAGTGGGTACGTTTATGCCAAGCATGGTCCTTTTTCACACTCAAATGCGTTGAATCACTTTGAGCTACGTTCAATTGGCTAAATCCCTTAAGAGTCTAAAGTGCAAAATGGCTACAAACTTCAGCATGACGTTACTCGGACACCATGATGCTTATAAACTTCTCGTCTGAGCCTATGAGATCATGTTGAACCCCTCTACAATAACCTCTCTCAATTTTTTCTTGGAAGAAAAATAAGCATGTCTAAGTCAAGAGCAAGTCTGCCCAATGTTGGCAATGCACAAGCAAAGTTTGCCATGCCCATGGTTAAAGAAAATGTCCAAGATGATGTGAAATCTACTTGGGAAAGAAAATCTGTCCAAACTACTATCAAGTCTACCCTTGGCTTGAATAATGATTTTCTAAGACAAAGGTAAAGTCTTCCCAACTCAAATCATACATGGAAAAGACAACATAAAGTCGACCCAGCTCAAAGCATACATGGCAAAGACAAATTAAAGTTTGCCTCAAGCTAAAAATCAGAGATGGCAAACATATCTTGAAGTCCACCTTAGGCCAAGATCAAAGGGGACATCCAACACACTAAGATGGTTCCTCGTCATCTTCCAACAAATCAAATTGTTCCAAGCTAGCATGTCTAGGTTCAATGAACCTGACACTTCATAATGCAACAACTTTTTATTGTTGGTTTATATTTAGCAGAATAAAAAGTGTCCCCAAATGTAATTTTATCACTGGTCAAGAGGTAGTTAGTTGTGACAAACCCTAATTAGGGTTTTATTTTGTAATCTTGGTCGTTGATTCGAAATCAATCTTGGCCATTGAATTGTATTCAAGGAGCCTATAAATTGAGTGCACATTGAATTTGTAAAACATGGGAGCATCCATCGCATACTACCAGTTCACTACCTTGTCTATGCTTTCGCTTACTCTTATGCTTTTATAGATTTTTTCCAAGAATCCATTGCTTTTCTAAAAGCACTTGTTGTAGGCTCTTAGCCATAGTAGCAAGACAATGAACTGTTTGATAAAATGCTTTGGTAGACATGTATGAAAAAAGTTATAGCATAGACAAGGTAGTAAACTATTTGAGAAAATACCTCAAAGAAATTTGGTCTCATGGTGATAGAATGCCATGAAAATATAGGGAATTTTCTTGTCATATCATTCCATCACCATGAGACCACATTTCTTTGAGGCATTTTTTCAAATAGTTCGCTACCTTGTCTATGCTATTGTTTACTATTACACTTTGATGGATTTTTTCCAAGCATCCATATAGCTTGTTTGAAAGCACCTACTTTAGACTTTTAGCCATAGCAACAAGGCAGTGAATTGATTGATAAAATGCTTTGGTAGACATGTATGAAAAATATGGTAGCATAGACAAGGCAGTGAACTGTTTGAAAAAAAATCCTCAAAGAAATGTGTTCTATTGGTGATGGAATGCCATGACAAGCACATTGAGACCACATTTCTTTGAGGCATTTTTTTGAACAATTCACTGTCTTGTCTATGCTATTGCTTCTTATTATGCTTTGATATATTTTTTCCAAGCATCCATAGCTTGTTTGAAAGCACCTATTTTAGGCTTTTAGCCATAACAACAAAACAGTGAACTGTTTGATAAAATGATTTGGTAAACATGTACGAAAAATGTGGTAGCATAGACAAGGCAATGCATTGTTTGAAAAAATGCCTCAAAGAAACGTGGTCTCATGGTGATGCAATGACATGAAAATCCATAGAAATTTGCATTTCATGGCATTCCATCACCATGAGACCACATTTCTTTCAGGCATTTTTTTCAAGCAGTCCATTGCCTTGTCTATAGTATTGCTTGCTATTATGCTTTTGATAGATTTTTTCTAAGCATCCATAGCTTGTTCGAAAGCACTTGTTTTATGCTTTTAGCTATAGAAACAAGGTAGTGAACTATTTGACAAAATACTTTGGTAGACATGTATGAAAAATGTGGTAACATAGACAAGATGGTGAACTATTTGATAAAATACGTCAAAGAAATCTGGCCTCATAGAATGCCATGATAAGAAAATGCAATTGGCAACTAATCCTACTTATTAGTTATGCAATGTGAAGTAATTGCATAACTGCTTAGGTTGACTTTGTAAAAACTATATTGTAATTGAAATTTTGTCATCTATCAACATCTAGTTATTAGTTATGCAGTGTGAAGTAATGCTTTGGCTTCGAAAGATGTACAATAAAATGTAATCAATGATATGAATATAAACTACAAATTTTATTTTTTTTCAATTCATTAGTTAAAAATATTTATTTTATTTGCTCTCTATATCTCTATATACTATGGAAATACCTTTCAATTTCAAAATAAATCTAGATTTGATCTCTTGTTCTACAATTTTTTACGTTGTTTTTAAATATGCTTTTTTCCCGACTTTTAAAAAAACTCTTATACTTTTGGTTTGTCAAATTTTCCCCAAAATATTTTTTCTGCTATGAATTGGAAGCATGAAGCATATACGTGAATACACACACTATATGTGAAGTATACATGTGAATAAGTGAAGCATACATATGAATAAGTGATGCATAAGTAATTGAAGCATTCCAAAGGATACAAACCACCAAGAATGGAGCTTATTTACACAATATGCTTTAGATGGAGCTTATTGAGCAATCGATAGTAATTAATTAAGCATTAGATGTAAACAAAATCCATGCCTAGAACATTCAATCATACGATTTCCACAATACACATGATAAAATAATTCAAGAATGGCAGTAGAAAAATAAGATTTTTTTAATCAAAAATCCGTAAGGTATACAATGATATATATTGATAAAAGTATATACAATATATCCAAAAAATCCATACAAGCTTAGTACAAGGGATCCATATTACAGACATAAAATGTCATGTATATATCGATAGTACAAAACATATGTTCCAAAATGCCACATAGGCACACAACAAATGACCCAAATACAGTCATTTCCCTCTAGGGGAAGGAAATAGATCCTATGCTGCCTTTGAAATTCAGCTGGATGGAGTAACTATAGGTTCTCTGGTCTTTTGAACACACTCCCTAGTCCTCCTTTCCTCACTTTGGACCTTCAACTGATACAATAAAATGTAAAGATGTTAATACACAAAAATTGAATTATGGAATGACATATAACAAAATATAATCACTTACCACATACAGATAGTCATCATTCACATTTACATCATTACCACGTCCACGATCTAGAGTGACAACCACCTGTAGCAACCATCAAGATACAAATTAAGCTATACAAAAATATCATGAAAATTTTCTATAATAGACCATAAAAGAGCAAATATAATGTCAAATCGACTAATTTGTTGCATACCTCTCTCAATGGATCAAAACTGGCTATTGTTACAACAACTCCATGGTCCATCATGCCACAAACATCACTAGGGTTGTCTGATGTCAACATTTGCAAATGGTAAATGAAAGATTAAATGGTAGGGTGAACTATTAAATGTTAATGTGATGGGATTAGGAAGGAATAAAGGAGCAAAAAGTGAATTAGGAGAAGATAATGTGACACGATCAAGGAATACAAATGCAATGTTTGTGTTTCTCATCATTTTTTTAGATTTGTATATGCAAAATTATGAAAACTATCTAACATTGTTTTCCAACACCATTTTTCAATAAAGGCTTCCTGAGTGTAAGTTTTTTGAGGAAATCAATTGTGAGGTGTGGAGGTCGAAGGTCTACCAGGAATTTTTTTGAAATCCAAAGCATGTTATGAGAAAAATATTCAAATATAACATTCAATTGTTCAAATGCAATAATAATATCTTTAATACTAGTTGCATACATGTGGAATCAATGTCAAGAATGAATAAGGTTTTGTATGAATGGGGCACGTCTCATGAACACTCTGACCCTGAAATTTCATCATATCAAAATTCTACTAATTTACTTATTCTTAGATTTACAAATATAATTTTATTAACAACATTAAATGAACTTGTTGAATTTTACCTGAGTTTCAATGTTGAATGTATCATTCAAAAAATCATCTATGAAATCCATCGCCTTTGCAACTGATGTAGGCTATGTAGCTGCATCTTGAGCACTCTGATAATCGTACGTGCAAACTGCACCACAAGCGCCACAATGATGGGGTGGAGCTCGGGGCCTACATGTCTCCTCCACACCAGGCTCTACTAGAGGGCTCACACACTGTAAAAATGGCTTGGTTGAGTGAGCCAATCGACTCCAACATATGCACCTCTACACTATCCTTAACAATGGAAGGAACAATGACATGCTCCACCATGGGTCTAGCCAAGGGTCTCGGTGCTAACTATAGATTACATTATGTAGTAGGTATATCATGTGTGGAGCCCCCACCTCTACCCTGAAAGTCTAAGATGTCAAAATAATTTGGCATCTTATTGAGGATAAACTCACAATAGAGAACTTTCCTCAAAAAGTATTGTGGTACCTCACGGTTATTACATAGAGGTTGGTCAAATACTATCCACCACCACTCCCAAAATTTATTTTTAATTAACTCATGGTGGCACCAATGGATGGGGAACCTCCTTCATGTATGAGACAAAGGTGTGTTGGTTTTTGGGTCTGTAAATAGGGCACACAAGTTGGCTTTGCTAATTTCTTTTTTTTTAACATCCACATATGACAAACCTCTAGCATAATATTGTCTCATCTCATGCCTCTTATTTGACAAAAAAAATATTTTCTCGCTCATTTCTCCTACATGAGATACAATCGACTTCAATGCTTCAACAATCCCTCTCCTATAAGGGTGGGTTTCAGCATGCTCAATTAATCTTCCAATTAATTGTTCAATGTCTCTTTTATTGTTTTCAATTTGATTTAGAATATTTTCTTATGTTCCTTGAGGATGCCTATGAATTGATGGGGGGGTTTCAAGTTGTTCTTGAATAGAAGGCTCTTCCTGAGGAGGTGAATATGAATTCTTAATGTTTGGAGGTGGAGATTCATTCCCTAAGAATTAGAACAATATTTTATTATAAAAACCTATTTCAATCTGCATTCTAAATCAAATTCAAAATAAATAGACTAAAAATACATACCTCTTTGCAATCTTCAACATCTCTAATGTGTTGGTGGAATCCTCGTGAAAAATAGCAAGCTAAGGATGCAAATAATGGATGATATTTGGCGAGCACGAGTTGCAGACCTCAAATCCTCCAAGCCAAGCCATGGGTTGAATTGAAATGAGGTTTCAAAATGCATTTTTTTCTTTTATTTACCTTTTGCATTTGGCGCACGCCAAATAACTTGAAGTCATTTGGCATGTGACAAATGGCCAATTTTAGCCTTTTTTTGCAAATTTTTACAATTTGACACCTAAATTGTGTCATAGATTTGTGCACTTACCCTTATCACAAGGTGATAATCTATTTAAAAGAACCCCAAGATATGTTTGGTTTTATCATCGTAAAATGCATAACATATGACTTTGTAGCCTGAGGTAGGAACTATTCTTGCATGGTTTTCTTCCCCAATCCTCAGAAACAAACTTTATATTCAAAAACCTTTTCCTTGCTTTATTAGTTTATATTTTCTTTCATGTTTCCTTCTTCATACCTAAACTTAAATGAGAAAAAGGGGTGTAACTAGCCCTACGAGCCATTGTCATCTTTATGAATCTTATCTGCTTAAAATTGTGATAAAACCACAACTACTTGTCGTATAGGGATACTCACCTAGGTCCCATAGATCCTAAAGTGCAAGGGAGAAAAGTATTAAATCCATCTCCCATTCATCGGCTCCTAATCTTAAAGTCCTCAAGCATAAGAGCTAGCTGTCCTTTAGAGGGTTTTTAGGGTTCAACAAGAAAAAAAACCAATAGATTGGCAACTCCATTGAGGAAAGAACAATGAATCTTTGGTTATATCTATTATCGTTGTAAAGTTAAAGATCCCCATTCAAGCCACCAATAGATTTGTGACTCTGCTAGGGAAAACAAATAATCATCCATTGAAGAAGAATCAAATGATTCAAGGACTTTCATAATTAAAGAAGGAACCTATTGCAACATTTTTGGTGTGCTCTTGAAGTTTGGTGCTCTATTGGTGGAAAGAACTCAAAAATATTTGATCTTTGAAGGAGCTCCCTACTGCTTGAAAATCATTTCCTCTTTCAAAGAGGTGGTTAATCTAAGAAAAAAATTTACATCATCAAAAGAGTTTGGTTGTAATATTTTTTTAGATATTTATCTATTGTAGAATTTTGTATGAAGGTCAACTGTTGAAAAGCTCTAGAAAATATTGTCCCTTTTTTAGTGCTTTAAGGTACTAGTAGAAAAGGGAGTTGAGAAAGGTGGATATTTTGAAGCAAATAGTTGTAGAGGGGTAATTTCATTAGCAAATTGTGACGTAGAAAAATGGTCCCTTGTCATTTTCATGGCCTTTTAGGTCTTGTTTCATGGTGTTTGAACTATGTTGCTATGATTTTATGTTGTAACATGGCTTGAACATGCTTATTTAGGTACTAAAACTCAAAGAACGACATCTTGTGAAGGTGTTGTGAAGTGTTGTAAGACATTTCTACATTCTTTTAGACTTTATTTAATGCAATTTACCTAAAAACCACCTTTTCACACATCAATAAGCCCTATTTTGAAGTGTTGTAAAATCTTGTAACAAGCTTTCACGCTCTTCTAGGCATATTTTCACTATATACACCCTTCTCATGCTTTATTTTGTCTCTTTATGCCCTCATAACGTGTAATCAAGTGTATTTTTGAATGTTATACTGAAAAATAATATTAAACACAACATATTTCCTGACACATGTCTTTAGGTCCTAGGTGGGACCCATTCACCATGGGTGGTGAATGAGTCCCCCTTGGCCCCAAATTCAAAATATTTCAAATTTCCTTTTAGGATTTTATTCAAAATCACTTGATGTTAGCTTGTGATGAGGTATGAATGGATACTAAGGCACAAGAATTGTATAAATAAGTTTTTTTCACCTCATTTTACATCTCCTACAATCCTCTAACATTTATATATCATATTCAACCATTCAAGCTTTTTACATCAATAATTCAAGCACTATTCAAGCACTTTGAAGCAGCCATTAACATTACTTTAGACTAGCATAATCAAGAGTTAGGTGAGTTGATAGCACTTGCATGTTATTAGTTTATCTTTCTCTTTCATTACATTGTCTTTTCAAGGGTTTAATTACCAAAAGTGGGGTTTGAACAAGGCAAACCCCTAGTCACTAATTCCTAATCATTTTTCCCCTTTTGCTTGTTTGTTTGTAGATTTGACAGGTTATTAGGTTTTGAAGAGTGATTTTCAAGTCAACTAGGTGCTTCAAGTCAACTTAAGTCAAAATCAAGCTTAGAGAGAGTTATTTGTCCGTTTTCTACAGATTTGACTTCGGCAACCCGACAAGCAAATATTCTTAGATCTGGTGTTGTAGAGTTGTCTCCTAGTTTTTTAGGAATTTGGGGGAGGACGGATTCGCTACTTGTGGTGAATGAGTCCCACCTTAGGACTGGAAACTTGAGTTTGTCATATTTTAGATCTCGATAGATAGAAAACAACTCCTGACAGTTTTTCGCCAGTAGGTGGACTGATTCGCCACCCTGGGTGAATAAGTCCCACTATGAAAAATCAGTAAAATTCATTAGCATCCATAACACTCCATAATCATCACACTTTTCCTAGGTGCACTTTGTTTCATCCCATCTCTTTTGGTTCTGAATATTTCTTCATTTACATAGTTATTTGCATTTCACACTACATTTTCAAACAAGTCATAAATCTTAGTTTTGCATTCATTTTCGGTCACCTAGATTAGTCAGTTGCATTTAGTTAACTTTGTTTACATCATATCACATCACACACATCCTAATTTGAGTGATACATGAGCATTTTTGGCCCTATCTCTCTCCTTTTAGGTGAAAACCCTAGAAGTGTAAGAGTAGTCCATAGGGTCCCAAAAATCTATGTTTCAAAAATATGTATAACCAGTTGGGTTCCCCCTCTACAACCTATTTTGCAATGACTAAACCATAGTCATATTCTCAGAGAAAATGTTTCTCTATAGAAAGATATAAACCTATGGATTTTAGTAAAATCCAAGGTTATCCAAACTCTATCCCAAGATAAATAAATGAATGCCTACCTAAGTTTAAACGAGGTTATGAAGAATCAACATCAGAACATCTGCAAGTTTTCACCAGTTTGATGGTGAAACGTCAAATAGTAGAGGAGAATGTTGTCATGATTTTTTTTGTAGAAACTTTAAGAAATGGTGCCTAGGGTTGGTTTTCTAGCCATCCTATGCATTCTATTTGTTCATGGAATGAGCTTGAGATAATATTCATGGATCAGTTTGGTGAAGTGAATAATGAATGATTATCTAATGGTAGGTTTTTTCACACTCAAGAAAATTTTGAACAAGAATGTGAACCTGTGGTTGAATACATGTCACCTTTTGACACATTATGTGATATAAAAATATATGAGGGTGAATCCCCATGTGATTTTCATGATAGATTCAAGAAATATTTGTTTGCTATGCTAGAATTAGATACGCCTGATGAATCAATGTGTATTGATTTCTTTTGTGAAAGACTTGAGCCAACTCTAAGTATCGTGCCTACTGATATGAAACCTCACAGTGTTGAATTTATATATCAATGGCTTTTAGTAATTGGAGAAATGATAGGGAAGTATGGAAATAGTTTCCTATCTAAATTATGTGATGGTACTTTTCCCAGGCTTGTTGATATAAGTTCGGATGGTATAGTAGAAGACAATAATAAGGCATCTTGTTGTGGTGAATATCTTGTTTTTGAACAACCCATAAATGATTTGTGTGTAGAAACAAAGTGCAAGAGTAGTAGTTAGGATGCAAGGTATGGTGAAATGACTAAAACAATTGATGTCATGCCTTTTATTGATTTTTAGATTGCAAAAATAGAGTCAACTCTTTATATCATATGAAGGTGGTAGTGTGTTCAATGATATTCTATTGGAGCAATCATTTGTGGAGAGTTGCAATGATGAAATCAATGATGATTTCCAATTTTATAGTGTGTGAGATGACACTGTCTATTGTTGTAGGAGTGTGGACAAAAAAGATGTGTATGTAATAAATTCATTGGATGAATTAGCTCAAGTTCTAATTGTGTTGGGAATACATATGATGGTGATGTAAGTGATGAACAAGAGAGTTCTTCATTATTTGATTTATCACCTTCTTTTTTCCTTTTTTCTACCTTTTAAGTTTTCACTGAGTTTTTGCATGAGGATATCATAAATGTAGCTATACATGGAGGTGAAAATGTAAAGATAAATGTTGGTATAGCTGATGGAATCTTCTATGATGAGCTTGCACTTGAGGAGTGTGATTGTGTCAGCCACATGGATGCCTATGAAAAATTGTTTTCAAGGGGTATAGCTCATAGTCTTCTTCATGAGCATTGGACTTCAAGCCAACCATGGCAGGATAATGTTGTTGAGATGAGCTCCACATATGTGTGCCATAGGTTTGATTTTTGTGGCACATATGTTTCAACATATTTCCAAGAGATTGAAATAGAGAGACAATCTTAAGAGTGTAGGTCTTCATTCAAAATGTTTCATGGTGTGAATGGTTGTGCTGATGAGGTATGTATCAACATAGGTGATCCAAAGGTATATTGGTCATCCATGGTCCCTATTTTGAGTAAAGTCATATATGACACATACCTTTATGAAGAAGATGTCACTTCTCACAATGTGGATGTTAGTGTTCTTAATGTGGAGCACCTCACTTGGACCTAACATGCATCTTGTGGTGGTGTTGAATAGCAACAAGTTATCTAGGTTGGTGACTTTCTGGTTGCCCAAGTTTCTTGTATGCCTAAGCTTCAAAGTTTTCAGTTTGAATTGTTAGAGGATGATTTTCCCTCTACAAGTCAACATTGTGAAGAGGTATATTTTTCTTTTCCATGTGAATTGGAGGCATCTTCTCTTTTCCTTGATTCATGTGAGGTGGTTTACAGGTATGAAGGTACCATGGTATCATATGGTGTTGATCAAGATTCTTAGTTTTTTCCACCTAGTACAAAATTAGAAAATATGATATGTGGTAGTGAGGTGGCTTACATTATGTGGTTACCATGCAACAACAAGATCCATCATGTAGCAAGTATTTACTTATTTAGGGGTAACCATATGTTTGTGCTTGGAAAGAGATTTCCTTTGCTACTATGGTGTGACATAAAAAATTTTGGGTTAAGGAAGATCAACTCCTTTGACAAGTTGGTGTTTGATAGAGGCAAGCATCAAATCTCTTTTTCATTTGGTTCCTGAGGCCATCAAATGAGGTTGGAAGATTGGGCAGTTTTTGAGCCCAATGGTTTTTTGGCATCTAGTCTACTTCCCTAGAGATTTGGAATCTTGTGATCCTTCATTCAAGCATTCATCCCCAACTAGAGCCACTAATGGCACTATTTTCAGCTCATGCCACTCCCCTTAGTTATAATCAATCTAAGAGATCTTAATGGTGCATCATGCTCAAGACCTTCTATGAAGTTGCAAAATCCCTTTATTAGGTTATAGCCAGAAGATCCATTTTCAAACCCAAAAATTAGCTAAGTGTTGTGTTTCGAACTTTCAGGCTGTTGCTTGCTTGCTTCCTTGCATCCCTTCTCTATCACTCAGGATCCCCTTATTTTTCCCTTATTTTTATCTCTCTTTGGAATTTCAGGTTCTTCCCCTCGGGCTTAACCCTTTCCCTCTATGGCCTTCTTTTCCTTTCCTCTTCATAAACCCTAAGCCCTTTGAAAATTAACTAAGTGTTGATTTGTCAAGGATTGTACTTCAGCCTTTCCCTTTATCTCTTACCTTTGTTATGGTAAGAGGTAAGCCAACATCTTGACCCCTGATTCTCGATGGCCTCTTCAAAAGGTGACTAATTATTGTATTTTCTAGAATCAGATCAGGCTTCCCCTTTACCCCTTTCTCATTTTTTCACAAATTGGTAACCAGTCTTCCTTTGGCCTGATCACCAAAGTTTCGTTCATGATGAAAAACTAAGTGTGATGTTTTTGGAATTTTGGGGTTAGGGTTCCCCGTTACCTCTTATCTTAGTTATGGTAAGAGGTAGAGCATCCTTCCAATGCCCAACCCAAAAATTCTCTTCCCTACTTAACATTTTGGATTTGCACCTTCGTCTTATGCTTTACCACTTTGTAGTAAGCAATAAGAGTTCCTTCTAACCCCCAAACCCTGATCTATAAAGCAGAAGGGATCTATGACAAATGTTGCTATGTGATTATGCACAAAGGTGAAAATACATTAACCAATGGAGTAACAGGAACAATATATAGAGAGAATGATAACACCGAGCAAAAAAAAGAAAAGAAGACACAAATTTGATTACGGAGTTCGTCCAACTGGACTACGTCTTTGGGTCTAGCTCGACTGAGTGACCAATCAATTAGAATGCTCTGAATTATTAGTACAATCCCTAAAGGAGCCTCTTGCAACACTACTTTACAAAGTATTGTAGCATATCCACAAAGTCCTAAAAAAGTATCTCACTCAAATCACCTCACAAAAGCTCTCAAATCTAAGGATGATTTACCAAGAGTGAAAACACTAACTCTACCTTGAAAGGACCTACTACAGACTCAGAACAATATTCCTCTCAACATTCAACTCTCAAAATTCTCCCACAAAAAAAATGCTTACAAGCTAGGAGGAAGAGAGAAAGAATGGGATGATGATGAGAAAGCTCTCATAGCCCTCTCTTTTATACAAGAAAGTTACTCGATTTGGGTAATAACCATAAGGGTTTAAAATATCTCCCATATCCCCTTAATAAGGTAAATATTTTATTAAATCTTCCCTTATTTACAATAAAAATTCCAAATACCCCTCAATAATCTTTTCAAATAATTTAGAGCACTTAATTTATTTCATTTCTGGGCTAAGTTTGTTTGGGATTTGTTTTTATTCCCAACTAAATAACTATATAGTTATTTAGTTAAGGAATTCAGGCTAAACAAGGGTTATTAAAAACCCGCACACCTTATATACCAAATGCCATCAATGGCGTGTTGGTGGCACATAGTTGGGGGTTCAACTCCTGCTAGCTATTTCGATGGTGTGTCAGTGGCACATAGTTTTCTTACCCCATAGGTCGTGGGTTCAACTCTCACCGACTATTTTTATATCACCGTTTTCAAACAAACTCATAAGAAAAGAAACCACCACTCAATAAATAGAAAAGCCACTTTATGTGGCACAACGGACATGCCGAATTCTTTTTTGGTGGAGGTCGAGGGTTCAACCCCTGACTAATCTTTTTAGTAAATCATACAATCGATGCCAGAGGAGGAAGACATGGAGTGCCACATGGCGTGTTGATGTGCTGCCACATGTCATGATCTGATTCATAGGAAAAGATCACTCATCACCACATAATCATGCCAACTAATCTCCACGTCATCATGCCACTTGGATTCCATGCTGTCAAAGATCATTGCCACGTGTCAACTGCCAATTCATCCATGTGTCTGTACTATGCTGATGCAGCCACCAATTGTACGCTGACTGGGTCATGATGACATGGCATGTTGATGTAGATGCCATGTGTCAAGATGCTATTGGTACACCTTGGTGTCTATACGATGACTCATTCGCCAAGTCAGCACAATGATGTCATGTTGACTTCAACACTATACCTTCAGGTCAATGCAATCAACCATGAGCTTTGACCTTCCATATCTCGCACACAGGAGTTCTGATTTGCACAAAACAAAAGTCGTTGGGATTGTGATGATGAGACCTTCGTGATGATACCAAATTTGACCATTTTTTACAATGTCAAATTTTGACCCTTTTTCCGTCCTTCGCCCCAGAGTTGACCGACCTTTGACTGGCAATACCTCGCACATACGATCTTAGATTTTGACAAAAAAAACATCGTTGGGTTCATTTCATCAAGCTCTTCGATTTGACGTCAATTCTGATCAACTTTGAGATGATCAATTTTTTTCCTTCTTGATGGCCTCCTAGTCCAAGTTTGACCAAACTTTGACTGCTCATAACTTGAGAAAACAAACTCCTTTTTTTTTCCCATTCAAGTTGTGTTGGATTCAGTTCTTCGAGCTCTTCATCATGGGATCAATTCTTGGAGAAACTAGAATACTTCAATTTTTCAAATTCAGGAGATCCACCTGGATCAAACCCCGACAACCTACTTTTAGTTGTTGAGGCTTGCTCTTCTGCTTTACCATTTTCTGAGTGTTGGTAGGAGGTAATTCCAACCTTTGACCTCCGAGCCTTGAATCTTTGATCTCCAATTTCTTGTTTTTTGGCTTCATCATTCAAAGATCCCTGCTTCTCTTTTCCTTTGCTTTATGGTAGGTCATAAGTAGTACGCTCGATCTCCAAAGCAAGACACCAATGCCAATGTAGTGTATAAAGTATGAAGTATGAGGGATCCCCAAAGCCCAAAGTCTAACATGGACAATTTTTTAGGCTTGTGAACCATTTAATGATGTTCAAGTTATTTTTGTTAGAGTATAGGACCACTGAGAGGGGGGTGAAGTAGTGGTACATTTTCAAATCAAATTTGATCAAAGAACCCACTTTAATTTAAATAGATAAAAACATTGGAAACATCACACAAAAACAATGTTGCATTCACTTAAATTAACCATAGACACTATTGCAATCATTTCAAACATCATAGATATTAGATGTAGAGTGAAAAAAATGCTTGAACCATAACAACTCATCAACCAAAAATTGAAATGCAATAAAGAGAAGATAAAATGCCAAGATTATGAGTGGAAAACCTTCATAGGGATAAAAAACCACTCTGAAAAGAAAATTTATTGAGCCTCACTGGAAAAATAGTATCTCAATGACAATCAAAAAATGCCTCACTAGAAATACACTGTCTCATTGACAATCATAAAATACTTCACTGGCAATACATTGTCTCACTAACAAAACTATGTGCCTCAATGGAAAAACATAGACTACTTTAGAAGCTATAATCACAAACTCAAAGGGTTACTCTATTTCAATGCACTCCATTACTTTATATCTACAATTGAAACTCAATATACTCTATCTCTACATCATCATACCTCCGACCTCCATCTTCCTTTTACACCCTTATCACAACAACATTTTATTTACCCTAGCATTGTTCTATTCTATTTACAAAGAAAAACAATCAATATATAATTCTTTTTGTATACATCGAGAATCCTCTCTTCTTTACCTTCTTTGGAAAGATAGATAAACATCAAAGAATGACACTTATACAGTTTGTTCTCTATTATCAATCTCATGAACATTTATATATATAGAGCACTGAAATGCAGATTCAAATTCATGCAGAAAAGAAAAGAAAACTCTAATAAAGGTTGTCATTGCCTCAATTGAAACTCCAAAATCATTGTATCAAATGAAGCTTGAGGTAGACTACAGTCAAATCATTATAGTATATGCAAAGGGAACACAATTCATTCTTATAATCAAAATCAAAACCCCATTTGATACTATCACTCAAAATAAAAATATTCTTTCCATGAAATCAAACTAACTCTCCTTTCATTAGACAAGTTCACATTGCTTGTTTTTCATCATAGAGAACCTACACACTAACCTCAAAATCACTCTTTATCCACTGCTATCCAAAGAGAAAATAGTTACAAAATCTGCACGAAGATGGTGACAGCTAGAGACCCATCAAAATAAACTTGCATGAAATAGATGTTTAATGTTTTAAATATGATCCCTTCATCTCTTTAACCCGCCATTCTCATCTTTTAACTTGAAACATTGATTTTTCTTTTGAATGAATGCCAAAACTGACTAACTTGCTTGTACCGGTTAAGGGGCTGGTAACCAACGTAGATCAACCCCTAAAATGCTGACTTAAGTGGATTTTTACCTTTAATTGCAAATCACTTTTAAAATATAACAAAAGTGCATTTGTTGCAAAACAAACTGTATTTGAAGAGTGACATTAGGGTTATGAGATAGACTCTCAACAAATGGAGAAACCCTGAACTAACTCAACCACCCTAAAATTGAAACTAAAGGAGTATCCAATATCTCTAATATCTCATATGCCATTGATACAAATCTTGTGAAGCACAGTATAGTTCTTTTCATATTGGTTGAAGAAGATATGCAAGAATGCAATATATGCTAGGGTTTTATACTAAATAATGTTCTCAACAAAAAATCCACAACACTAACTCCACCAATCACCTTGCAATAAAATTTAGTACCATCATAGGTATTAATCAATACCATTACACATTGGAGATCAACATAAAATTAGCATCAAACACCTTGTGCATTATCATAAATAAGGAGGCACCTTAACTATTATTGAAATAACATGCATCATAACATCAAGGACCTCATCACATAATCTTTGAAACTTTTGACATCAATGACAAGCATCATGCCAAAGTCAACGAATTCCCCCTTTGGCATTGATGTCAAACTAACATTGCAGTTTCACTTAGTTACTACAATTCCATCTTCTCCCCCTTTTGACAACAATGGCAAAGAAATGAAAATCTCCCCCTCAAGTAGACATAGGAAAACACAAAATGTAGAGCACTATCATGTAGTATTGTTCACAAAAGATGCATATCATTTCCCATTTCTACTTTTATCATTGCATGGTTATCATTGAACTCAGAGATATGAGATATCAAAGCATACTATCAATTCTATAATGAGATTATCCTCAAAACAATAGCCACTATCAAGAGCAAGCATCAATACCTGCATAACATCTACAAATTGTCTCTTCAAAATGACATCAAAGCAGTACACAATATTGGCATTTATATGATGAATCAAAGCATTTGCACACTAATGTGTCATTGTGTTTCAAGCATCCTCCACATATTTCACACTATATTTCAAGCATCATCCACATTTCATACTGATTCAAGCAAAATACACATCAATTTTCCAAGTAAACATTGTTGTTTCAAATCAAACATATGTTCCAAGCAAGTGAATGGACTCCACAAGTGTTATTCATTGCAATTATACAAGAATGTGAATGGTCTAACTGTCCAAGTGTTGGTAACTCATTGCCTCACCTAAAAGTAAACATTTACTACCATTGTCAAAGCATGTTTACCACTATCATTGACACTTTGGTACTGGTGGTTGTCACCTCAAAGCATGGTTGATATATTCAAAGCACTTTCACCAAATCAACACATTCAAGAACTACTGCTCACTGCACAAACATTATAAACAAGAACACTTCTCATTAAGTCACTGTGTAAAGATTCACTAATTCATCACAATCCAAAAAAGCTACAAGTAAATGATGTATCACAGTAGTATACCCTGCAATTGCATCTCAACAAAGGAGCACTGGAAACACTTCTTTGAACACGAGTCATAGGCCACAAACCACTAGCAAATATACCCAAATTCCAAACTATTACTCTATGAACTATCAAAATACTACCAAACTGTCCAGTATCAACACTAAAAAATTTGCAAATACTGTGATTAATGTTGTGCCTATAACACACATGCTCCATTCGGAATGGGGACCCTCTCTCCTTTCACTTCGTTGGGTCACTTTTGTCACTGCCTCGTTTTGTATGCCCCCTATTTTTGAGTCTTAAGTGGTTAATGAGTCTTAGAAGAATCATCTTAAGTTGACCATGTTCTACTACCCTCAAATTTTCAAAGCCTTTGGCCCTTGTGGAAGTCCCCTAGTAGTTTTCCCTTAAAATCTAAAATTGATGTCCTTGGGGTGGTGTGAGTCCGCCTTCACGGGTTGCCCAATGCAGAGGTCCTCTATGGTTTTTCCGTCCCTGTGGTGATCGGGCTGGTTCATCCATTTGCCCTGCAGGACTTACAACCTCCAGCGTCATTCCTCTACCCAACATTTAAAATGGCCAAATCTAGGGGATTGTCTGCTATGTGAACCCCATTGTTCTTGCCGCCCTTCTTGAAATGCACACTCACCAACCATAGCTGCCATCATACTCACATTGATTACATGCATTAAATGATGAAAAGTCTATAAATAACACATTTTGAGCTATCATTTTCATCGTTAGGAATTCCAGGAGTTTATCAGAGCCTCCCGCTAATGTCGTTGTCACACCTTCCTAGCTCCTTTGCTGATTTTAGGTCTTTGCTTGTTGTTTCTTCATCAATTTCATCAGGTTGTTTAGGTTAGTTTTCTGCCACGGGGTCATAGTTTGAGTTTTCTTCATTTTTTATGAAAGTTGCTAAGTTTTGGTAGAAGAAAACTAAGAAACTAGCTAGAACCAATCTCAGCGGTCAAAACCCATGTCTTCGAATCTTCAAAAACCTTTGAAAACCTTTGCTAAAGGATTGTGGGACTTGGACCTCTTGCGATCATTCTTGAAGCAAGGCGTTCATGCCCTGTGGGTCCTCAGCATGACCACTTTTGTCGCCTTTCCCCTAATTAACCCAGGACACATCCATTTCACCTAAATTCCATAGGTTAATTTAATAATCATATTATTTAATTTGTTGGCCCACAATTGTCGTTGCACCAAAAGGTCGACCTATTAATTCCCAATACAACTACCAGAGTTAACAAATCCATGGGAGGTGGTTAGTCCATGTCACAAATCTTGAGGGGATTCAAACCCAATACCTTTGGCTCTAATACCAATTGTTGGCCCCACAATTGTCATTGCAACAAAAGTTTGACCTGTTAATTCCTGATACAAATGCTAGAGTTAAGGGATCCATGGAAGGCAGTTAGTCCATGTCATGAATCCCAAGGGGAGCACTAACCATCTGCCAACATAACTAAGCACCCTTTTCCATATCATCACAATAATTAATTAACTATTTCCACCTATTATCCACCTCACCCATGTGGCTAAAATAATTAAATAATATTATTATTTAATTAGTCCTATTTTCTCTCACCACCTTCCAAGAATAATGGGGACCTAGGAACACTTTTCCTTGAGCTCCCATTATTCTCTCAACATAATCCTAGAATATAGCCTCTCTAGAAGCACACATCCCTAACTTCCCTCATGTCCTTAACCACTGACTAAAATTAGTAAATTCATCCTAAGCATGCACATTCTAACTACCTTATCTCCACCCTCCATCCCCTCCTAGATACTAAGGAATTCCTCTCAACCATCCTCCACCCTTGATATCATAATCAGTTATTTGTCATTCATTTCCCATTCCAAAAATCTATAAATTTATGCACTTCCCTCATCAAAAATCAATGATCATTCTAGCTAGGTACATGTTGTCAAATTGGTGATATTCAAGAAAAGAGAGCATCTACATTCCAATACATCAAGGAGCAGATAAAAAACAATGCAGATAATGGTAATATCTTATGTTGATTTTGATGTTATGTTTTGTTGAATTTCTCTTTTGTGTGCTCTATTTTGGGTTTGTGAAAGTTTAGATAGGTTTATTTTACATTATATTTGTTTCCACTTTCCATTTCTAAATTAGCACTTACACCATCCATGTCTTTAGAGTAGCATGAGCATTCATTGACACCTACATGTCACTAATGAAAGAGTGACTCGACCTATGATATGGATAAATTATTCTTTTGGAAAAGAACACTCCCTAACTCTTATCACACTATAACAATGACAAGCTTATCTATAAGTGGGTCATAGGTTTTATAATATCAATGATCACCTCAATATGAGTGGGGAAATCTATGTTATTAAGAGAACAATAACCTCTACTTATGCCCTCATAGATTCCCTAACTCAACCCTTGTTGTGATGCCAAGAATTCATCTACTCTTTCAACTTAATTCAACATTGACATTAGAAAATATGAGGACATGATATAACAAATAATTGGAAGGGTTTATACTATGGCTAATTGATTTGGTTACACTACTTGAAAGGGATTTTGTAAACTATTTAATTATTTTATAGGTTTGGAGCCAATTTACCATTTCATGAAAGTAGCACATTGAATCCATATAAGATGGCCTCTATCCAAACACATACATAAACCCTTAAAAAATCATAAATAATCAAAGTCCATTTACTTCATTCAATTATTAATTGGAAACACATTATTTAATAGACTTTATTAAATCCACATACATAATCTTAAATATAATGTCATCATATTGGTAATACTTACCCTTGTAATTGGAAAAGACTACCCTTAGGAACTCAATCCTAAGATTAACATAAACCTAGGTGTATGTTAAAATTGGAAACCCTCCCTAAAAAATAATAATACCCTTTGTTCAACTCATTAGATTCTATTAGCCTAATTTTACATCATTATTAAGTACAAGTTATCAAATTTCCTTAATTCATTCATGGCCATCTAATAAAAATTATAGCCTTAGATGAAAGCGTACTAAAGAGGGAAGGTCAGACATGTTTACGAACAACCCTAAACCTTGGAGCTATCCCGTAAAATCTCCCCTACAAACTTGAGGTCATATGGGCATACTTTGCCCAAGGATTGCCTACATACCCACTTCTAAATGCGATCAAAGTCACCTATACTTCTCTTAATATTTCTACTATCAAAACAAAATATTATCAATAGAAATGGATTCACACACTTAATACAAGTTATAACCTGATTGGGATACAATTTATAAACAAAAGCTACTAATGAACTCTGAAAAGAGGATGCCAAGGTCCCAATTTAGACCCTTCCACCATGTTGATTCATAATTCAACATAAAAATACTAGAACCCTTTCAAGACCTTATTAGCATTGAGACTAGTATGGTTACATACACACAAGAAATTATCTTTGTTTGCACAAATATTGTGACTATTATCAAATAAATTTTAACACATCTTTCAATATCCAACATCATTGGACTAGCAAGCAACCAAACATAACAATATAGATGCAAGATATTTAAACTCAATGGTTAGTCCTCACCATTTAGTATCCAATAATCATATGAAAAATTCTTAATTGAAATTTTTTAGAAGGATATAGATCCTAAGGGAATCAAGTCTCAAATCAATAAGTGGTTCGCATTTCAAGTTAAACTCATCACAAGGGTTCCCAAAATTTTAATAGGTACCACTCACCTTATCACAAAATGTATATCATAAATATACAATGAGACAAAAGAAAAACTCACCCAACCCCCCTAATATTCTCTAAGGAGACTACCATTTACCTTTAACCACTAAGCTCTCACTAAACCTAAACATAAATATTATCATTGAAGTAGAGGAAATATCACTAGGAACACAAGGGATTAGGGAGGGTCCTCATAGGCCACATCCAACGCCACTATTCACAACCAATCTAATATGAACCCAGTTCCATAATAAAATAGTTAACATAACTCAACCTAACTAACACTACTTGTACAATATTAACAAAAATATTAGCACTTATAAGAGCTAGTACAATCTATTTCAACTAGATAATTTTCTCTTACTATGACTAGGCTCATTATCAAGAATAAAAATTATAGGTCAATGGCTATACAATAAACTAAATTCTCTTTCATAGGTAGTGTATTTTCAAATGAAAACAAGCCTAATAATTTAACAAGGTAAAAATAAGTGATAATTACAACTAACCAAATACATATAGTGGTGTCAAATGTTAAAAGGAAAACTTTTGGTCATAAAAAAATAGATGAATAAATATTTATCTAATTATCAACCTAACTTAGGATTTCATGACCTACATGTTGGTAACTACATAATATAACATCAATGGTATCAACAAGTATATGAAATTAGAACAATCTTTAGTGATATCTACCTACTTCTAATCACTAATGTATTTCAACTCTTGGCATACATATTTCAACTCCGCTTCCTTCACATATTTAGAATCTTTGACCATTCATCTACTTCATAGGTCATTACCGGTTTTGATATAAGGTATGAAAATAATTATAATCTATCACCAAGTTAGTGTAATTATAATTTCATTTTTTTCAAATAAAATTCATAATGTGAAGTGAGAATCAAGTTTGAAGACCACTAGAACAAAATACATATGGAGCTACAATATATTATTGAAGGTACTTCTAAATTTTCTATTCATGGATTCTTGGAAGAGAAATATTTAAAAATAAATGAAAATTATATTTCTTATTTTTATTTGTATGGGTTAACTTAAGAATGATCTTATAATTTGCAGTGTATGAGACTTACAATAAAATGAAAGATCCTATAAGTGGCTTTTACCTAGTTCAAACTTTTGCAAAATGCACTAGTATAACTTTTAGGCTTCCTTAGGTAGTGAGTGATGTGTGAGAGAGTATGGTTCTCCAAAAATAGTGTAATCTCATCCAATTTTCATTGATAAAATTCATCAGTAATGCATTTATAGGCTTCATTCCCTTTGCTAATCTTGAAAAATGTTTTTCAAAATTTATCCATAATGCATTTACAGGATACAATTACAGAGAGAACTTGAATGATTTATTCTTTGGTGGTCTTAAGGATCACATTCGACATGAGGTACACATGTTTCATCCTAGCTCTATAAATGAGTATTTTATCTTAGCACGTAGGGTAGAGGAGAATTATGTGATTCCCAAGAAGCAAGGGGATACGATGACAAGAGGGAAAGGATATTCAACACATTATCTTCCTCAACCTACTAGGTTGTCTCCACAAAAAATTGAGGAGAAAAGAGAATAAAGGGTTATATTTCAATTGTGATAGCAAATACAGTCGAGGACATAAATGTAGTGAAAAAAAATTCAATATTGAAGGTCCAGGTGAGGAAGAAGAGGAACCCATATTAGATGATGAAAGGGAGTCAAATGAGGAATCATATGATTCTCAACCAATTATTTCTTGTCATGCACTCTTAGGTTTTAGTGCTCCAAAAACTCTCAATGTAGTGGGTTTCTTAAAGAATCAAAAAGTAATAGTATTGATCGACTCAGGTAGTACTCATAATTTCATTAACAAAAGGTTGGCTACTTGTCTAAATTGTTTTATATATCCAGCTTGAGTTTGAGGTTTTGATTGCAGATGGTGGTACATTTAGTTGTTCTAGGAAGTGCCATAGCATTAAATTATCCATGAGAGATTATCACCTTGATAGACCAATGTATGTGATATCCATGGGGGCATCAAATATTGTTTTGGGAGTACAATGGCTTACTACTTTAGGAACAATTGAGATGAACTTCCAAGAACTATTCATGAGGTTTCAATCAAAAGGAAAGATAGTAGAGATAAGAGGATTGAAGGAAAGGTCTCCAGAAATGGTAAGACCTCATCAAATGAAAAAGTTTCTTAAGAAAGGATTTGATGGATTTGTGGCCCAATTATGTTCATTAGAAGTCTCTCCATCTAAGGCTCCCACCGATCGAGATTTACATGCAATAATTTATTGTCACTCAGTGATTTTTGTAGATATTCCTAAAAGGACTTCCTCCTAAGATGGATCATGATCATGCCATATAACTAGTTCTAGGGAGCCATCCACCTAACATCAAGCCTTATAGGTACCCACATATACAAAAAAGTGAGATAGAAAAATTTGTTGAGAAAATGCTAGAGGCAAAAATTATTAGGATTAGCCAAAGTACTTACTCCTAGCTTGTGGTGATGGTATGTAAAAAGGATGAAACTTGGTGCATGTGTCTAGACTATAAAGTGCTCAACATGTACACCATTAAAGATAAGTTTCCTATTCTAGTCATTGATGACTTGCTAGATGAATTAAATGGAGCTATGTATTTTACCAAGTTATATCTTAGATTTGGTTATCACCAAATTTAGACTAAGGAAGAAGATATTTGTAATACAACATTTCAAACCCATGAGGGTCATTATTAGTTTTCGGTGATGCCATTTGGTCTAACCAATGCACCATCTACATTTCAAAGTTTGATGAATTCCATTTTTAAGAAATTCTTGAGGAAGTTTGTATTAGTGTTCTTTGATGATATATTGATTTATAGAAAGGAATGGGAAGAACACTTGCAACATGTAGATCAAACATTACAAATACTCAAAGATCATCAACTCTATGCTAAGCCATCCAAGTGTGCTTTTGGTCTTAATTAGGTGGAGTATTTGGGAAACATAGTTTCACATGAAGGAGTAAAGGTGGATGCTAACAAAATTAAGGTTATAATGGAATGGCCTATTCCAAAAACCACTAAGAAATTGAGGGTTTTTTTGGGATTGACGGGATACTATAGAAGATTTATGAAGAATTATGGTTGTATAGCAACTCTTGTCACAAAATTATTGAAGAAGGATTCTTTTCATTGGAATGAGTTCGTTGTTGCATCATTTGAGAGATTGAAGGAGGTTGTGTAATACTCCAGTGATTTCCATTCCAGACTTCACCAAGGACTTTATTGTGGAATGTGATGGTTTAGGAAATGGTATAGGAGCAGTACTCATGTAGGAGGGTTGACCAATTTCTTTAGAGAGTAATCAATTAAAGAGGAAGAATCAACTCAAGTCTAAATTTATGAGAAGGAAATACTAGCATTTATTCATGAAATTAAACAATGGAGGCCTTATCTAATGGGTAGACACTTCAAGGTTAAGACATATCATGATAACCTAAAATATTTTTCAAAATAAAGATTATATTTTGAAGAGCAACAAAAATGGGTGACTAAGATGTTGGGATATGACTTTGAGATTGTATATAAGAAATGGAAGGAAAATATTATGGTAGATTCACTTTCTAGGAAGGATGAGAAAGATGAACCCTTATTGTGTGCCCTTTCAATATTACAAGAAAATTGGGTAGAAGAATCCAAAGCCGAGTGGAAAAATGATGTTGCGACTAGTAATCTCATCCAACAATTAAAGAGTGATCCTAGTAGTTCAGATAAGTTTTATTAGAAGGGAGATACTCTTTGGTATAAAGAGTGTTTGGATCTCTACAAGAGTTCCACTCTTAAACACAAGATTCTCATATAATTTCATGAGTCTCCAGTTGGCAGTCATTCAATATTTTAGAAGAGATATCATCAGGTTAAGAAATATTTTTTTGGGAAGGGCTAAAAGGTGATGCTTAAAAGTTTGTGGCTGAATGTTTAGTTTGTAAAAGGAATAAAGGGGAGATAATTAAGACACCGGGTCTCTTGTAACCCTTATCTATTCCTATCCAACATTGGGAAGAGGTATCCATGGACTTCATTACAAGGCATCCCAAATCTAAAGTTCATAATTCCATATGGTAGTAGTTGACGACCTCACTAAATATACACATTTCATTGCATTATCACATCCTTTTATAGCAAGTGCAGTGGAAAAATACTTTTTGGAGAATATACAAAATCTACATGGTACACCTAAGGTTATTGTTAGTGATCATGATCCTATCTTCACTAATCACTTTTGGAAAGATTTATTCTCATGTTTGGGTACTCATTGGCTCATAGCTCTTCATACCACCCTCAATTAGATGGGAAAATTAAGGTTGTTAATAAGTGTTTGGAAGGATATGTATTTTGTTTCACTTCACATAAATAGTCTCAATGGGTAGATTGGCTACCACTACCAAAATGGTGGTATAACACTTCTTTTCATAACTCATAAAAAATGTTTCCGTTTTTGGCACTCTATGTATATCATCCTCCTTCCATCACATCATCATTAAAGGTATCACCAATAGTTCAAGTAGTAGAGGACCACTTGCTTCATCAACAATAGGTACTTTTAGGACTCAAGGAGAGTTTAGCTATGGTACAAAATTGAATGAAGCAGCAGGGCGGGTGCATAAAGATGGGTAGCCAATTTTTGTTCAACTTTTTAAAAAAGTTTTGAAAACTCATAACACGAGTGTGTTATAACATGCTCGTGTTATGGATTGGTGTATCAAGCCTGAGGCTCGGACACAATGCGCCCATAACACAAGTGCATCATAACATGCTCATGTTATGACCTATTAAAAAAAAAAAAACAAATAAAATTCATTCTTGCACTTGACTGTGTTTTTTTTCTTGCCCACAACCAAAACCCCAATTTTTCACACTCATGTTCTAGGAGGAGGTAATTTGCAAAATTATTCATCCATAGTTGTTGTGTAATCAGGAGGCTTCTGCCACGTTGATAAGGAGGTCTGAGAGGTAAGGATTGTTTATTTATTTATTTTGAATTTGTTAGTTTTAGGTTGTTTTTTATATTTATTTTTTGAATTTGTAGGAGATGTTAATCAACCTGCAAACCCTCCTCAAAATCCTCAAGAAGCACATCAACAACAAGAGGAAAAAAATCCTCAAGTTAATCAACCACAACCTCAATCTCCTCCACCAATCCCTTAGCATCCTCCTGGAACTCAACAAAACTTAATGAGTGAAATTGAGAACAATAAAAAACAAATTGAGGATTTAATCAGGAGGTTGAATGATCCAAACGGTTCAGTGCAGAAATAATAACCTTAGAAACTTCATTGAAAGAAATGTTAAAAGATGTAGATTCCATCAACAAACAATTAATTGGTTGGAAAGATAGGAGGCAGGTGGCTAGGGATTATTACCAAGATAAATTATCATATAAAGATGTAAAAGATTTTAAAAATAAAAAAGGTGATTTGTGCTCATTATTCACTGACCCACGGTGAAATGCAAATCTTACCCTCAATGCAAAGAGGTTTCCTATTCATTGGTGCCACCAACAATAGACTAGGAATTTTTTTTGGGATAGGTGGTACATGGTTTTTGATGACCCACCATGCAACAATTGTGAAGTCCCTCAGTATTTCCTTAGGAAACTATAATGCGAGTTCATCTTGAACAAAATCCCAAATTATTTTGATATGAGGGACTTCCAGGGGAGAGGTGGGGGGTTAGTTCAAGATAAACCCGATGTACAACAAGATCCTACGCGACAAGGGAGATGACCTCTCGCTAAGCCGCCTCATGAGAACATCGTCATCCCTTCCATCGCAAAGGAGATTTCCAACGTAGAGACTTTGCAGGCCATCAACTCTTTGACCCAAAGTGTCATCCAGCATGCCAACCCTATTCTACAGTGTTATCCAAGGGAGTCTTCAAGTGGTGGGCTTTGATCCCATTTGTGTCAATATTGTGGGGTGAATTGTTCATATGACCCCACCGACACTCAGGAGGTTGCTACACAAGATCCGTCTGCATCTATGGAGATGGAAAGGGTAGCTGACATTTTTCATGAGGCCTATGGCATTGATACTTGGGTAAAAGTTAGCATGTTCATTGAATTTAATTTATTAAATTTTGATTTTGAAATGAAAGATTAACAAATTTAGTTTATAATTTTAATAAAATTGTAGGGTCACATTGTTGATACTGGATACATCAGCCCTACAGCTACTTATTTCTCTATTGCGCCTACCATTGAGGTATGTAACTAGTAAATAATTATAAATTTATCACATGTTAATAGAATTGTTTTATGAATGGTATTTTAATATGTGATTTTGGATTTTGAATAGGCTAATATTGGAGGTTTCGAGGGAACACCTCCCAGTTCCAGTGGATTTAGTCAAACCTACACATAGGTAATAGAATAAAGAGTTTAATTAATGAATTATACTTAATAGATTTGCGCAGTTTATATTCATATCGTTGATTACGTTGCATTGCACATCTTTCAAACTGAAAAAATTACTTCACATTCCATAACTAATAACTAGATGTTGATAGATGGAAAAAATTCAACTACAATATAGTTGTTTAGAAAGTCAACATAAAAAGTGATGCAATTACTTCACATAGCATAAGTAATAAGTCTAGGAGCAACTTCCAATTGCATTTGTTTTTCATGGCATTCCATGAGACCACTTTTTACTAAGGAATCTTTTCAAACAGTTCACTGCCTTGTCTATGCTATGGATGCTTGGAAGGAATATATAAAAGAATAATAGTAAGCAACAACATAGACAAGGAAATGAGTTGTTTGAAAAAATTTCCTCAAAGAAATGCGGTCTCATGGTGATGTCCATCACCATGAGACCCAATTTCTTTGAGACACTTTTTCAAACAACTCATCACCTTTTCTATGCTACCACATTTTCCATACATGTCTACCAAAAAAATTTATCAAATAGTTCATTTCCTCACTGTTATGGCTAAAAGCTTAAAAAAGGTGCTTTCAAACAAACTATGGATGCTTGGAAAAAATCTATCAAAGCATAATAGTAATCAATAGAATAGACAAGGTAGTTAGTAGTTTGAAAAAATGCCTTGAAGAAATGTGGTCTCATGGTGATGGAATGCCATTCCATCACCATGAGACTACATTTCTTCAAGGCATTTCTTCAAACAACTCACCACCTTTTCTATGATACCACATTTTCCATACATGTGTACCAAATAATTTTATCAAACTACTCACTTCCTTGCTGCTATGGCTAAAATCCAAAAATAGGTGCTTTCCAACAAACTATGGATGCTTGGAAAAATTTCTATCAAAGCATAATAGTAGTCAATAATACCATAGAGAAGGTAATGAATTGTTTGAAAAAATGCCTGAAAGTAATGCAGTTTTATGGTGATGGAATGCCATGATGTGCATTTTTTTGTAATGGCATTCCATCACCATGAGACCCCATTTCTTTGAGGAATTTTTTCAAACTGTTCACTGCCTTCTATATGCCACCATAGTTATCATACATGTCTACAAAATCATTTTATCAAACAGTTCATCGGCTTGCTACTATGGGTAAAAGCCTAAAAGCATGTGCTTTCAAACAAGATATGGATAGGGAAAATAGTAAGCATGATAGGAAAAAATATATAGTTTAATAAGTACTCAATTTTTTTTTCATTATCTCATACATTATAAGTCATGATGTTGATCACTATTGTAGTTTTCATGATTGAATAATTTGTTGTTTTATTTTCAGATGTTGCAAGCGGAAAAATCTATGAATGTTTAGATGGCAATGGACATTGGTGTTTCATCTACTATAGAATCCTCAATGGCTTTGACATGGGAGGTATGAGGAAAATTACTAAATTTCAATTTACATTCATTGTTATAGATGTTATTTAGTGAAAAATCAAACTATTATTGATTCATAGTTTAATTTCTATTTGGATGGTTTATACAGGGCTTCAACACACCTCATCATGGGAATTCGAATATTTCTCTCATGGAGAGTGATCATTAGATGGTGGTAAGTTATTATTTTTTTAAATATATCATTTTTTAAAATGTAATTTCTATATATTAATGTCTTTACTTCTTATTGTAATAGATAAGACTTCACCAAGAACTAAACACTAGGAGGAGCACCAAGAGCACTCCTCAACTGTAGCATAAACGAGTGATAGACATATCACCATCCAATCGACAAGCAAAGGGAAAGAGCTTATTTTGAGAGCTTGGAGAGTGATGACTTTTGATTCCAAAGCCCTTTGTTGTACGCCTATATGCCTTTTTTGTACATATTTTGTATTGGATATATTTGATATTGTATGCCTATATGGCATTCTCGTAAGCCTATATGGATATTTTGTACCTATATTTTATACTTATATTGACATATATTGATGTATTCCTACATGGATATTGGTTAATACAAAACTATATTATCGATGGTGTCCATACTTTCATTATAAATCCATGGTTCAATAGATATGAGTTACGTGTATTTGAGTGTATGATTTACAACTTATGTATATACTTTGTGACTTACATGTATTCCACCGTATACTTTGCAACTTACATTTTTTCATGTGTGTACCTTGTATTCATGCATATACTTTGTATTAATTTGCATACTATGTTTTGTGTGTATACTTCAAGGCTTACATGTTTTTGAGTACTTGTGCTTCCCTTATTCACATGTATACTTATTAATTGGTTAGCCCTAGCATTGATCATTGTTGTCCTTCATGGTTTGTCTTGAATATTAATTGATTGATGCTAAACAACTTCAATATTTCAAGGAATACTAGTAGAGCTACAAATTCCAAAATTGTACAAATTGAAAAGAAAAGATTAACTGTAAATAAATGCACTAATTATTAACTTGATAATTGATTAAGAATGAGTATAAAATATATCAAGAGATGAGCCTTCTAGAATGGAAACTACCAACTAGAAAATAGGCAAAACATTCATAATACTTTGAAAGTAATAATCCACCCAAAATTGCAACAGGAGATAACTAATGTAGAGCAAGGAGGCCTTCAATTACCAATCACAAATTCAATTGATTTCAACAAGCCTTCAATCTACAAAACCATAACTAGGGTGATTCCCTTCACAACTTCACTATTTGCCTTATAGGTCTGCAAGCCTAGTTTCTTGGACCTATCTCACAACTCCACTCTCAAACCCATTAACCAATTATATTTTCAGACACCCTTTAAGGCATACCAAAATATATCTCAAAAGCTCATATAACTCTTTTAGAAAAAATCCCTTAAACTAATGCTTTTGCGTTGTCCCCTTAAGCCAAATAGGCCTAATTTACAAAACAAATCTCTTCTAAACAATTTTCCAACCCCAAATACCTATGGAAAGTCATTTACTAGTCTATAAATCCACCAAATATACAACTTTTAGCTAGTGAACCACTCACTAAGTCCTCTTTATACAAAACCATCAATTTTAGCAAGTTACAAAGGGGTTTACTAAAACTCCCACTTCCCAACATCTTTACACTTCACCAATGCATCAAACATGTTTTAAATCGCCTGTGCATGCTTAATCTATCACCAAATTTTTTTGTCCCAAGAGTTTCCCTTAGGTACCCACCTTTAACCATCAAATTTCACTTAAAAGATTCAAATTTGACAACTAGGGCATCATGCCCAAAACCCTAAATGACCTCTCTTAATCCCAAAACCATTTAATCAACTAAATTCTACCATATTGGGCCCATTCCACTCAGCTACAAGAGTTACAGTTAGTGAATGGGCCATAATCATATTTTTATGTCTTCAAAACCTTAAAAGTGGAGTTTTAGACCTGCCTACAAGGAAAACTCAATAAAATTCTACAACCCTAATTGGAAAGCCTCAAACTCAATCAAAATGATAGATATGACACTAAAAAAACAATTCAAATCAATTTGGAGTCATTTTTTCACTTTGGACCCTTAAGGGATTGAGTCGGTTGAACGTAGCTTAGAGTGATTCTGCATGTTTAGGTGCAAAGGAGGACCATGCCTAGTGTAAACATACATATCGGGATGTATTGGAGTAGTTTGTTTGGTCACATGAGTTGTAAAATGAAAGTTGCACCACTTTGCAACTTTACACTGCTTGTATTTAACACTTTTTCCATCAAGTGAAAATTGGACACCACATAAAATGACTCTAAGAAAATGAAAATAAAAAAAGGTTGTTATAGAGGGGCACAATGCGATCCCATAGGATCGGATGAGAAGTTTCTAAGTGTCATAGTATTTGAGTAACATCATGCTGAAGTTTGCAACTATTTTGCACTTTGGACTCTTAAGGGATCGATTTGGTTGAATGTAGTTCAGAGTGATTCCGCATGTTTGGGTGTGAAAGAGGATCATTCATAACATAAAAATACCTATTTAGACATGTTGGAATAGTCTATTTGGTCACACGAGTTACAGAACAAAATTTGCACCACTTTGCAACTTTACATTGCTTGCATTTGACATTTTTTTCATCAAGTGAAAACTTGACACCACAAGAAAATGACTCTGAGATAACAAAAACCAAAGAGGTTATTGTAGAGGGGCACAATATGATCCCATAAGATCAGACGAGAAGTTTCTAAGCATCACATTATCTGAGTAACAACATGCTAAAGTTTGCGGCCATTTTGCACTTTGGACTCTTAAGGGATTGATCTGGTTGAACGTAGCTCAGATTGATTCCACATGTTTGTGTGTGA
The DNA here is from genome assembly GCA_007258455.2 of Sequoia sempervirens. Taxonomy (NCBI): domain Eukaryota; kingdom Viridiplantae; phylum Streptophyta; class Pinopsida; order Cupressales; family Cupressaceae; genus Sequoia; species Sequoia sempervirens. The sequence goes on from VDFB02000003.1 coordinate 607,829,711, forward strand.
ACGAGGACCATGCCTAGTGTAAAAATACCTATTCAGATGTATTGGAATGGTTTGTTTGGTCACATGAGTTGCAGAATGAAAGTTGCACCACTTTGCAACTTTCAACTACTTGCATTTGACAACTTTTTCCCCAAGTGAAAATTCACCACCACGAGAAAATACTTCTAAGATAGTGAAAACTAAGAGAATTTATTGTAGAGGGTCCCAACATGATCCCATAGAATTAGACGAGAAGTTTACAACATGCTAAAATTTGCAACCATTTTGCACTTTGGACTCTTAAGAGATTGATCCGATTGAATTTAGCGCAGAGTGATTTCGTGTGTTTGGGTATGAAAGAGGACCATTCCTAGCGTAAAAATACCTATTCAAACACATTGGAATAGTTCGTTTGGTCACACGAATTGCAGAATGAAAGTTGTACCACTTTGCAACTTTCAACTACTTGCATTTGACAACTTTTTCTCCAAGTGAAAATTTGTCACCATGGAAAAATTTCTTCGAGATAATGAAAATTGAGAGAGGTTATTGTATAGGGGCATAATTTGATCCCATAGGACTAGATGAGAAGTTTCTAAGCATCACAGTATCTGAATAACAACATGTTGAAGGTTGCAGCCATTCTGCACTTTGGACTCTTAAGGGATTGATCTAGTTGAACGTAGCTCAAAGAAATTTCGTGTGTTTGGGTGCAAAAGAGGACCATTCCTAGTGTAAAAATACCTATTCAAATGCATTGGAATAGTCTGTTTAGTCGCATGAGTTGTAGAATGAAAGTTGCACCACTTTGCAACTTTCAACTACTTGCATTTGACAACTTTTTTCCCAAATAAAAATTCACCACCATGGGAAATTACCTCTGAGATAGCAAAAACTGAGAGAGGTTATTGTAGAGGGGCCCAATATGATCCCATAGGATTAGACAAGAAGTTTCTAAGTGTCACAATATTCGAGTAACAGTGTGTTGAAGTTTGCATCCATTTTGTGCTTTGGACTCTTAAGGGATCAATCCGGTTGAATGTAGCTCAAAGCGATTCTGCATGTTTGGGTGTGAAAAAAGACCATTCCCAGTGTAAAAATACCTATTTAGATGTGTTGGAATAGTCTGTTTGGTCACATGAGTTGCAAAATGAAAGTTGCACCACTTTGCAACTTTGCACTGTTGGCATTTGACACTTTTTCCATCAAGTGAAAATTGGACACCACGGGAAAACCACTTCGAGATAAAAAAAATTGAGAGAGGTTATTGTAGAGGGGCCCAACATGATCTCGTAAGCTCAGACAAATATTTTATAAGCACCATAATTTCTGAATAATAGTCCGTCAAAGATTTTTTTATCATTTTTCACTTTGGATGCTTAAGGGATCGAGCCGGTTGAACATAGCTTGAAGCGATTCCGCATGTTTGGGTGTGAAAAAGGACTATTCCTAGCATAAATCAACAACTTTTGATCAAATAATCATTTCCTATGACACCAAAATATAAAACCCTCACTTTATGCCATTCTAAAGGGGTTTATTAAAAAACGTTGTTCTAGACTTCTATACAACCAACCAAGGCCTCAAACACCTTTAATTATGTTTGTATATGCTTGAAGGTTCATCAAAATCTACTGCCCCCAAGAATTTCTACAACTTCCCTGTAACGCTCAAAAATTGATGTTCATTTAGCCACACAATTTACCAAACTTAGTACATTCCAAGGATAATAAGAGTAAAAGATACACTTTGCATAATTGCTCAAAAGGAAAAAAAAATTCAGAATATATATTTCCGTTCCATGTATGCAGATCAAATAAATTTAATTAACAACAAGGATCATTGCAATGATACATATATGATTGCCAATCGCATGTCAATGAGTTTCCATAAGTTTGCTCAAGTTTTCAATTACATCACTAACTTTCAATTAGTACATCTATTTCAATGTTACATCAAATCTTTCTTTTCAATACATCTATTTCAATGTTACAATACTGAATTGCAAATAAAATTACATTTACAAGTGGGCTTTACTAGCCATTCCAAATAATTCATTATTACATTTATAACAAATAAATCTCTAAAACTCAACCGCCGTGACACCTCTGGTCTTCTTGCAAGTTGGGCCAATAGTGTGATTAAGGCGCCTTTTCCGCCCAACCACGAAGTAAAATACTTCCCCAGGTTTCTTCCTATCTCGAAGAAATTCCTGGCCCTGCATGAGGAGCCTAGCAACCTGAAACAACAATGCAGGAGGGAACTCTCGATGCAAGCCTGATGCCTATATGCATTCCTAACATGAGAAACACATATTTCTTGCAAACAGGAGGTGGCAGAGACCTATATTCATTTAGTTCTAGGCTTTTAATTCCATCTATTTCAATGGTTCAAGTGCTTGTCCAAGCAAAAATAAATTAAATGATAGTTTTAGAAAAGGTAAAACTATCATCTCTGTGGGTCCACCTTCGGCATCCTATCCCGAAAGTTTCTCAAAATAAAGTAAATAATGCATTTTTCGTCTAATTTCACATTCAATTTTTACACATTTCTAACTTCAAAGAAATTTCATCATTTTCCAAGGTTTTCACGAAGTTTGACAAAATAGCTTTCAAGCATGCATTCAGTAAATAAAGTTTCCTTGTACAATTTTCAATTGATTTTACCATGCAAAATAAATTCAGTTCCAATTCTATTTTCTAAATTAATTTTGATCTCAACAAATAGTTATGCTAGTTTCCAACCAAAAGAAAATTACTCTTTTCATAAAGCTCACTAATTTTGATTGTGTTATAAATATCCTACATTTGCTAAGAAGTTTTCTAATTTCAGCTGTAACCATAGTCTTATGTGAATTCACTAAGTTCAAATATGATATATGAAGTTTCTCACAATGCACTGATATTCAGAAAAGAATAGACAGTTTGAGAAAAAGAAAAACAAAATAGATAACCATATTCATGTACAAAAACAAGTTTGCTTTTCAACTCAAGGTTATATGTATGAATTTATGCTACATTTTCAGAGTTTCAACTTGAGATATAAGAATTTATTGTACAGATTTTCTTTTACCTCTGCTGTGTTTTCTGTATAGTTTCATTGCCAAATGGTAATGTTTTATGTAGGAATACAATGATTTTTCTATATTTACGCTAGGTACATATAAATATTTATATTAATATATATATATATATATATATATTGGTATATATATGTAGTTAAAACAAAGTTTATTCGTCACACAAGCTATCCAATACTAATAACACAGTTCAATGCACATAGTAATATAACTGACATTGTTTTCAAAAGCATATGCCTCTCCCCATATGGGGAGGTGCTGCCTATGGAAGGCAGCGCCTACTCCATAGGTCGCGGCCTGTGGAGGGGACGCTGTCTCCCACAGTGCAACCCTTCCCATAAGGGGAGGGCACGGTTAGGGTGACACCCGCCCCCCCCTCACACACACAATAATAATAATAAACAAATGAAACACAGTTTGTGGGATTACCAAATAAAATGAAACCTTCACAATCCCGAATCTGATTACTGCAAAAATTGCATAGATTTCATAATGTGTAAATATATATATATATATATATATATATATATATATATATATATGTTCAAGTATATATATATGCTCATGCATAATTATAGTATGTATATATATTTTAACATGTATATACATATTTATATAAAAATAAAACCACCATTCAAGTACAAGTTCCATTAAGAGACTTTTCCAGAATAATCAATTTTTTTGAAGAAGAAACAAAGAGCGAAACTATTTTAAAAATTTATGAAAGATTTTGAAAATAAAGTACAAACCTCTTTGCGTTGTTTTGCTCAACAAACTCAGCAAGCATAGAAGTTTTCTCAAACAACTCTTTACATTCACAACAAATTTCTTTCAATACATACCAAAGGATAGATTATTTTCTTAATTTCACAGTTTTGCAAACAAATCTAACACTTGGCATTCAATTTCTTCAGTAATAATTCATTTTCATTTAAGATTTGTGGAAAAGAAGTATGAAAAACCTAGAATTTTATGCTTCTAGTTGAAGATTGGAGATGCCCTTCGGACAGCTTCTTTCCTTTGCCCCTATTCAATCAGGTTTTTCTGAGCAAGCTTCTCCTCTTTCCTGCTTTCCAGCTGCTTATCCCAGCTCTTTATTTTTCCTTTTGTCCTCCAAGGAACAATTCTCAACACACTAATTTTAAAGGCTTAGCATCTTATTGGCATCCATTAAAGCAAAGATGACAGAGCTTATTTTCCAGAGAGTTTTTCAAGAACCATTACCTTCTCGGGAACCCCTTTCCTATTTAAAATTTCTTTTCCATTTCAATTTTCTACCCTAATCTTGAAATGTATTTTAAAATTAATAATTTTTTTCAATTTGCTTGCATGTAAATCCTATTTCAAAAATATTTACTCAAAAATATAAATAAATATCTTAAAACTTTAATGTTTAACTAATAAACTCCAAGTTTAACACAAAGTAAAAGAATAGTAGCATGCATAATTATTTAAATCAAGAATCCATAATTAACTTTTAATTAATGCTCAATCCTTTATTTTACCGTGCTTTATTCTATTTAATTTACTATTTATTATTTAATTTGCAAATAATTTAAAACAAACACACATAAATTAGACATTCCTAAATGTAGTCTATGTGAAACTAAGTGTGTGTGTGTGATCGAGAGGTCTTCCTGGTTTGTCCTGTCAAGAAGCTAATCACCTCTCCTTAATCACACCCTTGGTCTTCGACTTCCTGCAAATCAAGTGCACTCAGGTACACAACAATAATTGAATTAGTATCTTATTAAAATATAAATAAAGCAATGCATTACATTAATTAAAATGCCTCTACTCTATTTTGCTTCATTTCCAAAATAAAACTTATTCAATACTTTTCAACTTTTCATAATTTAAAATAAACACTTTCATTTATGACACACCCAAAACATCATCATCATATTAATCATTAATCTACCAGGCACAATAAAACATGTGATAAATCCATACAAAGCCAAAAGTACTCTACATCAGGATTGAGACGTGACATCCTTCCCCACTAGGAAGAGACATCGTCTCGATGTCTTATTACAAACAACACAACAAAATCTGAAGCATCAGTGTATCATAAGTCTCTAAAAGTAAGAAAAGAAAAACATGCTAATATCTCAAATGAGGAAAAGCTCTATCAATGTCCTCAGCATTCTCCCAGGTGGCATTATCCTCTAAGTATTGGTCCCACTAGACCCTATATTGCATAATGCCCCTGCTCCACAACTTAACATTGTGCTCTTCTAGTATCCTGATGGGCTCCACCTGCATCACTCCTGGGTCTTGTACCTACAACGCATGCCAGTCAAAAATATGAGCTACATCTGGATGGTAGGGCTTAAGCACCGAAACATGAAAAACATTATGGATCCGGGATAGAGCTTGTGGCAGAGCTAGCATGTAACCAACCAGATTAATCACCTCCAAGACATCAAAAGGTCCAACAAACCTAGGGGAAAGCTTTGAGTTCTTTTTGAAAGAGATTGAACTCTTAGGCAGTCGAACTCTCAAAAGGACCTTGTCTCCTATAGAGAATTGTCTAAAAGTTATATTCTTATCTGCAAGACTCTTCTGTCGATCTGAAACTTGCTTAAGCTTTTCTTTGATAAGCTTCATCTAGTCTTCCATTTCCCTCAACATTTCAGGACCAATCACAATCATGTCCTCAACCCTGTCCCAACTCATGGGTGTTTGAAATTTTTGTCCATAAAGAGCCTTGAATGGTGCCATACCCAAAGAGGCGTGGTAGGAGTTGTTGTAAGCAAACTCCACCAAAGGAAAATACTCCTCCCATATGTGTTGCTGCTCCATACAATACATTTGGAGGAGATCCTCCACAATTTGGTTCACCCTCTCAGTCTGACCATTTATCTGAGGATGATATGCTGAACTGAAATTTAATTTAGTTCCCAGGGAAGAATTTACAATAATCCAAAATATGGAATTCATCCAAGTGTCACTCTCTGAAATGATCACCTCTGGCACTCCATGCAGTCAGAAGATTTCCTGAACAAATTTCCTTGCAAAAATCATTGAACCATCCTTGAGGTTCCCAGGAATGAAATGGGATACCTTAGTTAATTTATCCACCACGACTAGGATGGTATCATGTCGACTCCTAGACATCGGCAATCCCTAAATAAAATCCATCATTATCACATGCCACTTATACTCTGGCACTCTGTGGATATAAAAGTCTCGCGGATGGACATGCTCAACCTTAACTCGTTGGCAGTCCAAACATTAGGCAATAAATGCAATAACATCTCTTTTGAGTCTCGACCAGAAATATAGAGGCTTGAGTCCCTCAACCATTTTAGTCACACCAGGGTGTCCTAAGTAAGGCGCGTTATGGAATTCCTCTAGCACCAACTCTCTTAACCCTACAGAGTTAGGAATGTACATGCGATCCTGGAACCTCAAGAGTCCATCAGACTCAAATACATAGCTTGTAAATCTGTGATCTGAAGGATCCTGCTCTATGGCTTGTTTCACCCTTTCATACTGCTCATCCTCAGGTAAAGCCTAAACCACCTGTTCTCTGAAGCTAGATTTTATGGTAACCATGGCTGCTAAATGTCTTCTCCTACTCAAGGCATCTCTACCCTATTTTCCTTCCCTTTAATGTACTCAATGCCAAAATCATATTCACTCAGAAATTCCAACCATCGCCTTTGATGAGCATTTAGGTTGGGTTGAGTAAAGATATATTGTAATCCAACATGATCAATTTTTAATTCAAAAGGTTTACCCAAGAGATAGTGTCTCCACATCTGAAGGGCATGAACAATGGCTGCCAACTCTAAATCATGTGGTGCATAATTTAACTCATGTTGTTTCAACTTTCTTGATTCATATGCCACCACTTGTCCTTCCTGCATGAGGATAGCTCCTACCCCCTCTCCTGATGCATCAGTGATTACCGTAAAATGACCATTCGGATCAGGCACAAGTAGAATAGGTGTAGAAGTGAGCTTCTATTTTAGCAACTGAAAAGCTTTCTCACACCTGTCACTCCATTCAAATTTCTTTCCCTTCTTCTGGAGTGTAGTAATGGGTGTTGCTATTGTCAAGAACCCTTGCACAAATCTCCTGTAATACCTTGCAAGTCCCATAAAGCTTCAAACTTCTGAAATATTCTGCAGTGCTGGCCAATCTAAGATTGCCTTAATCTTATTTGGATCCATGACTATCCCTTCTATTGAAATAACATGTCCCAAATAATGCACCTCAGATTGGAAAAAGGTACATTTGGATATTTTCCCATATAAATTATGTTCTCTCAACCGCTGCAATACTATCCTCAAATGCTTCTCATGTTCTTCCTCTAACTTGGAATATATCAAGATATCATCAAGGAAGATCAAAACAAAGTTATCCAAGCAGTCCTAGAAAACACTATTCATCAAATTCATGAATGTTGCAGGGGCATTGGTTAACCCAAATGGAAGCACTGTGAATTCGTAGTGCCCGTACCTTGTCCTGAATGCAGTCTTATGAATATCTTCATCCTTTATCCTCAACTGATGATACCCCGATCTTAGATCTATTTTAGAGAATACTGTGGCATCTTTTAACTAGTCAAACAAATCATCAATATGGGGAATCATGTATTTATTCTTGATAGTAACCTTGTTAAGCATCCTGTAATCAATGCATAACCTCAAGGTCCCATCCTTCTTCTTCACAAATATGACAGGAGCTCCCTAAGGTGACACACTCGGTCTAATGAAACCTTGTTTCAACAATTCCTCCAATTGGGCTTTTAGCTCAAATAACTCCATTGTGTTCATCCTGTAGGGGGATTTGGATTGAGGTTCCGCACCCGGTATCAAGTCAATTGAAAATTCAAATACACACTTAGGCAGTAGCTCAACTAGCTCTTCAAGAAAAACATCCTCAAATTATTTTAGAATGGGATGATCATCAACTGATGATTTTGTCTCATCAAGGTCCTTGACCTTTATTGCATAAATAGTGCATCCCTTTCGACTTGCCTTCTTTAATTGCATGGTTGAAACTTGCCTAAGTTCTAGAGGCCTTTTTACACCACTAATCTCCACATGACTACCTTGATCATCAAGACACCTTATTGTTTTATCTTCACAATCCACAAGGGCCTTATGTTCAGAAAGCCAATTTATCCCTAAAATCACATCATAAGATCCCAATGGTGCTACATACAAATTGACTTGTGTTTTGAGATGAGGGAGTTCAAGTTCACTACAAAACAGGCATTGCTCTACCTTCCTCTCTACCTGGTTCCCATACTGAACTTTCCATGAATTTTCCATATAGCCCGGTCTAACTGATAATTTAGATATAACACGAGGATCCACAAAACTATCAGTGGCACTAGTATCAATCAAAATAGAAACATAAGTTCCAACAAGTTTACCCGAAAGTTGGATAGGAGTGGATTGATAATCTACTTGGTGATTGTCAACCGCCACATGGATATGATGTTGATTCCTGTTGTTCTGCCTATTAACCCTCTGAGGGCACACACTAGCCTAATGCTCACCACCACAAGTATAACAACCTCCATGAGGTGCCTTAGGCCTGTCAGAAAAATCTCTCCTGTTATTGTCATTCTTTTTATTAAAATTAGCCCTCTTGTTATTCCGGTTTCCATCATTACGGTTCTGAGGACTACCACCCCTTTTCAAATTTCTGATCTGCCTATTATTATTTTCCTGATTGCCCTGATTACTTTGATTGCCTTGATTATTATTTCCTTGGCGATTGCATGAGGAGCCTAGCAACCGGAAAAAACAACGTAGGAGGGAACTCTCGATGCAAGCTTGATGCCTCTATGCATTCCTAACATGAGAATCACATATTTCTTGCAAACAGGAGGTGGTAGAGACCTATATTCATTTAGTTCTAGGCTTTTAATTCCATCTATTTCAATGGTGCAAGTGCTTGTCCAAGCAAAAATAAATTAAATGATAGTTTTAGAAAAGGTAAAACTATCATCTCTGTGGGTCCACCTTCGGCATCCTATCTCGAAAGTTTCTCAAAATACAGTAAATAATGCATTTTTCATCGAATTTCACATTCAATTTTTACACATTTCTAACTTCAAATAAATTTCATCATTTTCCAAGGTTTTCACGAAGTTTGAAAAAATAGCTTTCAAGCATGCATTTAGTAAATAAAGTTTCCTTGTACAATTTTCAAGTGATTTTACCATGCAAAATAAATTCAGTTCCAATTCTATTTTCTAAATTAATTTTGATCTCAACAAATAGTTATGCTAGTTTCCAACCAAAAGAAAATTACTCTTTTCATAAAGCTCACTAATTTTGATTGTGTTATAAATATCCTACATTTGCTAAGAAGTTTTCTAATTTCAGCTGTAACCATAGTCTTATGTGAATTCACTAAGTTCAAATATGATATATGAAGTTTCTCACAATGCACCGATATTCAGAAAAGAGTAGACAGTTTGAGAAAAAGAAAAACAAAATAGATAAGCAGATTCATGTACAAAAACAAGTTTTCTTTTCAACTCAGAGTTATATGTATGAATTTATGCTACGTTTTCAGAGTTTCAACTTGAGATATAAGAATTTATTGTACATATTTTCTTTTACCTCTATTGTGTTTTTTATATAGTTCCATTGCCAAATGGTAATGTTTTCTGTAGGAATACAGTGATTTTTCTGTATTTATGCTAGGTACATATAAATATTTATATTAATATATATATATATATCTGTATGTATTTTATATATACTATTCATATAAATATATTATGTGTTCTACCACTGTCAAAGAGTACATTTTATGTGAGAAAATAATAAAACAAAATTTACAAAGGAAATCCAATTCTATGAATATATACTCATATATATATACATATATTGGGCTATATATATATATATATATATAGCTGGGCGTGCATATATATATATAGCTGGGTATATATATATACATAGCTGGGCGTGCATATATATATATATATTGGTATATATATGTAGTTAAAACAAAGTTTATTCGTCATAGGCTTTACCAACGCAAGCTATCTGATACTCATAATGCAGTTCAATGCATATAGTAATATAACTGACATTATTTTCAAAAGCATACGCCTCTCCCCATATGGGGAGGTGCTGCCTGTGGAAGGCAATGCCTCCTCCACAGGCTGCAGCCTATGGAGGGGATGATGTCTCCCATCGGACGGCCCTTCCCATAAGGGGAGGGCATGGCTCGGGTGACACCCCCCCCCCACACACACAATAATAATAATAATAAACCAATGAAACACAACTTGTGGGATTACCAAATAAAATGAAACCTTCAAAATCCTGAATCCGATTACTGCAAAAATTGCACAGATTTCATAATGTGTAAATATATATATATGCTCATGAAAAATTATAGTATGTATATATATTTTAACATGTACATACATATTTATATACAAAGAAAACCGCCATTCAAGTACAGGTTCCATTAAGAGACTTTTCCAAAATAATCAATTTTTCTAAAGAAGAAACAAAGAGTGAAACTATTTTAAAAATTTATGAAATATTTTGAAAATAAAGTACATACCTCTTTGAGTTATTTTTCTCAACAAACTCAGCAAGCATAGAATTTTTCTCAAACAACTCTTTACATTCACAACAAATTTCTTTCAATACATACCAAAGGATAGATGATTTTCTTAATTTCACAATTTTGCAAACAAATCCAACACTTGGCATTCAATTTATTTAGTAATAATTCATTTTCATTTAAGATTTGTGGAAAAGAAGTATGAAAAACCTGGAATTTTATGCTTCCAGCTGAAGATTAGAGATGCCCTTCAGACAGCTTCTTTCCTTTGCCCCTGTTCAATCTGGTTTTTCTGAGCAAGCTTCTCCTCTTTCCTGCTTTCCAGTTGCTTATCCCAGCTCTTTATTTTTCCTTCTATCCTCCAAGGAACAATTCTCAACACACCAATTTTAAAGGTTCAACATCTTCTTGGCAGCCATTAAAGCAAAGATGGCAGAGCTTATTTTCCATAGAGTTTTTCAAGAACCGTTACCTTATGGGGAACCCCTTTCCTATTTAAAATTTCTTTTCCATTTCAATTTTCTACCCTAATCTTGAAATGTATTTTAATATTAATAATGATTTTCAATTTTCTTGCATGTAAATCCTATTTCGAAAATATTTACTCAACAATATAAATAAATATCTTAAAACTTTAATGTTTAACTAATAAACTCCAATTTTAACACAAAGTAAAAGAATAGTAGCATGCATAATTATTTAAATCAAGAATCCATAATTAACTTTTAATTAACCCTCAATCCTTTATTTTACCATTATTTATTCTATTTAATTTACTATTTATTATTTAATTTGCAAATAATTTAAAACAAACACACATAAATTAGACATTCCTAAATGTAGTCTATATGAAACTAAGTGTGTGTGTGTGTGTGATCGAGAGGTCTTCCTGGTTTGTCCTGTCAAGAAGCTAACCACCTCTCCTTAATCACACCCTTGGTCTTCGACTTCCTGCAACTCAAGTGCACTTAGGCACACAACAATAATTGAATTAGTATCTTATTAAAATATAAATAAAGCAATGCATTACATTAATTAAAATGCCTCTACTCTATTTTGCTTCATTTCCAAAATAAAACTTATTCAATACTTTTCAACTTTTCATAATTTAAAATAAACACTTTCATTTATGACACGCCCAAAACATCATCATCATATTAATCATTAATCTACCAGGCACAATAAAACATGTAATAAATCCATACAAAGCCAAAAGTAATCTACATCAAGATTAAGACGTGACATCCTCCTCTAACCATCAAATTTCACTCAAAATACAATGTTTGACAATTAGGGCATCATGCCAAAGCACTCAACTCACCTTCCTTTCCCTTACAAAGCTTCAAAAACTTCAACATATTCCTTCTCATGCCAAATCAATCATCTCTGAATCTTTCCTAAGATATTCCATCAAAACCCAACATCTAAACTCCATTTTTAACCTAAAATTCACCCAATTTCCTCTAGAACAACAACCAAAAACATTCCTAAACATTTTCCCTACTCATAAATCTTATTGATACATCTAATCCTACCATTTTTGACTCATTCCACTAAGCCACAAAGAGAAAAAATAGGTGGAATGATTCATTTATTCATTTTTAGTCTTCAAACCCTTATGGTTCGCTGTACAGACCCACAGTCAATAATTTGACAATAAAATTCTTAAAACTCAATGAATTTCTTTCACTACAAAGCCAAAACATAGCTAACACCTATCTCTACCAATTGGAAAAGCTTTCAAGACATAATACTTTTGTACGACCAAGTATAATAGTCTGCAACAAAAAAATTCAATGAAACACACAGAATTACAAGAGAAATCAACGTATTTTTATTGTTTTTCCTTCACAAAAACCTCCAACAACCTCTTCCTTTGAGTTCCCAACATATTTAAACCTTAACCAACTTATGAAAATGGATCTAACTACCCTTTTAATTCCCATGACTGTTGGGATTCTTCAAGTTTACATATTTTTGCACTTTTTTCACATTGACAACTTTTCATTTTTTGCAATTTTACACCATTTTGACAAATATGTAACATGAACTCAAAAATGACCCCAAAACCAGCTAACTTGACTTATTACATTATAAATTGGTCTAATATGAAGTTATTCAATTTACAAAACTAAAAAAAAAACTAATTTAAGACTTCCATGAACCAAATTTGCTCAATAACCTTGGTGCCCCTACATCAAATTTCAATATTTGAGTAAATCTCATTACAATGCCTTAGGTATTCCATTCTCATAGATATTTTACAATGTCACTCATACATTTGAGATTATTTTATAATGTCTACATCATAGGTTCTCATGATGTTGTTAACTTCAAATGAGTAACTTGACTTCCCCTCGCTAAGCTTCACAAGCTCTTTTATAATGACTTCAAATCAAAATTGAGATTTGTCAAGATCATCAAAATAAGGATGTTGCATTTCCTTTTTGGCTGAGATTCTATTCGATGGCTCATAAATCAGCATTTTTTGCAAGGAGAGACTAATCAATTTTTAGTAGTCTACTTACAAATACACAAAGTTAAAGAAGAAAAAGAAAGAGCATCCAAAATAGAAATGAAATGAAAATAGATAGAAGACACTTAGAGATAACAAATCCACACCATTTGGTTCCAACTCAGGAATAACAAGGCATAAATCTTGATGCTTCCATTGAGGATAGGCATGCCAATCTTTCAACTTAGTCACTTCTGGTCATACATCTTCACTGAGAGTTCCAAGATACCTATTGCACACAACACCTCTCATGAATAGAATAACTTGAAATTCGAGATGCTCTTATAATGTATATATCATAAGTGCTCATGATAAGGTTAAATTCAAATGAATAACTTGAAATTATCTCACCAATCTTCTCACACACTTTTGTAATGGCTTTAAATCATAATTGAGATTTGTCAAGATCATCAAAATAAGGATGTTGCATTGCTTTTCTGGCTGAGATTTTCTTGGATGACTCATAAATATGCATTTTTTGTAAGGGGACACCAATCAATTTTTAGCAGGTTACTTACAAATAGGCAAAGTAAAAGAATATGATAGCATTGGAATCAAACAAATTAATGTGCATAAAAGTATAAATTAATAAGAACCAATGTGCATACTTGCAAATTAATCCAACGAACCATCTGGGTTTGCTCGACTCTTTATTGTGTCAAGTATTGTCTCATGGTCAGACTCACAGACCTTCCACAAGGTCTTTTTCAAAGGTCTACCCCCATATTTGGTCAAATGAGAATTGGATTCCATGACAAGGTTCAAGTAATGAAGAATCTTACGATGCATGTCAAAGTCCTAGAACAACCAATGTTTAACACTCTTATGTGGGTACCTTCTAAGCCACATTCCAATAACAACAATTGAGCCTGTAGGGTATTCGGTGTTTTCTCCATCTATAATTGGGGCCTCCAATTTATTTTTGGCCTCAACATAATGACACAAGTAATAGTCTATTCCCTCTTCATTGTATTCATCTGCAATAACTACATAAACATGCCCTGCATTGATATGTGCAAAAAATCTCTTGAAATTAGTCAACATTATGAATACACTACAAAGTAAGATAACAATAGGAATTTCAAAAACTAAGCAAGTAGATATATTACTTTTCTGAACTAGATCTGATATGTGGTCAAAGTCGACCGATGATTCCATCTGTGTTAGTTCCAATTCTGTCGAAGGGCGATACGTGTGAAGTGGGATAAGATGACTTGTCAACCATTTGTCAACCCACTCCCCTAACTCACAATAATTCGAGGCTTGCATTGTATATGAAGAACAAAAGTATTCTAACCTCTACCCTTAACCCTTATACACTAATTCTATCTCTCTCCCATCTACCCTCTACTCTTAACCCTTATACCCTCTATCCTCTACCCTCTATCTCTCTCCCACTCCCTCCCTATCTCTCTCTCCCTCAAGTATCTCCCTCCTACCTCCTCTCCCTCTCTCAACTCTCTCACTCACTCACTCCTATCTCTCTCCCCTCTACCCTCTACCCTTAACCCTTATACCCCCAACCCTTAAACCCTAATTCTACCACTCTCCCCTCTCCCCTCTACCCTCAAACCTTATACCTTCTATATCTCTTCCACTCCCTCCCTATCTCTCTCTCTCAAGTCTCTCCCTCCTACCCCTCTCCCTCTCTCAACTCTCTCTCTCTCTCACTCACTCCTATCTCTCTCCTTTCTACCCTCTACCCTTAACCCTTATTCCCTAATTCTATCTCCCCTCGCCCTCTACCCTTAACCCTCATACCCTCTATCCTCCTATCTCTCTCCCACTCCCTCTATCTCTCTCTCTCAAGTCTCTCCCTCCTACCCTCTCCCTCTCAACTCTCTCTCTCTCACTCACTCACTCACCTCATATCTCTCTCCCTCTACTCTCTACCCTTAACCCTTATACCCCCAATTCTATCTCTCTCCCCTCTACCCTCTACCCCTAACCTTATACCATATATCTCTCTCCCAATCCCTCCCTCTCTCTCTCTCAAGTCTCTCCCTCTTACCCCTCTCCCTCTCTCAACTCTCTCTCTCTCTCTCTCACTCCTATCTCTCTCCCCTCTACCATTAACCCTTACCCCCTCTCCCTCTCTCAAGTCTCTCTCACTCACTTACTCTTTCTATCCCTTTCAAGTTAGGTTGCCAATTTCATTGAATTGGCAAGCTATTGGGCCAAGTTAGGTTGCAAATTTCACCCACTAGTTTTCCAATTCGATGAAATTGACAATGTAGTGGCCTGTTTGAAAAAATGGGTCCAAGAAATGGGGTCTCTCGGTGATGTGAATCACCAGGAGATCTCATTTATTGGACCCATTTTTTTAAATAGGCCACTACATTGAAAAAATCACTAAATTAGCAAGCTAGTGGGTGAAATTGGCAACCTAACTTGGTCTTTTTGAGAAAATGGGTCCAATAAATGGGGTCTATCAGTGATTTACATCACTAGAAGACCCCATTTATTGGACCCATTTTCTCAAACTATCCAAGAATGGGTCCAAGAAATGGAGCCTCCTGGTGATTTACATTGCCGGGAGACCCCATTTCTCGGATCCATTTTATCAAACAAGCCAAGTTATATTTCCAATTTCACCCTCAACCCTATACCTCAATGCTCAACCCTCAACCCTTAAACCCTCAACCCTCAACCCTTCAATCCTCTACCCTCTACCCTATACATTAAACAATCAACCCTTGATTCCTATACCCTATACCCTATACATTGGACCCTCAACCCTCAACCCTCAACCCTCAACCCTTAAACCCTCAACCCTCAACTCTTCAATCCTAAACCCTTAAACCCTCTACCCTCTACCCTATATATTAAACCCTCAACCCTCAATTCACAACCCTCAACCCTTAATCCCTCAACTCTCAACCCCTATACCCTATACCCTATACATTGGACCCTCAATCTTAAACATTCAACCATGTACCCTCAAACAATTACCCTAAACCCTAAACCCTCTACCCTCAACCCTAAACCCTTAAACTGTCTACCTTCTACCCTCAACCCAATACCCTAAACCATCAACCCTATAGGTCCTCAACCCTATACCCTCAATTCTCTCTCTCACTCTCTCACTCACTCACTCCTATCTCTCTCCCCTCTACCATTAACCCTCTACCCTCTACCCTCTACCCTAAACCCTAAACCCTTAACCCACAAACCTTAATCCCTCTACCCTCTACCTAATCCTTCAACCATATACCCTCAAACCTAATCCTTAAACAATATACCCTCAAACCTATACCCTAAACCCTCTACCCTCTACCCTAAACCCTAAACCCTTAACCCACAAACCTTAATCCCTCTACCCTCTACCTAATCCTTCAACCATATACCCTCAAACCTATACCCTCAAACCTAATCCTTAAACAATATACCCTCAAACCTATACCCTAAACCCTCTACCCTCAACCCTTAACCCTAAACCCTAAACCATTTAACCTTGAACCCTTAAACCTTCTACTCTATACCCTCAACCCAATACCATCTAAACCCTTAAACACTCAACCCTAAACCTTAAATACTAAACCCTTAAACCCTCTACCCTCTACCCTCTACCCTAATCCCTCAACCCTTAAACCCTTAAACCCTTAAACCCACTTAGTAAACTCTCTACCCTAATCCCTCAACCGATATACCCTCTACCCTATACATTGGACCCTCAACCCTTAAACCCACTTAGTAAACTATGTACCCTAATCCATAAACCCTCTTGAACCTCAACCCCTCAACCCTTAACCCCTAATCCATCAACCCCTATACCCTCTACCCAATACAATGGATCCTCAACCCTAATCCCCCAACCCTATACCCTCAATCCTCTACCCTCAACCTTAAACCCTCAACTCTTAAACACTCTACCCTATACCATCTACCCTATAAAACCTTAAAAAATCAATTCTAAAGCCTAAAGCCTAAACCCTCGACCCATAAACCCTTTACCCTCTACCCTCAATCCTCTACCCTCTACCCTCAACCCTAATCCCTCAACCCTTAAACCCTTAAACCCACTTAGTAAAATCTCTACCCTAATCCATCAACCCTCTTGACCCTTAATCCCTCATCCCTTAAACCCTAATCCCTCAACACCTACACCCTCTACCCTATACATTGGACCCTCAACCCTAATCCCCCAACCCTATATCGTCAATCCTCTACCCTCAACCTTAAACCCTCAACCCTCAACCCTTAAAATCTCTACCCTCTACCATATACATTAAACCCTCAACCCTCAATTCTCAACCCTCAAACCCTAAACCCTAAACCCTAATACCCTCTACCCTATACATTAGACTCTCAACCCCAATCCTTCAACAAAATTTACCCTCAACCCTAATCATTCAACCCTATACCCTCAACCCTACATGTCGTTAATCCTATACCCTCTATTCTCAAGCCTCTACCCTATACATTGGATTCTCAACCCTAATATATCTATGTCCCTCCCTCCTCTTCTACCCTTATCTCTATCTCACTTCTCCCTCCATCTCTCTATCCATCCATCCATCCCTCTCTACCCTAATCCCTCAACCCTAAAACCTCAACCCTTAAACCCTCAAAAACTCAACCATAAACCCTAAACCCTCAACCCTCAACCCTTAAACCCTAAACCCTTAAACCCTCTACCCTCTACCCTCTACCCTCAACCCAATACCCTCTACCCTAAACCCTAATCCCTCAACCCCTATACCCTATACCCTATACATTGGAACATCAACCCTAATCCCTAAACCCTCAACCCTTAATCCCTTAACTCTTAAACCATCAACCCTCTACCCTCTACCCTCAACCCTTAAACCCTAATCCCTCAACCCCTATACCCTCTACCCTATACATTGGAACCTCAACCCTAATCCCTCGACCCTATACTCTATACCCTCAATCCTCTACTCTCAACGTTAAACCCTCAACCCTCAACCCTTAAACCCTCAACCCTTAAACCCTCAAACCTCAACCCTTAAACCCTAAACCCTTAAACCCTCTACCCTATACATTAAACCATAAACCCTCAATTCTCTCCCTTTGGCACCCTACCTACATAACTCTCTCTTTCTCTTCGTCTCTCTCTCCCCCCCTCTCTCTCTCCCTCTCTCTCAATTCTCTCTCTCCCACCCTCCTCTCCCTCTCTCTCTCCCTTCCTCCCTCTATCCCACCCACCCTACCTAGATGAGTCCCTCTCACTCCAACCCCTTCTCTCCCACTCCCTCTCTCTTAAACTCTCACTTCCACCCCCCTCTCTCTATCTCCCTCTCCCTCTCTCCCTCCCTCTCCCGCCCTACCTAGACAACTCTAGATCTCTCTCTCTTTTAAAATTCTCCCTCCCTCTAAAGACATACATCAATACATACATACTTACATACATACAAGCATAATACATATGTACATACAATCCTACATACATACAAGCATACATGTACATGTGTAGATACAATCTTACATACATATAGGCATACATACAATATATATGCATTGATACATATAGGCATACATACATACATACATACATGACATACAAGCATACATGTACATACAAACATACAAATATATAAACATACATTCAATAGAGTAGAATTTAACATAAAGCAAGAAATAATGCGAGCACATTATACCATGCTTGCTTTATGTCTTGCTAGACATGTTCACCTAAAATGCAAAAAACCATGTCAAAATTGAGATATAATGGGAGCGCATTATAACATGCTCATGTTATATCTTGCTTTGGGAATCCTCAAGCCTTGGGATTGGTATTTTCCTTGGAATACCAACCCAAAGGCTTAGAGGGAATTCCCAATGACCAAAGACATATTTTTGCAAATTCTATAATATTTCACATAATCGGGTTCATGCTCACTATCAGGATTGCACGTGGTTCAATATAAAACAAATCAAACATCTGGGTAATGTTAGGTTCTCTCTTAGCTATCCAACGATGTAATTTTTTTCACTTTCTGATAATGGTTAGTCTTTCATCCATGATTTCTTTTGTTTGTGTCTTTTTTGGAAAAAGTAGTGTTTGGTGTTTTTTTTGTTATAAATTAACCATTCATTGAAATTTCAAATAAATTAATTTTTTAGAAACTAGAATCCATTCTACAATTTTTTTTCTTTTTAAAATTCAATTAGTTTCCAAAATTTGTAGGGTAGCACAACCAAAATTCTTTTTTTTAGGAAGTGTCCACTTCAAAAATTAGTAAAAAATTATTAGAAAAATAATGCATCAACTACATACTGTTAGCTAACTTCTGACAGTAGCGATTTTAAAAATACTAAAAAAAAGTTCACCGTGCTAGGGTCGTACAAGAGTTGCTATGTTATGTTTTTCTAACAAAAACAACAACAATTTGTGTACGTCCCTCTTTTGAACCCCTTAATCTCAACCATTCTCAATATAAATTAGTAGTTTAGAAAGTAGACTTAGAGCACTTTGATCCTTATTTTTGTTCCATCTTAGAATTTTGAGTGTAACTATCCTCAATTTCACATCCAATGTCAGTGTTTCCTGATTTTAGAAAAAAAATTGGCCACTTAAGCCCCCTTTTTAGGAACCATCTTTGTGCACTTACCCAACAGGTGGACCAACATTGCATTGAAAGAAGTTTTGAAGTTGGGGTTTGGGTCTTCTTGAGATTATAGCCTTATAAGAAAATTTCATTGAAGCAACAAAAAAAAAATAATAAGTTGTCTCCAAGGTATTATGGCCCATACCAAATCATGAAAAAGGTTGGTAGTGTTGCCTACAAGCTATATTTTCCACCAACAACAAAGACACATCCAATTTTTCATGTTTCTTGTTTGAAGAAGGTAATTAGGCATAATATTCCAACTCAAACAGTACTACCAAAGCTTGATGAAGAAGGAAGAATCATTTTGGAGCTAGATTGCATTTTTCAAACACACGAAAAAGTTGAGGAATATAACTCTCACTGAGTATCTCATCTAACAAAATAATTTACCAGTTGAAGATGCCACATGGGAAGATGAGGAGTTCATTTAGAAGAATCCACACTTGATTAGCATTGAGGACAATGCTTCTTTGAAGAGGGGGGAATTCTATGCCCCTAATATTGGTGTATATTAGGTTATGAATAGTCATCTTGTGGCTATCTTAACTCTTAATTAAGTCATATTATCATTCTTATACTATTATTTAGTTATTTAGGTTGGCCTTAGGCTTATATAGGGCTATCTAAGTCAGCCTAGGTGATATCATAGACATAAATAGGTATATATAGGAGGTAGTGAGTCTTATTTCATCATCATATTGTGAATTGTGTTCTCATTGGAGATATTTGGAGGTTTTCCCCCTTGAAGTGGCTCATTATTCTTAGTTATTATCAAGTATTTGTAACATATTTCATATCATCTTCTTCTATTGTGCAATTTATTTCATTACATACCCTTTAACTTGCTAACAATCCACTGAATCAATGGTACAATAGAATGTAAGATTCACTTAAGCTCAATACGACCCCTATAATCAAAATCTATATAACAACCGATGCAGTAGTGTATATCCCTCCTAATCTCTCAAGGGGTTCAAGGTCAAAAAAGTGCACGGTTGAACCTCACACGAGAAGCTTGAAGATACCTGAGTGTATGTCCTCAAGTGTAACTATCATCTCCCTCATCAGGAGATGAAAGGTGGAGGTATTTACATTCCACTGCTCAATAAGTGCCATCAACATAGCATCATGATATCTCATCAATGGCATAAGATACACCCAATATAGTCTAGTGGTATGAAAAAGCTACTCCTCCTGTGAGAGTCTGCTCCCAAATTAATGAAAATAATTATCCTCCTAAATGTTGTCAGGCATGTGGTGAGACCTATAAGAAACGAAAGGAATCATCAATTACACAACAAAATAAACAATCAATCAAAAAAGTATAGTAAATTTCAATGAAGACAAAGGCACCATCCTGGGATAGAGGTGCCATTCTGGGAAACTATCACCCAAAGTGGACACTATCACCTAAAGTGGACATGGATGCCATAAATTTGAAAAAAAGTATGAAAAGAGCTCAAAATGCTAAAAAAAATTACACAGAAAAGGAATAGGCAACTCACTGCTAGTGCCATGGCTCGTGTAGTTTCTAATCATAGGATCTCGAGCCTTGGGGGTTGATACAATCATCAACTCAACATCCTCACTCGGTGATATGGTATCTCTCTCTAAAACTTCAACCAATAAAAGTGAAAATCATGGTCAAAAAGTGATTTTGCTCTAATATATAGTCAAATTTAGTACTAGCATATCTCATTCATTTCATCATAATGGGGGCTTCTGAACTTTTTTTCGATGTCATCTATTACATTGGATTTTTAGTTCCATCCTCGATCATACCCAATGTTTTCTGATAGTTGGTGTTGTGATCTCATGACCCTATTGCATGCATTTCCAGACTTATCAATTCTATGTGATAAGATTGCTACCTTGATTCCACCTCCATAAAGCAAATGTTATCAGGAGGCATACATCTACCCTTAAATTTGGTGCTCCCTAGATTTTTTTGAAGCTGACATGTACAAGATGATTTTTGAATACCTAACAAATCAATTTTGTAGGATGCAATTCCTCAAATTGGGGTTTTGCAGATGAGTACATTGGGGGCTTAATTCTCCCATTGATGAATGGTTCATAATATGCTTATGAGTATCCTTTTTATACAATGTGATTTATTTTTAATACTTTAGCTTTCATATGCATGTAGTGTCATATGGCCTCTAAAGTGGGGCCTAAGTGTATCAAAAATTTTATTCCCTTGGAGGTGATAATACAATTTCATGCTTAGTTTGGACCTACTTTAGTGACCATTGCATTTATGCATTTTTAACACCCCTTAACTAGGGCCTAAGTTCGTAATTATGCATTTTGAGGCCTATTTTATCATTTTCTGACAAATTGCAAGCAGATAAAAAATGCATTCACCTAATGCTTTTACCCTAACACCTTAATTTTTGGAGAATAGGGTTGCGACAAAGACACCCTATGGTGCCAATGTCCCCTATTTTGTTTCCCTCCAAATTTGAACATGTCAATGTCAACATTGTAACATTTGAAATTCAAGTTGCAAAGGTTGGCTATCAGGATCTATTTTTTGGTAAATTAGAGAAATTCCTATAAATATGTATTGTTTTCATCAGTTGAAATCTAGTTAGAAAATTTAGAGAAAAAAAGAAGCAAGAGATCATTACGTTTTTCCAAAACACATTTAAATTTGAAGGTTTTCAAGCTTATTTGTAGATTTGATCAAGTCCTATTTCATAATTGAAGATTGATGAAAATGAAAGAGCATGATGGATTCTAGGTTTGGGAGATGTACTTGACCATTTCCTTTAACCTAATGACTTGTTTCCTAAGTGTTCTCACCTTCAAGCTTCATCCTACTTGCATCCTAAAGCAAGGTATCATTGTGTTTCATATTTTCTAAGGGTTTTTGACTTCCTCTTAGGTATATACTATCATTTTCATATAGGAATCCTTCTCCAATGCAATTGAGTAGGGTTTTATGCATTTTAGCTCATCAAAACCATAGATGCACTTAAGGTTAAGAGCACACATAGTTTTATCAATCAGATCTTTGGCTATTCATGGAGGTAGAAATACCAAAATAGGGGCTTGACTAAGGAAAAATCCTATATAGCTACCCCCACCATTCCTTTTGAAAATTTGTTACAAGTCTTGGTTTGAAGATGAAAGTTTGCAGGGAAAGCATTAGAGAGAAAACATAGAGCTACATGTTAAAGTTTTTAGTTCCAAAAAAGGAATACAAGGACATAGACGTCCTTGGGTGACTCTATCCCCTATTCAAACCAACACCAAATTTACAGGATAGGTACACAACACTCTACCCTTCTCAAATCTACTTGCAAATCTCTATTACAGTTTATTAGTTATTAGTTTCTTGCATTTCTCATATTAGGGCATATTTTTTTATTAGGTTAATCAAGGAAAATAAATTCCAATCAATTTACAAGGCTCAAAAGGATTAGATCCGGGTCTAATTGGCTCACTTTCTTGGTTGAAATTCAATCTAATCACCTTCTTGATTTGCATCCTAATGAAACCCTAGAAAAAGGAGAAATTGATCCTAGGTTCTTTGCATTAGACTTAGGGTTCCATTTTTCTATGTTTTACTTATATGTGGGTGAAGCCACATAAGTGGTTTACACTTTGAAGGAGGAAGGAAAAATGACATTTTTGTGCTTTCCCAAATTTAGGGGGTTCACTCGAACCCAATGGTTCGATCGAACCCATTCAAGCGTTCGATCAAACCCCATGGTTTGAACGAACTACCAGTTCATTCAAACCCTATCAAAGTCAACATTTTAATATTAATTTAATGGTTTTGAATGAATGGGTGTTCATTTGAACCCTTGAATTAGGGCATTTTAAAAAAGAGTCACTGTCAAACCAACAGTGCTTTTTGTCACTATTGAACATGAGTTCCTGGAGCATGTGAAGCAACAAATGTTTGATGAATTCATGGCCAAATAAATTCAACATACCACCTCAATAGCTATTTCCATCACCTTCAACCTCCTTTGACCTCCATAGAGCTTTCAAGGTTGGTTTTTCTTTGCCATGACAACTTTAATTGCATTTATTTGAAAGTTTCAAACCCTAAATGAACAAATCTGTTTTGTGTGTTTTTATTGATAGAATTCCATAGTTGTTTTATGCGTATTATGGAATTTTATGAGACCAAAGCTCCCATTTTGATATACCCAGTTCCAAAGCTCCCATTTAAATTTATATACCCTATTTCAAAGCTCCCATTTTGGTGTAGCAGGGTGAAGATTTTGGAATTTGGCTTTACAAATATCAATTGCATTTGCTTGAAAGTTTCTAAAGCCTTTTCAATAAACCCATAAAATGTTTCGAATTTGGATTTAGAGCTACCAATTGCATTTGCTTGAAAGTTTCTAAATCCTTGTAGAATTTGGCTTTATAGCTGCCAATTACATTTGCTTGAAATTTTATAAATCCTTTTAAAATAACCCATTTAAATGAAAAATTTGGCTTTACAGCTGCCAATTGCATTTTCTTGAAAGTTTCTAAAGCCTTTTAAACAAACCCATTTAAATACAAAATTTGGTTTTACAATTGCAATTGCATTTTCTTGAAAGTTTCTAAAGCCTTTTAAACAAACCCATTTAAATGAAAAATTTGGTTTTACAGCTGCAATTGCATTTGCTTGAAAGTTTCTAAAGCCTTTTAAACAAACCCATTTTCTTGCAAAATTTGGATTTACAGCTGCCAATTGCATTTTCTTGCATTCCAATGACTACAAGTTATACTTCCTCAAAAATGGATCCATACACATACACACTCAAGATTAATTTATGGAAATATTGAAGAACTTGTTAGGTACACATATGGCTTCCTCAAACATACATTTAAAACATATCTCTTGATCTAAATAATGCCCTTGGATAAGGAAAGAAAGCTTAAATCCAAAGGAAAGACCCTTATAAAGTCACAAAAACCATTTAAAGAACATAAAGAAGACTTGTCCATTATTTCAAATAAATATGCACAAAGAGGAAATTAGCCAAAAATCTTAAGGCTCCATTCAATTGTGATAATCATATTATTTAACAAACATGAAAATAACATAAAAATAATAACGCCATTATTTTCAAAGAAAGGTAGAGTTAGGAAAGGAATAAAATATCACAAGGGAACTATCTCAAGTAAAATTTAAGATCCAAGGAGATTTGATATGTTGATAGAACACTCTTTCCAATATTCTCACAAGTTTTACCAAATCCTTCTCAATCCAAACCCTCTTGGTTTCTTTCACTTCCCTCTTCTCAAGATCCATGAATTATATAATAATCAAATCGCAAAAGAGGCAACCCCTCTTCTTAACCTTTCATTTTGGCTAAATAAGTTGAATCTAATATATATTGCTTGATCTAATGGATTTTTAACATGTTAAACCATTTATTCAAAGAAAAGAAGAGAGTCCACAAAGGAATTTTGAGTAAATAAGGTAAGTTTTAACTTATAAAATTTGGTAACTAGATTAGATATTTTCCTCGCTAAAATATCTCTCCAAATTTAAATCTAAATGCACATAAAAAAAATACAAATTCATAACTAAATTCAATTAAAAAAGTGGGCCATCTATGGCCTTCTATAAACTTCTTGAAGATTCCATTCCCATAAATGATAAATTAAAAGTTAAGTTATATGACCTACCCCAAAATGACATGAAATTATCTTTCTAAGATGTCATATTTGCATAAATCCCTCAAAGAATTTTTAACTAATTTTAAACACTCAAACAAATACATATATATGAATATACTTCATTTATAAATTCTTGCAATATATCAATCCATCATGTGTAATTAAAATATTAGACATCACATGCATAATATTTTTGATGTATTGACAAAGCCACCTAGGGTCTCATAAGACTTGAGTAGGTGAATACCAATATGCATATATCTAATGGTGGGGTAAATGGAGGAGGATTAGGAGTAAGTTCATATATATCTATTACTTATTTTGCAATCCAATATATTGGTTAGAGAGGTTGCATTTGAATAGAAGAAGTGAAGATGAGGTCTATTAAAATATGACTCACCATCTTCTCTATTCTTAGGATTTTGGAGTATATATCAAAATATCCACTACAACAAAATAGGCAATTAACGCCTAAAATAGTGCCAAATTTTAGTGTATTTGAGTTCATGAATTGGGAACTTATGTTGGTGCAAAACTCGGTGCAAAATGGTTTGTTCACTTCGATGCTAGATTTAGCGTCGAATTTAGCGTCGGGTTTAGCGCCAACTTTTGTTGCTTCCAGTTTGGCTTCTAATTTTGCTTCTAGTTTTGCTTCTTGTGTTGCTTCCATGTTTGCTTTCAATTTTTCTTTTGGTTTTGCTTCCAGGTTTGCATCCGGTTTTGCTTACAGTTTGCTTCGGGTTTCACTTCCAGATTTGCTTCTAGTTTTGCTTCTAATTTTGCTTCTAGTTTTGCTTCCAATTTTTCTTCTGATTTTACTTCCAATTTTGCTTCCAATTTTTCTTCTAATATAATGTCGCTTGTTGCATCTAGCTTTGCTTCCATTTTTGTGCCTTTTGTTGCTTCTAATATGGCTTCTATTATTGCATCTTTTGTTGCTTCTAAAATTACTTCTTTGTTTGCTACTTGAATTGCTTTTGTTTTTGCTTCATAGATAATGCCAAATTTTGCTTCCAAGATTGCTTTTGGTTTGCTTCTAGTTTGGCTTCCATTGTTGCTTCCCTTTTTGCTTCTAAAAATGTTTCTTTTTTTGCTTCCATTTATTAATTTAATATGTTTTATTTCAATTTAATTAGTTGAATATATCATGCCTCTTAAATAACTCATATGATTATAGAGTAAGTAAATTAAATAATATGTTTTATTTCAATTTAATTAATTAAATATAGC
Source organism: Sequoia sempervirens (assembly GCA_007258455.2). NCBI lineage: Eukaryota > Viridiplantae > Streptophyta > Pinopsida > Cupressales > Cupressaceae > Sequoia > Sequoia sempervirens. The sequence goes on from VDFB02000003.1 coordinate 607,856,283, forward strand.
ATGCCTCTTAAATAATTCATATGACTATAGAGTAAGTAATTTAATTATTTAACTCATATGATTAAATAACAAGATAATTATTATAACATGATCATCATTTATAATTAAAACAAGTGAGTCAAATATCTATATAAGTAGATCAAAACAAATGATTGAAACAAGTGAGTCAAATATGCCACTAGATTAATAACATGTCAAAATGATACCTATCCAATAGTCGACATAAGTCAAAATGACACATGTACAAATGATATAAGTAAAAATGATAAATTATATAACTCAAAATGATACAAGTCAAAATGATACATGTCCAAATGATATTTTTCAAAATGATACGTCAAAATGATACAACTCAATAATATGGTACTGCAAGCCATGAAAATGATACATATGATAGTAACCATGAAAAGAGGCATCATATGATATATCAACAATGATCCATGATGCATTCTATATGATCATGAATGTCACTGGCTACTACCAACAACTACCTCATCATCATCATCATCACCACCATCATGATCATTATCGTCATCATCATCATCGCCATCAACCTCGGTGTCTTTTGTATCTGTGTCATCATCATCCTCTGCCATGTGATCTATACCAAAACCAACATATTCTAGATCTATATATTATGAGGATCATCTTGATCTTTTGGAAGATTTGTGTTCTACAAAAAAAAAATATTAAAATAAAAAGTTATTATTTATTCCATGCAATAATTTATTTTTTTGTTATACATCTAATATTACAACATGTGAAACGAAACCATAATCATATTACATCGTATCAAAGTGAACATAACATAATAAAATTTCATAAAAGTTACAGCTAATATGTCATTCCAATGATGTAAAACATGCAACAATTCTAATAAACGTTAGTAAAATATGCCAACATTTGGTGGAAGAGGAAGAAAGATGACTGGAACTATGGAGGCCCGCCATAATTGATTTCATTTTTAGAGAGAAAAAACCATCATTCATCTCTGCTTCATCATAAAAAACATTGTAATTACATTAGTAATTAGAACTCAACTAAAAGGGAAAAAAATGAGACCTAAGGTAGGCATGCTTTATCATGGCAAATGCCATCCAAACCTCCACCTAAATCTTAGAATTGAGAGTGAATTATCAGATCTAAACCCAAGAAAGAATATATGTCAAAATGATAGGTAAAGTGCACCTAACACAAAGGATGTCAATTCAAAATATAAAGCACGCATTTTCATGGCTCAAAATAGCAAGAAGGCTGCCCAAAAAGGTGGCAAATAGTTTATAAAAGTGCACGTAGGATATGAAGCATGCTAAGGAACTAAGGAAAGAACGCTTGGGTAATAAAAATTTCATCAAAGGTGTTATGAAGCTGTGCCTAAGTGTTAAGAACAACTTTTGGAAAGGTGAGGTACAATTTTTGAGTGGCAAAACAACTTAAGAATTCTGCCAAGAAGATTTAAAAGTGGCAAGAGGTTAAGTGAAAAGAGCCTAAATTAAGCATGAAAATAAATTAATATGAGGTGAAATTTTTAGTGGCCATGATGTAAGCAAGGGGTTAGGATCACTCAACAAACTCAATTCAATGAGCCTCAAACAGATTTTAAAACACCAACTCTTGAACTCTTCAAATTTCACTTTTTAACTAGGCCTTTCCTAGTAGGTCTGCTGACTTTGTTTGGGATTTTTCTCACAAAATTCACAAAGGAATTCACAAAAAAATTATATATTTAGATGCCTCTTAGTGAGTTACAAAACATACCTCAAAATCATCAAATGTTGTTTTGGAACATGTGCCTCAAAATGGGCCTTCACCACTATCCTAATTAGGCTAATGAGGCCTAATTTACAAAGGAAATACTCTTTAAACTCTTCAAAACCATCAATACTTGTTGGGGAAGAAATTTACATGTGTCTAAACCCTCAAAAACACAATTTTTTTCAAGAGAAACTCACCTCTACATACCAAACCACAAAGTCCTCATTTTAAGCCAATTTGAGGAGGGTTTATTGAAAGTAATGGTTCCACACCTTACCAAAACTTTCCACTACCTCATAACTTCATAAAAACATATAAAAAAACTCAAAACACCATTACACATGTATCTCCATTCATATTTTGTCAAAACCTTACTTTAGTTCCTCAAATTCACATGGAAAAATCATGAAAACACCTTAGGGCATCACCTTAAAACTATACAAAATGTATCCCTTGCATCCCAAACCATTTGAACACCTATATTATCATGAAAAAATATAATCCAATGAGTTACAAGTTGTGATAGTAGGTGGAATGTCTAAAACTTCATTTTTTACACTAATCAAAACCCTTGATAGGCTATAAACAAACAGTTCCAGAAAAATGAAGATATCTCACTCAAAAATCAATATCAGAACCTCCCACTTGATTCAAATGAAAGATAAAACATTCCCTCAACACATTCCATCACCCTTGGGCTGTGGTACTTTTGTACGGATGAGAAATTCAGCTTGTAGCAACAGATTTCTTGAAAACACAAAATTTATGCAAAGAAACTAATAGATTTTGTGGTATTTCTTTCAAAATGAAACTTTCCAACCCCCATCATGAGGTGCACATGTATTTTATTTTTTTTCCAACCCAAAACTAACTCCCCAAACTAACCAACCACTTTTCAAACCCAAACTAACTATTGGTGTTTAAAAATTTTGCATTTTTGCAAGTTTATTGTTGCCAACTTTTAGCATATTTGCAATATTTTCACTTTTGACTCTCCTATTCACCTAAGACATTACCAATGACCTTTTTAGATCTTATTACACTTAGAATCATGACTCAACACAATATAACTAACATTCAACGTACCTTTACAACCTTTTAGTCAACCTTGACAACTTTTAACATGATTTTACAACTATTACAATATGGACTCAAAAGTCCTCAAAGTTGATCACTTACATCAAGAATGGTCTCATTAGACCTTATTATGACTTAAAACACCCACATAACCTAGAATTAAGCACCAAGACTCACTTTTCACAAGTCAACTAGAGAAAAATCATTAAAATGGATTGGTGCTCCTGCACCAGGCCATAACCACGAAAAACTTCACCAACTAGAGGAAAATGACATAGGTTAAAAGGTGGCACACTTTTGAGTGGAAAAATCCACTAAAAGTTACACCAACATAAGTTAAAAATGGAAGAAACTTAGTTGCCTCTTATCTAGATTTAAAATCTTGATTTGTGGCACTTTTTGAATTGGAAAATGCCACGTAAAACTCCTCTAGTGCACTTTGGGAGTGGATTTTCAACGCAAAACTCCTCTTAGTAGGTGAGAAGAATGGCTAAAGCATAAGTCATTAATGTGTAACCTACTATTTTTGGTAATTGAAAACTCCAACATTGGCTATTTTTGTATGATGGATATATGAGCTTATTTTCAGCCTTTATATTTTATTTATTGTTTTAGAATTAGGTGTGTTTTAAAAAAAAATTCTTTCCCTTTTTTTGTAGATAGGGATAAGATAGCTTTAAAGCAATAACTCTTCAAATATTTCATTGTTAGTTTTCAATCACTAAATGCTACCCTTTGTAAGCATATAAATAAATTATTTGAGCAAATAAATTGTTAAATATTAGTTGATAAGCCTATGCAGAAGAAATTGGTGTTCATTGAAGTTATTGATTTTGAGTTTGTAATTTTATTAATTAAATTGAATTGAGTAACTTTGGTGCAGGAGCACCAAGGTCAAGTTGTGGAACTAGGAGGTCTTAGTTTGTATTTTTGTAAATTTTGAGTCTTTTGAATGTAATAAGGCCATGTCAAGGCCATTCCTAGTGTATTAAGTTCATTTAAGTCATATTTTTAGTTTATTTTGTCAAATAATGCAAAAAATGTAAAATCTTACAAAGTTGTTATGGCAAGATTACAAAATGGCAGTTATGGAAGTCCAAGAGTCACCTAGTGGGATTCATTCGAAAAAAAGGTGGTGGTGGTTGAGTCATGCATGTAATTCCTTTTAAAGGCCTTGTAAACATTTTGTGAAAGAGAGGATTTCAAGAATTCAAAATTAGAAAGCCAAAAGCCATTGTTTTTATAGAAATTTATGATTTTGGTAACATTTTCAGCAATTTCAAGCCTTGGTACGAATCCATACAAGCCATTATTGCTCTAAAAGTGATTGAATCAGGTGTGGGACAAACCTAGCTTTGATTTGCATCAGATTTGGAGGCTCTACATTGATTTTAATAGATTTTATTGCTGATCTACAAAAAGCAAGTCTGAATTTGTACATACAAGGGTTTTGAGGCCTTAAATGCTTCTGTATTGTGACTAAGTGTAATGGGTATATTAATGTAGGATTAGGTGTTTAGAGGCTTGAGGGAGCAGGGGTAGGTCATTTGAGGTCAATGGGCATGAAGCCTAGTTGCAAAAATAAGTAATTTTTGAGTGAAAAGGAGTGAAATTGTGAGGTTTTAGTATGGAAAAGAGTGAAATTTGTAGGGGAAGAAATTTATGAAGGTGTATTAGGTGTTTTAAAACATATTTAAGCATGTTAGAAGTGGTGACCAAGTGTTTTCAGGCCTGGATCATAGTTTTTCAAAAAACCCTCCTTGGAAGGACATAAAGTGAGGATTTTGCAATTGAATTTTTTAGAAAGTGTTTCTCTTGAAGGTGAAGGTGGATCCAAGGTTTTGATACCTGATAAGTGTCTGACCAACAGAAAATTAGAGGGAAAGCAAGTTTTAAGAGTAGTTTTTTTGAAAAATATGCCAAAATTGGCCTTGTAGGACAACAGTGAAGTCCAGATTTGAAGAGGTTGGTCCAAAGTGACCATAGATGGTTTTGAGATATGTTTTAGAAGACCCAAATGGGTCCTAGAATCTTTTTTTTTTTTTAGGATATTCAATTTTTTGTTGACCCAATTTCAACTATATGGACTACTACAAGAGTTTAAGCCCTTGAATGCAAGAATTTGTGAATTTGATGAAACAAAGTTTTCTGAGTACTTTTTTGATTTGAACCTACCAAATAAATTATGTTTAAGGTGTACTAGAGGTCAGGTGAGAGTTGGAATCAATTTTTGGTGGTTTGGAGTCCTTTTGGCCTTATGAAGTCAGGGTACAATGAAGAGAATTTGGGTAAAGTTTGTGTCAAACAAGAGAATTTGAGTTTGGTTGATTTGAAGACCTCCCCTGCATTGCTTCAAAAAATTTCAAGCTTTGTATTGATGCTTTTTATTTAGTAAATGGTATATTTTTTTTATCACTTGGCACTTTTTTTTGGAGTCATGTGTTGTTCAATTTGTTTAACACTCCCTTGTTGATGTAAAACTACTAGTCTCTACATTAGCCAAAAGTAAGCATTCATTCTTTTTCCCTTCAAACCTTGATTACAATGGAATATCGGTCTTTGTTTTAGCCAGTAGGAAGTTGTGTTTGTTTGTTTGTGCTTGATAGTTTATCCTCTACTATATTTTAAAATATCACTACAAAGTTTGACTGTTAACAATTTGGTGTATGCATTTGAGGGCAAAAACATAGTCATTTAGTGATTTCCATTTATGCAAAACCCCCCATTGAAATCTTGTATATTGTAAATATAAATTTTGTCTATAGTTTTATTCTAGGGTTAGGTCTTAAGGAGCCTCCCCTTACAATTTGAAGAACAGTTCTATGGTGTGCTATTCTATTTTCAAAGGGTTTCAAGGCATATCTTATGAAAGCCAATCTTATTGGGGAATGATGAAGAGATCAATGAAATTATGGAAAGAGAACACAACTTCATTTTTGAGAACAAGAAAAATGAAATTGCAATTACATACATCAAAAGGAAATAAAACCATGTTTATTTTCATAATTGTGAACCATATCATCTCCATTTTTGTCTTATGTAGAGAGAAATGAACATACAGAAAAATAGTGCAATTGTCTTGTGAAGCGGGTTCTGAAAAATGAAAATGTAAATTTTTTGCAAGAAAAGAGAAGGATATGCAGAATATTACAAACCCATGGTTTAGGGTTTTTGGGCCAAGCCCCAAATGTGGAAGGATTTATTTTTCTTTCTGAGAAGTGAAATATCATGCCAAGAGGCTTGCACTCATTTTTCTGAGAGCTTGTATCTACAATAGGAGTCACAAGTTTTCAAAAAACCCTAGATCAAAGACAAACCTAGAATGCCATTAAATAGAGCCCATGACCATAATCATGGAGCCATGAAGGAGGATCAAAAATATAATAAAGAAAAGTTTACACTTTGTTCTTTTTGGAAATAGAAAAAATATTTTAGAGAGGCCACGACCAAGCTATCACTAGGAAAGAGAAAAAAATGCAGAAATAAAAAAAAAAAATTCCATCGTTTGATCAAACCAAATATGGAGAGTATGATTTGTTTCATTCTTTTGCTAGTGAGCTAAGTCTAGAGAAGTCGAGCCAAGATAGAAGGGTTTCAAAATAAGGATGCATGGTAGAAATAAAACACCCATTCATTTGTATCTATTGAATCCAAATTGATCTTGTTTTGACAAAAAACGGAAGTGAGATACAAAGAAATGGTGCATAGAAACTTACTCAACTTCTTGTTGTTCAAATAAATGTGAGCTCCAAAAATGATTTGATGTCAGCCTCAAGATAAGCAAGGTGTCGACAGAGTAAAGCAAGAGAAAAATGCATGAGAATTTGAGAAGGAATGTCTTTGAAAATGCATTCATATAACTCCAAAACAAATGATGAACCATGAAAGCTTTACCTGATTCAGCCTCAACAAAAAATTTCATGAAGAAAACTCTCAAAAGCAGTGAGAAAATCGACAGAGACTCCTTCAGAAAGCTTGAGGTTTCAAACCCTAATGATGGCAACATGTGTAGGGAAAGGGAGCTTGAAAAAACCAAGTGAAAATGAGAGTTGAAAATTAGGGCTTGGGTATTTTATTCTAACTCATCATGGCAACAAAAATATTGATGTGGAAAAACTCCCACACAATCACATATAGTGTATATGTTTAATCATTGAATCTTTTAATATTCAAACAAATTTAGAAAACAAAATACATATATTTTATAATAAAAAATTACTATTATCTATTAAATTTATTAATTTGTACAATTAATAATTAAAAAATATTGATTTTATTTTATATAAAATAAAAATATGAAAAATATCTCTAACAATTATTAATTTTAATTTTAAAATATATATAGAAAAATATTTATTTAAATAAAACTAAAATGAATATATGAATTAAATATATAATTTAATCATTAAATTATGATTTTAATTATTATAATTTAAAAATATTGTGTGATTGTGATTGTGATTGTGATATTACATTAGATTCCTTGCACCCTAATATTTTTTTAATTAAAATAGATCCACCTCTTGCATTTCTTCCAAACCATTCATATTATTATTATGAAAAATAAATTCTAAATAATGATTAATATTCAACATATAAATTTTATTATTATTTATTTATTTTATAATATGTTACAAATTAAATATTACAATTTTTAATTGAAAAGAAGATAAAAATGTCATTTAATTCAAATGCCATTAATTCTCAAATTTAAGATCATAATATTATCTTCATATTATCCTTTAAAAATAGTTTTTTATCCTTTACTCAAAAAATTTAAACATGGGAAAATTTGTAGATGATTGAATGAAAAAATGAGGTGTATTATGCCATAAAATGTACAAAAGGGATATAGTTGAATTTTTAGGCCCTTGTAGTCACACTAAGGGATGTATAGGGTTGAGGGTCCAATGTATAGGGTAGAGGGCACACTAGGGGTTGAGGGATTAGGGTTTAAGGGTTGAGGGTAGAGGGTTGAGGGTTTAAGGGTTGAGGGATTAAGGGTTGAGGGTTGAGGGATTAAGGTAGAGATTTTATTGGGGTTTAAGGGTTTAAGGGTTAAGGGTTGAGGGTAGAAGGTAGAGGCCGGTTTAAGGGTTTATGGTTTAAGGGCCGAGGGTTGAGGGTTGAGGGTTGAGGGTTGAGGGTTGAGGGTTGAGGGTTTAGGGTTGAGGTATTAGGGTAGAGAAGGAGGGTTGGATGGAGTGAGAGATGGAGGGAGAAGTGAGATAGAGAGGAGACTAGAAGAGGAGGGAGGGACAGAGATATATGAGGGTTGAGGATCCAATGTATAGGGTAGAGGGTTGATAATTGAGGGTATAGAGTTGAGAACCTATAGGGTTGAATATGGTTTAGGGTATTGGGTTGAGGGTATAGGGTTGAGGGATTAGGGTTGAGGATAGAGAGTAGAAGGTTTAAGGGTTTAGGGTTTAAGGGTTTAGGGTAGAGCATTTAGGGTATAATTTTGAGGATATATGGTTTAAGGATTAGGGTTGAGGGTCAAATATATAGGGTAGAGGGTATAGGGATTGAGGGATTAGGGTTTAAGGGTTGATGGTTTAGGGTTTATTGATTAGGGTAGAGAGGGAGGGATGGATGGAGCAAGAGATAGAGGGAGAAGTGATATAGATAGGAGATTAGAAGAGGAGGGAGGGACAAATATATATGAGGTTTGAGGATCCAATTTATAGGGTAGAGGGTTGAGAATTGAGGATATATAGAGTTGAGGACCTATAGGGTTGATGGTTTAGGGTTGAGGGTTGAGGGTATAGGGTTGAGGGATTAGGGTTGAGGGTAGAGAGTAGAAGGTTTAAGGGTTTAGGGTTTAGGGTAGAGCATTTAAGGTATAGGTTTGAGGGTATATGGTTGAAGGATTATGGTTAAGGGTCCAATGTATAGGGTGGAGGGTAGAGAGTAGAGGGTTGAGGGTTTAATGGTTGAGGGATTAAGGGTTGAGGGTTGAGGGATTAGGGTAGAGATTTTACTTGGGTTTAAGGGTTTAAGGGTTGAGGGCTGAGGGTAGATGGTATTGGGTACTAGTTGATGGTAGAGTGTAGAGGTTGGTTTAGAGTTGAGGATCTATAACATTGATGGTTTAAGGTATTGGGTTGAGGGTATAGGGTTGATGGATTAGGGTTGAGGGTAGAGGGTAGAAGGTTTAAGGGTTTAGGGTAATTTAAAGATTTAGGGTTGATGGTTAAGGGTTGAGGGTAGAGCGTTTAGGGTATAGGTTTGAGGGTATATGGTTGAAGGATTAGGGTTGAGGATCCAATTTATAGGGTAGAGGGTATAGGGGTTGAAGGTTTAGGGTTTAAGGTTGAGGGTTGAGGGTTGAGGGATTAGGGTTGAGGGTTGAGGGTTGAGGGATCTTTTGATGCAAGTGAAATGTAGGCAAGCAATTGAAGGCCAGTAAATATTAGGGAAGGATTTTTTGTTCTAAAACCCCTAATCCCTGCTAGATCAAAACAATTAGGCACTAAACCCAATGTTAAATCTGACGCTAAACTCGGTGCTAAACCTGATGCTAAACCTGACGCTAAACCCGATGCTAAATCTGGCACTAAATCTGGTGCTAAAGTAGGCACTAATTAGCACCTGATTTAGCACGTACTTGTTTTGATTGGTGCAAAAAACACCAAAAATGGTGCCATCTCAAAAAATAGAGCCGAATTTTTCAAAAAATTGGAGAAAAATACATTAAAACAATGGGTGGAAGCAAAAAAGGGAGCTAATCACAAGGATTTGTTGTAGTAATCCAACCTATATTTCATTGTCGATCTCAATCAATCTTTTCTTTAACTTGCAAATCATACAAAATCCTCCTTGAAATATTCAATATGTGAAACATAATTATGAGGAAGATACAAATAATCCTTGACATAGCTTTTTGTATCAAAGGATAATATGGTTCTATAATTTTAAACTATTTCCAATTTTGAAATCAAAATACAATCAATTATCTATTTAATCTCAATAATTGTAATTTTAAGGCAAACATAAATTACTTGAATCTTTTTAACCTGTCTCTCATTAGATTCTACTTACTCTAACTTAAATTTTAAAAACAACATTAAAATCCACATAAAAAATTTCAAAGACATAATATTACTCAATATTATTTTAAAATCTAATTGTAATGAATGTTATAGTAATAAATATTCAAATTTTAAATCTATGAAAATATATAACCAAATGATCCTTAGTAAATTCATATATCATTTGTGATGAGAATGCTGAATGTTATAATTTTTTTAGCCCAATCTTAGGTACTAATTCACCATTGTTACAATTTCTATTAAACCAAACTCAAAATAATGGTATAGATTAAAATTCTTGTCTTTATCCTACCTTTGGGCCGTGTTTGATTAGATTTACTATCATATTTAGAAGTTGTATTTTGTTATTATATATTTTTTATCTTATATAAAATGTATGGTTGGATTAGTGAGATGTTTATAACAAGTATACAATATGAAGTCAAACTTTATTAGATTTATTCTTAATAAATTAGGAATAATGATTAAATTTATAGTTTTATACAATCTATAAGTATAAATAGTCTAATGGTAGAAACTTTATACATATAAAAATATGATAAATGTTTGATTACTTTTCTTTCCAATCTATAAATTTTTTATGTTCTTGGCTATATAATTGAGATGATTCACTCATAATGTAATGATAGAAATTTAGTACATCAAAGAAATATTTCCGAGACATCAAGCTATCATTCTACATAACTCTCGTGGAAATAAGGATATTATTTTATTTTAACTAAATATTGTGTGTACTCTATCTTGAATTACTAGTTAATTTTGAATTATATACTTATAATTTAAAATAAAAGCATCCTTTGTAAAATAGAATAGATAGGTTAATTAATGAAATAAAATATGTTTTTATATTAAGAAAAATTTACAAATATGCAACTCATATGAGAAATTGATTAAGACAACTTTGTGTGAGAATTAAGAAGAGAATACTATATACCTTCTTTCAAGAATTAACATTAGATTAATACTTGGCTCATATTGTTTAATCAAACTAGAAACCAACAATAGAAGATTAAGAGTCTCAACTAAGAATTCCACCTTATAAATCACATTCATACTATAAGCCAACGACTAAAGACCAAATTTCATAAATAGAGTTCATGTGTTATATATCATGTCTTTGAGGGGTCCACAAGTACCATGAGCTTTTTGAAATCCTTCTCCATTTAAACCCACATCCATTCCAAGACCATTGGGAGGTGGGTACCCCAAGTTCCTTAATTTCTTATAGGAATTTAATTTCAAAAGTAGGTCATTGTGACAAGTTGGCATGTAAGATAAGGTAAACCCATAAAATTCATGAAATGGAATATTTGGAATAGGTGTGTAGACCATTTGTAACTAAATTCAAGCATTAAATTAATGGAAAAAGATCTAAATATTAAGAACTAAAAGAAGGATCCAAACCATAAAGGAAAATAAAATATTAACTTAAAACCTCAATGTCAAAACAAGAGTTGAGATAAAACTAGACAAAATGTTAGTAGGAGGAATGATCAAAAAAATTGAAGATACCCATGGTAGATGAGACCAAACAAAGAAATCACATTTTCTTCATCTATGATACCAAATATTCCATACAAATGATCTTATTCCAAGTGAAATATGGGTTTTCAATACAATGACATGACAATAATATCACCTTAGTATTTTTTGACATTTTTATTCTTGTCGTAAGTCACAAATTCACAAAATCACAAAATTTCTCAAAAAATTGATAATTTAGGTAATTGATAGTTGATTTGAGATGTGGCCTAATTATATTCACTAAAACTTAAATTATGCAATCAATTTCCTCAATCAATTAGGTGAAAGTGAAGGGTATTAATGTTTATTCAATTTTCAATTTTTAAAAGTTTAGTATTTTGATTAGTCACTAATTCAATTTATATTGGTGGAAGATTTGAGGTAATAGAAAAAATATTTACAAAGATTAAATCTTCATTTTCTCCTATTCTTTCATTATTTCTTTCTTTTTGTACTAGGGTTAAATCTTCATCTAGGTTTGTTGTGTACTTATAAGAAACCTCTATTCCTTAGTATCATGTTCTTGTACATTGTATGGTAACTTTCATGATAAATATTATGTGCATGTCCCTTCCTCCTATCAAATTTTCTTTATGGATATGAGGAAGTTTATTTCTAATTTTTGGGTTTCCTCCTTATCAAAATATTGTTCCAATAATTTAGAAATTATATTTACAAGCTTATCATCTCTCTCAGTTTCTTCTCTTATTTGTACCTTCAATAATGACTAAATTGATTTTACATGACCACGAATGTTAAGTAATGATGCCTTACCTTTATTACTAGTTGTAGGAAATAAATCTTAGATGCAACCTTTCTCAATATTTTTAAAGTCTTTATGGCACATTTTGTACTAGAGTGCACACTTGTAAATTTTTAAATTTTAGAACTATTTTAGATTATGTTTTGTGTGCAATCAAGTAATTTGAGTGATTTTATTATTAAACTATGATAGATGTTGAACATGTTTTTTTTTTAATGGTATGAAAATATTATTCATGATTAGATGAATTATTAGAACTATTTTAGATTTCTATTCCCTAGATCTAGATATATTAATTACCAAGGTCTCATTACTCCTTTAGGTGTACATACATATATATAACATGGAAAATGTAGATGTTCCACCTCTAGAATCTTTGTTTGCAAATACCACTAATGAGATTAAGAAATTGAGAGACTCATTAGCAGAGGGTGCAAACCCAGGGATATATTCTATGTAGACACATAAAAATGGTCTCGACTTGTAAACCATATTTTCTATGACGACCATGCTTCTCCCTCACATAATTCAATTATTTAATCATGTCCTAATGTCATAATTATTCCTCCATGATTATTTAAATAAGTAAGTTACATTTATTTATTTAAGTATGTCACTAATCAATCCTTATTCCCTCCAATCATTTAATAACATTACCATTTATCCTTCAATTAAATAACATTATCCATTTAAATCACTTTCCATTCCGCCATATAAATAATTAAAACAATTATTTGTTGATTGGGGTAATTTCTAATTAAATGAGAGGTTGGAATGTGGTTACCCCATAAATGGTTGGAATTAGCTTCCCTCAAATACAACCACACATTACTTGTAAAAGTGAACTCAGGACATTGCAAGGCAGGTTACAATCTATCCAATGTTTCATAGCACAATTGGCAAACAAGTATCATCCATTTCAGTATCTTCTACACAAAAGTATCCCTTTTGTGTGGATAGATAAATTTCAAGAGGCCTTCCAACAAATAAAAATTTATCTACTATCACCACCTATTTTAATGCCACCAATTGAAGGGAAACCTTTGATTCTATACATTTCTGCAACTTCAGCACTAGGGGCATTACTGGCACAAAACAACCATGAGGAAAAGGAAAGGGCCATCTACTACATCACTTGGACACTGGTTGGATATGAACTAAATTACACAACCATTGAACACGCTTGTCTTGTAGTTGTCTTTGCTGCTCAAAAATAATCATACATATTGCCCTGGTGATATACATATGTAAATGGTGTATGTAAATCATTTGACTATACACTTGATAAAACCCTATAATTAATTACCCTCACTTTCCCAATTATACACCAACATTAAAACCCTGGAGTAGCTTGATGAAGAGCTTGATGAAAGTAAAGGGTTTGTATTGATGGTGTTTGTATTAATGAAAACAAAGATTAAATGGTGTATGTATACATGGTCTAATAGTTATTGATGTAAGTGGATTAAATCAATTGGTGAACACAAGGGATGTGTTTGAAAAAAAAATTAAATGGTGTATGTATACATGGTCTAATAGTTATTTATGTAAGTCCATCACTTGAGCTTGCAAGGCATTAATTATAGGATTGTTTGTCATATCACACATGGGAGTAATGGGTACCATATACACCATGCATGTATACACCATTTACATATGTAATTAACACATATGTTCTATTACATTTTTGGTTTGACATTAATACATGCTTGACCATATGCCTTAAATAAGAGGTTGGAATGTGGTTACCCCATAAATGGTTGGAATTAGTTGTAATATGTGGTTCTCTACCAATGGTTACCCCATACATGGTCATCATAGAAAATATGGTTTGCAAGTCGAGACCATTTTTATGTGTCTACATTTTTCCCCTCTTTGACATAATGTAGTCTATCACATTGTGTCAAAGAAAACAAGTCAAAAATATGCCCCAGTGTGAAAGTAGGGAGAGGAAGGATGACAAGAGGTAGTGGTATGCCCCCTTGAGAGGACAAGTGGGTTGAAATAACATGAGTGTGCTCTCGAAATGGATGAAAAGACGAGAGGATGAAGGAATAGAAGAAATGTTAGCATGGAAGACATGGATGTTGGATGAAAAAGGAATACTTCAATATTTTTCCAAATAACATCATAGGCATTGCATAATCATCATTGGGCAGTAAAATAAGACAAATGGACAACAAACGCCATGATATGACATAGAACAAGGTGTGCAAGTTCATCCACTTGCAAAAAAAAGATAGTCATAGACAAGGAATGTCCTAACTCATACTAAGGCCTAACTTGCCCCAGTCTTTTAGTCAAGACATACCAAAGACAACAATCAAGGAAAAATAGGTCATGAGATGTCATTGTACCTCTAAATCCTTCATGGGACATCATCGAGGTAGCTAGTAACATGGCCAAGAGACAAATCAATAAAAATATAAGAAAAAATAGACCAACAAATGAATGAGAAGACGAGGAGGTAGTGGTATGCCATCTGTCGATGGGCCTTACATAAATTATGAATTGAAGCCATCCCCTTTACATAATTAAATAATAGGATTATCCTCTCCCCTTGTGCACTTGTGTGATCCTGGGTGTAAGAGAAACTATTATTGACTCTAGGAAATTAGCCCTTCATTGGCAGGAAAAAGTACTCACCCCAAGATGACTCAGACCGGCAACAGAGCTCTTTGGTTGAGCTACCCCCGACCGATATATAAATGTGAATCCTAATGGAAAGCCTAGGATTATGAGTGAGGACGTGTCATACGGACAAAGTAGCACTCTCCAAAACCCTGTTGAGCATAACCTCTTTAGGCTGGAGTGCCTCCTAAATAGAGCTTAATCTTTTGCCCCATGTATGGCCACTCGAACAGGGGTCCCAAACTAAATACTTTTGTGTAGTAGCCAAAAAATCTCTATTTGCTAGCACAACAACGGTTGTTGTGAAGGCATCCACATATTTGTAGTCTTTAGTAGAGGTGATCAGCCTTCCATGGGAATTTTATGGGGGATGGAAGCTTGGTTGGCCTAAGAAGAGAGTGCATTGTAAGGGGGAGCATGTGCATCCAAGCTTCTAGATTCACACACTAAGGATATGTGGCTGGGGAAACCCATGTGGAATCTAGCAGATATTGTCCTAGCCTAACCATAGGATTGTTCTTGTCTTCTTTGTGATTGATTACACATTCAAAATATCATGTTTTCCAAGTGTCTTCGAGATATTGAAACAAAACAAACAACACTCAAAAATTTGGAAACAAACATTCAACTTCAATCAATTCATATTTTTGACCAAAACATCAGAAAAATCAAACTTTTTCATTGTGCACTGCATTTGCTAAAATGCATTCGTTGTTTTGTGCCACATTTGATAGTCTCTGAAACACATTCGCTCTAATAAAATACATTTTTTACTTTGAACACCACATCTACCTGTCTTGCACTGCATTTTCTCTTCAGAAAGCTGCATTCACAACACTAAGCCGCATTTTCTATTTGTAAAGCTGCATTTGTTGAAACCACAACGCATTTGATAGACTGAAACACATTTGCTACCTGAAGTGACACATTTTCCTAGGCTTCATACTCCTCATTTCCTACATAGAATTGTCATTAGGTTTTCATCTTTTCCAACTTTGGATTAGGCCACCTCACCATACTTTGTAAAATCATTGCCTTCAAGAGTAGGTAATCTTGGGACTTAGTCATCAATCTCCTTTTCAACCATTGTCCTTTTTGTGATAATTTTCAACTCAACAGTCTAGTTAGGAAAACTCACTAGTCATTTTGACCTTGTCACTTAGTCCCTTTAACAAGTCCTTTGATAACCAAAATTAAGACATAGATTAAGCTTAGAGTGGTTAGTCAAACCTTTCTCCAAATTGCATTCACCTTAGTCCATACTTTGCATATTTTGTTTTTAAAAATTAAAAAAAATCCAAAAAATTGTCCACCCTAGTCCTCATTTTGCACCTAGACCTTGCATTAGTCACCTTTTTAGTCAACATTATCATCCTAGTCCTTATTTTGCACCTAGTCAATTTTATCACCTAGCATTAGTCATTTCCTTAGTCAACATTGTCATCCTATTCATCATTGTCACCTTGACATTTGATATCTTCCTTTGGCAACCTTGACATCTTGCATTAATCATTTCCTTAGGAAAACGCCATTATCACCTTGCATTGTCATCCTTTATCACAAAAATACCAAAAACATAAATTAGTGTCATCCTCACACTTAGTTGTCATTATCATTCCCTCATTTCACCAAGACTTTTATGGTTGAGACTAGACTCCAAAGGAAAAGAAGACAAATGGATCTTTCGGACAAGGCAATAACCCCTACAACATGAACTAAAACATAGACATGGGGGCATCTTTTATCAATCCTTTCAGAGACATAAACATACCATCTTCCTCTCAAAATCCAATTGAACCATTCATATAGAGAGACCAAAATGAGAAAGTTCTTGTAGAGGACATAGAGGGTGCAACCCAAAATCCTAAAGTAGCCTCCT
This sequence comes from Sequoia sempervirens, assembly GCA_007258455.2. Lineage (NCBI taxonomy): Eukaryota > Viridiplantae > Streptophyta > Pinopsida > Cupressales > Cupressaceae > Sequoia > Sequoia sempervirens. Next base: position 607,872,967 of record VDFB02000003.1, read on the forward strand.
TTGTAGAGGACTTGGTCTTGAACAATCCTGACAGATATTTAGCTATGCTCTTAGACGAAGGGGCCAACTTACCACAAGGCTTTGACATTAACACCATAAGACCCGCTTCTCCCAATGACACGAAACAACACAATCAGTCACACTTGACACCTTAGCAAAACACAAACAATACCTTCACAACACAAAATAATACAAACACCATCAATGCTACCTCCAGTGGCACCCCCAATCAAAATACCTCCAACTCGATCAATGCAACATCCATTGGATGGACACCAACCATGTCACAATCAATTCCTACAATGTCAACAACATCCTCACAATCAATCGGAGTTGCCTTTGGATCCTCATCAATGGGGGAAACCTCTTCAAACCCCATTTTGGAGCTTGATCTAGTACCATGGGAGCATCATCATCAAATCCTTTCATTGGGACCTCATTCAATCCCTTTGGAGGACGTAAACGATGTATTTTTATTAGAAGACCACAACCAAATGTCAACACATCATCACAATTTAATACCAATACTTCCCAAGGGAAAAACACAAATGCTCCCCATGGACAATTCCAACAATTCAGACAAGGCAATCAAAATATGCAACCTATGGCTTCATTTGGACACCAAAACATTCATGGCCAACATATCCCACAAATATCAACTCAAATGGTTGGGGGGGACATTCTTACACATGCATCACACATTCATAGCCATCAACATTTCCCTAATCAAAACTTGCAATATCAACAACATTCCAATCAAAACACGTCATACACCTCACAATAACACATCCCATGACAAAATCCGAATGTCTCTTCACAACAAATGGGGAAACATGGGATACCCATTACTCCCATGTGTGATGTGAAAAACAATCCTATAATTGATTCCTTGAAAGCTCAAGTGATGGACTTATAGAAAACCATTGAGAATATGCAAATGTCCAACAAAAAGTCACACACATCATACAACTTATTCCCATATCCTTTTGACACAAGTCTATACATGCCACCATTTCCTCTTGGATATGTGGCACCAAACTTCACCAAATACAAGGGCAAGTCAAATCCTATTGAACACATTCGAGAATTCATGACCAACTGTATGGAAATTGCATATGAATACACTTGATGAGGCTCTTCTCCCAGAGTCTAACAAGACCCACACTTGAATGGTTCTCCACTTTGAAGGGGATAAAAACATGGGAAAAACTTGCAGACAAATTTGTGAAAAATTATGCCTATAACATTGACACAGACACCTGCATCACTAGCTTATGCACACTTACACAAGAAGACACTAGTGAAAATTTTATCCCATTTTTCCAAAGATGGAGAAGTCTAGCAAGTCATTGTCACATTGACATACCTGAAGAAACTAAAGTTGACATGTTTGTCCAAACACTCCTAGGTCCGTTGAAATATGGCTTACAAGTCCACTATTGCACAACTTTTGCGGACTTAGTCAAAAGAGGAGTCCAACTGGAAAAGGCCCTTATTGCTAAAGGAGAACTGGAATATGGCCTTAAGAACACAAACACAAACCAACCTTTAGACAAGAACAAATACTGGGTCAAGAACAAACATGTAACCAATGATGGCATTGCTGATGCTAAGACAACCAACACAATGGGTCCTGTACTTACTCTCAAAGGAGTTCAACCACAAAACACACAAATAATCACACAGACACATGTTGCTAATGCCATTCAAAATCATCAAAATAATCAAAACCAAAGGCAGCCTCATCAACCTAGACAGTTCTTGAGAAGTCACACATATACCCCTTTGGGTGAGCCAATCGAGGACATCCTCAAGAAGCTCCTTCAAAACAGTGTCATTACACTAGAAGAACCTAAACCATATGACCCAGGACAATTTAAGCCATCATGGTGGGATGATAATTCTTTTTGTGATTACCACCACACTAAAGGACATAAAATCTCTTCTTGTCGAAAATTAAAGAATTTGGTTCAAGACCTCATCAAAAATCACACAATTGAAGTGGGTGGGCCACAATTTGCATCAAATGCAGACCATACTATTCACAAGAGACCAATACAAGACCATGGTTCAAATAAAGCCTCAACATCAGGTCCTAGGAAAATTAATAATCAAGCTAATTATGCTTGCGTTGCATACGATTATTCTGGTGCAAATATTATTAACCACATCTAAACCGATGACGAATACATCAATACCATCACTATCAAAAGAGCACCTGAATGTAATGCCTCTACCCAAAGTAGAAAAGTTACCATAGTTGGTCCTCCTCCTATGCAACCAAAAATCATGATAACTGGTCCACCCGCTGGGCAATCGCAACCCGACTCATCTACAAAGAAGTTGCAACCTAAGAGTCAGTTTAACCTTATCGATCAATTAGGAAAAAACCCTGTGCAAATTTCCATACTTGAGCTACTTAACATTTCTCCTGTGCATAAGGCTATACTTGATAAAACCTTGCAGGAGTCATCTATCGCTATGGATATAGATGTCAACCAATTTGAGGCCATGGTGGGATACCTCACTACACCCCATCACATAACATTTTCAGACCAAGATTATTTGTCACCAAAGACCAATCATAACGATGCCTTACACATCAAATTCTTTGTCCACAAACATAAGGTTAGATGAGTTTTAGTAGATGGTGGAGCAAGACTGAACATTTGTTCCTTAAAACTAGTTAAGGCTCTAGGATTTTCTAATGCTTGTGTAGATGCTACAAAGAGCATAGTTATCAAGGTGTATGATGATGAAGAATGCTCCTCTCGAGGCATAATCACACTCCCTATTCAGATAGGACTAGTGATTGTGGATACAACCTATCAAGTCCTGGATCTGGAACTTCCTTACAATATTTTTCTTGGTCAACCTTGGATTCATGCCCTAAAGGTTGTCCCTTCCATCTATCACCAATGCTTTAAGTTCCCTTTTGAAGGTACTAAAATTACCATATATGGAGATCCCAACTCATTTCAGTATTGTACCAATTTGAGAGGCATCTTTGTGTGCCAAGTGCCCATTAGCTGTGAAGCTTCAACAAATTCTTTCTCCAAATACATTGATCCATCCACACTTGCTAAGCCCTCCACATCTACATCCATCACTTTGACCTTCGTATCCACCTCGTCGATAGCCATATACACCTCTTTGACATCCACCACATCATCCACCACCCCAAGCGTTGATCCAAGTGTCAAGATCTAGGATCAAGGGTGTGGAGAATATAAGGTAAACACGACCTACTGCATAACAAAAATACCCAAGTCTCCTAAGGTCTATGGCAAGCCTTGTTTCATGATAGAGCCAAAGGAAGTTTTCAAAGTTCCTCCAAAAACAATATTCATAAAATGGGGCGACATGAGAAAAGAAGACACAAAAGATGTATTGTCTTGGATCTACAGAGACCTTGAAAGTCCACCCTCATTGCTAGTAGAGATATATGGTAAAGGCTATGACATAGTAAGGGAAAAAGGTTACAATGGAACTAGTGGCCTTGGCAAAGACAAAATAGGAAGATGGAAACCTCTAATGCCCATTGGGAAGACCAAAACGTATTGGGTTAGGGTTAGGACCACTTTAATTTGGTGATCAAAGTACCAATGTACTTTCTAGTGAGAAAGTGAATTCTTCAGAATGTGTCAAATCAACTAAAGACCCCTTTATTGAAACTGACTCACAAGAATGGGAATTTGGCTCCCATCGATCCCTAAGTGACTGTTACCTTGATGAATTTTTCCTTGAACCTGGAGAACCTACATTTGAAGATAGGTTCTAGAAAATGTTTAATCTTGACACAACACCAAATAATGACAACTCCAAAGTCTCGAGGAACAATTCCAAGTCTAAATTATATTCTAGCCCCATTGACCATCCTTTCACTAGACCTGTCCAACCATCTAACAACAATGAACCTCACTTGGAATCATCTGACTCACCGCAGACACTACCGACACCAATGCCAGTCCATTCATCCCTTATTTTGACAATGAGTATGAATCAAGTGAAGGAGAATATTGGATAGAATCTGATGTGGAGTTGGATGATGAAAATTTTATCTTTAACCTCTTTGAATCCATCAACATGCTTTCTACGTCCTCCCCACCATTCACCAATACTGATGATGGTATTTCCTAAGTCTATCCGCAACTAATTGATTGGGATCAACAAGGCCCTCCAGTTATGGACATATTTAAAAATGATGAGGCCATTGTAGAATTCATGGGATTGTGTGAGGGTATACCAAGTGGAGACCACATGGCGAGATTTTCTATTGACCTAGACTATGCAACCTACTTTGGGGAGACTGTTTGATCCTCTAGTCGCAAAATGAAGAATAAAAATAAAACAAAAAATGACATGTCTTTAGGTGAAAACTGAAAGGCACCTTCTAATGATAAAAAAGTAAAAATAAAGGACATATCTGAAGGTGAAAACCTCCTCGAGGCGCTTAAGGATGGAGGAATGGACTTTCTCCCCGTAACTCAGGAAAAATCAGCTTTTCTCATTGAGGACTCTATGGAAGTAAACATATCTACAACAAAAGATCCTAAGATGGTCCTCTTTGCAACATCTTTGATAGAGGAAGAGAAACCTTAGTTCCACAAATTCTTCTCAAAGCGTAAGGTCAACTTTGTGTGGTCCTATGCCGATATGCCTGGGTTGGATCTAGAACTGGTCTTACACCATTTTCCATTATTTCTAGACACCAAGATAGTGAAACAGAAGCTATGAAAGATGCACCCACAGATCGCCTTGTTAGTCAAAGAAGAACTTAAGAAATTGTTAGATGTGGGATTCATATGGTCCATAGACTATGTTGAATGGATATCAAATCTTGTACCAGTCACAAAGCCAAATGATCAAATCTGCATCTGTACAAATTTTTGGGACCTAAATAAAGCATGTCTAAAGGATGACTTTTCGCTACCAAACATAGACATCATAGTAGATCTCATGGTAGGATATGAGATTTGTCCCTCATGGATGGTTTCTTAGGTTATAATTAGATTCATATTTCCCTAGAAGATCAACATAAAACAACATTCACATGTCCTTGGGGCACATACTATTGGAACGTCATGCCTTTTGGTCTTAAGAATGTAGGTGCCATGTATCAAAGAGCCATGACAACCATATTCCATGACATGATGCACAAGATAATGGAAGATTATGTAGATGATCTTTTGGAAAAATCTTTGACACGAAAAGACCACTTGAATGTGTTAAACAAAATCTTTAAGAGATTGGAAGAATACAAGGTCCACTTGAATCTGAAGAAATGTGTCTTTGGGGTGACATCAGGAAAAATTTTGGGGTACATTGTTTCTCATAGAGGCGTTGAAGTCGATCCTACCAAGGTGAAAGCCATATTAGATATGCCTCCTCCAAAAGGGATAAGTGAACTTAGGACATTGCAAGGAAGGTTACAATCTATCCAACATTTCATAGCACAATTGGTAGACAAGTGTCATCCATTTCAGTATCTTCTACGCAAAAGTATCCCTTTTGTGTGGACAGATAAATGTCAAGAGGCCTTCCAACAAATAAAAATTATCTACTATCACCACCTATTTTAATGCCACCAATCAAAGGGAAACCTTTGATTCTATACATTTTTTCAATAACTTCAGCACTGGGGGCATTATTGGCATATAACAACCATGAGGAAAAGGAAAGGGCCATATACTATATCAATCAGACACTGGTCGGATATGAACTAAATTACACAACCATTGAATGTGCTTATCTTGTAGTTGTCTTTGCTGCTCAGAAATTAAGGCACTACATGTTGAATCACCAGACACACTTAGTAGAAAATATTGATCCTCTAAAATATCTTCTTAGTCATGCAATATTGATAGGACGCTTGGCTAAATGGATAATGATCTTGAGTAAGTACGATATTCAATATGTGGATAGAAAGGTGATAAAGGGACAAGTGATAGCATACCAACTGACAAAATCAGCTTTATAAGGCAATCATCCACTAGTAGTAGAATTTCCAGATGAGTCAATATTCCATACAAAACCTAAGTCACCTTGGAGGCTATATTTTGATGGGTCTCATACCAGTCATAGCTCAGGAGTAGGAGTACTATTTATCACTCTGCAAGGAGATTCCATTCCTAAGTCATTTTGTATTGCTTTCCCATGTACAAATAATGTTGTGAAATATGAGGCACTTGTCACGAGACTCAGAATGGCCATAAAATGGAAAATTAGAACACTTCATGTCTATGGAGATTCTTAGTTGGTCATTAACCAAGTCAATGAAGACTATGACACTAAGGATGAGAAATTAATGCCTTACAAACAAATGGTTGGCAACTTTCAGACATATTTTCACATGGTGAATTTTGAGCAAGTTCTGAGAACACAAAATAAGGTAGCAGACGCAATGGCCACAACTGGGTCTCTCCTAGACATTCCTAGTAATGTGCCTCAATTTGAATTCTTGGTAGAACAACTTTTGGTTCCTGCATATGACATACCAGAATCAGAGATGGTTTGCAAGCTTGTTGGTCCCAATTCTCCATGGTATCAAGACATTTGTGACTACCTCAAGTCCCAAACCCTTCCCCCCAACCTTTCCAATAACCAACAAAAGTCCTTTATCTGAAAAGCTGCCAAATACACCATCATTAATGACACCCTTTACCGTTGTAGCTTTGATTACACCCTTCTTCGATGTCTCAACACTGACGAAGCACGAATGACCTTGTGAGAGGTACATGAAGGTATATGTGGATCTCATTTGAGTGATCCTACTTTAGCCAAAAGAAATGAGACTTGGGTATTACAAGCCAACCATTAAGAAAGATGCACTTGAATTTGTCAAAATGTGTCACCAATGTCAGATACACAGTGACTTGATTCATGCACTAGTGTAGGGACTTCAATTGATTACTTCTCCTTTGCCCTTAATACAATGGGGACTTGACCTCATGGGAAAGATCCATCCTACCTCATCCAATGGCCACAAATTCATCATCACTGCCACTAAGTACTTTACTAAGTGGGTCAAAGCCATCCCCCTTGCATACATAACCGACAAACAAATTTCCAAATTTATCCTCAATTACATCATATGTCGGTATGGAATTTTGTAGTCCATCATCATAGACAATGGATGTCCTTTAAAAAATCAAGACGTTCATTCAAATTATGTGAACAATTCCATATCCAACACCATTTCTCCACACCATGCTACCCACAAGGAAACAGTCAAGCTGAGGCATCCAATAAGACAATAATCAAAATTCTTAAGAAGACAATCAATGATGCTGGTCATGACTGACACATCTAACTCAACCTTGCTTTGGGGCCTACTACACCAGCATCTGCACGCCTACAGGGGCCACTCCATTTTCCCTGGTCTTTGGAGTTGAATCCATCTTGCCCATCGAGGTTGAAATCCCATCCTTGCAAGTCTCCATGAAGGGTATGATCAATGATGGGGAGTATAAATAGTCACAACTGCATGAGCTAGAGATGTTAGATGAATGAATACATAATGCCCTCAATCACCTATAGGCATATTAGAATCATCTCTGTCGTAGTTATAAGAAAGTAATGGTCAGAAAGTTCAACATTGGCAACCTAGTCCTCATGCAAAATCCTAAGAATCAAGCTAACAGAGAAAAACCTAGCAAGTTTGAACGCAATTGGCTAGGTCCTTATGTCATCATGTCCTCTTTTGGTTCTAGAGCATATCAACTAGCTACTCCAGATGGTGAACAATTGACATATCCCATCAATAGTCTACATCTTCAAAGGTTCTATGCATAGCATGGGAAAGTCTTGCTGAAATCCTTAAAAATACAAAAAAAAAGAAAAATATAAAAAATTGTCACCCTGATGAAAACCTGGAAAATAGGCATCTTGGTGACACCAAAAAAAAAAAAGAAAAAATGACAAGAAAAAAATAATAATAAAGAGAAATAATTCATCCAATAGTGAAAACTGGGTAAACAGGTGCTTTGGATGAGTACCATGGTGAAAACCTGGCAAACAGGTGCCATGTGTAGTCAGTCATCGCTTTTCCATCTACCGCCACTCTATCTACCTTGGACCATAATAAACATCCACTTTTCTGACATTATCACATCATTCACTTTGACATCATGCCATTTCATTCCATGGCCAGCAAAGGTTGACATCAAGTCTTGTATACCATCCACCATCCATACTAAGCATGTCCTTTCCATCCCATTATGCTTGGCTCATTCTTGATAACCTTTTATCATGTGATTGCAATGGGTATCACACATGGTCTTGACAATCGAAAGAGTCTTGAAAAAAAAATCCATAAGAATCATAAAATGTCCTGAAAAATCCATAAAAATTAGAAAATGTCCTAAAACAAAATCCATAGAAATCAGAAAATGTCTTGAAAAAATCCATAAAAATTAGAAAATGTCTTGAAAAAGAAATCCAAAAAAAATCAAATCATGTCAAAAAAAGAAAACACAAAAAACATCCAAATAACACTCAAAAATCCCAAAAATAGAGTCAGAGTCCTTCAAGTCAATTTTTGTCCTTATCGAACTACATTGCCTTTACAACTGGACATAGAAAATGCCATCTATTGATGTGCCCTCGAGGCATTAGTCAGTCCTTTAGGTGTTGTCAAATAAAATTATGATTCACCACTTTGTCATTTCCACAAAGTCAAGAGTCGTGTCAAACTATGAAGTCTTTGCGCATTTGCTACATAGGAAAGGCCATCATCGGTGTGCCCCCAAGGCCCCCTAGGTTCAATCCCTTAGGGTACATCAGGTCAAGTCAAAACATCTCAATTCATCTTCAATATGTTTGTTTTTCCCTATCGAACTATGAGGTCTTTGAGTGCACGATGTAGGCAAGGCCATCAGTCGATGAGCCCTCGAGGCCACCTAGGTCAGTCCTTTAGGGTTCGTCACATAGGTCAAATAAGTTAGACATAGTCAAACTCGAACATAAGACATTCATCAAAATGTCAACATTCAAATCGTGAACCAACAGACAACATAGTTCAGTTAGTCATCAAGTCAAACATCAGTCAAATTACCAACACAATACATCAACTTAGTCACTTCCTGGTCCCCTTCAAGATGTGTCCTTCTTGGAATTGGACCCCACCAAAATTTCATCTACCTTCTCAGGATGTGTCTTTCATGACGACAAGATCCGTCACATAGTCATTAGCCTTTTCAGGATGTGTCCTTCCTGACGATAGGCATCGTCAACACATCAAAACCGTTAAACAATCAACCTTCAACAAATAAATATTGGCAAACATATTCAATGGTTGTTGATTTTGTTGGTCTATTTTGTCTTATCTTTTTATTTCTTTGTCTCTTTTCCATGTTACTAGCTACCTCAAGGATGTCCCATGAAGGATTTAGAGGTGTGATGATGTCTCGTGACCTATTTTTCCTTGATTTTTTTCTTTGGTATGTCTTGACAAAAAGACTGGGGCAACTTAGGCCTTAGTATGAGTTAGGACATTCCTTGTCTATGACTGTCTATTTTTTCGCAAGTGGATAACCTTGCACACCTTGGTCTATGTCATATCATGGTGTTTGTTGTCCATTTGTCTCATTTTACTGCCCAATGATGATTATGCAATTCCTATGATGTTATTTGGAAAAATATTGAAGTATTCCTTTTTCATCCAACATCCATGTCTTCCACACTAACATTTCTTCTATTCCTTCATCCTCTCATCTTCTCATCCATTTTGAGAGCAAACTCATGTTCTTTCAACTTGCCTATCCTCTCAAGGGGGCATACCACTACCTCCTCGTCATCCTTCCTCTCCCTACTTTCACACTAGGGCATATTTTTAACTTGTTTTCTTTGACACAATGCGATAAATTGCATTATGTCAAAGAGGGGGAAAATGTAGATACATAAAAATGGTCTCGACTTGAAAACCATATTTTCTATGATGACCATGCTTCTCTTTCACATAATTCAATTATTTAATCATGTCCTAATGTCATAATTATTCCTCCATGATTATTTAAATAAGTAAGTTACATTTATTTATTTAAGTATGTCACTAATCAATCCTTATTCCCTCCAATCATTTAATAACATTACCATTTATCCTTCAATTAAATAACATTATCTATTTAACTCACTTTCCATTCCACCAAATAAATAATTTAAAAAACTATTTATTGTCTTTTGTCTCATTCTCATTTATGAATTAAACCATTATTTGATTCATAAGTCAACCTTTCTCCATAAATTAAATAATTTATATTATTCCAACTACCTCTTTTTCTCCACCATTGATTTGATTATCTCCAATTAAATCTCAACCCTCCATTTCAAGGCTTTCCCTAACTTTGACCTCATGTTGCCTTAACCCTAATCCTCCTTATGACATTGATTCCTAGCCTTTGATCTTAGGGATTCACCAACTTCTAATCCTGTCCATCCATTGTCAATTAGAAATTCTTTAAAAGGATCTCTCTCAATCCATTTTACACACAAAGTCATTCAGACATAGCTATTTTCAGCATGCTTGAGAACTTTTGAGTACTTGAGCACTCACAAATCTTCAATATTTTTCTTGTCTTGGAATAGGTTATAGTTGCACTCAAATTTGAGGGAAATCATACCATTTTCAGCAAGATGGAGAAGGCCAATGGAGGTCAACCAATGGAAGCTTAATAACTAGGTGATGTTGTTTCACTATTTTTATGTTTCTTCCTTACATTATTCTCCATTGTTGATTGGGGTTTGATTTATTATATTGTTTGCAACTAATCTCAAAATTCTACCTTAGTTACATTCTAAAGTATGCATGTCAATACTACATAGTCTAGAAAAACTAAGAGATGAACTTTGACAGACTAGTTTCCATTATTTCCTGCATATGGGAAGAAGTACGTGGTGAGGTTCCCTTTAAACAAATACAAGATGTTGTGACCAAAGAAATGATAAAAGACACTTGTTTTCCATTTTATCAAAATGTATGTAAGGTGAGGGGATACCAAGTCACCAGATGTGTGGATCGTATTATGGCCCCATTGATCTACCCACGATTTCTTGCAACACATGGTCAATATCCAAACAATGACCAGATTCCATTATATTTTGTCCAGCAGTTGTATGCTAAGGTCCATTTGGGCCTCAAAGCCAACTATTTGGACTTTCCAACATATGCTAGTTAGGGGCATGGTAGGATTGTCGATAGGCCCACCTATCATAGAGAAGATAGACCAGACCTAGTGTTTAGGGTATTGGTTGGCGACAGGTCTCCTGCTCTCACCCCAACTCTGGCCCCCTTAGTAGATGAGGTTGTTCTTGCTTCCTAAAAGGAAGTAATTGACACTATAGGTGACATTGCAGCTACCACCACTAGGATATATATTGATCATGTAGGTTAGTATTTGATGTCTAGACATTCACGATCCACACCATTTCCATCACAGTGATCTAGCATGGATCCTTATATAGTGGCAGCCATCCCTACTCCCACACAACTTGATGAAATTTTATGAGATATTGCATGTAGGTTACTACATTATTTGACTGAGGACCTCTTGGAGGAATATGCCTTCATTGCATCAGACTATGGGCGTAGTATAAAGGAGGTCAAATATTTTTTGGCATATGGAGTTCGTCCACATCTAGGATCCCATCACTCTTAGCTCAACACTAGTGCACATTGGGATCCACCTACAGATCATTCGTCTGCTGCATAGACTATGGGTTTTACTGAGATGTTGATTGGTCTCGGTTCGTCATCGTCGATGCCATCTCACCTGTATAGTCCTCTTCACTCATCATTTATGGCATGACAGGGGATAAATCATATGGATGTAGATGTTGACTCATCGCTTGACCATTTGGTTCATATGGTGGAGACAACCATTGCAGAGGACTTAGGTCATTTGATAGTAGATGATGTGCATGTATGTGTGCATGTGCATGTTTCAATTATTTTTTCAATTATTTAAATTTTAGTTTTAACTAGATATTCATGTGCTGATATATATATATATATATATATTGTAGGTGGACATACCTCATGTCACTCCTATCCTTGCTCCAAATCGTGTACATCAACATGACTTTGTGGATGATTTTGATACCATTGGACATGTAAATTTCAATTTTTTATATATACACATGTATATGTACATGCATATGTATGCATAGATCTAGATAGATATTTAAAAATACAAGTACATTCTTAAAAACAACTTTCATAAAATTTATTTAATATATTATATGTATTTAACACATTGTGTACACAATTTTATCTGCAGGGGTCAGCACATGCATCAGAGCAGGGTTCTCATTCAGATGGTCGTTCAACTAGGATTTGATATTCATATTAGGCCTTGCACTAGATTTATGATCTTTACTATACATGTATTTGCTTATATGATGATCTCTAGTATTTGGCATTTGATGATCTCTAACTTACATTTGATTATATGATATACATTTGATCTCTAACATACATTTTCTTATTTGATGACCTCTTTGCTTATAACATGCCTATGTTTATACATTGAATCTATTTACATGTATGTATGTGTTTTCTTATGTTTAGATGTTTATATGACATACATACATTTGCTTATATTCTTGAATATACATACATTTTCTTATTTGTTTATGTTTACATGTGTGTACATGTGTTTTCTTATGTTTACATGTTTATATGATATACATGCTTATCTCTAGTAGAATTTTAGGAGAAGACTATTTCATTTTAGCCAAAAATCAATAATTCACATTGAAATAAGTTTTGTTGACATTGAACCCACAAACAAAGACCATCAAAATGGTCCCAAATATTATTATAAAATCCCCTAGAGTTGTAAAATTTTATGTTATTTCATTTGATCATATATTCCCAAAGATAAGGAAATGAATGCCACTTTATAATTAAGTTCATTCATGTTGATCACAATAAATATTTTTCACACACACCTCTTGAATTTTATAGTAAACAGTAAAAAATTATAAAATAAATTACTCTGAAGCAAGTAAACTAATGATACTTTATAAATGACTGTATTTACAAGCCTATTTATTAATGCACATGTTCTACTAATTTTAAAATTTGATAAAAATGATGAAATTAAAATCTTGATACAAAATAAGAACAAATAAAGTGCATCACTTTGTAGTACAAAAAATTCATATTTTTTTAAAATGACTTAAGCAATTTACCATTGAGGAGTTGAGAACAAAAGATAATTATAAAGAAGAGGTAGGAGCATTCCTTTTATAATTATATCATCCCTCAAACACTTTCCTTCTAAGTTATAAAATTATATGTTAAGTGATTTCATAAATAATATCTTAATCTACACCATTATTTAACATGATCGTGCTTTCCTACAACTAGATATAAAATTATAGATTTTTAAAGAAATTCAATGCATAATCTGCTAGTTTCAACTTAGGATATAGGAAAATTTTATTCTTTGAAACATTAAGAAAATTCAATTAAAATTATACCTCTATGTGCTCAAATCATTTTTCTACCCTCTCTACATCTCCTACAAATGAAAATATTTCAACTATTGATTTATAACCATCAAGGTGTTTTTGGTTAACTAGAATGACCATGGAAATTTTCCTCTACTATATATTGGGTTGTTCCCTTACTTTGCAATGAGCATAACTTATCTAAGAGATACTTTATTAAACACTATGTTATCTCATTGGTTGAGATAATCTTGCACCTTTGGTATCAAGCTTGAGGAATATTATCTTTTTGACAAGGAACAAAATTCTAAAATTACTCTATGTTGTATACCTATACATTAAATAACAACAAACTTCACAATGAAATAACTTGTTTGATTACCACTTGATTCATTTAAATACAAGCATATAAATATACATTAGCTTATTTTTCATTATTCCATATCAAATTGCAAGATTAATTTGCATTTATATCACTTGGAGCATAGATTTTGGAGAAGAGATTTTTGCACATTTATCAAGGAGGCAAATATTGGAGAAGACAACTTTTCATTTTTATCAATCAATGAAAATTTTGGATGAGAATTTAACTAAGTTGGTAGAGGATTTGTTTTGAGTCATCTTTAACTTGAAGAAGAAAATGGGACAACAAAGAAAAAGAAAAAATGTGTCTCAACGAAAATTGTCAAAAAAAGAAGAACAAAAGAGGTGTGAACAAAACTTGGAAAATTGTCATAGAAAGAAACAAGGTACATGCTTGTTTCTTCTCTCTCTCTCTCAAGTGTTTGTTTAGGAATTTTATTAACACCTCAATTTGTTTTCCTTATAAATATATTTCCAACTATGAAAACCATGTTAGATTTAATTTGGAAACTTTAATACTAAAAAATAGTCATCTTGCATAGACATTACCTAAATTCATTATCATCTATTTCAAATTTATTTTTTTCCATGGAATTCTTAAGTTCAAGAATATTTGTTTTTATTTGTCTCAAATTCACTTAAATAGCTCATAGTCTCTCACTTTCTCTTCTTGCATGTAAATTCAAACAACAAGCAGGAAATTCTCAAGCTGAAGTCAAGCCAAATCTAGATACTAGATCAAATGAATCTGTTGAAGAACACATGGACCTTTAACATAGGGAGGAGACCCAAGTTCAAACAATTCTTGGTGGAGAGGGATCAGGATCACTTCCTTCTACTGGTATGGATGAGCATATATAAAACTAGTTGAAACTTCTCTCACTTATAGCATCATGTCTTATCACTTTGTTTGCTTGCATACATAAACTTCACTTATATCTAGCATCATCTCTCACTTTCTTTGCAAAATATTTTGTGACATGTAGAAAGGGCTCAACAAGCAAGAAGTTCTCATGCTGAAGTCGATCCAAATCTAGATATTGGATCAAATGAATCTGTTGAAGAACACATGGACCTTGAAGATAGGGAGGAGGTTGAAGTTCAAACAATGCATGTTGGAGAGGGGTCAGGATCACTTCCTTCTACTGGTATGGATGAGCATATAAAACTAGCTGAAAAGGTGAGGAAAAAAATTTATTATAAAAATTTAGGTCATTTACTTGAAATGGATATGGAGAAACTAAAATTTTATGCTGACCATCCTACAAATAAGAGAAAGAGGTCAATGACTAAATTTTTAAATGGAATAATCAATGGTCATTTCAATCATCTTGAAACAATTGAAAAAACCCAATTTTTATCATGTTTACTTCTTCGTAATGAGCTCAAAGAGTCATTACAATTGTTGGGTGTACATTTGGAATCAAATAAGAAGAAACACATGGCACTACAAAAGGATATTGTTCAAAATGTCAAAAAGGGTTTAGATTCCATTGGGAAAGGATCTCGATTAGTGGATAAGGCCACCACAAGAAGGGTCATGTTGACATCTATTATAGATCAAGATATAGCAAGAAAAAAAATGTCTGCACTTTCAGCTGAAATTGCTTATAGTAGAACCACACTAATAAAATATGAGAAAAAGAGAAAGCTATTGGATGAGAGTTTAGAAGGAAATTGGTAAATTATGTGTAGAGCTCCTCATTTTGACGGGATTGAAGATGTTGTTAGGAACTTGATCTCAAGTTTTTGGCATGATCAGATTCATCCATCATTAAATACTAGAGATGTTATGAGACACAGGATTGGGCCTAGTATTTATGAAAATCATATCAAACATTAGCTAGACATAACACAACTTGAGATGTATATGAACTTTTGTAATATATATCCTCATATAAAGATTGGGCAAACAATTTTTGAAAGGTTAAAGCCATATTATGTGAAGATAAACACATTTTTTGAAACTTCTTGTTGTCGCTATCATATTGAATTTGATCTCTACTATCAGGTGTTTCGAAAGATGAGAGAAGAAATTTGTGGTTTTCAAAATGCACCTCCTAAACATGAAAGTTTGTTCATAAAGGCTATGTTATGTGATCATGAAAATGGACCTCAAATAAACTATATAAAAGGAATTTGTGAAACATGTGGAAATTTGGCTAAATTTCCTTCAAGAAATGAGGATACTGACCTAACAAAGACAGTAAATTGCAAGAGGTAAGTATTTTTTTTAGAGAGTTTATTTTTTTTAATTTGATTAGATTGTTATTTGAATTCTCTAATGTAATGTTTCATTGATTGTGTGGTTTATTACTTATTCACATATTTTACTCACACAGGTACAAGTATGTAAAGTTTCAAACAAATTTTGGGAAAGAATCCACACTTCCTTTTTTGCTAAGTGGAAAGAACAACAATTCCAAACATTGAGAGATACTTTCCCACTCAGAACAGTTCTATCATTAGTTGACTTTGCAAAAAATTATTCCTTTGTACATCAAAAGGAGATTCAATTAGAATATTACTTTTCAAAGTAGATCACTATTATGGTGCATGTGTGTTATCAACATGCACAATCAGAATTGGATGGTTTTGAGAGTACAGATGAAGAACGGTCCATTAAGAAATAATATCACTTTTATATTAGCGATGATAAAGAGCATGAAACTTTTTGTACAACAATGCTTTACAATTTGTTTTGAGAATTTGAGAAGCAGGGGTGTAAAATTTGAAAATCATTTTGTATGGTTAGATGGATGTGCAAAACAATTCAAATCTTCACAACCATTCTATGCACTTTGTAGATATCATAAAATATACAAAATACCACATGTTTGAAGTTTTTTTGAGAGTGGGCATGGAAAGGGTGAGCATGATGGAGTAGGAGCTTGCATCAAATGAGCTTTAAGAAAGCATCAAATGAGTTATTCAGAAGATCGTATAGATAATGCACATGATGTTGCTTAATGGTGTAAGAAACACTTTGAATCAAATGTGGTCGGCATATCTTCAAGAAAAAATCAACACATTCCACATAGAGTGTTTTGGGAGATATTGGGTATATATAAATTACATTTTCAAAAATTTGAATTTATTTAAATTTAATATATATATATATACATGTTTGTTCACATAATTTTTTTGTTGTACATGTATCTAGGTGTGGAAAAACAATCAATGCATGGATGCAAGAGGGTAGACAAAATAAGATTCTTGCATTGTGTTATGAGTTCAAATAGTTGCCATGGATGGACATTATACACAAGGGATTACTCTTGTTTCTGCACTTAGTGCATTGTGGGCAACTCTGATCATGCATGCAACAACCAAGAACTTGGATATGTTGGTAAATGGGATATGGGGCCACTAGTTGTTTTAGAAACATACGATGGAAATGAAGAAGAAATATTTGAAGACATTTCTTTGATTTCAATTGATTATGACCATATTTCAGGATTGGTTAGAAAAGGTACAAGTGTAAGTTTTCAATAATTTAAATATTATATATATATAGTTAATGATCTTTAAAGTCTAGAGACATTTCTGATTTTTTTAGAAATTTTTTGTGTAAATTTGGTGTACAGGAGATGTTTTTGCAGTCATAGCAGAGCCTGGAAACATAGAAGGTGGTAGCTATTATTTATTGCATTGCACATAAAAGAGGAATAAGCTAACACAACCTAAAACAAGTGATGGAATGTTATTTCCCACAGGTGAGTTTGAATTTAAAATTATATATAAATTGTGTTCACATGTGCACATATTACATTATAAACATTAAATATGTATATTGTACAAACCTTGAGCACGAAAATGTTGTACACATTCACATATCTTACCTCGGGTTCATATTTACCATGTAGGTTCTGTTGTAGCACAAGGGATATATCTAGAACAAGTCAAAGTGGTTCAACATGGGATTCATTTTGTTGACTATCAACTTGATAACAAGGTATATCAGTATAGTCACTTAATAATTGCTACTGCCCTACATCTTCATTCAGTTCCACATGCACGTGGCCGAAAAAAATGGAGACTAGATAGTGATGATCATAAAAAAAACATGTTATTGAAGAGTGAGCTGAACCAAAATGTTTGAGTTAGATTATATCCATGATTTTCAAGTTCACTTGTAACCCTATACATGTTCAAGTGAGAACTTATAGTAACTTGTACATAGTTGTAAATCATTTTGCGTAAATTCCAATTATATGTACATATTTGTTCCATGGAATTCTTAAGTTAAAGAATCTTTGATTTCATTTGAAAGTTCAAAGTTACACTTATAGCATCATCTCTCACTTTTTTTGCTTGCATGCAAACCCATATATATGCTTTCAATACTTATTTGAAACCTAGTGAAGTTTTTTAAAATCATTATGCCTAAATTACAATTATATACAACTTATATTTGTTTCATGGAATTCTTAAGTTCAAGAATCTTATATACAATTATATACAACTTATATTTGTTCCATGGAATTCTTAAGTTCAAGAATCTTTGATTTCATTTGAAAGTTAAAAGTTACACTTATAGCATCATCTCTCGCTTTTTTTGCAATTATATATACAACTTATATTTGTTCCATAAAATTGTTCCATGGGAAATTATGTATTTTAAAATTAAGTATTATCTAATTATAAAATTTTTGCACACATACTTAAAACATAAATCAATGCAAATAAAAAAAAAAAAGTTTTCATCAATTTAACTCACAAAAAATACCACAAATGGAAATAGAATGTTCCCATCCAGTTGCCAAATCAATATTTAAATCACTTTTATATGACTCCCTCTCCCCCCTCTACCCTTAACCCTTGTTCCCTCTACCCTATATCTCTCTCCTATTCCCCCCCCTCTCTCTCAAGTCCCTCCTACCCCCTTTCCCTCTCACAAGTCTCTCTCTCTCACTCATTCCTTTTATCTCTCTCCCCTCTTCCCTTAACCCTCTACCCTCTACTTAATCCTTAAACCCTTAAACCCTCTACCCTTAACCCTTGATGTTAAACCCTCTATCCTCACCACCCTCTACCATTACACCCTTAAACCCTATACCCTCTACCCTTAGCCATGCTTGAATTAAACCCTCTACCCTCTACTCCTAGCTTTATACCCTCTATCTCTCCCACTCCCTCCCTCTCTCTCTCAAGTCTCTCCACCCTACCCTCTCCCTCTCCTCCCAGGATCTCTCTCTCTCACTCATGAATCCTATCTACGACCCCTCTACCCTCTACCATCTATCTCTCTCCCTCCTACCCCTCTCCTCTCTCCTCTCCCTTAACCCTTAAACCCTAAACTCTTGTGCCCTCTACCCTTTTTCTCTCTCCCACTACCTCCCTCTCTCTCTCAAGTCTCTCCCTCCTACCCTCCCTGCTGCCAGCCTATACCTCTATCTCTCTCCCCTCACTCCCTCCCTCCCTCTCTCTCAATTCTCTCCCTCCTACCCTCTCTCCATCTCTTGGGTCTCCTCTCTCACTCCTCCTCCACATCTCACTCCCTCTCTACCCTCTACCCTTACCCCTTAAACTCTAAATGGGTCTTAAACTATCTACCCTTTATCTCTCTCCCACTCCCGCCTCTCTCTCTCTCAAGTCTCTCCCTCCTACTCCCTCGCCCTCTCTCCCCTCTACCCTTAATCCTTAAACCCTAAACCCTTGTACCCTCTATTTTTTTATGTCTCTCCCACTCCCCCTTCTCTCTCTCAAGTCTCTCCTCTGCCCTCTCCTTCTCTCCCCTCTACCCATAGCCCTTAGGCCCTAAATATGTACCCTCTATCATTTATCTCTCTCCCACTCCACCCTCTCTCTCTCAAGTATCTCCCTCCTAGACCCAGTATTTGTCTCTCAAGTATCTCTCTCTCACTCACTCCTATCTCGAGCCCTCCTCTACCCTCTAGACCCTTACACCCTTAAACCCTACTTCTGCCTCTACCTTAACCCTTAAACCCTCCTAACCTCTGCTCTTAACCCTATGCCCTCCTGTCTCCTCCTCCCTCTCTCTCTCCCTCAAGTCTCTCCCTCCTGCCATCTCTCCCTCTCTTGGGTCTCTCTCTCTCACTCCTCAAGTTCCTTCTATCCTGAGGAGCTCCCCTCTGCCCTCTACCCTTGGCCTTAAACCATGTAGGATATTAAACCCTCTACCCTCTTTATCTCTCTCCACTCCCCCCCACTCTCTCTCAAGTCTCTCCCTCCTACCCTTTCTCCCTCTCTCAACTCTACTCTTAACCCTTAAACCGTACCCTTTATCTCTGTCCCACTCCCCCCCTCTCTCTCAATTCTCCCCATCCTATAGACCCACTCTGTCTCTCAGAGTGTCTCTCTCCTCTCGCTCCTCCCACTCCTTCTATCTTGAGCTCTCCTTTGCCCTCTAGACCCTTACACCCTTAAACCCTATACCCTCTACCCTTAACCCTTAAACCCTCTAACCTATACTCTTAACCCTTTACTCTCTGTCTCTCTCCCACTCTCTCCCTCCCTCTCTCTCTCAAGTCTCTCCCTCCTACCCTCTCCTCTTTTGGGTCTCTCTCTCTCACTCACTTAAAGTTCCTTCTGTCTTGGGCTCCCCTCTCATCTGCCTTAACCCTTAAACCTAAAGGTTATTAAACCCTCTGCCACTCTATCTCCTCCCTCCCACTCCTCTCTCTTTCTCTCAGTCTCTCTCTCCTACCCCTCTCCTCTCTCCTCTGCCCTTAGCTCTTAGGCCCTAGGCCCTTGTGCCCTCTGCCTTTGTCTCTCTCCCCTCCCCCTCTCTCTCAAGTCTCTCCCTCCTAGACCCATTCTTTGTCTCTCAAGTCTCTCTCTCTCACTCACTCCTATCTCTAGATCCCCTCTACCCTCTACCCTTAAGGCTTAAACCCTTAAACCCTCTCTCTCTCACTCACTCACACCTTCTATCGCGAGCTTCCCTCTACCCTTAACTCTTAACCCTTAAACCCTCTACCCTATACTCTTAACCCTATACCCTTTATCTCTCTCCCACTCCCTCCCTATACCCTATAATTCATTTGAACATGTAATTAAGATAACTGATAGAGATATAATGTTCTCAATATTTCTTCTTTGTTGTGAGTTGTTATTCAATTCCAATGGAGACTTTAAAGAATAATGTGCTTGATTGTAAGCTTTTGGATTCATCTGTGTATGTTTTTGTGTGGATGTTTCAAATCACACTCAATGATCCATCATTAGGAAGAGGAACAATAGAAAGAAAGGAGTGCAGATAGAGCCTAATAAAGGGTAGGGAAGGTGGGGTGAGAGAGAAGTAAAAATAAAAAAAGGAATAAAGGGAAAAATAATAAGAAAAAAAGGTGAAAAAATAAATAAACATTAGGAAAATAAAGCATAGGAAAATAAATAAAGATCAAAAAGAAGAAAAATAAAATTGAAAGAAACAAAGGAAATAGTAAGATAAGAAAAGAAAAAGAAATTAGAAGCTAAACAAAAAAACCAAATAAAGAGAAAAAGAAAGGATAAAAAAACAAGTTAAGAAGACCACAATTAAATTAAAGAAATTGAAAAGGAACAACAAAGCAAAGAAAGTGAACAAATAAGGTATAAACAAAAATTATAAACTAAAACACAAAAAAATTGAACCACAACTAATGTAGTATGTATCAATTAAATGAACAAAAGTGTAAAAGAATGACAAATGAAAGAAAAAATAAAATTAATGAAAGTATATATATATATATAACAACTCACCAATGAATACATCAATTAAACAAATGCATACTGCACTTTTCAAATACTCTAAAATTTCAAGAAGAATGAGGTGAAGAAAATACAATTTTTTCTTATTTCTTCTTCACTTTAATATATATAATCTCACACCAAAACATCCATGTGAAACCTCCACCAACTTCTCAAAATGGTTGTATTTTATGGTGGAATAAATCCACCAAATGCATGAAATAATATGTATGCATCTATAATCATCATATCTCATATGTTATGATGAACCTCAAACTCATTCATGTTGCCATATATTTGGAGACTTAACCCTTCTTTCTACCTCTCTACTTGTTATAAGTTTCCAAGTTGCAGGATTCATTATCTTACAATCACGAAGGGTTAAGAACATGTACTGTTCTCATTTTCCTCTCTTTTTCATAATTGCATTCATTCACACCTCCTCCATGTTAAATAAGGAGAGAGTGAGAAATTATCTTGGAACACCAGGAAAGAGATTATTGGTAGAGAATTTGTTTGGAAGTGATTAGAGGCATGAAGATTGAATCAAAAGTCCCCAGGTATGTAGATTGACCCCTTTTTTTCATTTTTGATCTGTTGTACATTTCAATGTTTTGTATCATCATTATGCCTTGTCTATATTCTTACATTTTTGTGCTTATTTATAATATATAAGTATATAATATATTATTTATAATTATTAATAATATATAAGTATATAGTATATTATTTATAATTATTAATAATATATATGATGTATATATTAATAATAACTATTATATAGATACAATTTATATTATAGAGATTAAAAAGTATATAATTATTATATATTATATAATTAATATTATAAGTATATATTTAGAGGAAAAACATGATTTTATGAGAGTTAAAAGCCATGTTATTCCATACATGCACCATTCATTATCTTACAATCATGAAGGGCTAAGAAAACATATTGTTCTCATTTTCCTCTCTTTTTCATAATTGCATTCATTCACACCTCCTCCATGTTAAATAAAACTATTAGAAAAATGGAAAAAATAATAAAATAAAATACAACTATATAATTAATATTATATATTATAAAATAAATCTATTACAAAAATGGCAAAAAAAATAAAATAAAATTGATTAAGGGCAGGGGGTTCAAGTGGACGTCAGCTAAGAGTCCACTCGAACCATCCCACCATACATTTTTTAATAATATTTTAAATTGGTTCGACTGAACCTGGGTTCGACCGAACCCTTGTTTGACCAAACTTATTTTTTAGGTTTGACTGAACAACCCTTTTCCCCCCTTCTCCCCCCTAGGCACCAAAAATGTCCAGAATTTTGCACTTCAAAGCCCGATTTGAGGATGAAAATGGAGGAGACTTCACAAACCCAACTGGTCTAAGGTAGCCCTCAGAACGAGCTATTCAACGAATATAATTTTAATATGTTTTGGTTTTATTATCTATTTGATTATTTGGTTCTATTAAATATAGGTTTTTCACCCAAAATGAAGCTCTTTGTTATGCACATGTGGAAAAATAGAATATTATCAAAAGAAAATTGAAAAATATGAGTGCACTAAATATTGTAGTCCTTGATCCAACAAAAAAAAAAAAAATCGATACATACAAAAAAAGTTACGCGTTATACAGTCACATATACGAATTGTAATTGGTTTGACTTTGAAACATGATTAAAGAAAAAATATTCAATAAAAAATTATCTAACCAAATTGGAAGCACTAGATATCGAGTTACAAATCTAAATTGAAAATTTAGAATTTTATCCTTCATTGAAAAAAGTTATGTTATAAAGTGAAGCGTCACTTTTTAAAATGTTGTTTTAGAAAAAACTAGTTTTGAGGGAGATGGAAAAAGAGTGCAATTTGATTCCAAAAATTTTGAAAAAATAATATTTAGAATCTACAGACAAAATTTCCAGAAACTCTAGTTTGCATCATCTTCAAATTCCTCATGGTTTAGCCACTATAGTTCCCAAAAGTGAAGATGTAGTTAAAAAAATTTATTTCAATGTCAGTTGTGCAAGAAATTGCAACCACTATTGTGGGATCACCCATGTCCTAATTTTTTGTAATTTCAACATTTTTATTTGAACTAGCCAAGATATTTGGATCTCCCACAATATTTGTATCTAGAATTATCTTTCTCCTTGTGATCCTTTCATTTTTCTTTGGATCTTCTATGAATCACTAGGGCCTCCTTAGCTGACTCAAAATTCTTCCTTCTCATTTATTTAAAAGTAAAATATGTAACCACTTCATCTATATTTAACTTGGTGGTGGTTCTCATGATGGTTAGCCAAGTGCTCCCATGAATCTAAAATTAACACATCATAGTCATACAACCCTCCTCCTCCATTTTCACTCCTATAGAATGAACTAGATAACTACCATATTGAAGGTATTTAGGTGTTTTTCTATAGACCCACCATCCTCTATCTTGTGGGTATATAACTTATTTCTCAAGAAAATATTTTTCACCAATGATTTAACTTGATAAATTTCTTCAAGATTATTCCAAAGGTTTGTTGCAGTAGTCTCTTCATGCACATTCAACAACACTAAATCAACCAAACCTATTCTAATGAGACCCTTTTATTCTTATGTTCATCTTTTCCCAATCATCTTGTTATGTAGCTATAGGTTTAGATCTAGATAGTACAAACCATAAATCTTAATTTAAAAGCACACCCTCCATATTGAGCTTTCACAACTAAAATTTGTGCCTAATAATTTTTTTATACTTTTCCTTGATGTGATTTCCATATCTTCATAGAATAATATCAAAACCCTCTTTGTACGTGCTCTCAAACTCAAAAAAATTGATAAAATGAACCCTCTGCCCAATAGCTAGAACTTGAGGTGGTCAAGCTCTAATAAAAAATGAAAGGAAGCAAGGAATGAAAAAATACTTCATAAACTAAAATTTTGAGGTGAGTGTTACATGCATATCTTTTAAAAATTGTACAAGAATAAGAAATATATAAATAAAAAATAAAAAATACCATAGCACAATTATACTTGGAAAAAAAAAATCTAGAGAAAAGCACCACACTCCAAAGTAGTTCAATGTGATTAAATAAGCAACACAATTACAATACACTTTTAGAGCATGTCTTCATAGGAGTATCACCAACTACAAATCTGGAGGAAATATAGTAGCTTAACAATATCTATGAAAATCACATGCAACCTCCATATCAAGCACCTAATATATAAGAGATACACCATATGAAACCATCAAATGATAATTAATAAACCATAAGTTAAAACTAACCAAAAGTGGAGCCTAAATCCTAAATCTTAAGATGAGACCCACAAGCTAAAAAAAGCATATTCCTTCCACCTATCATACCCTCATTATAATCCACTCACCAAATTGGTAATTTTATTTTGGATCCATTATTCCAATAAAATATGTTTTATTTTTTTTCATAACGTGTGTAATAAGTTGGTCAATAAGTGTAACTCCCCCTTATAGCTCTTTTATGTGTCCAACACATATTTAGATTTTCTATGTAAACTTTTGGAGGTAATGGCGTTTGATCCAATAGACCCGTTGGATCTATTTTTTAAAATTGTAGGGATTGAAGAAACATATACAATAGGGATCTCCTTGGTAGTATTAAACAACCCAATAAATTTTTTTGGCCAAAAACCAACTTCATTGGCCCAAAAATTATATTTTTTCTATTTTATAACCTAAAAATCCACTTTTCATAATTTTAGCATTAGGATCAAAGTTGAGACACATTTCTTAACATCTCCCTCTCCCTATCTCTCCATCTCTCTTTCTCTCCTTGTATCTAACTCTATAATATTGAGGTGTGAACAAGGTATTTTACCTAATAGTCCATCTTGTAGGTCATTTTCACACATGTTCACATGTCAAGTTTACTTAGGGACTAGGAATCTTTATAGAATACTTTTGAATTATTGATATTATCATATCTTATCACTAGTTGTCTCATTACATAGGATTAAGACACTTGTCATGATCTTGTATAATCCTATCTCTCAACTTTGTGTTTATAAGCAAGAAATCATGTGTAAATTTTAAGCCATGTAATCATATTGGGGTTTAATCATAATCTATTGTGCCCATAATTAGACAATTTTTTTTCTCTTGTTGCTCCCTTGCGGAAGGAATCTTTTAGTTTTGTAGGTGATCTTGAAAGCTTGATTCCATTGGTGACTCTAACATATCCTATGCATCTTTACCTATCTCTCTAGATCTTTCATTTCTTTCCACCTCACTCTATATCTATCAATCTCTTTCAATATCCCTCTCTATATTTTTACCTCTCCCCATTTCTTTCTATTTATGTCTTCCATATCTATCTCTATATATATATATATATATATTTCTCTTTATCTCTATCCTCCCCCCTCTCTATTTCTCTCCCTCACTCTCTATATCTCTCTATCTTTCCATCTCTTTGTATATCTATCTCTATCTCCCCCTCTCTCTAAATCTATATTTCCCATGCTATCTTTTTCTATCTCTTTCCTTATCTCCTCTCCCTCTCCCTCTCCCTCTCCCTCTATATCTTTATCTCTCCATCTGTCTTTCCATCCCTCTAACTCCATCTCTTTATCTCTCTATTTATCCCTCTCCCTCTCTAAGTCTAACTCTCTCTCCCTATAAATATCTATGTTTGAATCTTAAAACTTTATATAGTATTATAAATATCTATGTTTTCTTAAAGATTTATATAATGTGAGAATTTTACAAATATCCACAAGGCATGTAATGTGTCTAAACAAATATCCACATGTAAATGTAAATAATCCAAATGATATAATTCTCTCTAAGATGTGATGACATGATGTAAATGATAATTGATGAGTGATCTAAGACTTTTCTTTAACTACGATTTCTTAGGTGCCAAATTCATTTTTTTTTGGATTCTAGATGACAAAAAATGGTCCAATTTTGGAAAGAGATAGCTTAAGATATGTATAACTTAAGCTTAGATAAGGTAGACATGATCACATGTGTGATTATGCCAAGAAAATAGAATCACACCCGTTAAAGGTTTAACAATTTTCTCATCTTTAAAGCCCTTTTTAGGTCCTTGGATTTTCACTACCAACAAGACCAAGAAGATCATTTTCTCCTAAAAATATTTAGATGGTGGGTACTA
This sequence comes from Sequoia sempervirens, assembly GCA_007258455.2. Lineage (NCBI taxonomy): Eukaryota > Viridiplantae > Streptophyta > Pinopsida > Cupressales > Cupressaceae > Sequoia > Sequoia sempervirens. Next base: position 607,899,634 of record VDFB02000003.1, read on the forward strand.
AAACCCTTAGTAAAAATCATTAACTTCAAAAGTTCAACAATTGCACAATTGAACATGGGAATAATAAATAGTCACCTCTTTTCTAAACAACCAAGTTCAAGATATGGAGATTAAAGCCAACAATGCATTATTAAATAGATTTTCAACTTTATTGTCTTCCATATCTATGAAAGGAGGGTTGTATGTAAGCAAAATTTAACCATCATAATTTTTTTTGTATGAAACAACAAACGTGAACAATATAGAAACATAAAACTTGAAGCTAGAAATTCAGCCCATTGCAAAAGAAGGTGGATAGAGCTTGGCTTATGAACTCCATGTTTTGTTGGAAACCCTTGATTATGACATTATCTCATGATATTTAAGACATAACACTTGAATTATAAAAAAAATTGAAAACAAGGTATGAGAAATTATAACACTAAATCAATTAAAATTTAAGAGTATTATGTATTGGTAAATTTTAATCAATAATTATTTTTCGTGAAAAGAAAATCCCTAATGTTGGATACCTAGTAGCAATTAGCATCCACTCTAATAAAATGTTTTCTTTATTTCTAGTTAGAAATGATTTCCTTACAATTGAGTAAGGTGGAGGGGTTATGGAGCTTGGGAATCATGTTGAAGGAGTTGAATTCAAACCAATAAAATAAAATAAAAAAACACTTAAAAGTTCATTTCAATAAAGACAATTAGACAACATGATGTACATGATTTTCAACATAACTTTGTTTCTTGTATTGAATAGTTTCAAACTTATACAATAAAATGTGTAAGGCATGTTAGATAACAACAATGCCTTTTTCTTTTGACTTTATTTGAACCGTGTTGGCCATCACTACAACCAAGCAACTTGACCACCAAACCACACCCTTATTGACATCATCAAGTATATATTTAATTTAAAAGACTTAATATAAATTTTTATACATTTATACAAAAGAGTTTCATAAAATCAAACTCAAATTATTCAATCTAGTAATAAAAACAATATTTTATATCTTTCCAGTTCATCACAGCGCACAGAGAAAAAACTTCTTCTTGATTGAAAGGATAGGAGGAAAAACTTCTTCTTGATTGAAAGGATAGGATGTAATCCAAGATCGGCGCATCACTCCCATAAAACGAATAACATAACAATTACCATATTATTTAATAAAAAACATTAAAAGTGAAATCAGAGTATTTCCGAACTCTGATATTTTTAAAATCCGCAACAATAAAAAAATAGGTTCTGGAGGTAAATTTGACGAATAACTAGATACCCGTCACACAAAAAATTGCTTGACGTGCAAGATCTACCGTGACAGTTACAAAAAAGTTCACAACATTAGCTGTTCGCTTGATTTCTGAACGATTTACAAAGCCATCTAATAATTCTGGACTAATAATATTTATATACTGACTCTACAACCACAAACTGCGTATTACTAATAGAAACAAGGTAAAGAAGAGAAATACACAGATTTCAGCTATGGCTTACACACTTCTGGAAGTGCATAGCTCATTTTTAAAACCACAGCAGAGACAACAATGCAGAGAAAGATGATGATAACGTCCTTCCAATTCCAATGCTCCCTCAAACAAGATAAATATAACTTCACATTCTCACAGAAAGACTGAAACTGTCGATGTTGCTGTTGCCTACGCACCTGCCCCCTCAAACGTGAAAACCATAAACTCAGATTCTGACTGAAAGAGTAAGGCTGTCGTCTTTTCATCAGCTGACTAATGACTTCTCCTGCAATCAACATGAGCATAAGAAGAGCATCAATGGCGGAAATAATAAAAACTGCCCAGTCATAGTTGCAGATAAGGGCGTTGCTCTTCAACCCTCCAGACAGCATGGCCACCATCAGTAGGGTTTGAATTGCCAGACACACCTGAACACATTCCCGCAGAGACAAGGCCATCGGAACTTACTCGGTCAAGCTAAGGAGGCACTTGATTTGGCCTCTTGAGTACCCTTTATAGCTGGAGTACTACTACTCACTCATTACAGATGGTACTCAGTTGAGAAAAAGTTCTAGCCTGGTGACTTACGAATGGTACTCAGCTGAAAAAATGGTACTCAGCTGAAAAAAAGTTTTAGCATGGTGACTAAAGCATGTGACTTACGAATGGTACTCAGCTGAAAAAAGTAATACTTCTGAAAAGAAGTTACTGCAACGAATGGTACTCGGCTGAAAAAAGTAATGCTTCAGAGAGTATTACTTTCAACTAATTTCAATCATAGAATCTATCTTTGAATCACCATGCTAAAACTTTTTTTCAGCTGAGTACCATTCGTAAGTCCTGCCAGAGCTAGAACTTTCAGCTGAGTACCATTCGTAATGAGTGAGTAGTAGTACTCAGCTATAAGGGTACTGGGCGAGGCCAAATCAAGTGCCTCCTTAGTTTGATCGAGTAAGCTCTCTTTCATATTAGAGCTAAGTATTTTTTTTTAAATATAAATAAAATTTTATAAAGATTAATATTTGTAAAAATTATTTTGATATATATATTTATTTTATATATATTTTAAATAAGATATTTTTAATATTTAAAGAGTAATTTTAATCAAATAATTGTTATTAAAATTTTGTTTGATAAAATTCAATTGTTAAAGTTAACATTCTAATCAGTATGTAGAGTTCAACATTGATAGAATGAATTTTTGGTACACACCTTTTTCATAGATAATCAATTGACATGTTTGTTTGCTATTCAAATAAAAATTAATGTTTCTAGACACCTAAAAATGACCTAGGCTTGCAAGCTCTATTTTTCACCTTCTTCTTCCTATCATAACTAAGACATTTTTATGTCTTTGGTCCACTTCTGAATATTAATTAAATAATTCATAATTATTAAATTAATTCATGTCTTTTTATTCTTCTTGATTATTAAATAAATCTTACTTATTTAATACGTTACTAATTGTCTAAAGTCTTCCTTTAATTAAATAAATTTCTTAATTTATTTAATTGGGTTCATTCTTTATGTCTTCCTGATTATTTTATTTATTTAATATGTCACTAATTCCTAAAATCTTCTTATAATTAAAGAAATTCTATAATTTATTTAATTATGGCCACTTTGACATTTTTCTTATTTTAAATAAAATTATTTATTTAAAATAGTTCCACTATATAATTTCCCTCCTTTTAGTAAATAATTTGAATTAATTATTTACTGTCATGTGACCCCACCTTTTGAATTAAATAATTTTTAATTCAAAATAGTTTTTTTCTTCAAAAATCAAATAATTTCTATTTATTATTTGATTTTTCAGCCACCTCTTTTTTTGTGCCAATCTTATCTCTTTCACGTGCATTGTCAACCCTTGATTTGATTTTCTAAAAATCAATCTTGTCCACTCATTTGGAATTTGATTTAATGTTGCCCTAACCTTAATTGTGGATTGTCAAATTGAATCTTGTCCATTAATTCTAGGGCACTTGTCAATCTTCAATCTTGGCCATTCACTCAAAATTGTATTTTCTATAAAATGACAATTTTGGTCTCATTTTGTCATCTCATGCAATCTTGTTTTAGAAAATCTCATGCTATCTTATCATTTTCGTGCAATCTTGTCATCTTAGCTCTTGTCATAGTCATATTTACATTCCATTAGACATAGTTAGATGCTTACTAGTTGCTTAATAGCTTAGTATTGCATATTGTCATCTCAAATCTTTCAACATTTGCTTAGAGTTTGTCATTGTCGTTAGTTTTCTCATCATAAATATGAGGGAAACATCATATTTGCAGCAAGTAGAGAAGGTAGAATGGAGGTCAGCTATGGAGAATGAAGACATTTGGTGAGATCTTTCATTTTGTTTTCTTGTTTTTCCTTTGAACTTCATTATTACTTTTGGTTTTTATGTTTATGCATTTGATTTGCTAACCCTAGGATAATTTCCCTTAGTTACATTGGTGAACCAAACACCAAAATTGTGCATTTTCTATTTTTTCGCATGACATTTTTCTGTTTTGCAGCTACAGGTATGACCGCGGCGCATTTGATTTGCATAACGACACATTCAATTTTACAAGATGCATTCACTTCCCAGAACGTCACATTCACTTTGTCGTGATGCATTCAATTTGCAAAGTGGTGCATTTGTCTTGCAGGTTGTCGCATTCGTCTGTCAATTTTTAGAACGCAGAAATCAAGCCACATTCGTCTGACCGATTCCAGAATCTAGAACCGCGATGCATCTATTATCGAGAATGATGCAATCACTTTGTTGTGACACATTTGTCTAGTGAATTTTTTCTCTCAAAATTTTATAGATTTGACATAATTTCTTTTGACATTTTGTTTCTTTCCTTTTTGCAATTTGTAGGTTAAGGTTTTTTGGTTACTAATGGCTTGTTACAGCATGTGGCTTTGAGTCTTTCATGGGTCCAAGGCATATTTTTACAAACTACTAACTTGTGGTTTTGTAGGTTTGATTGTCTAAGGCCATCTTTTTGAAACATTGTGCTTGTTGATTTCTAGATTAAAAAACACTTCAATTAGTGCACTAAAAAGAACTTTGCTTGTCCTTTGCTTGATTGTGTTTGGGGTGGTAGGTGATTGTGCTCTCACCTTGTGCAAACTAGGTGATCAGAAAACTAGACCCATCCATTTTTGTGTTTATCTTGATTCAATAATCAAAGTATCCTCTCCCCTTGTGTACTTGTGTGATCCTAGGTGTAAGAGAAGTAGTTATTGATTCTAACAATTGAGCCTTCCTTAGTGAGAAAAAGTACTTACCCCAAGGCAACTCAAACCAGCAACGGAGCTAAAGCCAAGCTACCCCCGACCGATATATAAATGTGAATCCTAAGGGAAAGCCTAGGATTATGAGTGTGGATGTGTCATACAGACCAATTAGTACTCCCGAAAACCTTGTTGAGCATAACCTCTTCAGGTTGGAGTGCATCCTAAATAGAGATTAATCTTGTGCCCCATGTATGGCCACTTGAATGAGGGTCCTGAACTAAACACCTTTGTGTAGTAGCCAAAAACCTTCTATTTGCTAGCGTAGCATGGTCGATGTGAAGGCATCCACATCTTCATAGTTCTTAGTAGAGGTGATTAATCTGCCATGGGAGTTTCATGGGGGTTGGAAGCTTGGTTGGCCTAAGAAGTGAGTTCAATGTAAGGGGGATCCCATGTGGTCAAGCTTCTAGATTCACATGTTAAGGATATGCAGCTGGGGAAACCCACGTGGAATCTAGTGAATATTGTCCTGGCTTAATCTAGGTTGTGCTTGTTTCAAAGACAAAATATTATGCTTGACAAGTGTTTTTTGACATTCAAACAAAGCACAACATCACTTTCAGATCTGGAAACAAACAGTCAACATCAAACAACTCAAAATTTTGACCAAAATTGCAAACAAATAAGACTTTTTTCTTTCTGTACTACATCTAAATTGCAACACATTCACTTTTTTGTACCACATTTACTTTCCAGAAAACCACATTCGCTCTGTCCAAATGCATTCACATTGCAGAAGACTGCATTTGCATGTATCGTACCGCATTTTCTTTCAAAAATCCACATTCACATTTTTGAGCCACATTTGATTTATGTAAAACTGCATTTACTATTACTGATCCACATCTGTTAAATTGAGACGCATCTATGACCTGGAATGATGCATTTTTCTAGCAAAAAAAAACTCTATCATAGACTAGAAACTGAACTCAAACTTGTCCAAACTGTCCATAAACATATTTTTTTCCAGAAGTCTTCTGCCAAAACCAATTTAAAAAATTGCTCAAATCTCTCATTTCTTGCACATTTTAGCTTGCATCTTACCGTAGGTTCATCTTTGCAAACTTTAGTTTCATCCTTAGGCTTCACTATTTTCATTTTTAGTCATAAACCAAAACTTAGGTTCCCATCTCATCTTGCATATTTTGGATTAAGACAACCTTACCTCACTTTGCAAAATCTTGACTTTCAAAATTAGGTTATCATTGGACTTAGACATTATTATCTCCTTTAGTCATTGTCCTTTTGTGAGATCCTTCCAACTCAAAAGTCTAGTTAGGAAGACTCACTTGCCATTTTTTCCTTATCATTTAGTCCTTCAAACAAGTCCTTTGATATTCTAAAATTGAGATATAGATCAAAGATTAGGGTGGTTAGTCAACCTTCTTCCAAATCATTTTAGACCTTTTGCATTTGCATACCTTAGACATTCAAATCATTTTAGTCCTCATCTTGCATATCTTTAAAAATCCAAAACAAAAGAATACTTCCATCATTGTCCTCATTTGCATTAGTCATTTCCTTAGTCAACATTCTCATTGTCACCTTGGCATTTGGCATCCTTCCTTGACAATTTCATCACCTTACATTAGTCATTTTCTTAAGCAAACATCATCATCACCTTGCATTGACATTTTCCAAAAAAAAATTTTAAAAAAGTGTCATAACTTGTCATCCTAGTCTTCATTGTCCTTTGGCATTAGTCATCTCATTTAAACAACATTATCATATTGCATCCCTTGTCATCCCCTATTAACAAAAATTCAAAAATATAGTCTTGCATTATCATCCTTTATCAAAAAAAAAGACCAAAAACATAGGCTAGTGTCATCCTTACATTTAGTTGTCATTCTCATCATCTCCATTTGAGTAATTTCCTTTTATGGTTGAAACTATACTTCAAAGAAGGAGAAGACAAATGGAAAACTTTGGACAAGATTCCAATCCCAACATCAACAATAACACTTATGACCCAAATTGGACTTTTTCTAACCCATTTAACAACATGAACACACAACCTCCCATGAACATGCCATCCTCATCACATAATCCCTTTGAAATATTCATACATAGGGATGAACATGGACACATATTTGAGGAAGACATAGAAGTCGCAGCCAAAAATCTAGATGCAGTCTCCTTTGTGGAAGAAAAGGTCTTACATGATAGAGACGGATATTTGGCCATACTTCTAAGTCAAGGAGCTAAACTACCACGTGGCTTTGACGTTAATACTTTGAGACCAACATCACCCTACCATAATGTCAACAATACAAACACCATGTCCAACTCAAGTCAACCTCAAAACACTACAAACAATGCTTCTATCAGTGTCACCTCACAAACTATCATAAGTACCATTAATACCACCACCATTGACATAATCAATCAAAATAATCCCAACTCAATCAATGCCACATCCATTGGGGGTATACCAAACATGTCACAAGCCATGTTGCAACCAACATCAACCATGACACAATCCATGACACAATCAATGCCAACCATGTCCCTAATTTTGTCACAATTAGTTGGAGCCACTTTTGGGTCCTCATCAATGGGGGAAAGCTCTTCAAATACCTTATTTGGAGCTTCATCTAGTACCATGGGTGCTTCCTCATCAAGACCTTTCATTGGTACCTTGTTCAATCCTATCAGAGGAAGAAAACCACGTGTCTTCATCCAAGGACCACAACAAAACATTAACACGCTATCACAATTCAACACCAATACCTCCCAAGGAAAAAATATGAATATTCCCCATAGGAAATTTCAACAATTTGGACCAGGCAATTTGAATACCCAGCACATGGCATCATTTGGACATCAAAATTTTCATAGTCAACATATTCCCCAAGTCTCAACTCAAATGGTTGGAGGACATATTCCAACATTCTCATCACATTTTCACACTCATCAACAAGTCCCCAATCCAAACTTTCAATACCAACAACATACAAACCAAAACACATCATACGTGTCACAACATAATATCCCACAATAGAACACCAACCTCTTTTCACAACAAATGGGGACCCATGGCATATCTATCACGCCTTTTTGTGATGCCACAAATAATCCCATAATTGATGCCATGCAAGACAAAATGATGGATATACAAAAGGAAATAGAAGACATGCGAGCACTCAAAAAAAGGTCACACATGTCATATGACCTAAACTTATATCATTTTGACACCAATTTGTATGCCACCATTCCCCCTGGTTATGTGGCACCCAAATTCACCAAGTACAAAGGGAAAGCGAGTCCTATTGAATATATTCAAGAGTTCACAACCAATTGTATGAAAATTGACTATGACCAGACTTACTTAATGAGACTTTTCTCTAAGAGCCTTACGGGACCGACACTTGAATGGTTCCCCACCTTGAAAGGGATAAAAACATGGGACGAACTTAAAGATAGATTTATAAAGAATTACTCATATAACATTGACATGGACACCTCAATCACTAGCCTATGCTCTCTTACACAAGAAGATGTTGGTGAGACATTTATCCCATTCTTCCAACAGTGGAGAAGCCTCGCAAGTCACTATCATATTGCTATGCTTGAAAGAGAAAAGGTTGACATGTTTTTCCAAACACTTGTAGGCCCACTAAAATATGGATTGCAAGTTCATTGTTGTACAACCTTTGGGGACCTAGTTGAAAAAGGTGTTCAAGTTGAGAAAGCCCTCATTTCCAAAGGGGAATTGAAATATGGTCCTAAAAGCACAAATGTGAATCCGCTTGTAGACAAAAATAAGTATTGGGTCAAAAATAAACATGTCACCAATGACAACGTTGTTGATGCCAAGGCTATGAACACAATTGGACCAACACTCGCTCTTAAAGGAGCTCAACCACAAAACAAATCAACAACAATACTGACGCCCCCCATCAATAACCAAAGTGGTCAAAACAATCAAAATCAAGGGCAACCCCGCCAGATAAGACAATTTCTGAAAAGATGAAATTACACCGCTTTGGGAGAGACAATTGAGGATGTCCTTAAAAAGCTCCTTCAAAATGGCCTCATCACACTTGAAGACCCTAAACCATATGACCCAGGGTAGTTTAAACCATTATGGTGGGACGATAATTCCTTTTGTGACTATCATCGGGCTAAAGGGCATAAAACATCTTCTTGTCGACAGTTGAGGAACATTGTCCAAGACCTCATCAAGAATCAACTAATGGAAGTGGGTAGCCCACAATTTTCATCTAATGCAGACCATACCATTCATAAGAACTCACTACAAGACCATGGTTCTAATAAAGCCTCCACATCAGGTCCCAAGACTAATAATAATCAAGCCAATTATGCCCGTGTTGCATTCGATTATTCAAGAGGAACCATTAATAATAATGTTTGAACTGATGACGACTATGCCAATACCATAACTATCAAAAGAGCCCCTAAATGCAATGCTACTACCCAAAGTGGAAAGGTCACTATAGCTGGTCCCCATCCATGACAACCAAAAATTACAATTCAGTCTGTCTGCAAAGCAACCATAGTCAGGCCCATTAGCAAAGCAATCCCAACCCAAGAGTTAGTTTAACCTCATTGACCAGCTAGGAAAAACCCCTGTGCAAATATCCATACTCGAGTTGCTTTGTATTTCACTTACGCATAAGGCTATACTTGACAAGACCCTACAAGAGTCATTTGTCCCACAAGACATTGGTGTCAGTCAATTTGAGGCCATGGTGGGATATCTCACTTCACCCCATCATGTAACATTTTTTGACCAAGATTATTTGTCACAAAAGACCAATCATAATGATGCATTACACATTGAAGTTTTCATCCATAAGCACAAGGTCAGACTAAAATATGTTCCTTAAAGCTGGTTAATTCTCTAGGATTTTTTTATGCTTGTGTGGACCTTACAAAGAACATAGTAATAAAGGCATATGATGATGAGGAACGTTCCTCTCGAGGTGTGATCACTCTGCCCATCAGAGTTGGACCAGTCATTGTTGACACAACTTACCAAGTCTTGGATCTTGAATTACCATATAACATCTTGCTTGGTTGACCTTGGATTCACACCCTAAAAGTTGTTCCATCCACCTACCACCAATGCCTAAAGTTTCCATTTGATGGCACAAAGATTACCATATATGGAGACCCTGACTCTTTTCAGTATTGCACCAACTTAAGGGGCATTTACACACACCAAGTTCCCATCAACCAAGAAGCTCCTAACTCTTCTTTTTCCAAATTCATTGACCCTTCCACACTCACATCATCATCCATGTCCACTCATTCCACATCTTCCACCATGCCATCATCTTCATCACTTCCTAAGGTTGAATCCACTATTAAGATCTAGGACCTAAGTTGTGGAGAATTCAAATTGAATACAACATATAGTATCATGACAATACCCAATTCTCCTAAGGTTTATGGTCAGTCGTGCTTCATAATGGAACAAAAATAAATTTTCAAAGTTCCACCAAACATAGTTTTCATAAAATTGGGAGACATGAATGATGGGGACATTGTTGACATATTAGGATGGATCTATAAAGAAACGGAGGATTTACCCCCATTACCAGTTAAGATATATGGAAAATGATATGACATGATGAAGGCTAAAGGCTATGATGGAACTAGTGGCCTTGGTAGAAACAAAATTGGACAAAGAGAACCAATAGAACCTTCCAAATGACCAAAGTATCTTGGGTTAGGGTACGGTCCACCTTGACATGATGATCGACGTACTAGTGGGCTTTCGAGTGAGAATGTGAATGCTTCGGAAAGTGTTGAGACTATTGAGGGCTCTCTCACCAAAATTGACTCCCATGTGTGGGAATATGGCTCCCAACAATCCCTAAGTGACTACTACCTTGATGAATTGTTCCTTGAACCCAAAGAACTTACCTTTGAACAAAGATTTTGGCAAACATTTAAGATCGACCTAGCAAGGAACAAGGACAAACTAGAGCTATCTCCTAGTCCTATTAGCCACATGCTCGACCTATCTGCCCAACCACCTGAACTTCATGACCATTATTTGGACTCTTTTGAATTCCCACACGATACAACTAATCATAATGATAATTCTTTTGTCCCTTATTTTGGCAATGAGTATGAGTTAAGTGAAGGGGAATATTGGATAGAATCTGATTGGGAATTGGATGATGAAAAATTCATTTTCAACATCTCTGAAGTCTGTCTGCATGCTTTCTACATCCTCCCCATAATTCACCAATACTGACGATGGCATTTCCTTAATCTACCTACAACTTATCAATTAGGACCAACAAGGCCCACCAATCATGGACACGTTTTAGAATGATGAGGCCATAGAAAAATTTATGGGACTATGTGAGGGAATACCCAATGGTGATCACAAATCTAGATTTACTATTGGCTTAGATTGTGTAGCCTATTTTAGAGAGACTACTCCGTCCTCTAGTCGCAAAATGAAAAATAAGAATAAAATGAAAAATGAAACATCTTTAGGTGAAAATTGAAAGGCACCTTTTGATGACAAAAAAGTAAAAATAAAGGATGTATCTATGGGTGAAAACCTCTCCAAGGCACCCAAAGATGGAGGACTGTACTTTCTCCCCATGACTTAAGAGAAATCAGCTATGCTCATATAGGATACCATAGAAGTCAACATATCAACAACAGAAGATCTCAAAATGGTCTTCTTTGCAGTATCCCTGATAGAAGAAGAAAAATCGAAGCTCCACAAGTTCTTTGCAAAACATAAGATCAACTTTGCATGGTCATACTCTGATATGCCTAGATTGGATCCAGAACTATTTTTACACCATTTTCCACTACTGCCAGATGCTAAACTGGTTAAATAGAAGTTATGCAAAATGCATCATCAGATCACTTTGTTAGTCAAGGCTGAACTCAAGAAACTACTAAACGTAGGATTTATACGGTCTATTGACTATGCTGAATGGATATCTAACCTTGTACTAGTAACAAAACCAAATGGTCAGATCCGCGTGTGTATAGATTTCAGAGATTTAAACAAAGCATGTCTGAAATATGACTTTCCATTATCAAACATAGATATCATAGTGGACCTCATAGTAGGGTATGAGATGACATCCCTCATGGACGGTTTCTCGAGCTATAATCAAATTCGTATTGCCCCCAAAGATCAAAATAAAACAACATTCACTTGTCCTTGGGGTACATACTATTGGAATTTCATGCCTTTTGGTCTTAAGAATGCAGGCACCACGTATCAAAGAGCTATGACAATGATCTTTCATGACATGATGCACAAGATAATGGAAGATTACGTAGATGGCCTCTTGGCTAAATATTTGACAAGAAAAGATCATTTGAATGTGTTAGAAAAAATATTCAAGAGACTGGAGGAATACAAGATCCGTTTGAATCCAAAGAAATGTGTCTTTGGTGTAACATCAAGAAAACTAGTGGGATACATAGTTTCTTGTAGGGGCATTGAGTTCGATCCATCCAAGGTGAAAGAAATACTAGACATGCCTCCTCCAAAAGGGATCAGTGAGCTCAAGACATTACAAGGCAGGTTTCAATCTATTTGATGCTTCATAGCACAATTGGCCGACAAATGTCAACCATTCTAGTATCTTTTGTGCAAGGGTATCCCCTTTGTGTGGATAGATAAATGTCAGGAGGAATTTCAACTAATCAGGGATTATTTATTGTCATCGCCAATTTTAATGCCACCAATCAAAGGGAAACATTTGATCCTATATGTTTCTGCAACAACTTTAGAACTGGGGGCATTATTGGCACAAAATGACCATGAAGAAAAGAAAGGGCCATACAGTACATTAGTCAAACACTAGTTGGATACGAGTTAAATTATACAACCATTGAACACGCATGCCTAGGCATTGTCTTCACCACTCAAAAGCTAAGACACTATATGTTGATTCACAAGACACAGTTGGTAGCAAAAATCAACCCCCTAAAATATCTCTTGAGTCACACAACACTAATAGGACATTTGGAAAAATGGGTTATGATCTTGAGCGAATATGACATTCAATATGTAGAAAGAAAATCCATAAAGGGACAAGTGATAGCAAACCAATTGGAAGATGAACCTATCCAAAGTGATCATCCCTTAGTGGAAGATTTCCCAAATGAGTCAATATTTCATACAGAACCTAAGTTGCCTTGGAGGCTATATTTTGATGGGTCACATACTAGTCATGGCTCGGGGGCAGGAATATTGTTCATCACTCCATAGGGAGACTCTATCCCCAAGTCATTTTGCATTGATTTCCCATGCACAAATAATGTTGTGAAATATGAGGCACTCATGACAGGACTTAGAATGGCAATAAAATGGAAGATCAGAACACTACATTTCTATGGAGATTCCCAGCTAGTCATCAACCAAGTTAATGACGAATATGACACCAAGGATGAGAAATTAATGCCTTACAAATGAATGGTTGATAGCTTCCAGACATATTTTCACATGTTGATTTTTGAACAAGTTTTGAGACCACAAAACAAGGCAGCAAATGAATGGATACAATTGGCTCTCTCTTAAACATCCCAAGTAATATGTCTCAATTGGAGTTCTTGGTAGAACAACTATTGGTCCCTACATATGATATTCTAGAATCAAAGATGGTATGCGAGCTTGTTGGTCTTGATTCTCCTTGGTACTAGGACATTTATGATTATCTCAAATCCCAAACTCTTCCCCCCAACCTATCCAATAACCAAATAAATTCCTTTATTCGCAAAGCTACCCGATATGTCATTGTCAATGACACCCTTTACTGTTGTAGCTTTGACAGTACCCTCCTTTGATGTCTCGACACAAACGAAGCATGCATAACCTTACACGAAGTACATGAGGGTATATGTGGGTCTCATTTGAGTGACCCTACTCTAGCCAAAAAGATAATGATACTTGGGTATTATTAGCTGACCATTCAAAGAGATGCACTTGAGTTCATCAGGACTTATCTCCAATGTCAGATACATAGTGATTTAATTCATGCTTCAGGACAAGAGCTCCAGCCGATTACATCTACATGGCCCTTTTCACAATGGGGACTTGACCTCGTAGGAAAGATCCACCCTATCTCTTCAAATGGCCAAAAATTCATCATCACTTCCATTGATTATTTTACTAAGTGAATTCAAGCCATCCCCCTTACATACATAACCAAAAAAAAAAATTTCTAAATTCATCCTCAGCTACATCATTTGTCGATATGGTATTCCATAATCCATCATCACTGACAACATACGTCTGTTCAAAAATCAAGACGTTCGTGAGTTATGTGAGTGATTTCATATCCAACATCACTTATCCACACCATATTACCTACAAGGAAATGGTCAAGCTAAGGCATCCAATAAAACCATCCTTAAAATCCTCAAAAAGACTATCAATGACGCTAGCCATGACTGGCACATCCAACTCAACCCTGCTCTGTGGGCTTACCACACCAGTATCCGCACACCCACAGGAGCCATTCCATTCACCCTGGTCTTTTGAGTTGAAGCTATATTTCCTATCGAGGTCAAAATTCTATCCTTACGAGTCTCCATGAAGGGTTTGATAGATGACGAAGAATACTGACAATCATGACTACACGAGCTAGAGGTGCTAGAGGAAAGAAGACATAATTCCCTGAACCATCTACAGGCATATCAAAATCGGCTCTATCGCAATTACAACAAGAAATTCATGGTCAAGAAGTTTGACATTGGTGATTTAGTCCTCATACAAAATCCTAAAAATTAGTTGACAGAGAAAAACCTAGGAAGTTTGAACCTAATTGGCTAGGTCCTTATGTCATCATATCCTCTTTCAGTTATGGATCATATCAGTTGACTACTCTAGATAGTGAAAATTTGATAGAACCTATCATTAATCTACATCTTTGGAAGTTCTATGTATAGCATCAGAAAGTCAGGCTGAAAACCTTAAAAATACAAAAAAAATGAAAAAACAAAAAAAAAATCGTCACCCTGATGAAAACCTAGAAAACGGGTATCTTGGTGACACCAAAAATAAAAATGACAAAATAGTATATAGAAATAATTCATCCAAAAGAGAAAACTTGGTAACAGGCGCTTTTGATAAGTACCATGGTAAAAACCTGGCAAATAGGTGCCATGTGTAGTCGATCATTATTTTTCCATCTACTATCACTCTATCTGCCTTAGTCCATAATAAACAATCACTTTTGCAACACCACCTTGACACCCCTTACAAAACCCTTGTCATTTCCTCCCATGGTTGATAATGATTGACATCAAGTCCTGCATATCACCCTGTTCATCACCCTCACATGTCCTTTCTACATTTTTCCAATTAGCTAGTCCCAGACCTGACTAGGGGAAAAATTTCATCATGTGACTACAGTGGGTATCACACATGGTCTCAGCAATCATAAAAATTCCTGAAAAAAGACTTAAAATTTTGAAAAACGTCCTGAAGAAAGCACAAAAAAATCAAAATATCTTGAAAAACCCAAAAAAAATAGTCATTTCTTGTCATATTCGTCAAGTCAATTAGTCTTGGTCTTTTTTCCAAACTATATTGTCTCTACGCATTTGCTACATAGGCAAGGCTCAACTTTGAGCCCCCGAGACATTACGTTAGTCCTTTTAGGTTTTCAAAATAAAAATCATGGCTCAATCTTTGGTCATCAAGACAAAGTCATTGGTCATGTCAAACTATGAGGTCTCTGAGTGTATAACGTAGGCAAGGCCATCAATCGATGAGCCCCTAAGGCCGCACTAGGTTAGTCCATTAGGGTTCATGACACTGCACTGGCACACACGTCAAAAATCTTCAAGTCAAACAAGTCATCTCAAAACAAGTAAACTACTGCAATCAAACTTTGACAATTCATTGATAAACATGATAAACATATCGGCATGTCAACATGGACATGTAGTCAACAACAATCAATCTCTAGTCAGAACTTCAATCAAACTTCGGCCAATTTTCTATCAAAACAAAAAAAACCTAGTCAAATAGTCAAACTCTCAGTTATTTTTCAAATGTGTCCTTCTGAAGAATAGCCTCGGTCATTTATACCTTAGGATGTGTCCTTCCTAAATTTGGAAACCTTTGACATTTTTACACTTCGACATCATCTAACATGAAATCCTTGGCATTTGACAAATTGGCACCGGTTGACACTTGGCATCATCAAGCTGGGCATCCAGACACACTTGGAAAACACTTGGCATCTATCTTTGGTTCTTTCACCATGTTACTAGTTTCTCAACAATGTCCTAACAACAGGATTTAGAGAAGCAGCAATGTATCATGATGATTATCTTGTTTTCTCTTTTTTGTAGTCATGTTGCTAGTTTCTCGAGGATGTCCTGACAACAGGATTTAGAGGAGCAATGATGATTCATGACTTTTCTTTCTTTTCTTTACTACTTGTGTTTAGTCATGACAAAAAGAATGGGGCAATCACGCTCCTAGCATGAGTCATGATCATCCTTGTCTGTGACTGTTTGTCTTATGTGTGATGGTATGCCCTTGCACACCTTGATCTATGTCTTATCATGTTGTTTGTTGGCCATTAAAACAATTCACCTAATGATGATTAAGAGCAATAATTATTAAAGTCCTATAGTAATATGTTGAAGGATTTGGTCTCCCCACTAACATTCATTGCCTTCTGTCTTGTCATCCTGTCTCGTCCATCTCTTGATGATATCCTGTGACATAGAAAAATATAAGTGCATACATTATCATATAGGCATTGTATTAGGTCCATACATACATAATATATATCATTAGAATATAAACATCGCATCACATATTGCATCACACATGTGTAGTCATGCACTTAACATAATCCTTAATATGGCATCCATTTAAAAACATTACACATATTGTCATCATCCATGACATAACATCATCGTGACATATACATAAGCATTACATAATCATGGCATAACATTATACACAATCATCATAAATGCATACATGACATGGCATATAAATAGAATCATCATCATAAAAATAATAAACACATAAGTCACATAAGCATTGCATGGTAATCATATTTGCATTGTCATAATAGTCATCACATAAGCATACATTATAAAGCATAAATCACATCACATAGCACATATATAGGCCACATCAAAACTACATCATATATATCAGCTCAAAAATAATGTCATAGGATAGAGTCCTAAGATAATCCCAAACAAATACGAGCTCGTAGGCTCGATGGTCAAAATATAAAATGTCATAAGTTTCTAAAATGTCCTAATGAAATATAACAATAGACAAGGCTATGCTGCACTCTCCTCATCCCCTCGAGGAGAAGACCTAGGAGACTGATGCTCTCTCAAAGAAATAGATGCCATCATAGTAACCTATGCTTGGGATGTTGTGGGATCTGTCACCATAACCTATGCCTGGGAGGTTGATGGATCTATAGTTGTGACCTGTTCCTAAGAAATCGAGGGAACTATCACTGATGGCATCATCTCGACTGTAACGTGCACTTGTGAAGATGTTGTAAGTAATGGGTCTACCATAGGAGGCTAGTTGTGTGTAGACCTATGCTCTAATCCAGATGATCTATGGTTGTGCCCTGACCTATGACTCGAGGCATGCCTGTGAGAATGACTAGACCTGTGCCCTGATGTGTGCCCTAAAGAGGTGGATCCCCCTACATTGCTCTAACTCTTGCTGCCACTGCCACTCCTTGACCTACTATCACTGCCTATCATTGTCTATGTCTGCATCAAAGTAGGGTTTCTCCTCTCAACTAGCACTACCTGCTCATATAATTGACTGTATCATCTGAGTTGTACACTAACCTTGGAAAACTCTCATGCCATGTCTTATGATGGTCCTATACACAATCATGCAAACTTTCTACACCATTGAGCTACCTATTGTTGGTGGATCACTGCCTAATCTCACTCTACCCTGACTACCTCTAGCTCAACCTACAATTTCCTGACTTGTGTTGTGCTCTCATCCAATCTCCTATGTAAATCTGCCACCCTCTAATCTATCATAGCATCATGAGGTAGTGGTGATCCAAATGGTATATCCTCCTCTCCGTTGACCATCCACCATCTTAGTAGCCTCTCGCCTCATCAATGACCTCATCATCATATTTGACATCATCATCCTCTTCCTTCGCGTCCTCCTCTCCACCAAATCCCTCATTCTGTGGAATATCAACCTCCATCTTAGCCTCCTACCTCTCCTCCTCATGTCCAATGTCCTGCTCCTATCTAGCCTCCTCCTCAGCCACATGCTCCTCATGTCTCTCCCCCTCCTGCTTCTACCTCCCCTCTCTCTTCTCCTTGTCTGCCTCTGGGATGGCATCCAGTGCCCCTCTTGCCACACGATGTTGTACCCTCCTAGCCTATCTCCCACCATCTCTCCTCCTCCTCATGCCATCTCCTCTATCATCCCCATCATCCCTATCTCTCCCTCCACCCCTGCCTCCATCTCTACCTTCGTCTCTCCCTCGACCTCTGCCTCTACCTCACCATTCACCTTGTGACACATGTGATATAACTGATCTCTTGTCAATTAGCGCTAGCCCATACAAATCTGTCAATGGCACTAGACAATTATTCTACCATCATAAATCATAATCGGAGGTACTCCCCGGCTCTGCAACTCCACCCCTCCATCCCCACTATTGCGCTATCATCCCATCAATCTTCTACTCTATGAATGGTATGGATATCAGAGGACCCTAGACTGGCACTCTGGAAGATCTAGTATACTTGGTTGTCCCTACTAGAACACCTTGTTGCTCACCGAATTGTTGTAGGACCCTCTATGGTACGTACATCTTGATGATTAGCTGGGCTCTACATTGTCCTGCCAATCAAATATTAGAACTATCTGCAAAACTGAGATGATCATCCTCACCCTCCCACTAGCCGCAATCCCTTTATGGTCTCCAAATGAACAATATCATCGTGTCAATCTGATGGCGTCACCATCCTATCTCACCGACTCTAGTCTGTTGTAAGGCACTAACATAATAATAAACATATGGCATGTCATCTACTAGTTGCGGTCTTTGGATCAGAGGCTAGAAATAGCAATGTGCTCCCATGCCCAAATCATCAAAAGTGTCATGCCACACCCAATGCTCTGTGCTCTCCCATAGGCTACCTCATGGAGTTGATGATATAACATACCCAGTAAGCAAGGTCCCTAGATATAGACTATCTTGTCCTATCTCATCCCAACCAGAACATCTCCCCATCTAATGGGAAACTTGTGTCCTCGATGGTCTGGAATCAGTACCCTACCGATCAATGTCTCTAGCAATGCATCAAACTAGCCATAATGCTCCGCCATAAACTCCCAGCAGATCTCATGCCCCTCAATACCCAATCTTGCACCTTGGTCGTGATAGTAAGCTGTGAATGTTTGGTGGCCATGTTGTGGGTCTTATATGATTTGCTCCCCTCAGATCGACAAGTGAAAAATATAGTATATGTCCTTGAGAGTCACAATGGCCTCTCCTGTTGGCAGGTGGAACGAGAATGTCTAAGTGTTGTCTCTCACATAGTGTAGTCAACAATCCCATATTTTCCTGGATAATGGGCATATAGGTGACATAATGTAAACCCATCTACATCAACTATCGTCACTCCCTCTCACTCCACTGATCCCAGAATTTGTAGGTCAACGGTTTTCTCTAGCATGTATAGATTGGCGCTAACTGTCTCTGCACATATCAAAACATGCTTCAACACCTTATTGGAAAGCATCATTATCATTTACCTAACTTAAAATCATTTCAAATTTGAAGTCCATCAAAGTCAGCCTTAGTCAAAGCCAAAATAAAATACGTCACATTGACTTCATTTGTGTCGCGATAAATTGATTGTAATTTCATACTTCAAATCCATCTTGATCTGGCGATTGCATGATTATGGCTTGCATATGTGTCACAATAGAGCACTTGCATCGTGATTTCTTTCATATGTGTCACTTCATTCGAATGCATCGCAACATGACAATGCAGCATTATAGCTCTCATTTGTGGCGAATGTGTTACATATTCATGTCCTAACCTAATGACCTTTTGTATTTGTGTCGTAACGCATCAAATGCATTGAATGTGAATGTGAATGTAGCTTACACACACACATATGCATCGCAACACATTTGACATGTGACCTAAAACCCTAAAATTTACAAGTAAAATGATGAAATCACAAAGTGGGATAGGGGTACATACCGTTGGCTCTGAACCCTTTGGTCACCTGAAGGTCCACACGATCTCCCCATGATGCTCAGTCACTAGAATCACCATTCTCATAGAAGTCATCCTTGCTCTAAGCTCTCAAAATTACTAAGATGAAAAGTGAAAATGAATTGACTTTTACCCCATTGTCAACCTATTTGTAAGGTCAAAATGGCATTTGTCAAACCTTTTATTATTGGAGGCTCTTTTGAACAACTTTGACCGCTCTTTTGGTTGCTTTAAACTCCTTGAAATTTGAAACCATTTGTGTTGTTGTTTTTCTAATCATTAAATTGACTTGTCGGGACACTTTCCAAATTTTTGTCACTGGCCCAAAATTTGAAAATTTTCCTGAGGGGGCATAGATACTCTATACCTTCATTGGGGCATGACTTTGGCTTATTTTCTTTGTCACAATGCGACAAGCTGCATTATGAAAAAGAGGGACAAAATGTAGACACCTAAAAATAACCTAGGCCTGCAAGCTCTATTTTTCACCTTCTTCTTCCTAGCATAACTAGGACATTTTTATGTCCTTCATCCCCTTCTGACTATTAATTAAATAATTTATAATTAATTAATTAATTCGTGTCTTTTTATTCTTCATGATTATTAAATAAATCTTATTTATTTAATATGTCACTAATTGTCTAAAGTCTTCCTTTAATTAAATAAATTTCTTAATTTATTTAATTGTCTTCATTCTTTATGTCTTCTTGATTATTAAATAAATAAATTTTATTTTATTTATTTAATATGTCACTAATTCCCAAAATCTTCTTATAATTAAATAAATTATATAATTTATTTAATTATGGCCACCTTGACATTTCCCTTATTTTAAATAAAATTATTTATTTAAAATAGTCCCACTTTCTAATTTCCCTCCTTTTAGTAAATAATTTGAATTAATTATTTACTATCATGTGACCCCACCTTTTGAATTAAATTAATTTTTAATTCAAAATAGTTTTTTTTTTCAAAAATCAAATAATTTCCATTTATTATTTGATTTTCCAACCATCTCTTTTTTTGTGCCAATCTTATCTCTTGTCACATGCATTGTCAACCCTTGATTTGATTTTCTAAAAATCAATCTTGTCTACTGATTTTGAATTTGACCTAATGTTTCCCTAACCCTAATTGTGGGTTGCCAAATTGAATCTTCTCCATTGATTCTAGGGCACTTTCCAATCTTCAATCTTGGTCATTCACTCAAAATTGCATTTTCTATAAAATAGCAATTTTAGTCTCATTTTGTCATCTCATGCAATCTTGTTTTAGGCAATCTCATGCTATCTTGTCATTTTCTTGTAATCTTGTCATCTTAGCTCTTGTCATAGTCATATTTAGATTCCATTAGACATAGTTAGATGCTTACTAGTTGCATAATAGCTTAGTATTGCATATTGTCATCTCAACTCCTTCAACATTTTCTTAGGGTTTGTCATTGTCATTAATTTTCTCATCATAAATCTAAGGGCAACATCATATTTGTAGCAAGTAGAGAAGGTATAATGGAGGTCAGCCATGGAGAATGAAGACATTTGGTGAGATCTTTCATTTTATTTTCTTGCTTTTCCTTTGCACTTCATTATTACTTTGGGTTTTTATGTTTATGCATTTGATTTGCTAACCCTAGGATAATTTCCCTTAGTTACAATGTTAAAGATATAAAAAATCCATATACGTGTGTAGATGTATATGTATGCATAAACATATATGTATATATGTATATATAAATAGTAATCAATATTAATTATTGAATATATTCATATTACTATAAATTGGTTCTTTTATTAGTTTAGCAATCAATTTAAGTGTAACTTTTTATGTTTATCATGAGAATTTTACTATTATTGTGTTTGTGTGTAAGAAAATAATTGAAAACAAAGAAATAATTTTACAACAAAAACTCATATATGTTCATGTGCCTCATAATTAAACTTAAAAATCAAGTGTGGATGCTTTAATTATTATCTACACAATCAAAGAAGGTGTTTAAATGCATACTTCATATAGATATTTGTAATATAACTAAAAAATTCTCTAGACAAATATTCCCAAGGAAGATGGGTAGGAGACAAGTATTTGATAGGGAAAATTACATTTTTCATGCCCTAGAAATGTATGGTACCATCATCTTTTTATAATTATTAATATCAAAGGTAATCCAATAAAAGAAAGACAATAAGTCTACTTTTAGTGGAAATATTAGGGGTAGAAAAATTATGATAAGAGCAAGCACTTGTTTCATAAAAAATGGGTACTTGTTTAGGAATGGTATCCTAAACCTAAAATTGTACCTATTTGGAATGGGTAGGTTTGTTATGGTTCAGGATTTTACTATTGAATGGGAATTCATTAAAAATACATACCCATTTTAGAATAGGTACTCATTTCATCAAACTATAAGTTTTATTTTCCCCATAAGTTCATTTCCTCCTTTGTTCACATAGTGAGGACAACTAGCCAAAATGTCCAAAATGGGTATTCACATCAAGAATCCCATCAAAGAATTTTTTTCACCTCCTCCCTCCACGAGAGTCAATTTGTTACATTCCTTGGTAGGTGACTTTCCCATTTACATGTGTTTATGTCTTGTTTCTAAATTTTTTTTAATTTCTAGATTTAAATTTAGTTTTGAAATTTAAAACCCTAAACTAAACAATGTTAATTGAAAATAGAAACCCTAAGACCTATTCTAAACCCTAGGACCTTTAAACCATAATTTTATAGTTTAAGGTGTTGGTGATTTTTCTAGCAAAACCGAACAATCCTCTAAGAAGTAGCCAACTCCTATAATAAAGAACTATTAGGTTAGTGGACAACACAATGAGCATAGGATTTTATAAGTTTGTACTCCTTCACTTCAGGCTCCGTGAAACCTATGAGGGTAATCCCAATTGTGTTTTCGTGCAATATAGTCAATTAGTAACACATTTATACACAAATTAATTCCTTTTATAGAAGATAGAATCAATTTCATTGAAAATTTTGTAGATTTTCAAATGAGGTATTAGCCATCTACTAGGAATTGAAAATAATCCCACTTTTACTACCCTTGGAGAGATTTTCTATTTAAGCATTATCTTCTCAGAAGCTAGAGCCAAGATCACTATTTGTTCACCTTATGCAAGATTTTCTAACCAAATGACTAGTGTCTAATCAATTGGGGCAACAAAGTCAAGTATACAAGAGGATCAGTAATACACAAATCACTTGTTTAGGAGAGAAACAAACTATCTTCATATTGCTTTGCATTTACGAAAACTCACTGTGAAAGAAAACATTTACTTCTTAGTAATCCTAAGCCATTCCTCACAAACTTTATGACCCTATTCAAGCATTTTAATTAATTCTTTGAATTGAAGTTGAAAACAGAGTAATACATTCAAATGAAATATTTGAAGACAAATGACAATACCATTAGTATTTCTCATTCATGACTTTGAAATGAACATACATAGGAGAGTATCAATTCCTCGACTAATATTTTGTTTCAATATCAGTAATTTCTATAGAAATCTTATAAGATCATTACATAAATGCCTTCCTATCCAAGACAAACTACTAGTCTACTTCAGAATTCTATTCTAAATGTCTTTTCTGAACTTAGCTTCTACCTAGAACTCTATTAAGACTCCAAAATCCAATCTCTGTAATAAGCCCTAAAATCCCTTTTATAAAATAACAAAGCAACAAGCATTAGGCTTAATTACATTTACATTTCTTTCAATTTCATTTCATTTATACTAGAATTTGAGATATTCCTAGTTTGTTACATGCAATCATTTTAAGAAAATGGAAGAGTAAAAACCACTTTCCACATTCCTTAAATGAAGACACGCCAACTCCTCAAAAGGTAGAGTTTGTTGTAACCATGTTGAATCCTCATCCTTGTTGACCAAAGAATATTTTCCAATAGTAGCTCCAACACAAAGTTGTATATTGTCCAGATATAATATACGCACTGCCAAGTTTAGCTATTCTGGTACTTCTCCCACATGCTAGCCCAAAAACATTCCACCTCAACACATGAAACAAGAAATCACATGAGTGTTGAATAGGACAATCCTAACAGAAAGGGCATGGTTTCATTGAAAAAAAAAATAGGGCATAATCATCACTCTGAGTCATGGACCCTAGAGGATATTGGCCCATGTTTTTCTTGCGGTGGGACTGGAGAAACTATCACCATCGCCTCGTTAGGATTCCTTGATAGTACCAAGGAGAGGGAATAATAATTTCCCTTTGATTCAGTGTCACCCTCATTGTCTAAAGGGTTATTAAGAACCTCACATGGAGAATTGCATTCCTTTGGGCAGGCCTTAAAATGCTCGCTCTTCATCCATGCCCTCTTATTATATTTTACCGTCCTCTTTTCTCTATATTTGACTAATTCTTTTGAAACTATCTGCTCTTCTGGATAGTAATTTTCCTGGGTATTATACTCCTTGAATTTCTTGGTTCCTACTATTCCTTTTGAAATATCAGGAGCTCCATGCATTCCAGCTTTATTCTCAAGGCCTCCCTTACGCTCACACAAACACAACCCATCATATTTTTGAATCATCATGACAGACCCACTTGCCTTAGAATTCCTACACACTTCTTAGGAAAATTCAATTCTCATGCACTTCCTTATCAATCGTCGACCCTCATTCATTAAAAAATGAATCATGACATGGAAAATCAATCGAGTGATCTGCATTAAATAGACAATTTGAAGCATGCAAGATTAATGACTTGAATCTCCTTGTGTGAGCAAGTTGGTAACTTACAGCTCAAGATTGAATCTAAGCCACTGCTTTTAAAGAAATTAAAACTTCATCCATGTGAAACAACATTGCCATCTCAAGTTTTTTGATCTATCAATCAACATGTATCGCCAACCTAATTTGTACTTTCATTAATATCGGTAAAGTACACAAGACAAGTTTATCTTAGAGGGAAACTTTCTTTATACACTTCGTCACTTCATCGCTGATCCTAAACTTTGATGAAAGCATTTGTGTGGTGATTTTCAGTCCATTGGATTATCCTACTTTAAAACTTTATCAATGGTCCTCAATCCTCTCACTGCTTCTTTTTGCTTTATGCTAAATCTTCAAAATCTGCCATGTAGCCCATTCCATGCAGTGACCCTCTCTTGTCGTTGATTTAGTTTGTCTCTTCCCTACCCTATCAGTGATGTTCTTTTAGCCCTTGGTTCCATAACCTAACCTTTAGTCACATTTATTCTTTCGTCATGCATCACTAATTCAAATCTTTCTCTTAAGACTCTATCTGTGATGGGAGATGTGATCTCATTACCAAATTTAGACACATACAACCTACATAGAAAAAACATCACAAAGACGTCACTCATATGATCATATCATTTTAGTGAGAGAGAAACTCTTTTAGAAGACACTCATTGCTCCTCACTATTTTAGAACTTAAGTTCTGAGGTAAATCTGTGATGAGCAATAAGGCCTTCATTCATCACTAATTCTCTTCATATACTATAAAAGCAATTAGTGATGAATGGTTTACATTGTTTATAGAGTTCATCATACATCACTAATGTGAAAACTACTTTTTACAACATATACGTGATCATAGGATGTGACAACATATCGCTTATCACTATTACAAAGTTTCTTTTTAATGGTCATCCGCAATGGGCGATATGAGAATAAGGCTAAGGACATCACTCATCGCTATTACAATTTTGAAGGATCAAATGCCAATAGCGATGGGCGATATCAAAGGAAAGTATTGTTCATCGCTCATTGCTATTTCAAAGTGTAAATCTAAGAACAAAATCAGCAATGAGTGATATAGTTAGAAGGGACATTGGGACTTAAGTGAAAGTTTTAGACACGTGCTCATGAGTTGTTCTTATGAAGGGGAATTCCTAGAACAAAGATTAACTCGAAAACCTCTAAGTTATAAAATATGTAGAGCATAAGGGCTAAAAGATCCATACCCAATTAAATAATGTAGAAAGGTCCAAACCTAAGCTAGAAAGGGCCAGTTACCCAGTGATAATGAATGACTAGTGGATACATTAAAGTAACTAGCAATAGGTAATAGGGAGTAAACGACCCAATAGAATAATATAATTTTTTTCAAATAGCAACCATATGTCCAAATGCAATGAGGGTTTTAACATGGAGCAAGAAAAATATTTTGAGGGTTCCATCAGTGGCTCTGGCTAGGGACACATGCCTCTTAGAGGCATGGTGAGATCTCAGTATTTTTGGTGAAGCAAACCATGCACCAAAAATAAAACAAAATAACAACATATGTACAAAAAAAAAATTACATAGGAAAAAGAGACCTAAAAAGGGAGATCCAATCTCCACCCAACCAAATATGAAAATTTCAAAGATGCAAATTGTGCCATGCAACTCTTAGTTCAACCGAGTTTTTCCCTCCTGATTGGTGGTACTAAGCCACAAAATGTTGAATAAGTTCCTACCTCTATCAAAAACCATTCTTGTAAAAGAGTTGTTTTTTTTCCATTTACATTTGTCCTTATTGTACCATTGAAGTAATATTAATTTCAATCCTATCAGAACAAATGTTAGGCCTTTTTCTAACAAGTGAGAGTCTGTTTGATCATAATCCTTGTCATCAATATCTCTCACAATCTTTCTAAGTATAAAATAGCCAGTGTAACTTTCATCATCTTGTAGAGTAGAGTTAGGCATAAAATGAAAATTTCCATCATCACATGACACATGTGTGCTATATATGTAACATGAAACATGTTCATAATGAAAATAACATTCCTTGTTATTCATCTCATTGTCATGCTTTGTCAAAGTGCCCCCCAACTGAATTGGAAATTGAAAATATTCATACTCTTCCAGGTAGTTGGCATCTTGATACTCAACCTTATCTGCAACACATGTACCAAATGTGAAACATTCATATGCAATGCCCTCAAGTGGCACATCAACATGTTTCTTTGTTAGCTCAAGACCATATTCTGATCCTATTTAGATGTATCGTCAGAATCCTTATCAAAGAGTGGATTATATATGTACTGGAATAAGGATTATTATTTCTTATCTCAGGTGAAGATGGAGGCTCATCATACAATGCATTTTCTATTACACTTATTTTTGACATTAAATCCTCTTCAGCATGAAGGTCCAAATCCTTTGAGTCATCATTGCACTCTAATTCACTGTAGTCACTAGAAGAGCAGATAGACACATTTTCAAATGCACTTTTAGCATCATCAACACATTCCTCATCTGCGAAAGATGATTCCATCTCTTCTTCATGAGGACAATCACACTCAATAAATATTTGAGCATACTCGATGATATCATTATCACTGCAATAGGAGGATTCATCAACATTGCAACTCTGTTCCGAATTTGCAGATTGAATGCTCAATCTTATGTCATCCATAGGAGCATAGATAGTGAACTCTTCAACAAAACTAGAACCACACCCCTCATTTGCCTCATTGAAGTACATTTATTTAGTCTTTACTATGTTTTCTTCCTCTTCATGTGATATCTTACTACTTGATTCATACAGAGTATTAAAATTATTATCATTGTGATTTGAAGATATGATGATTTCTTGATGACGTGTCTAGGGCTTAATGAGATCAATATTACAGAATGTTGTGCAAGCTGAAACAATAGGGGTGTAAATGCTCCTATATTCATTTTTGACTCCTAGTTTACACCATTTATCAATATTAAGCATTATATGGAAGTGAACACTTGTATCCAAGTGATTCCTTTGCATCCCATATTTCAAGTTGTCTTCAATGTTCATAGTTATCCCATAGGCCTAATGTAAGGTTTTGGGGTTTTTATCTTTCAGCAAATAACTCATCCTTTTATCAAAATTCCCTAAATAAACAACCAAACATACTGCATCACTAAGATCCAAAACATCAGGAATATCCCTTAATGTTTTAGGAAATCTCTAGTTAAATATGGGAACCAGCTCATCCTCTTCTTTCTCAGTGTTCATAAATTTATTGAGCAAAGAACTAGCATTGATTTTTTCACCAAACTGCTTCATGAACACTACTTTGAATTCCTCCCAAGAGTAGACTGGGCATGCTGATAGATCAAAAAACCAATCTCTTGAATCTTCCTTTAGGGATTGAACAAATAACCTCATGATCACATCCTCATGATCTACTTCAAATTCGTCCATTAAATTTTTGAACTGTTGCAAATGCTTTCTTGTTGATTCACACTTCTCACCAATGAATTTTGGTAAGTATTCCCTAATTTTAGATGGAATAACATTGGGGTAACCATAAATGTCATCAAAATTTATGGCCATGTATTTTTTAATGCTGAAATTTCTTTTATTACATGACAAAGGTTGAGCACTATGCATTGTTATATTTGGGTCCACATGGGGACGCATAGATTGATGATACATTTTCTTATAACTATACAACCTTTTTATATCAATTTTGTAGCTACATTGGGTAACTCAGACTTCTTTTACAAGATGGCCTTAAGCTTTTACAATTCAAAATCCTATCTCAACTTGCTTAAGATCTTCTAAATGGGTTTCTTCAAAAAACATTTAATACTTCTCTTCCTAATAGATACTGCTATCTGGTAACACAGAAGTGTGCATAAATTCACTATTATTCCCCTCCTTAGTGCTTAATCACTGAATAGGGAATCAGATTTTTACAAGACTTACAAGTATGGTTTTCATATACAATTTTGACTTTCTTGAAAACCAAAAACTGAAGAATACCTAGAAACTTGGAGCAATTTCTAACCTTTCTTCTTGACTGAGAATTCTTGTAGATCTTAGATTTTCTTCAAATCTTTAGCAGGTTCTTTGGACAAAGCCGCCACCTCTTTTCAGAGGATTGAACCTCAAGCAATATGAAACTCTTTCAAAGATGAATATCCTTATGGGTTCTCTCCCATAGCAAAGTCACATATATCTTTTAAAACTTTCTCAACAAGAACATTTCCAGGTTTAGTAACTCCTCGGTATCTGAACTAGACATTCAAATTCACCAATTTCTTGACTCTTACAGTATTCAACTGGAGATTCAAAGTTATCCCCAGTGAAGTCACCATTTCTATTGGTGATTTTTCCAATAGAACTGAACAATCCTCTAAGAAGTATCCAACTCCTATAATAAAGAACTATTAGGTTAGTGGCCAACACATGCAGCGTAGGATTTTTTAAGTCCATACTCCTTCACTTCAAGCTCTATGAAACCTAGGAGGGTAATCCAGTTGTGTTTTCGTGTAATATAATCAATTAGTAACACATTTATACATAGATTAATTCCTTTTATAGCAGATAGAATCAATTTCATTGAAAATTTGGAAATTTTTCAAATGAGGGATTAGCCATCTACTAGGAATTGAAAATAATCCCACTTTTACTACCCTTGGAGATATTTTCTATTTAAGCATTATCTTCTCAGAAGTCTAGAGCCAGGATCACTATTTGTTCCCCTTCTGCAAGATTTTTTGACCAAATGACCAGTGTCTAATCAATTGGGGCAATAGAGTCAACTATGGAAGAGGATCAGTAATACACAAATCACTTGTTTAGGAGTGAAACAGACTATCTTTGTATTGCTTTGCTTTTATGAAAACTCACTGTGCAAGAAAAAATTTGTTTCTTAGTAATCTGAAGCCATTCCTCACAAACTTTATGACCCTATTCAAGTATTTTAATTAATTCTTTGAATTAAAGCTAAAAACAAAGTAATACATTTAAATAAAATATTTCAAGACAAATGACAATACCATTAGTATTTCTCATTCATGACTTTGAAATGAACATACATAGGAGAGTATCAATTCCTTGACTGATATTTTGTTTCGATATTAGTAATTTCTATAGAACTCATTTAAGATCATTACATACATGACTTCCTATCCAAGACAAACTACTAGTCTACTTCATAATTCTATTCTAAATGTCTTTTCTGAACTTAGGTTTTACCTAGAACTCTATTAAGACTCCAGAATCTTACCTCTGTAATAAGCCTTGAAATCCCTTTTATAGAAGAAGGAAGCAACAAGCATTAGGCTTAATTTTATTTACATTTCTTTCCATTTCATTTCATTTATACCAAAATTGTAGATATTCCTAGTTTGTTACATGCAATCATTTTAAGAAAATGGAAGAGTAAAAGACCACTTTCCACATTCCTTGAATGAAGACACACCGGCTCCTCAAAAGGAAGACTTTGTTGTAACTGTGTTGAATCCTCATCCTTGACCAAAGAAGATTCTCCAATAGCAGCTCTAGCACAAATTTGTATATTGTCCAGATACAATATATGCATTGCCAAGGTTAGCTATTCCGGTACTTCTCCTACATGCTAGCCCAAAAACATTCCACCTCAACATGTGAAACAAGAAATCACATGAGTGTTGAATAAGAAAATCCTAATAGAAAGGGCATGGCACAATCTTCACTCCAAGTCATATACCCCAGAGGATATTCACCCATGTTTTTCTTATGGTGGGACTAGAGTAACTATCACCACTGCCTCGTTAGGATTCCTCGATAGTACTAGGGAGAGGGAATAATAATTTCCCTCTGATTTAGTGTCACCCTCATTGTTTGAAGGGTTATTAAGAACCTCACATGGATGATTGCATTCCTTTGGATAGGCCTTACAATGCTCACTCTTCATCCATGCCTTCTTATTATATTTTATTGTCCTCTTTTCTCTGTATTTGAATAATTCTTTTGAAACTATCTACTCTTATGGATGGTAATTTTCATGGGTATTATACTCCTTGAATTTCTCGATTCCTACTATTCATTTTGGCATATCAGGAGCTCCATGTATTCCGTATTTATTCTCAAGGCCTTCCTTAGGCTCACACAAACACAACCCGTCATATTTTTGAATCATCATGACAAACCCAATTTCCTTAGAATTCCTACACACTTCTTAGGAAAATTCAATCCTCACGC
This sequence comes from Sequoia sempervirens, assembly GCA_007258455.2. Classification (NCBI taxonomy): domain Eukaryota; kingdom Viridiplantae; phylum Streptophyta; class Pinopsida; order Cupressales; family Cupressaceae; genus Sequoia; species Sequoia sempervirens. The sequence goes on from VDFB02000003.1 coordinate 607,930,558, forward strand.
ACTTCCTTATCAACCATCAACCCTCATTCATTACAAAATGAATCATGATATGGAAAATCACTCGAGTGATTTACATTAAATAGACAATTTGAAGCATGCAAGATTAATGACTTGAAATCTCCTTGTGCGAGGAAGTTGGTAACTTACAACTCAATATTGAATATGAGCTGATGCTTTTAAACCAATTAAAACTTCATCCATGGGAAATAGCATTTCCAACTCAAGTGTTGTGATCTCTCAATCAGCATGTATCGTCAACCTAATGTGTGCTTTCATTCATATTGGCGAAGTACACAAGACAATTTTATCTTCGAGGGAAAATTTCCTTATACACTTTGTCACTTCATCGTTGATCCTAAACTCTGATGAAAGCATTTGTGTGGTGATTTTCAGTCCATTGGATTATCTTGCTTTAAAAATTTATCAACGGTCCTTAATCCTCTCGCTACTTCTTTTTGGTTTATGCTAAATCTTCAGAATCTGCCATGTAGCCTGATCCATGCAGTGACCCTTGCTTGTCACTGATTTAGTTTGTCTCTACCCTACCTATCAACGATGCAAATATCCCAATGATTTTCTTTTATCCCTTGGTTCCATGACCTGACCTTTAGTCACATTTATTCTTCTATCACACATCACTAATTCAAATCTTTCTCTTAAGACTCTATCTATGATGGGAGATGTGGTGTCAGTACTAGATTTAGACATGTACAACCTACATAGAACAAATATCACAAAGACATCCCTCATATGATCATATCATTTTAGTGAGAGAGAAACCCTTTTAGAAGGCACCCATCACTCATCGCTATTTTAGAACTTAAGTTTTGAGGTAAATCTACGATGAGCTATAAGGCCTTCGTTAATCACTTATTCTCCTCATATATTGTGCAAGAAATTAGCGATGAACGGTTTACATTGTTTATAGAGTTCATCGCACATCGCTAATATGAAAACTACTTTTTACAACATATTCATGATCATACAATGTGACAACATATCGCTCATTGCTATTACAAAGTTTCTTTTTAATGGTCATCTGCGATGGGTGATATGAGTATAAGGCTAAGGACATCACTCATCACTATTACAATTTTGAAGGATTGGATGCCAATAGTGATGGGTAATATCAAAGGAAAGTATTGCTCATTGCTCATCGCTATTTCAAAATGTAAATATAAGAAAAAATCACTGATGAGTGATATAGTTAGAAGGGACATTGGGACTTAACTGAAAGTTTTAGGCATGTGCTCATGAGTTGTTCTTATGAAGGGGACTTCCTAGAACAAAGATTAATTCAAAAACCTCTAAGTTATAAAATATGAAGAGCGTAAGGGCTCAAAGATCCTTACCCAATTAAATAATGTAGAAAGGTCTGAACCTAAGCTAGAAAGGGCCAGTTACCCAGTGATAATGAATGACTAATGGATACATTAAAGTAACTGGCAACAGGTAATAGAGAGTCAACAACCCAATAGAATAATATTAACTTTTGCAGATAGCAACCCTATGTCCAAATGCAATAAGGGTTTTAAAATGGAACAAGAAAAATCTATTGAGGGTTACATCATAAGGTTTGTAACTTAGAGTTGATTTAATTTGATTTATGAAATAATCTAAACCCTAGAAATATCAATTGATCTTTATTCATTAATATATCAATTGATATACCGATCAATAGGTAGTTTGATATTTCTAGGGTTTAGGGTTATTTTACACCACTAGATCAATTTAGATTTTTATGGTTTATTTAGACCACTAACCATGTCAAATTTAATTGCCTTTATCTTTCAATTCACATGGTTTTCCATTAGTATTACCCATTATATTGAATAGTCTCAAGTTTAGTATTACATATATAGCTCCGTAAGGTGAGAGTTCAATATAACTAAAATTCCATAATTTATGACATCTACCTTATCAAAATTCCTATATTTATCTAAATACAATAGTAGATCCATAATACCTCATTGAGGTAGAAAGAGTGTCACAAGAATCACAACTATGTGTCCATGTCACAAATGCTACTACTAGCATGCTTGAAGAGGGTAAAAAAGGGTATTAGGGCCTATCTTCAATGGATTAACACATGTTTCTGCACCACACCCAAAATATATGCCATTGAAACTTAATATCAAGAGTGACTATCATGTGCCAAAATAAAGGTGTAATGGCATGAATTTACACCCCTGGGAAAATTCCCCTTTTACATCACCCTCACCTTAGAAAATGTGATTTTGATGATTCAATTTCCCATTGCCACCTTTCACCATCCACTTGGTGACTCATTTGTGTGTTAGTGGAGGAATCTCTATCAAGGACACGTGCACACCGCATTGACATCTATGCACCACATTATTGTCCTAACAAGATTCCTGGCTCTAAAATTCGTAGAAATTTTATACTTGCTATTGGTTGTGAAGCGTAATATTCCCTGCTCCCTTGACCAATGCCAAATGGGTTTCTTACCTCCTTTTTACCTTTAAAATTACCTCTCTTCATTCTATCACACTTCTTGCTTCTCAACTAAATTCTTCATGCTCTTTAGCTTCACTCTCAGACTTTCAAGATTTATCACCACTCCATTGTAGCTGTAAACTGTTGGTTTCTTGGCTCCTCCACTTTGTTTGTTGTGATAGCATTGTTGTTGGAGAACTTGCAAGCTCACTCCTTTCTCTACTTGCCTTGAGAGAACGTAACTGAGAAGTTGATATCCTCCATTTTCCATTGATTTTTCATTATTGTATTTATATAGTAGCATATTTTTGTTTGTGTTATTGCTTGGTACTTCTACTTCCATACTTCTCTTTATCATTTTTTCTACTTGTTGCTATTTGGCTGTCTTTGGAGGTGGAAACACCAAAGTAGGGAACTGACTGAGGTAGTCCTCTATACAAAACCCAAACATTTTTTCCTTCTTATGTGTGTAGGTTTCTTATCAATTGAAGCTATTGAAGATCTCAACTCATAGGTAGGAAGGCCTACCTTTCTCATCCCTCCATCAATTCTATCAATTAGTATTTAATGTAGTATCCTTCTTGTTCTACTTCAATTTTGTAACTACTTAATAGTATGTCATAGCATAAAACTTCATTAGTCAGGTTGTTAGTTAGATTTATAGTGTTTTAATCTATTTCTTAGACTCTATATCCATACAAATGCTAGCACACCACTAAGATACTAATGCATCACATTGGAGTATGTATCTTGCATTGTCATCCTAAGATATTAAGTTGTTTGGGAAAAAAATTGAACTCAAGAAATCAACTTGTCTGACCCTCTAAAATATTTAGGTTAGTAAAAGGATATCAACAACTAGATTGCTCTTCCTTTTCAACCTTAACCTTTTTGAATCACTTTGAGGTAGATCAAGGTAGCATGTTGCTTGGGACTCTCCATGACTTGGAGTCTCAGAGTAGCCGATCTCCCTCTACATTTTGGTGAAATTGATGTGAAATATTTTGATTTCATTTTGTGGTGTTGAAAGAACCTTCTCTCATATTCTAGACACATTTTAGGTTTATATGTTGCAGGGGCACGTAACCTTGCAACCTAATCTATGACCCCTAGTAGCATAGTTAGAAGGGTCCCTAGATATTCAGGAATGGAGTTTAGATAGGCCACTGTTAGACTTATAAACCTTTAGAGTGTGTTGAGCCTAGTTATCTCAGAGTACGTAAACATGGTTTTGTTTACTCACATTTCTACCACTCAACCTATGACGAGTTTGCAATATAAAACTTTCACATTGTAGGTCTTGCCCATGAACAAAGAGCCTTCTCCTCTATACATTCTCACTCACCTCAATAGAAACATTATCATAGAGGAGACTCTTCTAATTAACTTCCTACATAAGGAGGGATACGAGGAGTCAAAGAAAATAATATGTACACACGACGAGCTCACATTTTCTCTTGGTTCTATCACCCTTTTCATCCTAATTGGACCCAAGACTATGAATGCTACCTTTGATATCATCTTGGAGTCTGACTTGTTCAAAGTGAATCTAGGCATCCCATCGCTAGTTTCCATGAATGAAATCTCTTCAATCATTCATAAATTTTTGAAATTCTCCCATGATGGTTTTGTGCACATAGTGCATCAGATAGGTTATAGACCGATGGTTTCACATGGGGGCTACTCGATAGATCACTTTGGGCCTACCTTGATTAGACCTCTTCCCCTGAGGATTGATTTTTTGTATCACACCTATTTCAAATACAATACTAGGAGAATGGCATAGAAAAACATGACCTAGCCTATCCCCTATGTTATTTCTATTAAGGGCTCCATGATAGAAAAGCATCAAGCTACCTCCTCCTCCTAGAAAAAAGGGAAGGGTACGCATGTTCGCAATAATCGGGCATCTTCAGTTCCATCCACTTCCACTTCTCATCCTATTGTGGCATCTTTGGCTCCTCTAATGCATCGCATGGGGAGCCTGATGGTGCCCACTTGGTAAAAATCCAAGGGCCAGGTGTTTGAGCTTCTCGTCTTGCCCATGGTGCCTTAGCCTACTATTTCCAACATGGGGAAGAATCCTCATGAATTTGTCCCTACATCTCAACCTTCTTGACCTCTTATCACTCTGCCACTATAGTAGTGAATGGGAAGAGGCCTACCATTGGGGAATCTAAGTCTACTTATCCACCTACTACCACCTTTTCTCCTAAGCTTCCTCCTCCTATCTCTATCTAGGAGATGGTCCTTCCACCACCAATGGTTGTGGAGTACACTCCTATGGTGGAATAGGAGCCTCCCATCCCTTCAATGATTCCAGTTCTTAGAGCCAAAAAAATTGGCTTGTCTGAGAGTTTAAGTGTCAAAGGAAAGCTATGGCTACTAAACAAGCCACCTTGTAGAAGGAAAAAGGGGAGTCAACAACCCTTGTCTCTACTCCTATTGTATTTTATTTTGCTTCTTCTATTGTTTTTGTTTTAGTTCCTGTTACCTCAATTCTTCTTTTGACTCCCCCAACAGGTGCTAATGATCCTTGCCTCAAAAGGGTGCAAGTGTTCATTGCTACCTCTATGAAGCTCCCTCTTCTGATGTCCCTCCCAAAAATCCCTCATTTTCCTCAACCCATGGATATCCCAAACACCTCTATTGTTTTTGTTGTGGCTTCATCCTCTTCTCCATCATCTCTTGCTTCTATGGGGATCTCGCATCCCCCATTGAAGCACAAGTTGGAGGATGACCTCACTTCAAATGGAGGTCGAAAGAAGGGATCATCTTCTTTGGGAGAGGGTTTTTCTTTGGTTTGCATCATCCTTGTGATGTAGTCAGCCCTAGCATTCCCTGATTTTGTCACTTCCCTTGTATCTCTCGATGACGTTGGTAGTGGATCTTGGGTGCCTCCTTCTTCTCCCACCTAGTTTTAAACATATGGCACTCTAGTTAAGTGCAAGATTAATTCAATGGATGATGTCCCAGCTATGTTAGTGATCTTTGTGAGATCAATGACCTTTTCCTCACAAGAGCTCAGTAGAGAAGACCTTAAAGATCCTTCTTTCTTGGCCCTTGTTGTAGGAGAGTTGGGGGGAACTTCCCTCGCTATCCCACCCTTGCAGGCTTGTCTTTCGTCCTCGTACAATCACTTAGATTGGGAGAACAATGACCTCTTGGTTGATGAGGACTAGGGAGCACCTCTTCTTTATCTATAGATTAGAATTTTGTGTGTGTTGTGTTTTCCACATGCTTTTCTTTATGTGTTCCTACAGGACCCTTGTCACCCTTGTAGGTGCTTGGATACAAGAGAGAAAATGTGTTGTATACTTCTTCTATATGTAATAATCATTCTTCTATGTTGTAATGACGTGAATTTTCACCCCTTGCAAATTCCACATTTACATACCTCCTACCTTATAAAATTAATTTTGATAATTCAATTCCATGACCTTCATCCATTTTCCATCCACTTGGTAGCTTTTTTTCATGTCAATGGGGGATATTCTATCTAGAACTCTAGTGTGGCACATGAACATTTGCACAGTGTACTATCATCCTAATAGGATTCTTGCCTTTTGAATCTACAAAGGCATTACACTCCTCCATTGGACATGAAGTGTAACACTTGGACTGCCCTTTGGAATGACTTTGAATGGCTCCTTTGCCTCCATTTTTCCTTTGAAATTACCTTATTCTTCATTTAGTCCCTCTCTCTCAAATCTTCTAGAGACTTCACTCAATATTCTTCACTACTCATAGTATTTTTCACTCCACCACCTCCATTGAAGATGCAAGTTATTGTTTGGCTGGCTTATTTTCTTTGTTGTTGTATCAATGTTGGCTCTTGTAAGCTTGCAAGCTCACTCCTTCCTCCATTTTCCTTGAGAGAACTTGGTTGAGAATGTGATATCTTTCCATCTTCATTTACTTTGCATTATGATTTTGATATCATAGCATATTATTTTTTAATGTATTGCTTGGCATTCTCCTTTCAATAGCTTTCTTTGTTCATCTTGTCTACAATCGTTGCTATATGGCTGTTTGTGGAGGTGGAAACACCAAAGTGGGGGACTAACTGATGTAGTCCTCTAAATGTAGCCCTGAAAATTTCCTATCTTCTACATGCAAGGTCTACTTGAGGTGAATATTTTGAAGATATCAACTTGTGGGTAGGAAGGTGCACTTTCCTTGCCCTTCTTTTCCATTTCTTAGATAAACTAGTTGTAGTGTTCTCCTTGCAATTCTATCATTATATTCCTTTTGGTTTCTAATATTCCACTAAAATACACTCATTAGGTCATTAGTAGGCTTCCCTTAGTTTTTTACTATACTTAATCCTCTCTTTCCGTACGTATTCCAACACCCCCACTGAGATGCTAGTGTGTTGTGTTGTCGTCTGTGTCCTACATTATAGTCCCTTGATAGTGAGCTACCTAAGTTACAGCTTGAACTCTAGGAACTTGCTCACCTGACTTCCTGAAACTCTCAAGTTGGCAGAAGGAAAGAGGCAAGTTAGTTTTCCTTCCTTTTCATTCCTTTAAACGTAAAACCTATCTAAAAAATTCATCTAGCTTGAGGTAGATAAGGGAAGCCTATTGTTTAGAGCCCTCCTGTGGCTTGGGGTCTTGAACAATTGGTCCCCCTCTACATTTTGGTGAACATGACATGAACTGTATAGCATCTATTTCTTTGTGTCAGGATACCTTCTCTCACGTCTTGTGTAGGTTGTGGACTTATCTGTTGTGATGCTTTAAGAGCTCCATAACTCAGTCTACAACTTTCGTATACATTGTTAGAAGCAGCACGCAACATCAACACTTAGAGATGGATTTCTCAAAGGTCACTACTAGCTTCACTTCTCAGGATATGGGGTCAAGGGATAATATGAATTTCTTCAATGAAACCACTCATGTTCCTAATCCTCCTATTTCCCATATAGCCCCACCTCTAGATGAGGATGATGTTGTCACTTTTCCAACATAGCATGTCCTTGCTTTGGATAGGAGGATCTTAGATCTCAAGAATCATTTAGGGAAGGATAGAAACATGACTAGAGCCACTAGAGTTGTCAATGAAATAAGATATATCCTAGACAAAGATCAGACAAGCATAGATTTTCTCTATGGCCTTAGCAACTTAACGAAATCATATGTCCCCTCATACAACACTAGGTGGGTGTTACCTGAAGAAATGTGCTTGATGCCTATGAGAGAAAGAATTGTCATCATTATACCCACAACATTGGTATGCATGAATAAGATGATCCCTTCCATCAACACCTCCACTCTTGAACTACCACCTACCATCAAATCAAGCAGAATATCTCTAGGATTCAATGTCCCTCCTCCTAGGGGAAATCCTAGTTTTGACAATGGGATCTCTAGCGGAATGGGAGCAAGTGGTTCTACTATGTTTGATGGTCATGGATTTAGGTCTAATGGAGGATTTGGTGGTGACTCCAATGTTGGATTTGATGGTGGTTCCAGCAACGGCTCCACTAGTCCTATCTCATCATTTGACCCTATTTTGAATGCTTTGCTATAAAATATGGGTTAGATGCAAAATCAGTTGGCAAGTTTTTCCCAAGCATCTACCTATCCCATCTTCCAACCTTTATTTTTATATAGTCCTTTTTTGGTGGTGATTCTAAATACTCCCATCCCTCAAGGGATGGAGATTCCTAAATTTCATAAGTATAGTGATAAAGGAGACCTGCAAACACACGTGTTAGCCTTCAACATGATGTGTACAGACCTCTTTCACCACAATGCCTTGATGGCCAAATTATTTCCTCAATCTCTCAAGGACATGTAGCACTAGAGTGGTATTGTTCCTTTCTTGACAACTCCATATTCTCGTTCAATCAACTTGTTAATCAATTTATCTAGCAATTCTAGGCTAACATTAGGCCGAAGATGGCCTTTTTGAACCTTGTCCGATGTAAGAAGAGAGAGCATGAGAAGATTAGTAATTTCATTGCTCAACATCAAGCACTCTTTTCATAGATTTCCTAACCACTACCTAATTCATATGTGTAGAAGGTGTTCATCAGCAACCTACAGAGACCTTTGTAGGAGAATTTTTCCTTAATAAGTATCCTTATTTTGTGCATCTATCTGCAACATTGTGGAAATATCAACAGATAGCCACTTAGTTCAGGCAATATTCCTCACACTCCCTTCTAGAGGGAAGTTCTATAGTGTCGATTTTTTTAAAAGGAAATTTTTTTGCAAATGTAGTTGTCGTATCTAGTGACAAAGGCTTCAAGCACAATAGATAGTTTGTAGATTTTTTTGAATCTTATTCTTCTATTTTGAAGAAATTGTTAAACAATAAGATTATAACCTTGGAAGACCCTTGACCTCTTAAAGAAACTTACCCCGACTGGTACAATAGAAATACGTTCTACCAATACCACTGTGTCTATGGGAATGATACCAAGCATTGTATGCACCTACATCATGAGATAAAGGATTGCATCGATGATGGTACCATTCACCTTGATGGTAAAAAGTAGAATACAAACAAGTTTGTGGCTAAGGAAAATAGTGAATTGTAGATTTATACAGACCCGTTTCCATCTCATTCTACAAAGTTGATTATTGATCCTTCTGGTGCTTCCCCTAAGGCCTTAGAGTATGTAAATATGGTTTCATTTACTCACATTCCTCCCTCATAATCTATGACTAGTTTGCAGATATAACTTTTACATCATATGATTCTCCCATGAATAAGAAGCCTTCTCCTCTATATATTCCTACTTGTGCCAATGGAAACATTGTGACAAGAGTCCTTTTGGACCCCGCAAGTCATGTGAACATTATTATGGAGGAGACTCTTTTGTTATAATCTCTACAAAGGGAGGAGTATAAGAAAATGAAAACCATAGTATGTACCCAAGATGGAGTCTCTCTTGCTCCTTATGGTTCTATAACTCTTTCAGTTCTAGTTGGACCTAGAACTATGAATGATACCTTTGACATCATCTCAGAATCTGGGTTTTTTAGAGTCAAGCCAGGCATCCCATGGTTAGTTTCCATGAACAGATTCACTTCAATTATCCATAAGTGTTTGAAATTCTCTCACAAATGTGCAGTGTACATTGTACACAACATGGATATCAACCAATGGTATCATGTGGTGGTTATTCGCTAGATCATTTTTGTCCCACCAAGGTAAGTTTGCTTCCTCCAAGGATGGATTTTATTTATCAAAATTATGTTAAGTATAAGACTGGGGGTAAGTGGCAATTGAAAGTGACCTACCCTATATATCCCTATGCCATCTTGGTTAAAGGTTGCATGATAGTGCAGCAGTGAATTATCTCTTCCTCACAATAGGGGAAAGAGAAGCTTGCTCATGCTAGTGAGCCTTCTCCTTCTACATCTACAATTCCATCTGCTTCTACCTCTCATCTTGTTGCATCACCTTTGGCTTTGGCCTCCATGCATCTCATGGGTTGTCTGGTGGTGCCTGCTTGGAAAAAGTGCAAGAATTAATTGTTCTACCATCCCATCTTTCCCATGGTGCCTCAATGCATTGTCTATGGTAAAGGGAAGGGCCCCCATGGATTTTCCTCTACATCTTGGCATCCAAGACCTCCTACTGCTCCCACCTCTTTAGTGGAAAATAGGAAGAGGCTCATCGCTAAGGCACTTGAGTCCACTTCTCCACCCATGGTTGCTTCTATTCCTGCATCTCCTTCTCCTATTTTTGTCCAAGATTCAATCCCTCCATTGATGATGGCTATGATGTAAACTCCCATGACCAAAGAGGAGCCTTCTATTACTTCTTGGGCCATGACCACTATCTCTTGAAGCTGAAGAAACCATGTTGCATATGATCTTAAGTGTTGGATAAAATATCTCGCTACTAAGCAAGCTACCTCATAGAAGGCAGAGGAGGATCCCATGGCTTTTGTTTCTACCTCTCCTGTTGGGCATCCTACCTTCATCCCTTCTACCTTAGGTCCTATTTCCTTAGTTTTTCTTCTAGATCATTTGGTTGGCACTAATGAACCTCACCCCAAAAGGGTGCAGGTGTTCACCACTCCTTCCATGGAGCCTCCTCTTTTTATTTCCCTTTTAGACATCCCACCTTTCCCTAAGCCCATGGACATATCGAACACCTCAGTGGTACATGCTGCAACCTTGTCCTCTACCTCCTCACCTTCCACTTCTTCTTTGGGAATTCTACATCTTGCAATGAAACACAAGCTGGAGGATGATCCTACTTAGAATGGGGGTTGGAAGAAGGGATTTCCTCCTTCAGGAGATGGTTCTTCTTTGGCTTGCATCATCCTAGCAATGGAGGTAGTCCTTGTGTCCCTCAAGTTTGTCACTAGCCTTGAGTCTTTTGGTGAGGGACCAGCAATGGATCTTGGGTGCTTCCTTCATTTCCTACCTGATTGACACATTGCACTCATATTAAGTGCATGTTCAACTCGGTAGATGATGTCTTGGCTCTGTCAATGATCTTTGTAAGATCAATGACTTTCACCTCACAAGAGCTCAATGAAGAAGACCTCAAGGGGACTTCTTCCTTGGCACTTGTTGTAGAGGATTCATAGGGTTCCCATCTTGCTCTTTCTCCCTTGCAAACTCATCTACCCTCCCCTTACAATGATCTAGATTAGGAGAGCAACGACCACTTGGTTGATGAGAATTAGGATGGTGCCTCTTCTTTATCTGTAGATTAGATTTGTGTGTGTGTTGTGTTTCCCTTGTGCTTGTTTTTATGTGTTCCTAGAGGAACCTTTTCCTCCTTATAGGTTCTTGGATACAAGAGTGTTTTGTGTCATAAAACTTCTTCTATTTGTTCCATCATTCTTCTCTTTGTCGTGTCTTGATTTTTGATAATTGGAGACAATGCAAAGTTTTGGGGGTATTTAGGCATCATTTCCATGTTGACCCTTTTTTTTTACGTGTATCCTTCTTCATGATCTCATATAGTATGGGATTAATGACAGTTAATTTATATATTATATATTATATTTATATATCTATATCTATGAGCAGTTATAACATCAAAATATTAAATCCCCCTATCTCTTGATTTGTTTGTCTTTGCTTACTTTTCTTTCTTTATATTTATCTTTTCTTTGCTTGATTTCTAATGTTGTGGTGCCTATGTGTTGTCCCTTGCATGCGTGACAACATTACCATGGTTACATATCATCATGTACAGTGGGCCACAACATCACATCCCTCATTGAAAATCCCTTATTTTTTTAAAATTGCATTCTTCAACAAGGACCCCTAGCAAAACTTTTCTTTCAAAAATGGATTTGTAGAGAAATAATCTAAAAACTATCCCTCGAGAAGGGAGTACTTTTTTCTGATGAAGATGTCTAAAAACTTGCCCTTGTGAGGGAGTATTCTTTCTTTTGAGTTCCTTGATGAAAGAGATCTTTTAGAAGGATTCCTTGATGCTAGAATCATTTGTGAAAAATGTCATCACTTTTCAAATAGAGCACCCCTTTAGTGGACCCATTTTCTTTTGAAAGGTTCTTGAGGAACCCCTTTGAAAGTTTCTCCTTCAATTTTTGAGTGTCTGTATGACTATCTATTTGCATGAATTTTTCTATCTAACATGTTTTGTCTACGGATTAACATGTTGCTTTGTAGGACCAAGCACCTATGAAGCTACTTTTTCGATCAAGCTTGGAGGACCAAGCACCTCAATCTTTCCTTATAGGACTAAGCACTTGTAAGGTCCTTCCAGACTCTACAAAGACTTTCACATCTGGTCTCCCTTAGGACCGAGCACCTATGGAACCTCCTTTGTATGACCAAGCACTTACAGAGCCTTTTGTTCACCTCCCATAGGACTGAGTATCTGTGATACATTTGTTCAAATCTCCTCAAGAAAAAATACCTATGGAGCCATCTCTACTTATTGTGCATTCAAGTGTTTCAAATTGTGGTTTGCTTCCTTGATGATTTAGGTATACTTTCTTTAAACTCTTTCAATCTACTTTACCTCACATTTGCTAGCACATATGCTTGCTAAAGTGGGGGGAAAATGTAATAGCATGAATTTGTACCCCTTACAAATTCCACATTTACATACTTCCTACCCTAGAAAATTAAGTCCAATAATGCAATTCCACACCCTTCATCCATTTTCCATCCACTTGACAGCTTGTTTTCATGTTAGTGGGGGATATTTTGTCTAGCACTCTAGTGTGGCACACAAACATTTGCATGACATTTTGTCATCCTGATAGGATTACCACCTTTGGAATTTGCAGAGGCATTACAATCCTCCATTGGACACTAAGTGTAATGCTTCCTACCCTTCAAACTAACTTTGAATGGCTCCTTTTCCTCTATTTTTCCTTTGAAATTTCCTTCTTCATTCATTCCCTCTCTGTCATAACTTCTTAATACTTCACTTGATCTTATTAACTACTATAGAATTTTTCACTCCACCACCTCCATTGAAGCTACAAGTTATTTTTTGGTTGGCTCATTCTCTTATTGCAAAAATTTTGGCTCTTGTAAGATTGTGAGCTCACTCCTTCCTCCATTTGCCTTGAGAGCACATGGTTGAGAAGGTGATATCTTTCCATCTCCATTTACTTTGCATTATCATTTTTGATACCATAGCATATTGTTGTTTAACCTATTTATTGGCATTCTCCTTTTAATAGCTTTCTTTATCATATTTTCTACAATCGTTACTATCTAGCTATCTATGGAGGTGGAAACACCAAAGCAGGGGACTAACTAGGGTAGTCCTCTAAATGTAGCCCCAACATTTTCTCGTCTTCTATATGTAGGGTCTACTTGAGGTGAAGACTTTGAATACATCAACTCATGGGTAGGAAGGTGTGATTTCCTCACCCTTCTTTGTCATTTCTTAGATAAACTAGTTGTAGTGTTCTCCTTACAATTCTATCATTCTATTCCTTTTAGTTTTTGTTATTCCACCAAACTGTTGTTAGGTCATTTGCAAACTTCCCTTAGTTTTTAACTATACTTTACGCTCTCCGTTCATATGCACACTATCACCCCCACTAAGAATCCAACAAGCCACATTGTTGTTTGTGTCCCATGTTGTAGTCCCCTGACAGTGAGCTTCCTAAGTTACAGTCCAAAGTTTGGGAACTTGCTCTATTGACTTCCTCAAACTTTCAGGTTGGTAGAAGGAAAGAGGAAGATCAATTTTCCTTCCTTTTCATCCCTTTAAACATCAAACCTATCTAAAACATTCATCTAACCTGAGGTAGATTAGGGTAGCCTATTGTTTGCAACCCTCCTATGACTTGGGATCTTGAATAGTCGATCCCCCTCCTCTACAGATGTGTTGTAAAATTGTTTTTCAATAATTGGGGATGATGTAAAGCATTGGGGGAATTTAGGCCCTCTTCCATGTTGACCCTTTTTTTTTATTTTTTTTTATCTTCATGTGCTCTTCTTCAAATTTAGGAATTTTGGGGATTGATGAACTTTCATTCCTCCATTACATGTTACCTATCTTAATGAGCTGATCTAACCCTAGACTCTCAAATCCCCCTGTCCTTTTTCTTCTTTCCTTTTCTTTATCTTGATTTTTTTCTTTGCTTGCTTCAAGATGTTTTGGTGCTATGTGTTGTCCCTCACATGTGTGGCAACATTTCCATGTTTACATCCCACCATGTATCGTGAGCCACAACATCACTTTATTTCTTCTCTCCCCTTAAGATGTTATGTACTCCTTTTCTTCACACGCACCATCCTAAGGGGGGACAACCATACTACTTTAATTTTTAAAAAGGTATATTTGGTGGCCAACAAATCCCTTGTTGAAATCCTTCATTTTTCAAAAATATATATTCTTCAACAAGGACCCCTTGTAAAAAAAATTCTTTTGGAAATGAATTCATAGCGAAAGAATTTGAATACTTTCCTTTGAAAATGGAGTACTTTTCTAAAGAATTCTAAAAATTTTCCCTTAAGAAGGATCATTCTTTCCATTGGGTTTCTTGATGAAAGAAATCTTTCAAAAGGATTCCTTGATGCTAGAATCATTTGTAAAAAAAATCATGCTATTCAAATGAAGTGTCCCTCTAAGTGGTCCCCTTGTTATCTTGAAGGGTTCCCGAGGGACCCTTTTGAAAACTTCCCCTTCAATTGCTTGTTCTATGATTGTCTGTCCATGTGACTTTTTCCTATCTAACATGTTTTTTCTACAACTTAACGTGTTGGTTTGCACAACCAAGAACCTATAAAGCTGCTTTTCAATCAAGCTTGGAGGACAGAGCACCTCATCAATCTTTCCATGTAGGACCAAGCACCTATAAGGACCTTTGTAACAAACTTTCTAGGATCGAGCACCTAAAGAGTCCTTTCACATATGTCCCCCCAGGACTGAGCACCTTTGAAGTGCTTTCTCTCTACGCAGTCGAGCAACTATAGAGCCTTTGTTCAAAATTCTTTGGGATCGAGCACTCGTAGAGACAATTCAAGAGGACCAAGCACCTGTAGAGCTTTTGTTCACCTTCCATAGGACCGAGTACCTATGGAGCCATCTCTCTCTCTTTCATGTCAAGGTTTCTTTGTAGGACCGAGCACCTATAGAGCTAACTCTTATGTATCTAAGTATGTCAGATTGTAGTCTACTTCCTTGACAATTCAAGTATATTCTCTTCAACTTCTTTCCACTCTAGTTTATCTCGCATTCACTAACGCATATGCTCACTAAAGTGGGGATAAAATGTAATGATGTGAATTTGCACCCTTACAAAAATTCCCCTTTTACATCACCCTTACCTTCAAAAATGTGATTCTTATGATGCAATTTCCACATCTGCCACCTTTCCCCATCCACTTGGTGACTCATTTGTGTGTCAGTGGAGGAATCTCTGTCAGGATAAGTGTGTGCCATGCTGACGTCCATGTATTGCATAGTCATCCTAACAATATTCTTGCCTCTAGAATCTATAGAAATGTTATGCTTTATATTAGCTACAAAGCATAACGTTCCCTTCTCCTTTGGCTGATGCCAAACAAGTTTCTTACCCTCCTTTTCTCCTTTCAAATTACCTATCTCTTCATTCTATCACACTTCTTGCTTCTCAACTAAATTCTTCATGCTCTCTTAGCTTCACTCTCACACTTTCAAGCTTCATCACCTCTCCATTCTAGCTACAAGTTGCTAGTTTATTGGCTCCACTCCATTTAATGTGACAATGTTGTTATTGAACTTGTAAGCTCACTCCTTCCTCTACTTTCCTTAAGAGCACATTGTTGAGAAGGTGATATCCTCTATTTTCCATTTCTTTTGCATCATTGTATTTACATAGTGGAATATTTTTGTTTGTGTTATTACTTGGTACTTCTACTTTCATAGTTCTCTTTATCATTTTCTCTACTCATTGTTATATGGATGTCCATGGAGTTTGTATCATGCATTGTCATCCTAAGATAGTGAGTTGTCTAGGAAATAGATTGAACTTAGTAAATCAACTCATCTGACCCTCTGAAACATTTGGGTTAGCAAAAGGATGGCAGCAACTAGATTTCTCTTCCTGTTCATCCTCAACACCTTAACCTTTTTTAATCACTTAGAAAAATTGAGGTAGATTAGGGCAGCCTATTACTTGGGACTTTCCCATGACCTATATACTTAGAGCAGCCAGTCCCACTCCTCTACAAAAGGTATTGATAACATTATATGCTATTAATTTATAATTTCAATAGATTACCACATCTAGATATGTGCCACTAGTACTTTCTCACATATCAAACAAAAGATAACCTACTAAGTAATATATGATCCTCCAATGATAAACCTAAAATGTATCCTAAAATGTGGCTTATTTACCCCTAGCCTAATCACATTACTTCATTAGTGATACCATCAAGGATAATTGTAAGACATCATAGAAATCATGAGTGTTTCCTTTCATGTATAGAGAAATTTTATATCATTAGTTTGAACATGACCTAAATAGGGAATATAACTTTTGATAACTATAGGTAGGAGGAGGAGTCATCTATATTGATAGTTTTTGGAAGGTTCTCATCAAATTGGAATGTCGTAATTAGTTAAATTACCAATAGGAGGTTGTCATCTATTATTAATTCAATATTTGCATGTTCAACTAAAATGAGGAGTTCCAAAGTGATGTGTACATCATCAAGTAATTATGGATGAGAGACCACCATCAATAATAATTAACTCAAAAACTATATTTTTACACTACTTTGATAGCACCTCATTTTATTAGAATGAAACACATTATGTATCAACTTATACTATGTTGGAATGTGAACTAGGTGTTCATTTATTACACTCTACAACCACATCACACAATCTCATAACCATGGTATCATTTATATTCACGATAACCATACATTTAAGAGTATGAGACATATTGAATACTTAGAATTTCCATTTCCAAACTTTTTTAATCAACTAGATCACATATAGTACATGGCCTAAAATCATAGTAGTATTATTTCAAAACCAAAAATTTCTTAAGTGTACTAACTTCATTGTTTTTTTTTGTTATCCATGTACTAACTTCATAGTTAAATTCATCTATGTATATCTAATTTTCTTGCTAATCTCTCTACAAGACTATTCATAAGGACATTTATTTATAACTACACATCAATGAACAAGTGAAATTTACTTATGAGCTAGATTCCTTCATGTGTGTGTGTGTGTATGTAGAATAGGGTAAAATCAAGGTTCAAGGAATGAATCAATAAAAATAAAACCCTAAAGGCCCTAAACCAACAATGAAGCATAAATCAACATAGAAACATAAAATAAAGAAGCAATATTACCCAGAAGTCCCTATGCCATTATTGATTCACCTCTATTGTCCTTCTCCATTTTGCTTTATATTCTTGCTTGCTCTCAAATTTTGAGTATGCCAAAATAAGCCTAATGACAATGATAGAAAAATATTGAAGATCAAATAGCTAGAGTGTACTTGCATTGACTAGTTAATTATGTAGGGTTGAAATGACAATGATAGGTCTCTTTTATAGAAAACTAATTTTGAATGAAGGGATGGGATTGAAAGCCAATATGACAAGAAAATAAATGGCCAAGATTGCTTGAGAAGCAATAGAATAGGGTTAGGGAAAAATTAGGACAAAGATAGGGTTTAGTTAAGGATGAATGATGGAGATTGAATTATAAAATAATTCAATCAAGGGTAGAAATCAATTGAGAGAGAAGATGAGATTTGGCACAAAAAAAGAGGTGGTTAGAACAAACTAAATAATTATAAAATTTAATTTAATTTAGGAGGGAAAGTTGGATTTTTAATTAAATAATAATTTAATTAAAAAGGTGGGGGAAAAAACAATTTAGCAAATAATTAAAATAATTATTTACTTGTGGAGAGAACAACAAGAATTAAAAAAATAATATTTATTTAATTATAAAATGCTAGTGAATAATTAAATAATTAATATAATTATTTAATTATAGTAGGAAAATGAAAAGTGAATAATAAAATAAATAATGAATTTATTTAATTATAGATAGAAGGGGGTTTGTTAGTGACGTAATTAAATAAATATAATTTATTTAATTAATCAAAGATGAATAAAGAAGTGAATTAATTAAATAATTAATAGAAGAATATGATTTTAGAAAATAATTAAATTATTAAAATTATTCAATTATGCAGGGAAGAAGTGGAATTGACAAGGAAAATGGTGGTCATAGGCACAAAACAATTTTAACTGTCTACATTTTGCCCCTCTTTGAGACAATGTGAAGTCATCTGAATGTTGTATCAAAGAACAAAGAAATTCAGTTCAAAATATGCCTTGGTGTATTGTGGTGAAGACAGGATAGACCTATGCCCCCTCGGAATTTTTTTACAAATTTCCAAATAAAAATGAAAAAGTTTGAAACTTATTTTGACAGTAGATAAAGTGTTTATAGCAAGAGAATTCAATTTCAAGACTTTTGGGATAGATAAATTAGGGTCTTGAGACCCACTATCAAGTGCATGCAGTAAAAACCCTACCCTAGGGGGGTTTAAGTACAAATTTGGTGGTAAATTGGACCATTTGTGCATTTTTACCCTTGGTGAATAGTGAGCTCTAAGAGTGACCTATTGTGAAGATGTCACCTATTCCACACTCCTCACACTATGGTTTTTTATTTTAGACTTTCAGATGGCCAAAGAGCTCTAGGGACCCGATACATACTTTTTCCCTTCCCTGTGATTTCATCATTTTTTGCTAGTTTTAGGGCTCCAAAAGTGAGTAGATAGATGTGTTGAACCCTGTTCGCTGCATCTGTTATTGTGTTCACTACATGTGGGGGAAATTTGTTGCATCCACACAGTGCGACATAAATACTAGTTTAGGGCTTGGTGATTATGGTGTGACACAACTATGAAAGTGTGTTGCATATGCTTCCCGCACCACAACTATTGTCGAGAATGACATAATTGTGAATGTGAGTCATATATGTGTGATTATATGGTGTATGTGTAGTTATGCAATGTAATTGATGGCTTATTTACCATAAATAATTTATGTAATGCATATACTTAGGCATGTGATGCAAGTGTGTCCATGAGTTTTATATGCAAAATGTGGGATGCATTTGTAATGTGAACCGCATATGTTTAGTAGTGCAACAAATTTTCTTGACTAAATTTTTCCCCAATTTTGGATAAAATCTCTAGTGTAATTAAGGTATAATAGGTTTGATTAGGGTTTTCAATTGACACGATGTTTTTTCTTGTGACCACATGTGAGATATGACCCAATTTATACTCGAGAGAGCTAGCCACCTACATTCAGGCTATTAAAGCAACTGATAGATGTGGAGAAGGGTTGGCTCCTTTCTCTTGGATTATACTATATGACCTAAATATTCCCATTGTCAGGGATAATAGGGGGATTTTGACTACACTAGTCGAGAGGTAGCACTCCAAGACCAACTCCTCTCATTTTCCTACTAGTGAGGTGTGATGGGATCATTGTAATCCTCATCATTTAATTTATCAATCCAAGGTGGTGTCCATGGTTGTCTACAAGAGATAAAGTAGAAACTTGCTTTACAGTCTATTCTACTTGCAAAAATAAATCATATTTGCATGAAAAGAAAGTTGCATAAAAGGGAAATAATCTAAAGAAACACTTGCAATAATTTAAAAGGCTAAACTACTTCACACTTGATGGAAATGAAAATATTTCTTAGATTCAAATTTAATCTAGAAATCTGGAATTACATTGTTGGAAAATGAAACTAGATCTATCGTATTTCCTTAGGTTGAAACAAGTATTTCTAATCCCCTCCCTTTGATCAAATGATTACATTGTATTTATAAAATTCATATTATATATCTATCCAACTGATCCACTAAGAATGTGGATCCAAAATCCTATTTTTGAGGGGTTGTTTACAAAACTTTAAGAAAATTGAAGTTGTTGTCCTCCATCATGCCACTTTTGTCTCAATCATTTTTTGACACATACTGCTCCTTTTCTGCTAAAAAACATGCCAAATTCTCAAAAGGGTTTTTAGATCTTCAAATCTACTTTCTACACCATTTTGAATTTTTTAATTTTTGAGAAATGAGGGAGATATCACTATTTTACTGAGACTGTGTTTTTCAGAATTTTTGTGTGCCTGATTTTTAGGAAGTCTTAAAGTGTTGAACGTGAATGAAGGAATTATTCTTCAATTCAATTGACCAAATCATTGATATTTAGCATGAATAACATGCTATAATCATGTGACAAAATTTTAGTGATGTGGTAACTTGAGTTATCTTTGGTGGAAGGAGGCATGTAATTTAATAACTGCGAGAGATCTTAAAACTCAACATGAAACAAATACTCATCCCATTAATTTAGGAATGGTTGATTCTCCATGATTTTACATGAATGTAGGAGTGTTTTCTGAGTCTTCTTTATCTTCTCATTATTTCTTCAAAGTCTTCTAAAACTTTCAAGAGTTAACTATTTCAAGTGTTTAGAGCTCTCTGTTGCAAGTGTCTATGAAGCTCCTTACCATGAGTTATTTAATAACTCATTTATCTACATTATATCATCTTAAACACTTCATGGAGACATATTAGAGGAAATTTGGATCACATTTAATTACTAAAAATAAATCAAACATTTACTTTATATTCTACTTTAAACAAGCTAAAGAACTTTCAATCATTACTCAAATCCACTTTAACACTAATGCATTAAGAAGAAATAGGTGATTTTCTTTGATAAAATATGAGACAATTTATGGTCTCATCATTTCCCCCACACCTAAAATGTTGTAGGTCTCTTTTCAACTCATAATGAGCCTTCAAATTTAATAAATTCATAACAGCTCTAGAATAGTTCCAAAATAGCTCCTGAAAGCTCCTAAAGGCTCCTGAAAGCTCCTAAAGGCTCTTGAAAGCTCCTAAAGGCTCCATAACAGCTCTAGAATAGTTCCAAAATAGCTCTAGATAGGTTCAAAAATTTCCTTAAATATTAGAACTGCTTTTATATGTTTTTCTTCTTCTTTTGAGTGGATTGAGTAAAATGAAAGAACTTTAAGTTGAATAAGAGTAAAATAATAAAGTAAATACCTGATTTTACCTTAGTTTTCCATGCAACCATCATGCATGAGTTTTAGTTCACTTTCTCCATGCTGCATGCAAATAATTTCTTCAAATTTTGAGAGCTACAACCTGATCTTTTACATTGAATACCAACTCAAATTGCTTCATCATTATTTGTTTTGCACTAACCAGTCATCCATAATGCCAAAGTATTTGCTACAAGTTTTTAGAGTAGAAAATTGCATAGAAAATTATATGCTTACAGTCTAAGAGAAGATGAAATAGCATGTGCAAAGCACTTATTTGCAAAAATCAATTCTACCCTAACCTACTCTACTTAATGATGTAGAGAGGTTACACATAACCATTAGTTAGTTCTGAAAAATATATTTCCTTTCTCAAAGTATGTTTCCATGCATTGAATTTTCTAATAGAAGAGAATGAAAAGAAGATGAAAAAAAATTTGAAACTCAATGCTTTGCCTTCCTTTTTAGTGGAAACCTTCTTCACAATTTCTGATTCTAGCAAACACATGGGCTGATTGGAGAGATATGTTGCATGCATGACTAGAAACAACTCTTTGTTCTTCAAATCTCTGATTTGGCAGCCCTCCTTTCGCTTCAAAAATCTGATTGAGCAACCATTCTTGGATTTTGAAGGTCTCCAAATAAGTCTCTTCCTTGCAATATTTTGTAATGAAGATAAGACCTCTTCATTGTATTCTACACCTCTCGTAAGCAATAATCCATCAATTCTTTCCTTGAAGAAATATCCTTTGTTAGGATTTGGAATGATGGTCCTCCAACTAAGGATATTTTTAAATGGATAGGGGAGTTTCTCTTTAGAGCTAGTATTTTGTGAAGGGGTGGGCGGGAGGTTTCATAGACGAATATTTATTAAGGAACTTCTAAATCTAAAAGGATGCCAAACTAATTTGATCCCTTCCCTAATGACACCTATCACTCACAACGGCACCAAAAATGATGGGGTCATTGTAATCCTCATCATTTAATTTATCAATCTAGGGCAGTGTCCATGGCTATCTACAAGAGAGAAAGTAGAAAACTTGTTTGATAGTCTATTCTACTTGCAAAAATAAATCTTATTTGCATGAAAGGAAAGTTTCATAAAAGGGAACTAATCTAAAGAAAACTTGCAATATTTTAAAAGGATAAACTACTTCACTCTTTTTGGAAATGAAAAGCTTTCTTGGATTCAAATTTAATCTAGAAATCTAGAATTACATTGCTGGAAAATGAAACTAGATCTATCCTATTTCCTTAGGCTGAAACAAGTCTTTCTAATCCCATCCCTTTGATCAAATGATTACATTGTATTTATAGAATTCATATTCTATATCTATCCAACCAATCCACTAAGAATGTGGATCCAAGATCCTATTTTTGAGGGGTCATTTACAAAACCTTAAGAAAATTGAAGTTGTTGTCCTCCATCACACCACTTTTGTCTTAGTCATTTTCTAACATGTACTTCTCCTTCCTTGCTACAACTCACACAAAATTCTCAAAAAATTTATTAGATATTCAAATATACTTTCCATATCATTTTTAATTTTTGAATTTTGTTGAGAAATGAGGGAGATATCGCTATTTTACTGAGACTGCATTTTTCAGAATTTTTGTGCGCCTAATTTTTAGGAAGTCTTCAAGTGTTGAACGTGAATGAAGGAATTATTCTTTAGTTCAGTTCACCAAATCGTTGATCTTTAGCATGAATAACATGATATAATCATGCAACAACATTTGAGTGATGTGGTAACTTGAGTTATCTTTGGTGGAAGAAGGAAGCATGGAATTTTTGGAAAGAAGCAACACTAAGAGGGGGGTGAATTAGTGTTTTGTAAAAATTAACTTTATTATTCTGATCTTTAACCCACTTAAAACATTCAACCAAAATAAATATGCATGAATAGAAAGCTAACAACCACAACACCATAACACAAGTATTTTTACATGGAAACCTTGTTAGGATAAAAACCATGGTGGATGGCCAATCCACAATATGATCTGAGTATACTCAAAAGAAAGATTACAATGTGGGAATACACTTGCATTAAGGCTCACTGCCTAGAGATCACTACTCAAAATAGAAAGTCACACTACCTTACAAAGATTTGGATTAGATCCAAAAGAATGAATTGAGAGAGTAGCATCTACAAATGCTTGATTACAGTTCCCATTAGGCTCGGTAGTGGATCTTCTATCCTTCTGACTGATTCTGCACTTCTGCTCTGCTCTGCTCTTACTCGCATCACAAAATATTTAATGCACAAGTGAAACTATGCATAAATCACTCAATAACCCTTCTGATATTCGCAACACACATAGACATACCTTGCACATACATCAAAATGATATAATTGACCATTTATATATATATGCAACTAAGAATTTAATCCCAACAAGTCAGCTTTAATAAAACTTAAGAATATTTACAACTGTTAGCTCAAATCATAAATATTATTCAATGTGCATCCAAAACGGTCATCCACAACTTAGCTCAGACTTAAAAAAAAATTATTGAACACAAAAATATTTGATTAAACTCTCCTTGAATATCTACAACACATTATATCAACTAAGTTGGCCACCAAACATAGATGAACAAAAGGATATCCAACCGGATCTCCAAACTTGCACACAAATTGATACGAGGCACTGGGATTTTTGGATAACAAAATATATACATAGATACACCCCCCATGAGATCCACAACTCAAAATAACAATAGAAAATTTGCATGTGAATCGATGAACCCAAAACTGTTGGATGCTCTGTTCTTGACTAGCTTCAATCTATCTGTCGATATGAGCAAATGGTGATGTGTGGATCCAATCACCGACTAGGGTTTCCATCAATGACAACACTAGATAACATTTTCAATGTCTCTTACCAACAATCTCCCCCTTTTGCATTGATGGCAACACTTAGTGGAAAATGATTAAGTGTCAAATTAGTACCAACATGAAATACACTTCCACTTCAAAAATTTAAAAAGAATCTTCAACCTCAACTTATAAATGCAACTCCCCCTAAAATAAATATACATTTTTCACTGTAGAACTCTCCCCCTTTGACATCAATGGAAAAAACTGGGGAAACAAAATTTCAAAACTGTACAAGCATGATCTTGTAACTTACACAAATTTGAAAACATCTACAAAATCTTTCTTCAACATGCTTAAATTTATGTCCCAAACCCTTTTGAGACTCTCTAGAATTGTTATGTGACCACATACTAAATAAGATTGAGTTTCTATAGATTCAAGATTCATTGGGTCACTAACTGCCATAGCATCTTTGGCTTCCTTTAATGCACTCACCATTATTTCAATCTTTGGACCAATTAGTCCTCTGAGTTCACATGCTCTTCCTACAATCCTATCATTTTCATGCTTCAAGATCTTTATTTTTTCAAGTAGAGATATTACTTGAACTTCTTTCTTACCAACATCACCAACTAACGGATCAAAAGCATAAAAAATGGTAGCCAATTTTTTTTCAAAATCCTTCACCTTCTTCTCATTGTCTTTAGTAAATTTGGACAAGACTAAACATGAATTATATGCCTTTCCACCTTCAAATAGAGAATCTTGAATATTCTTCATACAGGTGACTAACAGAGTTTAATCCTTTACAATCACTTCTTTCAACCAACTAAATCTTTTTCCATCAAACTCCTTCTACACTTTAACCATGGCTGATTTTTTAAGAGACTCAAAATGAGTACTTACAGAGTTTATGAGCTTCTTTAGTTCTCTAGAAGAAGAACCAAATAGATCCTTAACATGAGTTGGCATAATTTTTTCTAGAACTCCAGATGTAAGACTCAAAATTTCATTATCCTCAATGTGGGACTTCAACAATTCTTCTCTAGCTTTTTCCTAGGCAAAAGATGCAACTTTCATTTTCTGAATTGGGGACAAGGTGATAGATTGATTAGACCTCCAACTAATTCAGGATCAAATTCTTCTTGTTGATCCACCAGAAATTTCTTCACTGCCTCGGCAGTGTCTCTTGCTTCCACTAGAATTTCCTTAACTTGAACCTTTTCTTCTTCAACTTCTAGTTCTTCAGTAATTGTTTCTTGATTACCTTTAGGAGTTTCAACTTCTTCATTTGGCATCTCCTTTTCTTTAGCTAATACAACCTTAGCAGCTTCAGTCTCCATAGGTACTTTTGTTTTATCTACATCAGGAGGAATCTGGATATCCTCAGTATCTACATTCACCTCTTCATTTATTAGATTAGATACAACATCTTCAACATTCACTTTCTCAACATTGATTTTGTTCCTAGACAGAAATGCTTCTAGTATTTTTTGGTTTCATTAGCTACAACACCAATTTCACCAATCATAAGTTTGTTCACCCTTGTTTTGCTTTTAAATTCATTCTTGGCTTTGTCCAAGAGTGACTTCATCTCCTCAATAGGCATTTCCAGACACAATTCTACAAGAATTCTCCTTCTCATATGCTCTTCTTATGTCCTAGAATTTACTCTTCTCACCTCTAAAACCTCATACAGACTCTTAGGTAAACCAGACATAATTTCAACAAGAACTTTATTAAAAAAATTCAGATGTTTTATTGTTGCCTCCTCAAGAATTATTTTTCTTGATTTATCAAAAGTTTTATACCATTTGTAGAGGGGCTTGAGGTTTCCATCCTTGACAAAAACATTCTCAACTTCTTCAACCGTCATCCCTAGTTTGTAAATTTTTTCCTTCTTCTTTTCCTTTTCTTCTTCACCGGAAGATTTTCTCTTGGTTACCTTTGTAGCCTAAGTGTTGATAGTCTTTATTTCTTTCACAACTTCATCTGACTCGGTCTCCTCATCTTCTAAGATGACTTCATAGGTTCTTGTGATCTTGTTCTTCTTCCTCTTACTGGAAGCCTTGTCTTGAGTTTGCACTAGCTTGGCTACAAGAGAACTCCTTGTTGATCTAGTACAGGAAAAGGATGCTACTAGACCAGCAACTTCGATTCTTGCTAGATTTTTTCCTGCTTCAGCTTCCTCTCTCTTTCTTTTGAATTCTTTCAATTCTTTTGCAAGTATACCCAAACTTTCTACAATGACTTCCACTTCTTTTCTTACTCTTCTGATAAGCTTCGGCTTCTTCAGTTGTTCATACAACTGCATATCTTTTTCAGCATAGGTTCCAAACCTCTCTTTTGTCAGATCTAGAGGCTTGCTTGACAAATGTTTTGCATGTTTGATGTTGTGGTTGTGTTTTTGATAGGTGGTTGTCATTTATGACAACACTATTAGCATTGAGGTATTATAGGCTGTATATGTCAAGGATATTGAGAAAATTGTTAAAGAAAGAGTTGTAGGTTACTAGTGGAACAATGAAGGTCATGAAGGTATTTTTCTTAGTATGTTGAAGATCAATAGTTGTTGACTAAAGATTTTATTTCTGAGTGTATCTAGTTTATCCACTGAAATTTTTAGAGGTCTGCGTGAAGATTTGTTTGTGTTATGAACAATTGTGTTCTGACAGTTTTTCTATGGCTTCAGTTAGTGTTTCTGATTGAATTTGATGTGATTCTAGTAATCTCAATTATTGTGGATGTTTCTCTATTTTTTCTTGATGCTTGTGGATGTTTCTAGATCATGCTCTATCTTTGTTGCATGTCCGCGTTGTTCAGTGTGCTCGTGGTCGGTTATTTTTCACTCGTGTGTTTAGGTTTTTGTGTTCTTGGTCGACATGGTGATTGTAATGTGTTGTGGATCCTTGGAGATTAAAATTTGAATGTTTATCATGCTCGAGGATGTTTTTTTGGGTCACAACATAATATTAGCTGATGGTGTTTGATTCACATTAAAAATTTATTTGTAAATTTGGGCCAACATTGCATGTATGTTTTATATTTTCATATTTCTTCTAGCCGACAGAGCTGTTAACATAATTCCATGTTCCAAATATATAAGAATGATTTTTTGAGTGAAGTGAAGTGTGCATAAGAGTGAATGTGATTTTTTGAGTGAAGTGACATGTGCATAAGAGTGAATGTATGCCAAAGAAAGTACAAATGTGCAAATAGTGTTCTAATCATTTGATTGTAGAGCAGAGAGTGAAGAAGTTTGAGCAAAGTGTGAAGGAGTGTTTATGTGCTTAGCTAGAACTGTAATTAGGATTTTGTAGAAGCTATTTTCTTAGTTCATACCCTACAGATCTAATCCGAATTTGTGTAAGATAGTGTGTCTTCTTTGGGCAGTGAGCCCTCTTGTATTTGAGTAGTGAACTCTAGGCAGTGTGCTTAAATGCATGTGCATTCCCATTATTCTTCTTTATACTTTTAACAAGGTATAATATTGTGGACTTACATCCACTCTGGTTTTTCCCCTAACAGGGTTTCCATGTAAAAAAATCTTGGTGTTCTCTGTGTCTCTGATGTGTTGATTGTTTATGACTTCTTTTTCATTCATCAAATCTGAAATTAAGTTAAGTGTGAAAATTTTGAATATTCTAAGACAACTAATTCACCCCCCCAATTGTATGTCCTTTTTTTACCAACAATTGGTATTAGAGCAGGTTCCTCTAAAGAAGTTTAAAAGCTTGAGGTGACCCATGATGGTATCATACAAGAAGGAAAATCCTAGATTCATCGAACAAACTACACCTTGAGGAAAGCTAGAATAGAGTGTCATTTGAAGTGTATTGGTGAACCCTTCTAGAAGATTGTCAAGAACAGATATGTTATTTTTTAGAATGGTCCTTCCACTCTTGATTATATTAAAGAGGCTAAGATTAACATCAAGGCTATTGAAGCTTTGTTGAGTGCCTTGACAGATTTGAAAATGACAAATGTGATGGATTTGAAGATAGCTCATGAGATCTAGAAGAAGCTAGAGACTTTGTATGAAGGAGATGCACTTTTGAAGGTCACTAAGCTAGCAAGTTTGAAAGGAAAGTATGAAACTTTGAAGATAGGTTAAGATGAAAATATGTTTTCTTTTATGCAAAGAGTAAACAAACTTGTGATGGGTATTAGATTTGTTGGTGGTACCCTGGATGAACAAGAAATTGTAGATAAAGTGCTCAGATCATTTCCTTCCTCTTACAAATCTAAGGCGCATGCTATTGAAGAGCTCAGATCGATAACAACTTTGACAATAGATATGTTGATTGGTAAACTTGCTACCTTTGAGTTGAGTGAATTTGGTGATTCTGCCCCTAATACTAAATCTTCATTTAAGGCCACTGTATCTAGAATAAACAAGCAAAGATATGATTCAGGAGAAAGTTCTAGAAAGACATTCAAGTATGAGGAAGAGATGAAACAACTTGAAGATGAAGAAAGAGAGGTAGAATAATTGGAAGCAGTGATTGTGAAGAAAGAAGGTAGAGGAAAAGGTAAGTATAAGGGAAATTTTCCTATTAAATATTTTTTCTGCAATAAAATAGGTCATTTTTCCTCAAGGTGTCCTGAAAGAGTGATGTAGGAGCATCCAGTGGTGTAAGGGAAATCTTGCATCACCCAAAAACATGCATTGCATTTATATTTCCTTTGGTTAGCTTTTGTAGATGTCTTTGCATTTTTGGATGCCCTTCTCATCATTATGTAAATCCCCACTTTCAATTTTGTTTTTCTGCTTTCTCTTGCTAGTTGTTATTTTTAGCAACTTTTGGAATTTATTGCTATTTTTAGAAACTTTCAAAATTTGAAGGTATTTTGGAATGAAAATTATATGGGAGGATTTAGAACAAAAAAATAAGAATATTGGTGAAAGAATCAGGTCAAGAGCATTCCTGGTTTGAAAGATATTGCAGTTTCAGTCTCCTAGAAAAGCACCTAAAAACCTTCCAGATGAGGTTTGAGGCACTAAACAGCCCCAAAAATTTCCAAAATTGATGTAGTTGATTTCAAGCATGTTCTTGACTTTGATACCTTTTTGAAGATTCAAACAGTTCAAAAAATAAAGTCCTAGATCAAAAGTTATGGCTTCCGGAAATTGGTACACTTTCAACATGTGTTGATTTTATAATGGTGTTTTAATTTTTGAATTTCAAATTGTAATTCTTGGTGCCAAACCACAAAAACTCATAACTCGAATATTTTTTTTGGCTCCAAATAGAAAAGGGGCTATTTATGGGGGGATTTTTCTTATTTTTGGCAGCTTTTTAGGGAAAAGAGTTTGCATGCTGCAAAAAGGGGAACTTCTGTAATTTCTGTAATTTCTGAAACTTCTGTAGCTTGCATGTATCATTGAGCTCAAGGATTTGGGATTCTCTGCATGTAATATTTCCATTATTGAATAATAATAAATTATGCTAGTTGTGTGCATTATTTCTATGTCTCAAGTTTGCTCCCTCATTAGGTGGTATTAGAGCCAAGTTTTCTTGAGCGTGTGAACAGACCACCGATCGTGAGCTAGTTCACACCAAGACTGTGGTTGTGGGTTTGAGGTATTCAAGATGCCTCCAAGAGTGATTCCTGGTAGGCGTGGTTGTTCCAAAGGTGGTAGAAATGTTGGTGGAAAAGACCCATTGGAAGTTGAGGGTTTCAAATCCCTCCAGAGACAAATTGATGCATTGCAAGAGCAGATGAGAAGAGGGTTAAACCTAGGAAGGAGAAGAGAAAGTGAGGATGAAAAAGAGATGGTAGATACAGATGTAAAATAGGAAGAAGTAGTGATTGATCATGTTCAGATGTGGCTGATTAGGGCCACTTAAAAGATCAAAAAAATACCCAGAATAGAAGTCCCCAGTTATTCTGGAAGTCTGAACCCAGAAGAGTTGATCGACTGGATCAACGAGCTAGAAGAGTATTTTGAGTATGAAGAAGTAGAGGACCCAAATCAGGTTAAGTTTGCAAAAACAAAGCTAAAGGGCCATGCCAATATTTGGTGGAAAGAGGTCCAGTTAGAGAGAAAACGAAGAGGAAAAGGAAAGATTAGTAGTTGGGATCACATGGTGGAGAAACTAAAGAAGCAGTTCATACCAATGGACTATGAGTTAGATATGCTGAAGAAATTACAAGGGTTGAAGCAAGGAAGTAGATCTGTGAAAGAATACATGAAATATTTTCACAAGATGATCATTAGAATGGGACATACAGAGGCTAATAAGGAGAAGGTAGCCTATTATCTTAATGGGTTATGACTAATCATTCAAGAGGAGTTAAGCCTGGTCAAAATGACCACCATTGAGGACGTGTACCAATTTTCCCTAAAAGTTGAAGAAAAGCTAAACAAAAGGTTTCATAACAAGCAAAAAGGAAGAGGAGGTCAAAGCAGAAAGGGTGGTGGAAGATCTTCTAGAAGCCGAAATGAGGATGAGAAGAAAAATGGAGATGTGGGTACTAGCTAAGGACAAAGGAGTGATAATTTCTACTGCCCATGTGATCAAAACGGTGAGGATCAAAGAGGTAGAGATGAGGTAGATCTGACAAGGGTCTAGAAGAGGTGGTTTTAGAGGAACTTGTTTCTAGTGTGGTGAAGAAGGGCATTGAGAGTATGAATGTCCATAGCACCAAGAAAGGATAGACATAAGACCAAAAGGTTAGGGAAGGGTTGCACATGCAGATGCGGAGGCCCAATCTGAGCATTTAGATGATGTTGAAAGGGGAAAATCCCTAGTGGTGAGAAGAGCCCTGGTGACTAGAGAGAAGGAGTCAGAATAGAGGAAGAATCTGTTTCACGCAAGGTGCAAATATGAAGGAAAATGTTGTGATGTCATTATTGATAGTGGGAGTACTGATAATCTGGAGTTAGAAGAGATGGTTGCAAAACTAAATTTGAAGAGGGAAAGGCATCCACATCTGTATCAGATTTCCTGGCTGTAGAAAAATCACAAAGTTCTAGTCAATGAGCAGTGCCTAGTGAAGTTCAAAATTGGGAGCTATCGTGATGAGGTACTCTTTGATATCATCCCTATAGATGCATGTCACATGTTGTTGGGGAGGTTGTGGCAGATTGACAAGAAAGCTATACATGATGGCCATGAAAACACTTATTCCCTAACAAAGGATGGAGTCTACCATAAGATGAAATCCCTAAAGGAGGTCGAAGAAAAGGTATGCAGTAGTGTTAGGGTTTGTTATGTTGATGGAAGGAAATTTTTAGAAGGCATGAAGCATGATAGTCTGTGTTATGCATTGATTCCTAGGATGGATAAAGAGGATAGTGGGAATGTGCCAGTAGAAGTTTCTAGGTTATTGGGGGAGTTTCAGGAGATTGTTTCTGATAATGTGCCTAAGGGTTTACTACTAGTGAGGAAGATCAATCATCAGATTGATTTGATCCCTAGAGCCAATTTTCCAAATAAGGCACCTCACAGAATGACTCCTACAGAAAATGAGGAGTTGAATAGATAGGTTCAGGAGTTGTTGAGAAAGGGTTTGATTCAAGAGAGTCTGATTCCATGTGTAGTACCTACGGTACTACCACCGAAGAAGGATGGTGAGTGGAGAATTTGCACAGACTCCTGAGCCATAAACAAGATAACAATCAAATACTGATTCCCCTTGCTAAGGATGGATGACTTGATGGACTATTTGAGTGGAGCGCAGTACTTCACAAAGATTGACCTAAAGAGCGGATATCACCAAATCTAGATTCATGAGGGAGATGAATGGAATACCACCTTCAAGACCAAAGAGGGATTGTATGAGTGGTTAGTCATGCCTTTTGGGCTAACCAACGCACCGAGCACATTCATGCAGCTCATGAACAAGGTATTGAAAGAGTTTCTAGGAAATTTTTTATTGTGTATTTAGATGATATTTTGATATTTAGTAAGTCCTTGGGTGAGCATTTGGTGCATATTCGTAGTCTTTGAAAAAATGAGAGAAGAGAAAATGTTGATTAATCTAAAGAAGTTTAGTGTTTTGAGGAAGGAGTTAGTGTACTTGGGGTTTGTTGTTTCGGCAGAAGGTCTCAAGATGGACCCAAAGAAGGTGAAGGCTATTCTAGAATGGCCTACCCCAAGAATTGCTACTGAGGTGAGATCTTTCCATGGTCTAGCCAGTTTTTAAAGAAAGTTGATTAGAAACTTCAATAGTATTTGTGCACCCTTGACTAAAACAATGACAGGGGATAGAAAAGAGTTCAAGTAGAGCATTGGAGCAAGAGTTTCGATTTGTTCAAGTAGAAACTAATAGAGAAACTAGTTTTAGCCCTCCCAAATTTCAATATGGTGTTTTAGGTAGATTGTGATGCCAGTGGTTGTGCCATTGGAGCTGTGTTGAGCCAAGAAGGTAATCCCATTTCCTATTTCAGTAAAAAGTTAAATGATGCAAAGAGAAATTATTTTGCATATGATCAAGAATTTTATGCAATAGTTCAATCCTTAAAGAAATGGAGACATTATCTGTTTCCAAAGGAGTTTTCTTTGTTTACTGATCATCAAGCATTACAGTACTTGAATAGTTAGGGAAAATTAAATCAGAGGCATATGAAATGGGTAGAATTTTTATAGAGCTATGTGTTTGTTTTAAAACATAGGAGTGGGAGGTCGAATAGGGTTGTAGATGCCTTAAGTAGGAGGTAGACATTGTTCATATAGATGCAGATTGAAGTGGTTGGGTTCAATGAACTTAAGAGGTTGTATCCTGAAGACCCTAATTTTGCAAAAGCTTGGAAAGCTTGCAAAGAGCCTGTTATAATTGACAGGACAAAGTGGCTAGATTTCATAATCCAAGATGGTATGTTGTTTAAGGGAAGTCAATTGTGTATTCAGAGGAGTTCCATGAAGGAGAACCTGATAAAGGAGAAGCACAATGGAGGAATGGAAGGACATTTTGGTCAGGATAAGACTATTGCCATTATCAGTGAGCATTATCATTGGTCGCAGTTGTCACAGAATTTGAGGAAGTTTGTGCAGAGTTGCAGGGTGTGTCAGATGGCTAAGGGAGTGAGCCAGAATATAGGGTTGTATTAGCCCTTACCTATACTAGAGAGGCCTTGG
Source organism: Sequoia sempervirens (assembly GCA_007258455.2). NCBI lineage: Eukaryota > Viridiplantae > Streptophyta > Pinopsida > Cupressales > Cupressaceae > Sequoia > Sequoia sempervirens. The sequence goes on from VDFB02000003.1 coordinate 607,963,460, forward strand.
GAAGATATAAGTATTTACTTTCTGCCTAGTTTTATAAGGATGCAGAGAGGAAATGATTCATTGTTTGTGGTAGTTGACAAATTTTCAAAGATGACGCATTCCATTCCATGTTGGAAGACCCGTGATGCAATCCACATTGCTGACTTATTTTTTAGAGAGGTGGTGAGGCTACATGGTCTGCCAAAGAGTATAGTCTTAGATCGTGATACCAAGTTTGTGGGATACTTTTGGAGGACCTTGTGGAAGAAGTTGAAGACTAAGTTGAAGTTCAGTTCTGCACACCATCCAAGAATTGATGGGAAGAATGAGGTTGTGAATAGAAGTCTGGGTAACTTACTGAGATGCCTTGTAGGAGATAAACCCAAGGGATGGGACTTGATCTTACCCTAGGTAGAATTTTCTTACAACAATTCTATCAATAGAAGCACATGTAGATCACCATTCTAGATTGTGTATGGAGGTAGTCCCGGGACCACTCCAGAATTGAGGAAGATGGACCAAGAGAAGAAGATTAGTGTCGAAGCCAAAGAATTAACAGAGCACATCAAGAATGTACATGAGGAGGTAAGAGAAAATATCAATAAGATGAATATACAGTATAAGGCTAAGTTTCAGGTAAGCGATGAAGTGATGGTCCACTTAAGGAAGGAAAGGTTTCTAGTGGGAACCTATAACAAATTAAAGATGAAGAAGTTTGGTCCCTGTAAAATTTTAAAGAGGCATGATTCAGGGAATGCATATGAGGTAGAGTTGTTGCATGGAGTCAAAATTTCCCCCGTGTTCAACATTTCAGATTTGAAAAAGTATTATGAAGGTGGTGCAGAGGAAGTACTAGCAATGGAACAATGTGGCATTCCAGCATCTACTTTAGAGAAGGAGGAGATTGAAGAAATCCTGGATAGCCGTGTGGGAAGGAGTAACAGAAACAAGAAATATGAAGAATATCTAATGAAGTGGAGAGGATGGCCTATGGAAGACTCATCCTGGCTATCTAAGGCAAAGGTTGATCATTTGGGTTTTCCTCAACCATCTGAGATGTGACAAGGTCACTTCTCAAATTACCCTAGGTATCTGATGCAAGAGCATCCAGTGGTGTAAGGGAAATCTTGCATCACCCAAAAACATGCATTGCATTTATATTTCCTTTGGTTAGCTTTTGTAAATTTATTTTCATTTTTGGATACTCTTTTTTTCATTATGTAAATCCCCACTTTCAGTTTTGTTTTTCTGCTTTCTCTGGTCAGCTGCTATTTTTAGTAGCTTTTGGAATTTGTTGCTATTTTTAGCAACTTTTAGAATTTTAAGGTGTTTTGGAATGAAAATTATACGGGAGGATTTAGAATGGAAAAATAATAATATTGGTGAAAGAATCAGGTTGAGAGCATTCCTGGTTTGAAAGATATTGCAGTTTCAATCTCCCAGAAAAGCACCTGAAAACCTTCCAGATGAGGTTTGAGGCACTAAACAACCCCAAAAATTGTCAAAATCAGTGTATTTGATTTCAAGCGCGTTCTTGACTCCAAGACCTTTTTGACGATTCAAACGGTTCAAAAAACAAATTCCTGAATCAAAAGTTATGGCTTCCTGAAGTTGGTACACTTTCAAAATGTGTTGATTTTAGAATGGTGTTTTAATTTTTGAATTTCAAAATATAATTCTTAGCACCAAATCGCCAAAAATCATAACTTGAATATTTTTTTTGGCTTCAAATGGAAAATGGGCTATTTATGGGGGGATTTTTTTGATTTTTGGCATCTTTTTGGGGAAAAGAGTTTGCATGCTGCGAAAAAGGGAACTTCTGTAATTTCTATAATTTCTGAAACTTATATGGCTTGCATGTATCACAGAGCTCAAGGATTTGGGATCCTCTACACATAAGGTTTCCATTATTGAATAATAATAAAATTTTCTAGTTGTGTGCATTATTTTTGTGTCTTGGGTTTTCTCCCTTGTTAAAGAGTTCCTAGGACTAAGAACTACAAACCTAGATTTAGAAAGAAATGCTATTTGCTGAAGAAGGTGTGACTGATGAAGAATCTAATAAAGAAAATGGAAATAAAGATGAATGGTTTTTCATTTCTATCAAGGAAAATTTATGGTGGCTATTGAATTTGTTAAAGTTGAGAAAGCTCTTATAGCCTAAATTGAAGAAAAGGATGAGTGGGTTATTGACAGTGGATGCTCACATCATATGATTGGTGACAAAAGAAAATTCGTAAGTCTAGAGAAATATGATGGTGGAGTTGTAAGATTCAGAGATAAAAATTCTTGTGTGATTTGTGGCAAAGTATCTATTTGTCTTGGTGGTAAACATAACACTAATGATTTCCTTTATGTTGAAGGCTTGAAGCATAATCTGTTGACTGTTGGGCAAATGGTGGATAAGGGTTATGATCTTCAATTCAAAAATGGAAGATGCAAGATACTTAGAAGCTTTGGAAATGTAATTGCATCAGGTACACAAACAAAAGGTAATATCTTTCACCTAAAAACTGCTAGTTAAAATTTTTTAATTTCTCAAGTAAATGAAAGCTAGTTATGGCATAGAAGGTTGAGTCATGTGAATTTTGATAACATTTTCAAGGTAAGCTCCACTCAAGCAATAAGAGTTCTACCTAAGCTAGTGAAGCCTACAAACATAATACACAAGGAATGTCAGATGGGAAAATAGACTAGAGTTTATTTTCAAAGAAAACATCATTCTAATGGAGCACTGGAGCTAGTCCATATTGATTTGTGTGTTCCCTCTAGAATTAGAAGTCTACAAGGAGAAAGGTACTTTATGCTGCTTATTGATGATTACTCTAGGATGATATGGGTTTCCTTCTTAAGAGAAAAATGTGAAGCATTAGAGAAGTTCAAAATTTTCAAAGCTATGGCAGAGAATGAGATAGGTCTAAAGATAAAATGCCTAAGGTCAGACAGAGGTGGCGAGTTCACTTCCCGAGAGTTCAATTCTTTCTGTGAAGAGCATGCAATCAAAAGATAGTTGTTGATGGGTGTTTTTGCACACTTTCTAAACATAGGCAGTGCATAGACACACTACCTCTCTTGAAAGGAGACTTCCAACAACAAGTTGCTAAAAATCACCCCAAGGTCTCTCGGGTGTCAAGTCATGACTTGCATGGAACCACTCAGTTGATGTTTGATGTGATTTTGCTAGTAATCACAAGGCGGACTTACATAGATGGATGCAAAGTGGATCTTAAAATCTAAACTTTCTAATATGGGAGTCAAGGTGCACTTTGTTGTAGGTTCAAACAACAATCTAAAACTTTAGTGTTTTCCTTAAGTTTTGGCTTTACAATGTGCAATGAACCTTAGCATAGGCTATTTCTAAATTAAAAAAGGAAAAAAAATAAAGGAAGAGGGAAGGTTCCTGGATCTACAACTAAGTATGAACAGTGATCATGGAGGTTTTGTTATGGATAGCTTCCTTAAAACAGGATTCCACTTAACCAAGGAGTGTATAGTATCATGAAATTTGTGCTATCTTCCAAGGTCTGCAAATATTTTATCATTCATCCACCACATACATGTATGAATAAAGATAAAAGTTTAAAATCAACTTCAAACTTCAGCCCAGACTAACTTTACAAGACCATTTACCAACAGCAAATGGCAAAAAGTGTGGACTGGAAGGCATCAATACAACATAAATTTCTATAATCATAGAACAGCATTACCGAAATCTATTTAAGCAATTTAAAGCTAACTAGATAAGCAATGTAAATCTAACTAAAGCATCTAACAATGGGAGATTGAATCATGAAACATGTAACTCACAAAATGCACCAAGTCAATGTATTTTCATTAGAAATTTCTATAGCATGCCATTACAACAACTCAACTCTCTTTTGAAAATAAGAGAAGACCCCCCATTTATAGTGTCCAAAAAGTAGAACAAATGGCCAAGATTTACTACAAATTAGGGTTGTACCTACCCCCCAATCTATTAAAATTTAAAATACAACTTTGTCTTTATCCCTATTTTGTCTGATGATGACAGCACTGTAGCATTTTCTCTTTTTGTTGATTGCCCTTTTGTTGTAGCTATTCCTTTAGAAGCTCTTCACTAATAATAGGGTTGCCTTCCTGCTTCTTCAAAGCTGCATACTCCATGAACTTCAAAATTACTGGTTGGAGTTTATCAACATCTATGATTTTGGATCACAACACTTGATAACTCCATTCTTTGGATTGTTCTACGAGCTTTTCCCAATCCTCCTCATACTTAGCAGTGTGGTCCTAAAACAACTCTAATTGGGCGAAGGCTCAGGCAGAAAAAATCATGAAATTGATGGTTATTTTGTCTAACATCCCATCCCCCATCCTCTTCTAGAAGTGGGGCCTTACTTTATCTGGGTCCATTTGTATGATGGGCATCTCATAGCCTGTCATTAGCTTCAAGTATCGGATGCAATCCACCCTAATCTCTTTGACCCATCCAATATCTAGATCCACCTTATTGATCACCTACTCCATTATTTCCTTTCAGTTCTCAAAGTCCCACTTCCATACATCCATTAACCAATGATCATCCTTCTTGAATGCGAGATCCTTTTCCCATGTTGTGCTTGGAAGCTTTAGAATAGCCTCAATCTTTTGGAAGGTGGACTCATATCTCACTGGGAAGTTGAAACAAAGCTTTCTTGTACTCTCACGAGATTGTTGTAAATTCAAGAACTTGTTGGCTATTTGGACAACCTAGCGGATGCCCATGTTTCCTACGTATAGAACCTATTGGAACTAGCTTTCTATAGTTTTTTCCAAACTCTTTCTCTTTTCCAACTTATCAATTTGTTCCTTGGACAACAATTATAGTGGAGTCATGGATGTGGTAGGCATTTCTTCAGTTGAATACCATTGTTGGATGTAAGCTATCAGATTAGATACTTTTTCCTTAAGCTCTTCTTTTGAAACCTTATCCTGTTGTATCAAATGCACAACTGTGGTAATAGACTCCTCAAGGTGCTCCACTTTTTTCTCTCTAGTAGCTATTCCCAAGTCAATGGTGGAGATGTTATAGCTTATCCCTTCTTTTCCCACCACCGACATTGCTACTTGCTAAATTTGGGATCCATAAGTGTCCATCGTCACCTTGGATCTAATTTTGGGTTTCTTCTCTTTCTTGGTTGAGATCTGTACTCAAGCTAAGATAGCTTCTAGTCTTGCTCTTGGATCCTTTGGGGTGGGAGTTTTCTTCTAAATTTTCCTTTCCAACCATTCAGGCATAGCATATTTTTCCTTAGGTGATTCACGATCACCCTCGCCCTCCTTTGTTTGGATCTTTATTTCTTTATCTCTGAGAGCCTTTTTTTCAATTTTAGTGTCTTCTCCTTCTTCCTCATTGGAGTCTTGGATAAACACAAGGCATTTGATGGGAGGCTTAGTAGGAAATCACTCCCAGGGACTTTCTTCTTTCTCAATCTCCTTTCCTTTTCTTTCTTCATCTTGTTCATCCTTATGCACATGCTCCTCGGGCTATTTAATTTCAAGGATTTTGTCAGCTTGAACCTCACCTTTAGGTTTTTCCTCCTCTACATTCTCTTCTTCTTTATGAGGAGGCGACACATCTTCCTATTGTTCCCCTATAGGGAGTTCCAAATTTTTTGTTGCCTTGTCATCATCCTGCCTTTCTTCTCTGGGAGGTGACCTTTCTACCTCTTCTCCATCGTCCTTCAATTGTCAGGTCATTTCCTCCTCAAAATAACCATCAAATGTTTGTACAATAATTTTGTGACCAGTGTCCTCTTCTTCATCTCCACTTTTGGAAGATCCTATTTCTTCTTCTTCACGAACCATCCTGTCAATTTGGCGGTGTTCATATTCTAGATGTTCATGGTATTCGTCTACTTCCTCCTCCAATGCTTTTGAAGTCTAAATCTCCCACTCCTCCCATTCCTCATAGATTAGCATTGCAGCTTCCATTGTTGGTGGTCCCGTCAGAAGTTTTGAGGGTAGAGCACTAGTGAGGACCTACGCTAAGGCAGCTTGCATGTGCCACCAAAAAATCCTCTGGAAATGTCAGTGTGGGCATTGGTATTGTCGTTGTTGCCAGTGGAAATGAGGTAGTGGGAAACATGGTGGCATAGGAAAGTGGAGAAATTGTGGCAGAGGAGTCAACCAATATCGCAAGCCTGACTAGCGAAGAGGAGGCAAGATGGACTAAGAGGTCCACCGCAGGTGGGGATATGGAAATCATGGCTTGGGAAACGAATGCAAGAGCAGTGGAAATAGGGAGAGTTGGAGGAGATTTGGGCTGATCTATTTTCTCTTACTCACCCTTGTGAAGGGGATTCTCCTAAATTGTTGGTTGTCCTATGATGGTTCCTATCCATTTATGCCTCTTCGAGGGTGAACCTTCCAAATATTTTCTTGAATATACCTTTGGATCTGGCGACTGCTCCGCCTTAGTCCCTTTCATCTTCTTCAATCTTGTGAGCGAAGGAGATTTGGATGTCCCTCATATTGAAGTTGTAGCAACAACATCTTCTGTAGCACTAGGCTCACTCTTGAGCCCCTCATATGTTAGGACAACCCCTTGTTGCTTCAATCGGGCTACTTGTCCAATAACCCATTCTTTGGTACGAGTCTTAATTGGCTTGGTTATAATATCAAGGTCATCAACCTATTGCTCATCCCAATCTATTATTGGCAGTGGCAAGTTAGTGACTGCATTGTACCTAGGATCCATGACGGTGCTTTCATCTTTTTCAACTTGATCAAGTACAGGAAATAATTGTACTTTTTTTATGAAGTACGTAGTCATTCACATGTAATTCCTTTCACAAATCTCTCTATCATCCTGACAATCTACCCATAAATCTTTGACGTGATGCAAATGAGCATACCCTGGTCCTAGTGCCTTCCTTAAATGCCCATATGGGTCCATCCGTGGGTGAGCAGTGTGTAGGAAAAAATGATATTCTATTAATTCCTTCTCAAAATTCCCAACACACTAGGAGGTCTATAATTTTTACATCCCTTGGCTGAAATTCAAAGGATAAGGGATCCCTACCAAGTGCCTACTATTGAGGACTGAATTCACATGATGTAGCTGTCAGGAGAGCTTTAATAGTATAATCCAGTCATTGGGGTACCAGGGCAGCTTATTCGACCTCTCTGTGAAACCTTGGGCATGAATATATGTAAACTTGGAGTATTGAATGAATAAGAAGGTGTATTGTTTCAAGAACACCTAAGCACTATGAGAGATCCTCCTTTCAAAATCCCCTCCAAGCAATCTAATGATGTGACTGATGAAGGCATCATTCACCTTGCAATACTCCTTGAAATTCCTGACCTAGAGCTGGGGATATCTATCATAGACCTTCAATGCTTGACTGGTTCCTCATCAAGTGCCATGAACAATCCATTGTACTTCCTCCACTTGGCCCGTGAGTATACAAGATAAGAGTTCATGTAGAATTTGGAGGCCTTCTTTACATTCATGAACTGCTCGTGGAAGCAGTCACTTATTATGCCTCCCTAGTAAAATGAGGCTTTTGTGGTGACATTTTCCTCCCCATAGAGAATCTACTTTACAAAATACATAATCCACTCTTGAAAGTATGTAGTAGTGGTGAGGCCCATTACTTTGCTCAACATGGTGACCAAGTCATGGTAGTCCTCATGGAAGTCACTACAGAAGAGCTCTTGAGGAACCTTTGCAACACTACCCATTTTCTCTTTGAGCCAGAACTGGTTTATAAGCTTCTTGCAGCCAGTCGGGTCCTCATCCCACATTGCTTTACATTCTGCTATGGTTGGCATCTCCATATCCCCAAAGGTGGGGATGTGAAAAGTCTTTGTAATTGTCTCACCCAACATATCAGCAAGGATTTTTCCATCTCTATCAACTATTTTTTGTGTCTATGGATGATATTCCTATCAGAAAGCCATGACCAATTCGAGGGCTATGAGGGATAGAGGGAAGCCTACAGCTTTAGCAATTCCGCTTACTTTGATCAATCTTGCATTGTCGGTCTTAGTATGGACTCTAGCCCTTTGCTTGAATTCATCAATATCGACATGGCTGAAATTGGTATTTGTAATCTCCTTCCAATCCATGATGATTTTTTAATGCAAAGGCTCTCTTTGGAACTGATTGTTCATCTGGTCTTTGTCCTTCTTTCCACAAGGAGCCTTACCTACCTTTCTCACTTTGTCTTTTTCTACAACTACCCCCAAGGGTCCTACACCCAATTCCATATATCCTACAAACAAAGGTATGATGAGCATAACCAATCACGAAAGCATGAACATCAATCAAAATCTCATAAACAACATCCATTTAAACAATATATCATTCCTAAAATCACACTTTTACTTCAATACATTGTTAGTAATCTACTGGAGGGAGTTTAGATAACTCGAGGCTGGAGGACCAGACTTCCCTAGCTGAAATGTTGTTTTCAAGGGAAAACAAGGTAGAGAAATCATGTGATTTCTCTCGACTTCATATTTTGATGGTTTGAAAGACTCATATAGGAGAGGGTTGAATTTGAGCATGTGAGTGGAAATTGGTTTTCAAATCAGAGGTCATTTGGATCACTTTGGGAGCACCTGGAGATGTGAAGTGGGAAAGTTGTTGGGGTTTTGTCATTTGGAATGGTGAGCATTGAACTGAAATCTAGTGGGAATAGCCGAGTGGACTAGACCCGACATTGAGCTTGGGCACCAAGTTTCTTTGCTAAGTTTTTAGGTGATTAGGAGGATGAACCCCAGAGGTTGGAAAAACAGACCAACTTTTCCTTTTCATGCCAACTGAGATGGGACAGAATCCCAATGGACGAAGCCCGGTGAGGGAAAGAATGCCTAAGTTCATTGTTAGTTGGTCTTCATGGAAAATGGAGGCTCGAGACCTAAGAGGCAGAAGGATGCTGCTAGATAGTCATTTTGAATGGAAAAATCACCATGAAAATCCACAGATGGAACTCCATGAATCAAGGCCTAGGAGCATGAGGGAACAATTCATTTTGATTGTTTGTCCAACTGTCGAATGGTGAAAGGAGAGGTCGGCCCCAGAGTTCAGGTGGATAGGATTTTCAAGCCGTTTGGAATGGAAAAAAATAATGTGGAGTCCCAGGGATAGAGTCCAGTGGGAGCAGGCCTGAGAAGCTTAGGCAAAGGTCGAGTCTGCAAATTTTTCAAGTTAGACAGTGATTTGCCGACAAAGGTCCGGGGTCGCAGACCCAAGAAGGCATCCCGCCATTTGGCCACTTGTTTGTTTGCTAAGTTATTTAATGGTGATGGGTGGGCATGGGCCTGGAGGGTGTGAATGCCCTGTGTGAAGAACGATGGCAACAAGGTGGAGTTCTGAATTTATTTTAGATGATTCTTTTGGAGGTTTCTTAGAATTTCAACACATGGGTTTTTAGGTGTCATCTTGTTTTACCTAACTAATGAATTTTTATCCAATGTTTGTTCATCATTTAAGCATAAAATCACAAAAAACCCTCATAGGAGAGTGGACAATGAACTTTCCTCAAAGTTCCAGTGAAAGAAGTTGTCAAATCTGCTAAGGATTGACAAATGAGGGCAATGGGCGCTAGGGCAGCGGGTGAAGTTACTGGACTCCTCAAAAATCACTCTAAACTCCTCTGACTAACCTGACATATGAAAATGATAGGTTGAACTAGACATTTATAAGTCTAACATGCATTTACTACACCCATTAATTCTCATATGAATGATAGGAGGGTTGGTGGGTTTAAATTCTCAGATGACAACAGGAGGACCGAGGCCCAGGGCCTGAAAGACACGACCCAGTGGCCACTTCAAAGTTCATTTTCAACTGACAATAAAGGGAAGTCCAAGGCCTAAAGGAAAAAGTTCCAGCCCAGGTTGGTCATTTGGAAACAGCGGAGATAACACAGAGTTCTAAGGATGGAAGTCCAGAGAGACGAGCCTAGTCGGGGAAAAGGCAGTCCTATTTTCATCGTAAGTTAAATAGGGTGGAAAACAAGGAGCTGGGTTTTGGGGTTCAGGAATGGGAAAGCCTTCCATCATTTGGGATGGTGAACACCTTATGGAAACCCAGCAAGGCAGGCCTACCAGACCCCAAGGATGCTGGCAGAAGCAAACTACCAAGGAAACTCCGCAAGGGACCAAGGTTCAGCAAAAATTGGAGGGCATGAAAGACAATCAGCTTAAGATGAAAATTTGGGATCATGTTGACCATTTAGGACACCAGAATGGGGGAACGCAAAATGATGCAATGAAAAAATGACCCAACAAGGTGAAGAAAAGAGAGGGTCTCCATTCTAAACAGGGCATCTATGCTAAGGGCACAACAAATGGCCTCTCTACTTGGGAACGCTCTCAAGCATTCTAAGAATAAGTATTCATCCAGGACCCAGAATCTCTAGCTTGGCAGACCAGGGGTAGATTTCCAAGAGTGAACTAGGAGAACAAGTTCTTTAGTTGGGTCAGTCTACAGGACATCTTAGAAGTGTGTGTATTGAATTCATTCCTTTCCACAAAAACTATGGCAAGTGGCTGCTAATCCAACTAAGCAAGCTACGTAAACCGTCCAACACCAAAAGTAACCCAGACATTGCCCCAATACTAGTCAAGTGTCCATAGCCCTAGTGGAGTTGTCATTGTGATCCCACGAATATTTCTCTACTACTGGTCGGGCATCCATAGCCCCGATAGAGTTGCCGCACACCCATACAGTCAGTTTGTTTCATTATTTTCTTTCCTCTCTTTCTATCAACATTTCCTTTTCTCACTTATCTTTTTCTCAACCATGTAAGCACTGAAGCCTATGATGGGGTTTGGGAATCACAGTGGTCACTAGAGGAGACTTAAGATTTTTTACTTACTAGGATATCATAGTAGTCATTGTATAGTCCTTTAGAAAATTTTAACATGCATTTTGTGCAAGATCTGAGATGTGCATAAAAAGATCCAACCAAGGTTTGAGTTCTAAGGCAGAGTTCAATCGAGGAAACCATTCCTAGGTAGCTTTCAAGGACCAATAGTTGAGAATGAATGTTTAGCCAAAGAACACTAAGGATGGATAGCAAAGAAAACCGTTCGTCGAATGAGTATGACCACTGCAATGGGACAGAGAACATTCTCTTCAAAAAAAACATAGTTGGGGAACAAGCAAAACGAAGTTACGCAAAACAGCAAAATGCAAGCAAACCAATAGGCAACCTAACCTAACCTATACACAAATATTTACAAGGAAGACCTTGATAGAGCTCAAGCTTGGAAGTAATGCTTCAGGTGTTTCCCATTGACTAGCAATGGGATGTCTCCACCAATTAAGGTCTTTAGGTGGAAAGCAATGTCTTCCAAAATTTTAGCTATTTGAAAGGGGCCAAGCCAAAGCTTGTCAAATTTGTTGTGGCCCCCTTTCTTTTCATTGGCCTTGTCCCAATACAAGACTAAATCTGAAATTCTAAAGGCCTTGGTTTTGGCTCAACAGTCAAACCATCTCTTAACCATGCCCTGATGTTTGAAAAAAATTTCTATTGTGCGGTCTCGGACTTCTTCTAAATGAATGAGCTCAACTAACCAAGCTTCTCTATGATCCCCCGCTTCATAATAGTCATTGATAAACTAGAGAGTGGGAATCTTCAGGTGGATAGGAAATATGGGCTCTAAGCCATAAACAAGATGGAATGGGTAATCACCAAGGGCAGCCTTGTGGCAAGTGTGGTCTGCCCAAAGGGTGAAGTGGACCTGGGTATGCCAATCTTTGGGGTTCCTATCGAGCAATTTCTTGATCATAGTGATCAAGTTCTTATTTGTGGATTCAGCAAGGCCATTTCCTTGGGGATAGTAACTAGATGAAAATTTAAGGGAAATCCCATAGTCAAAGGCCCAACTAGAAAATTTTAATGAAGTAAATGCAGATCCATTATCACACACCAATGCATAAGGACTACTGAAGCGATATAAAATGAAACTTTCCAAAAAAATTGTAACTACCTCAATTGTGCATTTCCTATATACAATTACTTTTATCCATCTAGTGTAGTAATTAGTAGTAGTAAGAATGTACTTGTGTCTCGCAGATGATGGAGTGCTTATCAGACCAATGAAATCAATACCCCATTGCACAAATGGCTTCACCTCCAACACGAGATGTAGTGGAACAACAGCATTTTTCTCCTTGGTGGTGGCAGTCTAACATGTGTGACAAGAGTGAACAAGATAATGAGCATCCTTGAAGACTGTTGGCCAATAATACCCCACTCTTAGTATCTGATATTTAGTGGAAGGCCTGGATCCATGACTAGTGCCAAACTTGTCATGAAACTCCTTCAAGACTCGATCTGCTTCTTCCTTGCCAAGGCATCTTAAGTAGATGCCTTCATGATTTTTCTTGTATAAAATGGACCCTTGCAATATGTAACTGCTGATTTTTAGCCTGAGAGCACATTTTTGGACTCCTTGTAAGTGAGGTATACACTAGTGGTTCAGCAAATAATAGACGATGTCCTCATACCATTCTCCCGAGGAAACATCCTCGAGCTGGTATTGTTGCACAGTGAGTTCAAGTCCTGCTTCTACTGCTACTTCAATAATTGTTTGGGTAAGTGTTTTTCCTCTCACCAACCTCATTGGTTGGATTTTCATATCATACTCCTGGAGCAATGTGACCCATTTATCTCTTCATTCACCCAATTCATTTTGCATGAGCATTGTTTTCACTGTTGGGTCGAGGACAATGGCGAACACTTTATTGCGTAAGATATAATGTCTAAATTTCTTCACTCCCCTAATGATGGAAAATGATTTCTTTTCTATGTTGTGGTAGCCTAATTTAACACCTTTCAAAGGAGCACTCATGATGGCAAGCAGGTGCTCATTCCCCTCTTCATCTTTCTAAGTCAAAATACTGGCATAAGAATGCTCTGAAGTGAATGAATAGATGTAGAACGCCTTTAGATAGTTTGGGATGACGAGCACAAGCACCTAAAAAATGGTCTATTTTATTTCTTCAAAAGTATACTTGGATTTGGGAATCCACTCGATCTTGGCATCCTGTTTTAACATGGCATTGAGCGGTTTAACAATCTCAGCAAAACCCATGATGAATTTCCTTACGAAGTTGATCTTTCTGAAGAAGGATTTTAATTCTTTCTTACTACCTAGTGATGGGATCTTTAGCAAATATTGGATGAATTTAGGGTCTATGGAGATTCCATGCTCTAAAATGATATTTCCAAGCAATCTACCCTCAGTCACACCAAAAATGCACTTCTTTGGGTTAAGGGAAACTCCAAACTCCCTACACCTCTAAAACACCTTGCATAAATCGGAGACATGATCACTCCACCTTTTAGAGGACACAGTTAAATCATCCATGTAGATGATTATGCACTTCCCAATTAGATCTTTGAAGGAAATATGCATGGCACGTTGGAAAATAGCACCAACATTGATGAGCCCGAAGGGCATTCTCCTATAAGAAAAGGTCCCCCACTTAGTGGTGAATGTTGTCTTATGGAAATTTTTGTACTGCACCATAACTTGGTTATATCCAGAGTACCCATCAAGGAAAGACATCATTTGGGATCCATTGATAATTTTCAGCACCTCATCCACTGAAGGCATTGGATAGTTACATTCTCCAAAGATCTGTTTAAATTGCAGAAGTCTATGCACAATCTGATTTCCCCATTCTTTTTTCTAACTGCGACCAAGTTGGCCACCCATGTAGAATGCCTAACTGGGAATATAATTCTTGCTGAAAGGAACTTCTGTACCTCTTTGTAAATGATGGGCTCCAACAAGGTGTTAATAGGATGTTGTCATTAGCATAATGGCCTTACTTTTTTCTTCAAAGGGATGGTGTGTGTGATGATGGAGGTGTCGTAAGTCTTTAGATCCTCATAGATCCATGCCACCACATCGTGATACTCCGTAAAGCATCAATGATTCCCTTCTTTTCGTTGGGCGTGCACACTTTTCCAATAAAATATTTTTGATCTCCTTATCACTTCCAAGGTTGTGAGTCACATTGATTGCTTATAGCTTCCTTCTTAGTTTTCCAATCCTAGTCTATGATCTAGTCTAAATCAAATATGCATTCAAGTTGAACCATGCCTCTAGGAATCATGTTGGTTTTGAGGTCGATAACTCCTATATCCAATTCGGCCTCTTTTGGATCAACTTCAATTATTTGGGTGGCAAAGACATCATAACTCATGATGAATTCAAGGATGTTCTTATCGTCATTGAAGACTTGAAAGTGAGTGACATTATCTGGAATGGATGGTATGGATGTCAACTCAACTATAAATTTCTTAAGCCCGAACAAGGAGAGGGGTTGCAAAGTGTTGGTTGCCTAAGCCAAACCATTGGGTGTATGATTCTGAGCACAAGGGATCAGCTACATATTAAATTCATCTAAATCCTCTAAGAGATCCCAAACCCTATGTTGATAGTTTTCGAGTCTCCTATCATGGCAGCAATACAATTTTCTAACTTGTTTGACTATGAGTTTGAAATCCCCACAAACTTGCAGCATTTTGATATTTTTCTTCAAGTCCATAAGGACCATGGACTAATGCCTCATATTCTGCTACATTGTTAGTGCAATAAAATTGCAACCTATGGGCAGCAAGAAAGGTCATACCCATTGGGTTGATGAGTTTGAACCCAACACCAACTCCTTGTTTTGATTTAGATCCATCAAATAGAAGCATCCAAAACTTGGAAAGCTCCTTGACTCCAAGTCCAACTAGGCTCTCGTTTCCTTTTGGCTAGGTGGTTGCCTCTGTGACCTTCGAGGAATGTTTCAACTCAGTGTGTTTAATAGCAAGTGGTTCTGCTAGCACTTCCTTTAGTGTTTCCTTCTAAGGGACAGCTAATTCTTTGACATGCTCTACCACTATTTGCAACAAGCAGTAATCAAACTCAGAGTGGGAAACATTGTGAATTCTTTACCAATTTAGTAGCAAGATATCTTGGAAATCCATTTAGGCACCCAAGTTGAGTTGATCCTTTGTGCACTTTTCCATGAATTCTTGGAAACCATTGAGTAGTCCCAAGTTGTCATCTTCATCAGGTTTATCATCTGACTCTACCAATATCTCTATACTCTGAGGCATTTGAGTGAAGTCAGTTGGAGGGCTACATTACACCAAGAGTACATTGGTAGCACTCTTCCTAGGGTTTGAATTTGTCTTGGTAGGCAAAAGGATAGTAATTTCTCAATTTTGTCTCAACAAATAGCACCTTGTTAAGGTTTTTGTACTTTGTGATAATGTACTTCATACGAGGCTCATGGTCTATACGGATTTGATTTGGAAGCCCTTTCGATGGTAGCCACATATGAGAATGGTGTATGGCAGCATATCCATTCAATGTTCTAGTGAAGTTTCTTCCCAAGATGATCCCATATGTGTTAGGAATGTCTACCACTTGAATATTAATGACTTGTTGTATCCTTGGATCTACAACAATTTGCATCAGGATCCAATTCATTTCTCCCACAACGTTGATCTTTGTTTTGTCTAGCTAGGTCACTTTCCTTCTTGAAGGTGTGGGAGTAATCCCAAGAGCCTTGCACACTGCTAGGGACATAACATTAGTAGACGCTCCTAAATCGAGCAAGCAGTTGTGCAAGTTCTTCTTGAATATCCAGATGGTGGTAAGGAAAGGGGGGGTTTCAAATTTTCCTTGGAACAGGCCCATAGGCATGTCTATCTAAGATACTTGAACCTTGTTCTTGTCGCCAGTTTTATCCTTGGTCTACCTAGATGGCTAATCCTTGGAAATCTACCTATTGTTTTGATCTGGTTCTTTTTCTGGTTGTTTACCTGAAGACTGATTTGAGGGAACATCTTTCATTTTCCATGTGATATCCTGGATCATGGGTTCCTACCTAGGTTCTTCAAAGGTGACTCTTTTAGTTGATGTCTCATGTGTTATTTTAGAGGATTGGGTCCCATTAATTACCCAAAAGAAGGCATTCCTTACAATAGGGACTTTGAGTAGTTCGAAGGCAGATAAACTAATTTTTACGTTCTTGAAATCTTCTACTACATATTCACCAATTTGTTTAATCTCATAGTCAAAGGCTCTGCCTATGGCAAAGCTAGAAGGTTGGGATTTTGTTTGACTTGAATCATTTTTGGATTGGCCTTGAGGCTGATTTTGTGACTGGTTTTGAGGCCTATCCTTATTGAGATACTAAGTGGGTACATGGGGAAACCCAAGGCTATTGTTGGCATTAAGGTCAGGTGGGGTAGAAGTTGTAAAGGGTCCACCTGTCTACTTGTTCTTGATGAAGTAGGGAGTTGTTCTTTGGTGGAACATGTGAACTTCATCTATATGTGGTTTTTCCTCGTCTACTAGACCATTATCTACTGAATCAAAAAAATGAGCCAAGGTTTGTTCATTACTTATCTCTTGCACTTCTTTGCTCTTAATGGAGGTGAGCTCAACCTTGGGCTTGTTGTGGTCGCTCCGTAGGAATGGTGCCTGGTTGACCATGAGATAGGAGTCATAAGGCTCAGATGGGATGATGTCCCTAAAACTGGCACTATTAATAGAATTTTGGACCTCCACTTGAAAGATTTCAGTGGCTGTCTAAAATTTAGGACAATCCAGACAAGGATTCCTTGACGAGATACACTCCACTGGTCATCTTTTCATTGTTGGTAGGTTGATCAATAGGAGTAGGGACACCTTTGTTATTGGGCCTCATATTCCATGTGCGATTTTGTCTCTGAGAATGTCTCCTCTTAAATCTTTTATTTGAATTTTGTCCTCTATCATAGTTCTACCCAGAAGAGGTGCTCGCTTCCTAGTTGTCCCTACCATCCCTATTGTCTCAGCTATCTTGATTAAGATTGACCTAGAGGCTACGCTGGGAGGCCTACAACTAATTATTTTGATTCTTTAATTGAGTCATTTTCATGGAAATTTTCTTTATCATTTATGTTAGCTTTTCCCATTTGTCTTTCTCAACAGTGTTGCTCAGCTGTGGTATTGGATTTTGGAGAAAGAAAGGTAGGGCCATTGGTTGATTATGATGTGCTAGAGGGAATTCTAGTCTCAGCAAGTACAATGGCACTAGTGGCTTCTAATAGTATGTTTGTTGTTGTTGGGCACCCTGAAGATAGCTTTGTTGTTGTTGAGGTTGCAAATAAGAAGACATGGGAGGTGCATGATTCAATGGTTGTCCAAGGTGTGGGACGATGAACAGCTGAGGTACCTAGTTTATAAGAGGGGTCTGATGAGTGAATGCTTGATTAAGTCCTTGAACCTGCATCGGGTGAGCTACCAGTCCCAAAGAGGGCAGTGGACTGGAGATGTTCTGCCCCAAGTTTTCACTAGCAACAACAGCCTCCACCACTAGCGTGGTGAGCAACAAGTGCATCCTTTTTACCAATGTTGACATGAGATTATCCAATGCTACATAGTAGATGGGGAGGGCTATAGCATTGTTGTGCACGTATGGATCTTGAAGTCTCATGAAGGCATGATGTAAATGATCATTAAAAGAGCCAATAGGTTCATTAATTTCCCTTTGAACAGACATAAACTATCGATATAGCTCTAAAGGGATAATCGGAGTCTTATACTTATGCAGGAAAGCATTCTTCATGAGGTCCCATGAGGTAATGGACTTTCTCAGAAAATTTATGTACTAGAAAAAGCCTCCTCACCCAATGAATATGGAAAGATGCAGCATGCAACATCCTCATGATTGATCTACATATTTGTAATTGTCATTTCAAATATATTAATGTGTTCTTCTGCTGTCCTTTGCAAGTCGTGAGGATTGAACTTTGTGCAAAATCCCTCTAGATTCTTGGGTATGTCGTGGTAAGTGGCGAAGTGAAATAGTGAAGGATTTTATGCCAACCAAGCCATGACGAGAGGCGGAGGTGGTACCTGTTGTTGAGATACAACAATTTGGGGCTACACCTGCTATAAGATAGTAGTCTGCAACTATACCTAGGTTGCGGCTGTTTGGACTATGCCTTGAATTTTGGGTAGGGAGAGTGATTGTTCCTTGGCAGCCAGAGATAAGAGGTGGAAATGCAGCTTGGTATGGCTGGGTGGAGGATGGACAAGAGGTGAATGGAGGTGAAGGTGGAAGGGAAGTGACTAGGATAGAGGAAAAGCAAGAGGTAGAGTCTCCTCCCTTAGTTCATTTTTCCCTGGTGGGGGGCTACAACTCTTTAAATTCTCCTTTGTTTCGTATCAACCTTCGAATTCTCTAAAATCTTTCAACAGAGAATGATCCAATTCAATCCAACTTCAAAAATCCCTCCTTCTAGCGCTAGTTTTGTTGATGGGTGTTTTTGCGCACTTTCTCAACACAAGCAATGCGTAGACACACTACCTCTCTTGAAAGGAGACTTCCAACAACAAGTTGTTGAAAATCACCCCAAGGTCTCTCAGGTGTTAGGTCATCACTTGCATGGAAAGCCTCAGTTGATGTTTGATGTTATTTTTCTAGTAATCATAGGACGGACTTACATAGCTGGATGCAAAGTGGATCTTAAAATTTGAAGTTTTTGAGATGGGAGTCAAGGTGCACTTTGTTGTAGGTTCCAACAAAAATCTAAAACTTCAGTGTTTTCCTTAAGTTTTGGCTTTACAATGTGCAATGAACCTTAGCATAGGCTATTTCTAAAAAAAAGGAAAAAAATCAAGGAAGAGGGAAGGTTCCTGGATCTACACCTAACTATGAATAATGATCATAAAGGTTCTATTCTAGACAACTTCCTTAAAATAGGATTCCACTTAACTAAGGAGTTTACAGTATCATGAAATTTGTGACATCTTCCAAGGTCTGCAAATATTTTATCATTCATCCACCACATACATGTATGAATAGAGATAAAAGTTTTAAAGCAGCTTCAAAATTCAGCCTAGACTAACTTTACAAGACCATTTACCAGAAGCAAATGGGAAAAAGTGTGGACTGGAAGGCATCAACACAACAAAAATTTCTATAATCACATAATAGCATTACCAAAATCTATTTAAGCAATTTAAAGCTAACTAGAACAGCAATGTAAATCTAACTAAAGCATCTAACAATGGGAGATCGAATCATGAAACATGTGGAGAACTTAGAAAATGCACCAATTCAATGTATTTTCATTAGAAATTTTTGTAGCATGTCATTACAATAACTCAACTCTCTTTCAAAAATAAGAGGAGAACCCCCATTTATAGTGTCCAAAAAGTAGAATGAATGGCCAAGATTTAATCTCATTGTGTGGCCAAGATTCACTACAAATTAGGGTTCTACCTACCCCCCAATATATTACAATTTAAAATACAACTTTGTCTTTATCCCTATTTTGTCCTCTAGTGATAACACTGCAGCATTTTATCTTTTTGTTGATTGCCCTTTTTCTGTAGCTATTCTTTTACAAGCTCTTCACTAATAATAGGGTTTCCTTCCTACTTCTTCAAAGCTGCATACTCCATGAACTTCAAAATTACTAGTTGGATTTTATAAACATCTATGATTTCAGATCGTAACACTTGATAACTCCATTCTTTGGATTGCTCAGCAAGATTTTCCCAATCCTCCTCATACTTAGTAGTGTGGTCCCAGAACAGCTCTAACTAGGCAAAGGCTCAAGCAAAAAAACCCATGAAATCGGTGGTTATTTCCTTCAACATCCTGTCCTCCATCCTCTTCTAGAAGTGGGGCCTTACTTTATCTGGGTCCATTTGTACGATAGACATCTCATAGCCTATCATTAGCTTCAAGTATCAAACGCAATCCGCCCTAATATATTTGACCCATTCAATATCTAGATCCACCTCATCGATCACCTACTCTAATCTCTCATTTTGGTTCTCAAAGTCTCACTTCCATACATCCATCAACCAATGATTGTCCTTCTTGAATGCAAGCTCATTTTCCCATGTTGTGCTTGGAAGCTTCAAAATAGCCTCAATCTTTGGGTAGGTGGACTCATATCTCACTAGGAAGTCAAAGTAGAGCTTTCCTGTGCTCTCAAGAGATTGTTGTAAGTCCAAGAACTTGTTGGCTATTCGGAAAGCCCGACCAATGCCCATGTTTCCTACATATAGAACCTATCGAAACTAGATTTTTGTAGTCATTTCCAAACTCTTTCTCTTTTCTAGCTTATCATTTTGTTCCTTGGACAACAATTGTGGTGGAGCCACGAACATGGTAGGAATTTCTTCAGTTGAACACCATTGTTGGATGTAAGCGATCAGATCAGTTACTTGTGCCTTAAGCTCTTCTTTTGAAACCTTATCCTATTGTATCGAATGCACTACTATGGCAATAGACTCCTCGAGGTTCTCCACTTTTTTCTCTCTGGTAGTTGTTTCCAAGTCAATGGTGGAGACGTTATAGCTTATCCCTTCTTTTCCCACCACCGGCGTTACTACTTGCACAGTTTGGGATCTAGAAGTGTCCATCGTCACCTTGGATATAATTTTGGGCTTCTTCTTTTTCTTTGTTGATATCTATACTCGGGCTAAGATAGCTTCTAGTCTTGCTCTTGGATCCTTTTGGGTGATAGTTTTCTTCTCAAGCTACCTTTCCAACTATTCGGGCATAGCATATTTTCTCTTAAGCAATTTAGATCACCATCGCCCTCCTTTGTTTGGATCTCTATTTCTTTATCTCTGGGAGCCTTTTCTTCCATTTTAGTGTCTTATCCTTCTTCCTCATCAGATTCTTGGATGAACACAAGGCTTTTGATGGGAGGCTTAGTAGGCAATCGCTCCCAGGGACTTTCTTCTTTCTTAGTCTCCTTTCCTTTTGTTTCTTCATCTTGTTCATCCTTATGCACATGTTCCTCAGGCTATTTAATTTCAAGGCTTTTGTCAGCTTGAACCTCACCTTTAGGTTTTTCCTCCTCTACATTCTCTTCTTCTTTATGAGGAGGTGACACATCCTCATATTGTTCCCCTATATGGAGTTCCACATGTTTTGTTTCCTTAACATCTTCCTGCCTTTCTTCTCTAGGAGTTGACCTTTCTACCTCTTCTCCATCATCCTTCAATTGTCGGGCCATTTCCTCCTCAAAATCACCATCAAATGTTTGTACAATAATTTTTCCACTAGCGTCCTCTTCTTCATCTCCACTTTTGGAAGATCCTGTTTCTTCTTCTTCATGGACCACCCTATAAATTTTTTGGTGTTCATATTTCGGGTGTTCATGGTATTCATCTGCTTCCTCCTCCAATGATTTTGAAGTCTCCATCTCCCTCTTCTCCCATTCCTCAAAGATTAGCATTGTGGCTTCCATTGTTGGTGGTCTTGTTAGAGGTTTCGAGGGCGGAACACTAGCAAGGACATACGCTAAGGTAGCTTGGATGGTGGAATCTAAAAATATCTAGGAAATCTCAGAGGGGACATTTTGCATGTGCTGAGAGAAAACCTTTGAAAATGTGAGTGTTGGAATTGATATTGTCACTGTTACCAGTGGAAGCGATGTAGTGGGCAACATGGAGGTGGAGGAAAGTGGAGAAGTTGTGACAGAGGATGAGTCAACCAATATCACTGGCTCGGCTAGTCGAGAGGAGGCAAGATGGACCATGGCGGAGATGTGGAAATCATGGCTTGGTAAATGGATGGAAAAGCAAAAAAAATAGGGAGAGTTGGAGGAGATTTTGGCTGATTTGTTTTGCCTTCCTCACCTTCATGAAGGGGATCCTCCTAAATTATTGGTTGTCTTGTGATGCTTCCCATATGTTTGTGCCTCTTTGAGGGTGAACCTTGTGAATCTTTTCTTGAATATACCTTTGGATCCAATGGCTGCTCTACCTTAGTACCTTTCCTCTTCTTCAATCTTGTGACCGAAGGAGATTTTGATGTCCCTCCTATTGAAGTTGTAGCAGCAACATCTTCTATAGCACTAGGCTCACTCATGAGCCCCTCATATGTTAGGACAACCCCTTGTTGCTTCAATTGGGCTATTTGTCCATTAACCCATTCTTTGGTACGAGCCTCAATTGGTTTGGTTATAATATTATGGTCATCAACCTTTTTCTCATCCCAATCTATTATTGGTAGTGGCAAGTTAGCAATTGTGATGTACCTGGGGTCCATGACAGTGCTTTCATCTTCTTCAACTCAATCAGGTGCAAGAAATAATTGTACTCTTTTTATGAAGTACGCAGTCATTCGCATGTAATGCCTTGCGTTCACCTCTCTTCCATCCTAACAATCTGCCTAGAAATATTTGATGTGATGTAAATGGGCGTACCCTAGTCCTAGTTCCTTCCTTACATGCCCACATAGGTCCATCCGTGGGCGACCAGTGTGTAGGAGAAAATGATATTCTGCCAATTCCTTCTCAAAATTCCTAGCACACTAAGAGGTCTATAATTTGTACATCCCCTAGCTGAAAGTCAAGGGATAAGGGATCCTTGCCAAGTGCCTTTTTTCGAGGACCGAATGCACATGGTGTAGCTTCTAGGAAAGCTCTAATAGTATAATATGGTCATTGGGGTACTGGGGCAACTTATTTGGCCTCTCTATGAAACCTTGGGTACAAATATATGTGAACTTGGGGTATTGAATGAATAAGAAGGTGTATTGTTTCAAGAATGCCCGAGCACTATGAGAGACCCTCCTTTCAAAATCCCCTCCAAGAAATCTGATGACGTGACCAATGAAGGTGTCATTCACCCTGCAATACTCCTTGAAATTCCTAAACTTGAGCTAGGGATATTTGTCATAGACCTTTAATGCTCGAGTTGGTTCCTCATTAGGTGCCATGAATAATCCATTGTACTGCCTCCACTTGGCCAATGAGTATACAAGATAAGATTTCATGAAGAACATGAATGTCTTTTTTACATTCATGAACTTCTCATGGAAGCAGTCGCTTATTATACCTCCCTAGTAGAATGAGGCTTTTGTGGTGACATCTTCCTCCCCATGGAGAATCTACTCTACGAAATACACCATACACTCCTAAAAGTATGCAGAAGTGGGGAGGCCCATTACTTTGCTTATCATGGTGACCAATTCATGGTAGTCCTCATGGAAGTCATTGTGGAAGAGCTCTTGAGGAACTTTTGCAGTGTTTCCCCTTTTCTCTTTGAGCTAGAATTGATTTATAAGCTTCTTGCAACCAGTCAGGTCCTCATCCCATATTTCTTTACATTCCACTATGGTTGGCATCTCCATCTCCCCAAAGGTGGGGATGTGAGAAGTCTTTAAAATCATGTCACCTGACATATCAGCAAGGATGTTTCCATCTCTATCAACTATTGTTTGTGTCTATGGTTGATATGCCCTCCAACAAGCCATGACCAATTTCAAGGCTACGAGGGATGGAGGGAAGCCTATAGCTTTAGCAATTCCACTTTGTTTGATCAGTCTTGCATTGTCGGTCTTAGGATAGACTCTGACCCTTTGCTTGAATTCATCAATATTGACGTGGCCAATATTGGTATATGTAATTTCCTTCTAGTCAGTGATGATTTTTGAATGCAAAGGCTCTCCTTGGAACTGGTACTTCATCTATTCTTTGTTCTCCTTTCCACGAGGAACCTTTCCTTCCTTCCTCCCTTTGTCCTTTTCTGCAGCTACCTCTGAGGGTCCTACACCCGAATATTCCATATATCTTGCAAACAAAGGCATAATGAGCACAACCAATCATGAAAGCATGAACATCAGTCAAAATCCCATAAACAATGTGAAATTAAATGATATATCATTCCTAAAATCACAATTTTACTTCAAGACATTGTTAGTAATCTATTGGAGGTAGTTTGGATAACCCGGGCCTAGAGGGTCGGACCTCCCTAGTAGAAATGTTGTTTTGAAGGGCGAACAGGGTAGGTCAATCCATGTGATTTCTCCAGAATTCATATTTTAATGGTTTGAAAGGCTCATGCAAGAGAGGGTTGAATTTGAGCATGTGGGTCAAGATTGGTTTTCAAATCGGAGGTCATTTGGATCACTTTGGGAGTAGCTAGAGATGTGAAGCGGGAAAGTCATCGAGGTTTTTCCATTTGGAATATCGAGAATTGAACAGAAATTTGGTGGGAGTGGCCCAGTGGATTGGACCCGGTATCAAGCTTCTCCATCAGGTCTCTTTGCTAATTTTTTAGGTGATTAGGAGGGTGGACCCTGGAGGTCAGAAAGATGGACCAACTTTTCCTTTTTGTGTCAGTTGAGATGGGACGGAATCCTGGTGGATGGAGCCCAGTGAGGGCAAGGATGCCTAAGTTAATTGTTAGTTGGTCTTCAAAAAAAATGGAGGCTCCAACCCTGGAAGGTGGAAGGATGCCGCTAGACAGTCGTTTTGAATGGCAAAGTTTCCACGAAAATTAGTAGATGGAACTCCGCGAATTGGGGCCCAGGGGTATGAGGGAACAGTTCATTTTGATGGTTCATCCAACCGTAGAATGACGAAAGGAGAGGCAAGCCCTAGATCTCAGGTGGACAAGGTCATCATGCCATTTGGAATGGAAAAAATGATGTGGAGTCCTGTGGACGGACTCTCGCGGGAGTGGGCCCGGGAAGCTCACACGAAGGTCGAATCTTAAAATTTGTCAAGTCTGAAGGCAATATGTCGACGAAGGTCTAAGGTTGCAGGCCTGAGAAGGAATCCCGCCATTTGGCCACTTGTTTTTTGCTAATTTTTTTAATAGTGATGGGTGGGCGCGGCCCTAGAGGTCGCGAATGCCCTGTGCAAAGAATGGCAGTGACAAAGTGGAGTTTCAAATTCATTTTAGAGGATGCTTTTGGAGGTTTCTTAGAATTTCAACACATGGGTTTTTAGGTGTCATCTTGTTTTACTTAATTAAGGAATTTTTAGCCCATGTTTGTTCATTATTTAAGCATAAAA
Organism: Sequoia sempervirens; assembly: GCA_007258455.2. Classification (NCBI taxonomy): domain Eukaryota; kingdom Viridiplantae; phylum Streptophyta; class Pinopsida; order Cupressales; family Cupressaceae; genus Sequoia; species Sequoia sempervirens. The sequence goes on from VDFB02000003.1 coordinate 607,988,254, forward strand.
TCACAAAAGACCTCATGGGAGAGCAAACAACGAACTTGCCTCAAAGGTTCAGTGAAAGAAGTTTTCAAATCCGCTAAGGATCAGAAAATGAGGGAAACAGGCACAAGGGAAATGGGCAGTGAAGTTACTAGACTCCTTAGAAATTTCTCTAAAATCCTCTGGCTAACTTGACATATGCAAATGATAGGTCAATCTAGATATTTATAAGCCTAACATGCATTTAATACACCCATTAATGCTCGTACGGATGACAGGAGGGTTGGTGGGTTTAAATTCTCAGATGGCGGTGGGAGGACCGAGGCCCAGGGGCCGGAAAGACATGACCCGATGGCCGCTTCAAAGTTTATTTTCAACTAATGGAAAAGGGGAGTCTGGGGCCTAGAGGATGGAGTGCTGGTGCAGGTTGTCTATTCGAAAACAATGAAGACAACACGGAGTTATGGAGACAGAATTCTAGAGAAACAAGCCCGACCAGGGAAAAGACAGTCTGATTTTCATCATAAGTTAAACATGGTGGAAAATAAGGAGCTAGGTTCTAGGGTTTGGGAATGCAAAAGCCTTCCTCCATTTGGGACAGTGAACACCCAATGGAAACCCAACAAGTGAAACCCAGCAAGGTGGTCCCACCAGGCCCCAAGGCCACTGGCAGAAGCAAACTGCCAAGGAAACTCTACAAGGGACCAGGGCTTGACAAAAATTGGAGGGGATGAAACACAGTTAGCTTAAGATGAGACTTTGGGAGCACATAACAAAATGGATTTGTAGAGAGAAAGAACAAAACAATTCTGGATGCTGCTAGAACAATGATGGTAGAAGGAAATGTGCCTCACATCTATTGGAGAGAAGTTGTAAACATTGTTGTGTACACTCTAAACCAGGTAAATGTCAATGGTATTTTTGGTAAGACTCCTTTTGAGCTATGGTTTGGTTAAAATCCTACTATTAATTATTTCAATATCTTTGGAAGCAAGTGTTAATCCTACTAGTAAGACTCCTTTTGAGCTATGGTTTGGTTAAAATCCTACTGTTAATTATTTCAATATCTTTGGAAGCAAGTGTTGTATTAAGGGAGATGAGGACATAGGAAATTTTGATGCATGAAGTGATGAAGGAATCTTTGTAGGCTACTCTACCAAAAGCTAGGCTTATTGGTGCTATAATAGAAGATTGAGAAAAATGGTTGAAAGTGCAAATGTCAGAGTTGATGAGGAGTCTACTAGATCATCCAGATACTATGGATATTAATTAGATGGCCAATAAGATAGTACAAACAAAGGGAAGAATGCTTAGACACATAATCAAGTTCAAATTGTTCTAGTAAATCAAGAAATTCAAGAAGCAAAGACAAGTGGAAGTGTAGAAGAAAGAAAAAAAGAACCAGAAGTGCGAGAGAATCCTAAAATTCTGAGGTATGTAAGGCTAAATCATTCTAAAAATCAGATTATAGGAGATGAGAATAAAGGTGTGCAAACTAGAAGAAGGATTGTAGAAGAATATTGTCTGATTTCCAAGATCGAGCCTAACAATGTCAATGAAGTTTGTAATGATGAACACTAGATGGAAGCTATGAAGGAAGAACTAATGCAAATTGAAAAGAATGATACATGGATTCTTGTTCCCAAACCTAAAGATAAAAATGTGATTGGTACTAAATGGGTCTTTCAGAATAAGTTGAATGAACAAGGTGAAGTAGTCCAAAATAAAGCAAGACTAGTATGTAAAGGGTATTCACAAATGGAAGGTATTGATTTTGAAGAAACCTTTGCCCCTATTGCCAGAATTGAAATTGTAAGGTTATTTCTTGCTTATGCTACATATAATAACTATAAATTTTATCAAATGGATGTGAAGTCAGCTTTTCTGAATGGTGAATTAGAAGAAGAGGTATATGTTGAACAGTTAGATGGATTTCAATTGACTGATAAGGAAGACATGGTTTGTCGATTGAAGAAAGCTCTGTATGGACTCAAGCAAGCCCCAAGATCCTAGTATGCTAGACTGGATAAATACTTACTGAATCTTGGATTCAATAAAGGTACTATTGACAACAACTTGTATTTTAAGTTGGATCATGATAAAGAGTTGATTATTGAAGTCTTTGTTGATGACATTATTTTTGGAGGAGATGATGATCTATGTATGAAGTTTGCTAATGAAATGAAGAGTGAATTTGAAATGAGTATGATTGGAGAGACGAAGTTCTTTCTAGGATTGCAAGTCACATAGTTAGACAATGGGATTTTCATATCACGATGCAAATATGTGAGAGAATTGTTGAAGAAGTTTGGCATGGAAGACTCAAAGCCTGTTGGTACACCCATGGTATCCAGATGTAAGATAACACAGAATGATGATTCTCCCCAAGGAAAATCAAACAAGATACAGGTCAATGATTGGTGAATTGCTCTACTTAACTCAGACCAGACCAAACATCATGAATGTTGTGTGTATGGCTGCTAGATATCAAGTTGATCCAAAAGAATCACATGTGACTACTATAAAGAGAATCTTTAGGTATCTAAAAGGAATAGTTGATTTTTGGCTTTGGTATCCTAAAGATGATTATCTCACTTTGAGTGCCTACATTGATGCGGATTGGGCAGGAGATGTAGACAGCAGGAAAAGCATTAGTGGTGGTTCCTTCTTCCTAGGGAAGAAGCCGGTGTCTTGGTTGAGTAAAAAGTAGAATTCCATTTCCCTATCTACTACTGAGGTAGAATATATTGTTGTTGCAAATAATTATACTCAAGTGATGTGGATGAAATAGATGTTGAAAGATATTAAAGTAGTATATGATGATCCTATTGCCATATACTATGACAACTCAAGTGCAAGAAACATATCAAAGAATATGGTGCTACACTCTAATACCAAGCATATTTCAATCAAGTTTCACTTCTTGAGGGAGAAAGTGAGTGAGAAAGAATTTAGACTACATTGTGTACCTACCAAAGAGCATATTGCAGACATTTTCACCAAGTTGTTTCCAATGGATACTTTTGAGTATCTCAGAGGGATTCTAGGGGTGATTACCCCTCCTCATATGAACTAAGGATGCATTGTATTGCATCAATATATGCATTTCATGATCATATTCTGATCCAAATTAATTTTTATGAGGCTGCTACTTAGGGGGAGTAGTCATATGTGTAGATATGTGGTTTAGAGCTTGTATGTGGAAAGATAATGCTTATATTTTCCATTGATGTCAAACAGGGAGAAGTACAATGTGAAAAATAGAATGAGCAGAAGAGTCAGAATCTAAGGAGGAGTAAGTTTTGATTGAGAGTTGTGTTGATGGTATTTTTCGCATCATGTGTTGCCATCAATGCTAAAGGGGGAGATTGTTGGATGTTGTGGTTGTGTTGTTGATATGTGGTTGTCATTGATGTCAACACTATTAGCATTAAGATATTATAGTCTGTATATGTCAAGGATATTGAGAAAATTGTTAAAGAAAGAGCTACATGTTGCTAGTGGAATAGTGAAGGTCATGAAGGTGTTTTGCTCAGTGCATTGAAGATCATTCATTGTGTACTAAAGGGTTTATTACTAAGTTTATCTAGTTTATCCACTAAAAGTTTTAGAGGTTTGTGTGAAGATTTGTTCACGTTATGAATAGTTGTGTTCTAACAATTTTTGTGTGGTTTCAGTTAGTTTTTCTAATTGAAGTTGATGTGATTCTAGTAATATCAGTTGTTGTGGATATTTCTCTATTGGTTCTTAATGCTTATGGATGTTTCTATATTGTGATCTATCTTTGTTGCACGTTCACGTTGTTTAGTGTGCTCGTGGTCAGTGATTTTTCACTTGTGTGTTTAGGTTTTTGTGTTCTTGGCTGACATGGTGGTTGTAACATGTTGTGGATCCTTGAGATTAAAATTTGAATGTTTGGTGTGCTCGAGGATGTTTTTATGGGTCACAACATAATGTTGGCCAACAGTGTTTGATTTGCATTGAAAATTTATTTGTAAATTTGGGCCAACATTACATGTATGTTTTATATTTTCATATTTCTTCTGGTCGATAGAGTTATTGATGTAATTCCATGTTGTGGATATATAAGAACAATTTTTTGAGTGAAGTGAAGTGTGCATAAGATTGAATGTATGCCAGAGAAAGTGCAAATGTGTGAATAGTGTTCTAATCATTCGATTGCAGAGTAGAGTGTGAAGAAGTTTGAGAAAAGTGTGAAGGAGTGTTTTTGTGCTTAACTGGAATTGTAATCAGGCTTTTGTAGAAGCTATTTTCTTGGTTCATACCCTATGGATCTAATCTTAATTTATGTAAGATAGTGTGCCTTCTATGGGAAGTGAGCCCTCTTGTATTTGAGCAGTGAGCTCTAAGCAGTGTACTTAAATGTATGTGCATTTCCATTATTCTTCTTTATACTTTTAATAGGGTATAATATTATGGATTGACATCCACCGTGGTTTTTCCCCTAAAAGGGTTTCCACATAAAAAAATCTTGGTGTTCTCTATGCCTCTGATGTGATGATTGTTTATGGTTTATTGTTCATTCATCAAATCTGAGATTAAGTTAAGTGTGAAAATTTTGAATATTCTGAGACAACTGGTTCACCCCCCCTCTCAATTTTCTATCCTTTTTTTTCCAACATTGCATACATCTCCAAGATGTTCTCCTTGACTTCATATCCCATAGGCATAATCCATACCATTCTAGGATCAGCAGCTTCCATTAGGGATTGATCAATATCCACCATGAAACTAATTGTATATTTGTACTTCTCTACAATTCAAGTAGGAATTCTTTCTCTTGCATGCATCATACTCTAAAAAAATTTGAAGTACCCCCAAAGGACAGTATTTCTGGTCTCTCTATCACCAATTCCAAATAGTTTATCTCTTATTTGAATAGCTACAGGCTGATTACTTTTCCAATGAACTTTCCCAACACCGGGAACCTCACTCATGAAATAAAAGAACAAACACAGCAGCAAATTACCATATTTAAAAGAGTTATTCTTTTCTTTCTTAATATTACACAAATTCTCCATTAACTAACTTCTAAGCAGCTCACACAAATCATAATTTGTATTTTCTTTAACCATATGATAGGTTGCATAAATGGTCGTACCAGATAGTGAATTATCCTAGCTAGAGTGGTAGACCTTGTAGCCAATGACCGTTGATGCAAATTTCACATCCACTTCAACAATATCTTCAATTTTCATTTCCCTTCTATCATATTTTGCACCTGTTGTATCAATAGCCGTCTGATTCTTTACAAATTTCAAGATTGGCAGTCCATTAGAGGAATTTAGACCTGTGATGACACTTATAGCCTCTTTCGTAATCATATATTCAACCACATGAACTCGACATGCACTTAGCTCAAAATATATCATACCCATTCACTTTCCTCAAATATGGGGAATTTCACAAACTGGATGAACTTCTCTTCTAGGGTTTTGTATTCTGGCTTAATAGTGAATTCCTATCCAATTATATTGTTGGAATACATATTCAATAGTTGTGAGCTTCTTAACTCTTCAATGTTAGCATGAATGTAAGCCCTAATGTCTTCAGTCTGTAGGACATTGTATGGTATAGATGAAAATGCACCTAGGGGCTCAGTCTCAATAGACTTAAAAGGATGTCACTTGAACTTCGGACATGGTCTATCCTTGACTTCAACTAGCAATGGAGTGGCCATTTTCACAAATTCACAAATTTTTTTGATAAATACCTTTTTGTCGGATCGAAGTTTGATGTTTGAATCTCCTTCACACTTGAATCTCACCATAATTTAGCAAGTTCACTCTAGGGCTCTCCAAACTTCCAAAATTCAAAGTGACAAATGAAGGATAAAAATGACCTTTTATTGTTTGCACACCTAACCCTTTTTGTTGCAATAAATGCTTTAACCCTAACTCATCTAGTTACCCTATTTCCATGCACTATGATAGATAATTCTTCTACAGGTCTCTAATACAAAACAATACTTTCTCCAATTGGTTGAACAACATCTAAAAAGCATCTATACACTTACTAGACTTATCCACATTTTGGTGTCAGTTACCGACAGGGGTTAAGAGATTTTCTTGACAGCTCCCCCTAAGCCAAAGGTCTAAAACTAATTCCTGAAGGAATTACCAGAAGCAAATTCTAGTGCTGGCACATTTCCTTCAACAAAGGGACTCTTCTTCACCCATTTCTTTTGCATTTTCCTCCTGATCACATTTGTAGTGACTTTACCTTTTCCCTTAACATCCTACTGCATGTTTTCTTTTACCAGACCTCTTCTACTCCAACAAAATCTAGCAGTGTGGCCAAATTTTTTGTAGTTGTAACACACAACATTCCTCTATCTAGACCTATTGTTCCACTGATTTTTCCTTGATCTACATTGGTTAGAAATATTCCCAATTCTATTGCATGCATAGCATCTGATATCTCTATGAAGGTTATTCATCACATTTTTGCATTCATTTGACTTATGAACAAACTTATTACAATTAAAGCACTGACCTAAGAATGATGGTCCACTTAGATTCATCCTGCTTCTACACTGAGAAGCCATATGACCAAATTTATTGCAACTAAAATAGTAACCATTGAATCTTTGAGCATTTGGTTGTCTTACCGGATTCCTTCTAGCTCCATTCATCTAATTTCCTTTCCCAAATCTTCCTTGTCCCGAATTCCTATATCTAGAATTCCTTTGTCCAGATTTGAAACTTTCACCTACCTCATATCCAAGACCTTCCTTGTCACCATCAATCCTCTAACCTTAATCAATTCATCAAGCTTGGTTGAACTAGCTTTGAATTTCTCCTTGTACTCATTTGTAGTAGTAAGTTCATCTCTGAGATAATCAAGCTATTTTTCAAGCACTTCCTCATTGTTTTTAGATTGTTCCAATTCATTATCCAATCACCTACATTCTTTAGATTTTTCTTTCAAGGATTGAGCAAGCGTTTCTTCATTCTCCTTGGTCATTCTCATCATGATAGATTCCATCTCATGTTTCAGGACAGCATTTTCTCTGGAGAACTTTTCACATTCTTTTGTTTTCTCCTTCAAGGCATGACTCAGTTGTTCATCTTCCATGCTTCTATTCTTCTGCTTAAGTTGATCACATAATTCCTTTCTTTTCTCCCTTGATTCATTGATTTTGTTTTTCAATGACTAAATGAATTTCTCTGTATTCTCAAGACTTTCTTGTAGTTCCTAGTTCTTAAATTTTGACTGGTTAAGATCATCCAAGGCCACCAAATTTTTTTGTTGAAGATTGCTTGTATCCATTGAAAATACTTTCCAAACTCTCCCCAAGTTGTTAGACTTCTTTCAAGGAACTAGCTCTAATACCAATTGTTGGAAACAAGCAACACTGAGAGGGGAGGTGAATTAGTGTTCTATAAAAAATAGCTTTATTATTTTGATCTTTAACCCACTTAAAACATTCAACCAAAAGAAATATGCATGAACAGAAAGCTAACAACCACAACACCGTAACACAAGAATTTTTACTTGGAAACCTTGTTAGGAGAAAAACCACGGTGGATGGCCAATCCACAATATGATCTGAGTATACTCAAAAGAAAGATTACAATGTGGGAATGCACTTGCATTCAGGTTCACTACCTAGAGCTCACTGCTCAAAATAGAAAGGAACACTCCCTTACAAAGATTTGGATTAGATCCAAAAGAATGAACTGAGAGAGTAGCATCTACAAACGCTTTATTACAGTTTTGGTTAGGCTCAGTAGTCGATCTTTTGTCCTTCTAATTGATTTTTCACTTTTTCTCTTCTCTACTCTTACTCACATCACAAAATCTTTAATGCACAAGTGAAACTATGCATAAATCACTCAATCACCCTTTTGATATTTGTAACACACATAGACACACCTTGCACATACATCAAAATGATATAATTGACCATTTATATATATCCATGACTAAGAATTTAATTGCAACAAGTTAGCTCAATAAAACTTAAGAATATTTACAACTGTCGACTCAAATCATGAATATTATTCAATGTGCATCCAAAAAATTCATCCACAACTTAGCTCAAACTTAAAACAAAATGCTCAAACACAAAAACATTTGATTAAACTCTCCTCGAATATCCACAAAATGTTATATCAACTAAGTCGGCCACCAAACACAAATGAACAGAAGGATATCCAACTGGATCTCCAAACTTGCACACAACTTGATATGAGGCACTCAAATTTTTGGATAACAAAAGGTATACATAGATACACCTCCCATGAGATGAACAACTCAAAACAACAAAAGAAAATCTATATGTGAATCAATGAACCCAAAACTGTAGGATGCTCTGTTCTTCCTTGACTGTCTTCAATCTGTCTGTCGATATGAGAAAATGATGATGTGTAGATCCAATCACCAACTAGGGTTTCCATTAATGACAACACCAGATAGGATTTGCAGTGTCTCTTGCCAACAGGAATTTAATAACTGTGAGAGATCTTAAAACTCAACATGAAACAAATACTCATCCCATTAATTTAGGAATGATTGATGCTCCATGATTTTGCATGAATGTAGGAGTGTACTGGGAGCCTTCTTTATCTTCTCATCATTTCTTCAAAGCCTTCTAAAGCTTTCAGGAGTTAACTACTTAAAGTCTCTAGAGCTCTCTGCTGCAAGTGTCTATGAAGCTCCTTCTTACCAAGAGCTATTTAATAACTCATTTATCTGCATTATATCATCTTAAACACTTCATGGAGACATATTGGAGGCAATTTGGATCACATTTAATTACTAAAAATAAATCAAACATTTACTTTGTATTCTACTTTAAACAAGCTAAAGAACATTCAATCATTACTCAAATCCACTTTAACACTAATGCATTAAGAAATAGATGATTTTCTCTAATAAAATATGAGACAATTTATGGTCTCATCAAGGTGACAGTGAACTTGGAGGATGTGTACCAAATACTAAGACAATCGATCCGTGGAGCACACATTTCTTATGATCCTTATCATGGATTCTAAGTGATCAAAGCAACCTATTAGCATGACCACATTTTAGATCTTGGTATTGAGGAGTATGAGATCCGATGGAAGGTCCTCATGGAGAGATATGAGTGGTTTGATGTGATTTTGTGCACAATGATTATTGGGGTTGTTATTCCATACTACCAAGGCCACATATTTCTAGTTGGTTGGGGGGAGATGTTGGTAGGAATGTTGAGTAGAGGGATAGTATATGTATGGGGTTCATGCCTATTGGCCATGTTATATTTCCAGTTACATGATATCGCCTATTGTGGAGTGCAATTGATCAGCTATAGGACAATATTATTGATGATATGGGCATGGGAGCACATCATAATATTCCATCCACTAGTCAAGAGGCATTTGGGAGATGGGATGCCTTATGTTTTCTTGTATGGCGGGGTGGTCACCCAGAATCATGGGGGATGTGGGATATTGGCATCATGCCATAGATTTACTTGCTTCTTTTGTTTGGAGACCCTACAAATATTTTTAGCCATGGGAGGGTGATGCAGATCATTTTCCTTGGTGTCGATAAGCTAGATATTTGAATGGAAGGATAGTCCAATCATAGCATATCAATATATCTACCAGAGTGGGTACATATATAGTTTGGTGAGCAATAGGGTTTTCCATTTTGTACAACAAATATGCACGGTCTTCATGAGATATATAGCCGTGGGGTGCTATGATTCCCATGGTTACTACCAAGTAGGGCATAGATGTACTTTGGCCTATATAGTGGGGTTGGGGAGATGTAGTTATGGATGTAGGAACCACACCTAATTATGATTCATGGTGGGCCACCCATAGGCCAAATCCCTTAACAAATCCTACTCATCCAACGCCAATAGAGCAACGAGGTAGGGGCCCATGATGCCAATTTAGAGGATGGGGACAAAGGGGAGATGGAGGACGACGAGATGGATTTAGGGGGGATGATGGTGGGGATGGTTGAGGAGGTAGAGGAGGTCAAGCCAGATAGAGGAGGGTGAGGGAACAGAGGGTGGTGGGACATCTCTCACCTATTAGAGAGGAGCCTAAGTAGGAGAGGCCAAGAGTGGAAGAGAAGAGAGTGGAGGAGTGGGTGGAGGAGGTACCTATTCTTAAGGGAGAGTAGTAGGAGGTGGTCATGGGGGAGGTGGAGCATAAGGTGGGTGAGGAGGAGAGACTGGGAGAGGAGGAGATAGGTGAGGTAGAGTGAGTCTTGTTAGCACATATTGTGATGGGAAAGGAGCATGGTGAGGGATATGAGGATGTGTCGATCATGGAGAGAGAGGCACTAGTTGATTTAAGGTTGGCAGACCTACAGGCTTTCCTTGATGTTGTAGATGCTCAGATATAGGTACTAGAGGCCAAGGTGGACAAGCTTAGGATAAAGAAGGATCTGGAAGTCATTGGTAGGTAGAGAGTTGATTAGCGGTGTTTGGATTTTGTTTTGACCTACAGTGGTCCCACGACTTTGTTTTCCTATCAAATATTTTAGGTAGGGTAGGAAGCCAAGTATTATAGAGACTTATACAAGTGATAGGTGTCATCCATAGAGAGAGAACCCTCCTACATGCATCCACAACATATCTCATTCACCCAAGTCTCAAAGTAGTGGAGGGGTATCGCAACCTAGACCATCCCCTTATGATCAACCATCATGGTTTTTGCATAAGTCATTAGGATCACAACCACCAAAGGATAGATAGGACCATTAGCAATCCTCACAACCATCACCATCAGGAGAAATGGGTAGCTTTGGTTAGAGAATATTTTATGACATGTATTTAGACACTTATATTTTTTATCAAGCCTGTGAGCTCCATTTTGGGAGGCATCCTAATTTTGTACTATGACACTTTATATATATATATATATATATGAGATACATGATTTTGGCATGACTATATGATTTGTGTTCCTATATTCTATGCAGTTATGATGTTATGCATTTATATGTTTGATGAGATGATTCTATATGTTATGACGCATTATGGATGCCTAATGTATGGTGTATGCTTATGATTTTTCAATGTAATGATGTATGGACTAATGCATTGTGATTATGAGATAATGTAATATGGATATATTATGGTAATTTTATGTTATGTATGATTTATTTTATGATATTCAAATGCAATGTATATGCAATGTGATGTATGCCTTTATGGATGCAAGATGATATGATGTTTATGTCGGATGTATGATGTTTCTACTGAAATGCAATCTATGTTTTTATATTTTTTGGTGCAATATGGATGATGTAATATATTTATGATGATGCCTATATACTCCTAAAATGATTATGTATGTAGGATATTTTTTTGTGCCATAGGACGCCATAAGGATACAGAGACAAGAAATGTTAGTGTCAAGGAGATGGATGTTAGTATGGAGTTATCAAGATCAATATTTTGCTTGATAGATGTTAGGCTTTTCATTTAATCATCATTGGGTGGTAAAAATATTACAAAATGGATAATAAACACCATGCTATGACATAGACCAATGGTGTGTAATGTTGTCCCTTTGCAAAAAAATAAACAATCAACAAACAAGGAGTGTCATGACTCATACTAAGAGTGAAGTTGTCCTAGTATTTTTGTCAAGACAAACCATAGACAACAATCAAAGAAAAAGTAGGTCATGAGACATCATCTCTCCTCTAAATCCTTCATGGGACATCCTTGAGGTGGCTAGTAATAGGACCAAATAAAAATTAGACCAACAAAGTCAACAACCATTTAGATTATTTTCCAGAGATTGTTTGCTAATAGGATTGAAAAGATCAATTGATCAGCGATGCGTAGTTTCAGGACACAAAGCATGTCATATAAGATGCCAAGTCTAGTTTTGATCATGTGACCACTTGTATAATGCAAATGATAAAGTTGATAAGTGATGATGTGTAGTTTTAGGAAGGACACATCCGGTATAAGACAAATGATAGGATTAGGTCTAGTTTCAAGAAATGAGGCAAGTCATATAAGACATTGAGTCTAGTTCAACATTACCACATCTTGTATAAGACCATTGATTGATTTTTTAGTTTTCATTTGACAATTAGGAAATTGATCAATTTGGTTTGAAGACTTAGTTGGATAGTTTGTATGTTGATTCATGATTTGGTTGAAGTTCAAGTGGTTGATTGATTGTTGTTTGGGTCTAGTTGAAGTGTCGATTTTAGCAAAGGATGACCTATTATGACATGGACTATATGATGGATGCGAAAAATACTAAAGGATTGACCTAGTGCCTCAGGGGCTCATTGATTGATGGCCTTGCCTACATTATACACAGAGACATCATAGTTCAACTGACGCAGAATGAACACAAATATTTTATTATCATTTGAATCCATATTCACTCAACATGAGAAACCCTAAGGGACTAACCTAGTGCCTCAGGGGCTCATCGATTGATGGCCTTGCCAATGTTATACACATAGAGACATCATAGTTGGACTGACATTTGACTAGTGTGACTGAATTTGACCCTATTTTTGGAGTTTTTAATGATTATTTGGATGTTTTTGGGTTTTGACATTTTTTATTTTTTTGGATTTTTGACATGTTTTTATTTTTTTGGATTTTGAAATTTTTTATTTTTTTGGATTTTTAAAGCTTTTTTATTTTTCTTTTTGGATTTTTGATATATAGTGACCTCCAATAACAAGTTTAGGATCCATTTAAGACATAAATTAAGTACTTTCCCCCAATCAAGTATAGGACCAATTTATTAGAGATGAAATTAGATAAGCCTTATTGTGGATGGATATGGAAGGAAAAGGACATGTAATGTCAACCATTCTTAGGCTATGGGAAGGGTAACAATGCATTCTTATGGATGGAGTTATGAAGGATGGAGGATAAATTTATTATAAGTAAGGGTGAAAAACCAAATAGAATGATGGTAGAGGATGGAGCAAAGATCGACTACACATTGGCGATTATTTTCTAGGTTTTCACCATGGTACCTATCTAAAGCACCACCAACGTGGTTTTCACTAGTGGACGAATTATTTCTTTATTTTTTATTTTTTTGGTGTCACCAAGATGTCTGTTTTCCAGGTTTTATCAAGGTGACAATTTTTTTTATTTTTTGATAATTTTGTATTTTTAGGTTTTGACAAGGTTCTTTGAAAGCTTATGTGTAGAATTTGCATAGGTGCAAGCTATTAAAAGGCTCTAACATTGGTTCTCCTTTGGGTGTAGAAAGTTGATATGCATTGAACCATATGATATCATCTCAAACATGAATGACCATGCTAGACGAAAGGGTATGAAGGGTGCGAATGATGGATGTGGAGGATGATTGATGTGGTAGATGAAGGGAGCTATAGTATGGTTCCTTACATGCACACTACAAGCACCATCAAGCTTCATATGAAAAGGATTTTGGGCAACCAGTGAGCTACAACACATAGAGGGGTCATCCTCAAAGGTACATAGAGAAACATTGCTAATGGAGATGATATGGTATGATGGAAGCTTGGATATGGATGGGTTCGGTAAAGTGTATGGAATGAGTGAAGAGGATGAAAATAAAGACTTTAGATCAACAGGATTTTTGACATTTTTCCTTCATAAATGCCCCCAATTATTTTTTATGAAGAGGAATAATTATAGATCAATTTTTACTCACTTTCATTCTTGACTTTTATTTTTTTCTTTGACTTGTCCAATAGCTTTTGATTTTGACTAAAGGAATTTTCTGGATCTTTCTCTCTTTGTATGCTTTCTTTTGATTCTAAATATTCATTTGAAAAAGGCACTTTCACCTTTGATTTTTGAATTATATCCTTCTTATTTTCTCCAAGTGATATTTTTTGATCCATGTCTATGAGATGGATGAATGTAGCTGAGATGGATGAGGTGGTGATGCACTCAATGGATTCTTCATGGCTATTCTTTTTGACACTGTTAACATCAAAGGAAGCATGTATGTCCTCAACGAGTTGACAATAAGGCTCAACAGAGGTGGTGTAAGAGATGCATACCCTAACTCAAGATGGTTGAAATGGAAGGGTGATAGCTTATAATTTGGAGTGGAAAGAAAAGGATCATGAGATGGAGAAGGATGATCTTGGATGTCCTCAATAGGATCATGATCAAAAAGTGGATTATGATAGATATCGTGATCAAACATGGGATTATCATGGACATGAAAGGATTGGGATAAAGTGGATAGGGTAAATAAAGATGTATCATCAGGATCCCAAAATGTGTCAATCTAGGCATGGCCATCTATTTGCATATTCTCACCAAGATCTAAATTTTGCTTCACATCATTCACACAAAGTTAGCTACCCCTATGATACTCTCCACATCCCATGTCATGGATCTAGATCTTGGGGTCGAAAGATGGAATGGTGGACATGGATGCTTTGGTCAACATGGAGGGATCAATGTAATGGGATGAGGTGGAAGATGAAGCTTCTTAATTGATGGGAATTTGTTTTTCGAGCATCCTTCGTAAATTGTTGGAGTATTGGAATGGATCAAGATCACCAACAAAGGTGATTTCAATGTTGTCATAGGGAGATTTCAAGAATTTATGGTATGTGGAGGGAATGACCTTCATAGCATGAATCCATGGTCAGCCAAGGAGAAGATTTTAAGGAAGATCCAAATCCAATACTTGGAATGTGGTATTCATTATGGTAGGCCCAACTTTAATAAGTAATGAAATTGCACCTTTGGAAGAGTCATCTTCATCGTTGTAAGCCTTTATGACAATACTCATTGATTTATTCATGTAAGCCTCAAAGAAACCTAATGTAGTAACCAATTTTAAGGTGTAAATGTTTAATATTGCTCCACCATCTACAAGGACTCATATAATTTTATGCTTATTGATGAATACTTCAAGGTGTAAATGGTCATTATGGTTAGTCATTTGTGAGGAATAGTCTTGGTCAAAAAAGGTAACATGATGGGGATTATTCGGGTATCCCACCATCACCTGTAATTGATTGACATCAAGTTTTGTGAGCACAAAAGTTTCTTGCAAGGCTCTATCCAAGATGGATTTGTGTTCAAGGGATATGTGAAGTAGCTCAAGGATGGAAATCTGTGTAGGAATCTTTCCTAAATGGTCCAAAATATTATATTGGGTTTTTGGTTGTTGCTTAGGAGGAGGTCCTTGTATAGTTACCTTGGTATCTCTCATTGTAACTACACATTCTGGTGACTTCTTAATTGTAATGGTATTGACACTGTCATCCAAAGCTTGAATATGATGGATGGTATTATAGTCATGGGTAATGCTAGTATAATTGGCTTGGTTGTTATTCATGGGACCTAAAATGGATGCTTTCCCTATCCCATGGTCATGCAAATTATTATTCAAAATTGTATGGTTGCTATTAGAGGTTTCTTGTGGGTTATCTACCTCTATGAAACCTTTCTCAAGGAGGTCATTGATTATGTTTTTGAGTTTCCAACAAGATGAAGTCTTATGTCCTTTCATGTGGTGATAGTCATAGAAGGCGTTGTCATCCCACCATGATGGTTTGAAAGGACCTGGGTCATAATATTTTACCTCTTGAAATGGTATGATATTAGAATGCAAAAGTTTTCTCATGATATATTTTATTGGGTCCCCTAGGGGAGTGTATTTGTGTCTTTGTTGAAATTTTCTTTAAGGTCCATGTTCTTGGTTGTTTTGAACTGTATTAGTCCTTTGGTCAGAAACATGTAGTGTGTTATTAGATGCACTAGGTCCTTTGAGAACAAGTGTAGGTCCAGCTGGGTTTATCATTTTTGTATCTACAACCCCATCATTTGTGACATTTTTGTTACAAGCCTAGTATTTTCTTTTGTCGTTTGAAGTGTTTTGGGAATTTGTGTTTTTGTTAAAAAAATTTATCTCCCCTTTAGCTATGAGTACCTTTCCAAGAGTGATACCTTTCTCAACTAGATCAACAAATCTGGCACATCAATTAACTTGCAATTGGTATTTCAAATCCATAGATAGATTTTCAACAAACATAACTCTTTGTTTTTTAGATATTTCAATGGGACGCCTACTAGCCAAACTTCTACGTATTTGGAAGAATTCTATGAATGTTTCACCTTCCTCTTGTTTAGTGTGACACAATGTGGCTATGGTTATGTCATTTTCAATGTTGTAAGCAAAGAGTTCACAAATTTTTCATCCAACTCATCCCATGTGTGTAGTCTTGTTGGAAAATGGGAAAACCACTCAAGTCCTTGGCCTACGAGACTTCTTGGGAATAATCTCATTGGGTATGTGTGTTCAAATTCAACTTCTATGCAAGTTGTATGAAACTCCCTCACATGTTTGATAGGGATTCCATTCCCTTTGTATTTGGTTAATTTTGGGATGACATAACTATGAGGAAAGGGGAGTATGTGTATACTTTTTTCAAAAGGGTATGCACATAACTCTTATGTGGAGTACATTTTCTCTGTCAATAGCTGCATGTTAACTTGTCGTTGTAGCACAAGAATTTTATTTTTCAAGACATCTACTCAAGATAATGATACATCTGCTGCATTAGTGATAGCATCATGGTATGGGTCTATGTTTTTGTTGGATCTCAGTTGTGATCATATGGTTTGTCCTTGATGAAAAAATCCCTTTCAGTTGATTCTACTTGTTGACAGTTTCAGTTTGGTTTCTCATGCTTTATCTTGGTATTGTTTTGTCTATATGATTATGTCTTGTCTTGGCATTTTGTGGACAGTCTACATTCAGAATTTGAATATCTTATGGTACTGATTAGTTTGAGCATCGTGTAGTCTCTAGTGATAGAAAAAGAACATATCGGCGTGAAAATGGTAGGGTCTCCCCGATCCATTTTTGAAATGTTTGTGTTGCCTATCGGCAAGGCATTTCTGATGTCATAATGATTTGAAAAATCGTGGTCTTGGCAACTAAAGAAAAGTCCTTCGGCATGAGTATCTTTCACTACTGAGAGGTCTTACCGAATGAGTCGGGTCTCACTGACTAATTCATGAGGTGTTTCATTGGCGTAAGTAATCCCTATCGGCATGATGTTTCATCGAGCATTTTGAGTCTTGGCGATCGGCACAAGAATGTTTATTTCGGCAACACTTGTCTTTTGTTTCGGCGACAGAAAGTATTCTCTATCAGCATATGTTATTATGTCGGTATGTGGTCTCAGCGAAATTTGTATGTCACACCGATCGGAGGTTAAATGGAAACACATCGGCAAGAGCTTAAGGCTTC
The DNA here is from genome assembly GCA_007258455.2 of Sequoia sempervirens. Taxonomy (NCBI): domain Eukaryota; kingdom Viridiplantae; phylum Streptophyta; class Pinopsida; order Cupressales; family Cupressaceae; genus Sequoia; species Sequoia sempervirens. The sequence goes on from VDFB02000003.1 coordinate 608,005,461, forward strand.
GGTGAAGGGTCTTAGCGAATGTGCAATGTCACACCGATCTGCATTTGGATAAGCATATCGGCATGAGTTTGGTCGTTAGGCTGAGGTCATAGCAAAATCATATTGTCTCCCTGACTAGTGCTTATGGAGGTGCATCGGCAAGAGAATCATTATGTTACACCGACATCACACAAGAGGTTTCTATCAAAGGCTCATTGGTGAGAGATATTTTCTTCAGAATATGGTCTTAACAAATACCTTGTGTCTCGCCGATAAAAAAAAAGATCTCCATCGCTGTGAGATTGATATTGTCTTGGTGATCTAGGGTGAGCTTGGGACGTTTCAACAAAATAAGGGTGATGTCTCCCTGACTAATGCATGTGGAAGTCTTTCAGCAGGAGTGTTGTATTAGGCATGTGGTCTCATCGAAGACATATTGTCTCACCAACCGTGCACAAAAAGGTCTTATCGGCAAAGGTTTTTCTTTAGTATAATGTCATAGTGAACCCTGTGGGTCTCACGAGTGGAATACATATGGACCTTGTCGGCATAAGCATTAAGTTGTCTCAGAAAATAGGAATTTTCATGTGGGATTTCGATAAGACTCATGAGTTTTGATGTAGAGTCTCAGCGAACCCATAGAGTCTTGGTGACAAAGTCTAATGAGGGGCTTTCAGCGAGAGGTTTGTAATGTCTCAGCAACTCAGAGTGAATAAAGCATTTCAATATGACTCATGTGCATCGAAGAAAGGTCTTGGCTAATTCGATTTGTTACACCGACCGAAAACATAAAGGTAGTCTCTTCGACAAGAGCTAGAGTTTTTGGCGAGAGGTATCGGTGAGTGACCCTCGGTCTCGCTGATGGAACATAAAGGGAATTCGTCGGCTTAAGATCGTCTCAGCGACACACAAGTGGATGAAGACTTTCAGAAAGACATGGTGTGCTCTACAAGAAGTCTCCCCAACTTTGATATGTCTCGCTGATGGAACACAAAAGGTTTTCTTGTCGGCATAAGATCTAACTTGTCTTAGCGATACAAAAGATGATAGGTGAATTTCAGTATAACGAAGATATCTATATAGGGTCTCCCTGAAAGTGATATGTCATGGCGACAGGAATGATAATGTGAGCTTTCGGTAAGACACAGGATGCTCTATGAGATGTCACCCCAACTACAAATTTTCTTTGCGAAGGTGGATGAAGGACACATCTCGGTGAAAGTGTGCTCTTGTCTTGAAGACTTGGAAATGATAAAGACTTTCGGTATGACATAATATATTCTATGAGAGGTCTCCCCGATGACGGTATGCTATACCGACCCTCATAAGTTAGAAGGGTGCATCAGCAAGAGAAACTTTTTGTTACAGCGACAATGTGTATCAAATGACTCTCAGCAAAACATTATGAAGTCTTCTAGAGGTCTCTTCGATATCGTTTGGTCACAGTGACAGTGGATGAAACTAAAGGAGATCTCGGTGAGAGACTTGCTGATGTCTCAGTGATTGGAAAGAACAAAACATATGAGCTCTCAGCATAACATAATGTATTTGTTATGTCTTCTTCCCGACTCTGATGGGTCATGGTGAAAGCGATAACTAAGAGGAATGTCTGGCGTTATAATTTCCTTCAGCATACTAGTCTGGATGTCTCAGTGAATGGTTCTACGTATAGTTGCATGGCGACATCTTTGGTTGGTATCAATTCTCTGGAAAATATTCTCTAATATTTCAGAGGATACAATTTTTTTGTTTGTTGGTTGTCATGACTTTGATGAAAATATTTCTATTACAATTCAAAATCTCTTGATTCAGCACAGAAATTAAAAGCTCTATGGATAGGCATTACTCTAATTTTTACCATAATCTACAGATCATTATGAATCAGCTTCATATTCTAAAAACAAAAAGAGAATTTGAGAATCTGGTGAAAAATGCTTGATGAAGATTTCTTTGTAACTGACATACTCGAAATGTACATAAAAACCAGTGTTGTAAACTGTGAAGTGTTGTTGGACTGTAATTCTGAGAGATAGTTATTTTGGCCGTATCAAGAGATGCATTGGAAAACTCCTTAATACAAGAGTTGGATTCCTAGAGTATTAGAAGCATAGCGTTATGAACTTAACTAAAAATAGAGAGATCCTCTAATATATTATTATTGTAATTCTGAAATCTGAGTAAGGGGTTGGTGCTCCTTGAGATTGGTGTCTCGAAATGAGGGGTTGGTGCTCCTTGAGTTGGTGCTCAGAAATTAGCCTATAAGGCATTGTTAAAAGTGGTTTTTGAAGATTAAGTCAGTAAGGCAGTTTAGGGGTGGTTTTTCTACCCCAGGAGGGTTTTCCACTTGGAAAATCTTTTGTATCTTTGTTCTTCAGTGTGCTCACTATTTTTCTATGTTGTTGTTCTTTCAGTTCACTGTTGGGTTTATTACTATTCTTAATTTTGTTTATGAACAATTACATTCAACTCATGAATGCATTAATCAGAGTAATATTGAGATCAAATCTGAGCTATGTTTTTGGCAAATGAAACATATCTCACTCAAATCATATTTTCATAAGTTGTCTAATAGAGTGAGTTAATGTTGTCATATCTTTGTGCTTTTAAATGTGATTACTCTACTCTATTGTTGAAAGAAAAGGAAATCAGATTGTAAAATCTTGGTCAAAGTTGAAAAAGTGTAGACACTAATTCACCCCCACCCCCTCTCAGTGTATGTCCATAACTCCAACAATTGGTATTAGAGCCTAGGGTCCTCTGATAGGTCTAAACCACCTAGGATTGTTCTTGGTTTCTTGGAGTAGTTTGGTTAATATGGGAAAGAACAGAAGGAATAAGGGAAAAAGATGTTATCAGCAAAATGCTATTCATCATGCTCAACTTGAATCTAGTATAAGGAATAACGAGGAAGAATTCATAAATAGTAGCTCTGAAATGGTAGAGTATCCTAGATCTAGAACTCCTCAGTTTGAAGAAACAAACTTTATTATATGGAAACATAGGATGGAAACATACTTACATTCTTTAGGATCTGAAGTGTGGGAAGCAGTAGAAAAGGGTTGTACTACATCTGCAACATCTCCTTCCTCTCTTGAGGAGATGAAAGCTCTTGAATTCAATACCAAAGATATAAATGATATTCTTAATAACTTTCCAAATGAACTCATTACAAAAGTCATTCATTACAGCGGTGCTAAGGAAGTTTCGGACAAGTTGACTGAAATGAATTAGAATTGTGAGTTACAAGAGGAGATATCTTTTGATACTAAAATAAGTTGTGAAACATCTGAGAGTGAAGAAGGTGTAAACCTTTATAATTTAGAAAAGAAGTCCAAGGAGATCATTAATGAATATTTAGATGATCAAGAAACTTGTGTAAATGTAGATCAATCTTTGGGTGAAGTTAACTCTGGACAAGAATATGATGAACCAGAAAGTGAGGTTGATTTGGAAGGTGAACTCCTATGTGCCCTAGATACTATTAACCAGCTTAGAGAAGAAAACCAATTTTTAACAAGACAACTTCAGCAAAAAGAGAGTCTGGAGGTCAAGATAAAAGGCAAGGATGAACTGTGTAATAAACTAGAAAATGAGATTGATTCTTTGAAGAAATGTTCAGATAATGATTCCTTGTTAACAGAACTAACTCTTAAGGACAATATGATTATAAGTCAAAAAATTGAAATAGAAGAATATAAGACGATTACAAATGTTGTGAGTTCTGATTTGCAAATTAAAAATATTGTTTTTCTAAAACTTGAAGAAGAAGTAGTTGCTTTAAGAAAAGAGCTTGAATGTATCAATGATCAATCTGGTAAAATTCAGAAATTTGATCATAGTACTAATATATTGAATGAGATGTTGGGTAGGAAAAAGCATTCTAAAGATCCTATAGGAGTGGGATATGAGGTTGGACAAAGCTCTACAGACAAATCTAAAAATGAAACAGTGTTTACTACTTCAGATGGAAAGAAGTTTATAGCCAAGCAAACACCAAGAATGAAGGTTGATCTTGGTTATACTATTGTTGCATCAAAGGATAACATTGACACTAGAAGACAATCTAAAGGTATTCATAGAGAAAGGAAAAATGTCTTCAGACCTTCCTATCCTTGGCATGATCATTCATTCAGGTATATTCATTCTTTCCAAGGATATTGTTATGTTTGTAATGACTATGGTCATAAGGAAATTGATTGCATAAGATGGTTAAATAAGTTCTAATGTCCCTAGAAATGAGGATGTGGTGTATTACAACTGTAACAATTTTGGTCACTTGAGAAGAGACTATAGAATAAATACAAGTGAGAATAATGTAGGGAACAATGCTGGAAATGCCTATAGGAAGTCTTCTATTTCTCATAACAATCACAAAGTCATTTATTTCAAATGTAATAACATTGGACATAAAGTATAGCAATGCAATTTCAATAGAAAGACAGGTACTTCAATCAAACAAGTGAAAAATTCTTCATTGGAGTGGAGAAGAAAGAGCAATCAAGATGACAAGAAGAGCAATAAAGATTCTTTTGAGAAAATTCCTTGTGCACTCCTTGCACAAGATTTTCCTTCCATGTCTTAAGAAGAAGCAAAGACTCAGGGGGAGTCTATTATGGTAATATTTTTTACCCCTATGGACTCTAGAATGAGGTAATCATCCGATTTGAAAGGTAATGGACAAATATTTGCATTAAGGAATGTTTTTGCTTGGTCTAGTGGTTGACAGTTTTCAGAAGATTTTGAAGTGAAAGAGCACTTTGTTTTTAAAAGAACCATTTGGATGCTTGGGTTTTGGAAATTATGGTATGTCTTGATGTCATCTTTGAGCGGTGTGGAGTCATATAGATGAGTTCCTTAATATATTAAAAATAAGAAAGCCTTTTGAAGTGATGTCAAGCTTTGGAGAATAGTGATCTAAGTAGGTTGCTACAACAGTCTTGAGAACTGTGTATGTTCATGGGATATGCTCTGATGTTTTTGCTTTGATGAAGGAAAGTAACTAATAGTATTAACTTCATCATGTATGGTTGGCACTTATTTTTGAACTTTGAAATTGAGTGTTGTGTGTGAAAGTGAGTGAAAATTATATATATGAAAGCTGCTTGAATTCATGTTTTGATAGAAACAAATGGAGAGAGCTTTGGTGTGTTGCCCTAAAGATAGATTATCTGCATGATGTTATTAAGTTTCTAATTTTGAAGTGAGTGAAGTTGTGTTGTTACAGTATGATGCTCTATCTTGCATTGGTGATGTGAAGTTAGTCAATATGTCTGCTGCACTATTGCTCTATTTGCAGCCGGTTCTTATGGTATTTGGTTGGCTTCTCAGTTGTGTTTCCTAGCAATGCACATTCTTCTCTTCTATTCTTTGTCATTGAGGCAAAAAGGGGGAGAGTCCTTTGTGTTTTTCCATCAAGGACAAAGGGGGAGTTTGTTGGATCTCAATTGTGATCATATGGTTTGTCCTTGATGACAAAATCCCTTTCAGTTGATTCTACTTGTTGACAGTTTCAATTTGGTTTCTCATGCTTTATCTTAGTACTATTTTGTCTATATGATTATGTCTTTTCTTGGCATTCTATGGACAATCTACATTCAAAATTTTAATATCTTATGGTACTGATCAATTTGAGCATCGTGCAGTCTCTGGTGATAGAAAAAGAACATATCGGTGTGAAAATGCTAGGGTCTCCCTGATCCATTTTTGAAATGTCTATGTTTCCTATCGGCAAGACATTTCTGATGTCATAATGATTTGAAAAATCGTGGTCTTGGTGACTGAAGAAAATTCTTTCAGCATGAGTATCTTTCACCGCTGAGAGGTCTTACTGAATGAGTCGGGTCTCACCAACTAATTCATGAGATTTTTCATCAGCATAAGTAATCCCTATCGGCATGATGTTTCATCAAGCATTTTGAGTCTTGGTGATTGGCACAAGAATGTTTATTTCGGCAAGACTTGTCTTTTGTTTCGATGACAGAAAGTATTCTCTATCGACATATGTTATTTCGTCGGTATGTGTTCTCCACAAAATTTGTATGTCACACCGATCGGAGGTTAAATGGAAACACATCAAAAAGAGCTTAAGGCTTCGATGAAGGGTCTTAGTGAATGTGCAATGTCACACCGACCCGCATTTGGATAAGCATATCGGCATGAGTTTGGCCATCGGACTAAGGTCATAGTGAAATCATATTGTCTCCCCAACTAGTGCTTATGGAGGTGCATTAGCAAGAGAATCATTATGTTACAGCGATATCACACAAAAGGTTTCTATCAAAGGCTCATCGGTGAGAGATATTTTCTTTGGAATATGGTCTTAACGAATACCTTGTGTCTCACCAATAAAACAAAGATCTCCATCGGTGTGAGATTGATATCGTCTTGGCGATCTAGGGTGAGCTCGGGATGTTTCAGAAAAACAAGGGTGATGTCTCCCTAACTAATGCATGTGGAAGTCTTTCGGCAGGAGTGTTGTATTAGGCATGTGGTCTCACCGAAGACATATTGTCTCATCGACCGTGCAACAAAAGGTCTTATTGGCAAAGATTTTTCTTTAGTATAATGTCATAGCGAACCCTGTGGGTCTCACCAGTGGAATACATATGGACCTTGTCGGCATAAGCATTGAGTTGTCTTAGCAAATAGGAATGTTCATGTGGGATTTCGGTAAGACTCATGAGTTTTGATGTAGAGTCTCAGCGAACCCGTCAAGTCTTGGTGACTAAGTCTAATGAGGGGCTTTTGGTGAGAGGTTTGTAATGTCTCAGTGACTCAGAGTGGATAAAGCATTTTGGTATGACTCATGTGCATCGAAGAAAGGTCTCTGCGAATTTGATTTGTTATACCAACCGAAAACATAAAGGTAGTCTCTTCAGTAAGAGCTAGGGTTTTCGGCGAGAGGTCTCGGCGAGTGACCTTCGGTCTCGCCAATGGAACATAAAGGGACTTCATCGGCATAAGATCTAGATTGTGTCAGTGACACATAAGTGGATGAAGACTTTCAGAAAGACATGGTGTGCTCTACAAGAAGTCTCCCCAACTTTGATATGTCTCGCCGATGGAACACAAAAGGTTTTCTTGTCGGCATAAGATCTGACCTGTCTTAGTGATACACAAGATGATAGGTGACTTTCAGTATAACAAAGATATATATATGAGGTCTCCCCGAAAGTGATATTTCATGGTGACAAGAATGATAACGTGAGCTTTTGGTAAGACACAGGATGCTCTATGAGATGTCACCCCGACTACACATTGTCTTGGTGAAGGTGGATGGACACATCTCAACAAAAGTGTGCTCTTGTCTTGGCGACTTGGAAATGATAAATACTTTTGCTATGACACAATATATTCTATGAGAGGTCTCCCCGATGACGGTATGCTATAGCAACCCTCATAAGTTAGAAGGGTCCATTGGCGAGAGAAACTTGTTGTTACAGCGACAATGTGTATCAAGTGACTTTCGGAAAAACATTATGAAGTCTTCTAGAGGTCTCTCCGATATCGTTTGGTCACAGTGACAGTGGATGAAACTAAAGGAGATCTCAGTGAGAGACTTGCTGATGTCTCAGCGATTAGAAAGAACAAAACATATGAGCTCTCGGCATAACATGATGTATTCGTTATGTCTTCTTCCCGACTCTGATGGGTCATGGAAAAAGTGATAACTAAGAGGAATGTCTCGCGTTATAATTTCCTTTGGCATACTTGTCTTGATGTCTCAGCGAATGGTTCTAAGTATAGTTGCATGGTGACATCTTTGGTTGGTATCGATTCTTTGGAAAATATTCTCTGAGATTTCAGAGGATATGATTTTTTGTTTGTGGGCTGTCATGACTTTGATAAAAATATTTTTGTTACAATTTGAAATCTCCTAATTCAACACAAAAATTAAAAGCTCTATGGATAGACGTTAGTCTGATTTTTACCATAATCTACAGATCATTAAGAATCAGCTTCATATTCTAAAAACAGCAAGAGAATTTCATAATCTGGTGAAAAATACTTGATGAAGATTTCTTCATAACTGACATACTTGAAATGTACATAAAAACTAGTGTTGTAAACTGTGAAGTGCTGCTGGGCTGTAATTCTAAGAGATAGTTATTTTGTCTATATCAAGAGATGTATTGGCAAACTCCTTAATACAAGAGTTGGATTCCTAGAGTATTAGAAGCAGAGTGTTATGAACTTAACTAAAAACAGAGAGATCCTCTGATATAGTATTATTGTGATTCTAAAATCTAAGTAGGGGGTTGGTGCTCCTTGAGATTGGTGTCTCGAAATGAGGGGTTGGTGCTCCTTGAGTTGGTGCTCAGAAATTAGCCTATAAGGCATTGTTAAAAGTGGTTTTTGAAGATTAAGCCAGTAAGGCAGTTTAGGAGTGGTTTTTCTACCCTAGGAGGGTTTTCCACTTGGCAAATCTTTTGTATCTTTGTTCTTCAGTGTGCTCACTATTTTTCTGTGCTGTTCTTTCAGTTCACTGTTGGGTTTATTACTATTCTCAATTCTGTTTATGAAATATTACATTCAACTCATGAATACATTAATCAGAGTAATATTGAGATCAAATCTAAGCTATGTTTTTGGCAAATGCAACATATCTCACACAAATTTTCATAAGTTGTCTAATAGATTGAGTTAATGTTGTCATATATTTGTGCTTTTAAATGTGATAACTCTACTCTATTGTTGAAAGAAAAGGAAATCAGATTGTAAAATCTTGGTTGAAGTTGAAAAAGTGTAGACACTGATTCACCCGCCCCTCTCAGTGTTTGTCCATAACTCCAACAATTGGTATTAGAGCCTAGGGTCCTCTAATAGGTCTAAACCACCTAGGATTGTTCCTGGTTTCTTGGAGTAGTTTGGTTAATATGGGAAAGAACAGAAGGAATAAGGGAAAAAGATGTTCTCAGCAAAATGCTATTCATCATGCTCAACTTGAATCTAGTAAAAGGAATAACGAGGAAGAATTCATAAACAGTAGCTCTGAAATGGTAGAGTATCCTAGATCTGGAACTCCTCAGTTTGAAGAAACAAACTTTATTATATGGAAACATAGGATGGAAACATACTTACATTCTTTAGGATCTAAAGTGTGGGAAGCAGTAGAAAAGGGTTGTACTACATCTGCAACATCTCCTTCCTCTCTTGAGGAGATGAAAGCTCTTGAATTCAATACCAGAGCTATAAATGCTATTCTTAATAACTTTCCAAATGAACTCATTACAAAAGTCATTCATTACAGCAGTGCTAAGGAAGTTTGGGACAAGTTGATTGAAATGAATCAGAATAGTGAGTTGCAAGAGGAGATATCTTTTGATACTGAAATAAGTTGTGAAACATCTGAGAGTGAAGAAGGTGTAAACCTTTATGATTTAGAAAAGAAGTCCAGGGAGATCATTAATGAATATTTAGATGATCAAGAAACTTGTGTAAATGTAGATCAATCTTTGGGTGAAGTTAACTTTGAACACGAACATGATGAACCAGAAAGTGAGGTTGATTTGGAAGGTGAACTTCTATGTGTTGTAGATACTATTAAGCAGTTTAGAAAAGAAAACTAGTTTTTAACAAGACTGCTTCAGCAAAAAGAGAGTCTGGAAGTCAAGATAAAAGATAAGGATGAACTATGTAATAAACTAGAAAATGAGATTGATTCTTTAAAGAAATGTTCAGATAATGATTCCTTGTTAACAGAACTAACTCTTAAGGACAATATGATTATAAGTCAAAAAATTGAAATTGAAGAATATAAGAGGATTTCAAATGTTGTGAGTTCTGATTTGCAAATTAAAAAGATTGTTTTTCTAAAACTTGAAGAAGAAGTAGTTGCTTTAAGAAAAGAGCTTGAATGTATCAATGCTCAATCTGGTAAAATTCAGAAATTTGATCATAGTACTAATATATTGAATGAGATGTTGGGCAGGAAAAAGCATTCTAAAGATCCTACAGGAGTGGGATATTAGGTTGGACAAAGCTCTACAAACAAATCTAAACATGAAACAGTGTTTACTACTTCAGATGGAAAGAAGTTTACAGCCAAGCAAACACCAAGAATGAAGGTTGATCTTGGTTACAGTATTGTTGCATCAAAGGATAACATTGACACTAGAAGACAATCTAAAGGTATTCATAGAGAAAGGAAAAATGTCTTCAGACCTTCACATCCTTGGCATGATCATTCATTCAGGTATATTCATTCTTTCCAAGGATATTTTTATGTTTGTAATGACTATGGTCATAAGGAAATTGATTGCATAAGATGGTCAAATAAGAATCAATCTAATGTCCCTAGAAATGAGGATGTGGTGTGTTACAACTGTAACAATTTTGGTCACTTGAGAAGAGACTGTAGAATAAATACAAGTGAGAATAATGTAGGGAACAATGCTGGAAATGTTTGTAGGAAGTCTTTTATTTCTCAGAACAATCACAAAGTCATTTGTTTCAGATGTAATAACATTGCACATAAAGTACAGCAATGCAATTTCAATAGAAAGACAGGTACTTCAAGCAAACAAGTGAAAAATTCTTCATTGGAGTGGAGAAGAAAGAGAAATCAAGATGACAAGAAGAGCAATAAAGATGCTTCTGAGAAAACTCCTTGTGCACTCCTTGCACAAGAGTTGCCTTCCATGTCTTGAGAAGAAGCAAAGAATCAGGGGTAGTCTATTATGGTAATATGTTTTACCCCTATGGAGTCTAGAATGAGGTAATCATCTTATTTGAAAGGAAATGGATACATATCTGCATTAAGGATTTTTTTTGCTTGGTCTAGTGGTTGACAGTTTTTAGAATATTTTCAAATGACAGAGCACTTTGTTTTTAAAAGAACCATTTGTATGCTTGGGTTTGGGAAATTATGGTATGTCTTGATGACATCTTTGAGCAGTGTGGAGTCATATAGATGAGTTCCTCAATATATTAAAAATAAGAAAGCCTTTTGAAGTGATGTCGAGCTTTGGAGAATAGTGATCTAAGTAGGTTGCTACAACAGTCTTGAGAATTGTGTATGTTCGTGGGATATGCTCTGATGTTTGTGCTTTGATGAAGGAAGGTAACTGGTAGTATTAACTTCATCATGTATGGCTGGGACTTATTTTTGAACTTTGAAATTGAGTGTTGTGTGTGAAAGTGAGTGCAAGTTATATATATGAAAGCTGCTTGAATTCATGTTTTGATAGAAACAAATGGATAGAGCTTTGGTGTACTGCCTTGAAGATAGATTATCTGCATGATGTTATTAAGTTTCTATTTTTGAAGTGAGTGAAGTTGTGTTGTTACAGTATGATGCTCTATCTTGCATTGGTGATGTGAAGTTATTCAATATGTCTATTGCACTATTGCTCTATTTGCAGCTAGTTCTTATGGTATTTGGTTGGCTTCTCAGTTGTGTTTCCTAGCAATGCACATTCTTCTCTTCTATTCTTTGTCATTGAGGCAAAAAGGGGGAGAGTCATTTGTGTTTTTCCATCAAGGACAAAGGGGCAGTTTGTTGGATCTCAGTTGTGATCATATGGTTTGTCCTTGATGACAAAATCCCTTTCAGTTGATTCTACTTGTTGACAGTTTCAGTTTGGTTTCTCATGCTTTATCTTGGTACTGTTTTGTCTATATGATTATATCTTGTCTTGGCATTATGTGGACAGTCTACATTCAAAATTTTAATATCTTATGGTACTGATCAGTTTGAGCATCGTGCATTCTCTAGTGACACAAAATGAACATATCGGCATGAAAATGGTAGGGTCTCCCCGATCCATTTTTTAAATGTCTGTGTTGCCTATCATCAAGACATTTCTAATGTCATAATGATTTGAAAAATTGTTTGTCGATTGAAGAAAATTCTTTCAGCATGAGTATCTTTCACCACTGAGAGGTCTTATTGAATGAGTCAGGTCTCACTGACTAATTCATGAGGTGTTTCATTGGCGTAAGTAATACCTATCGGCATGATGTTTCATCGAGCATTTTGAGTCTTGGCGATCGGCACAAGAATGTTTATTTCAGCAACACTTGTCTTTTGTTTCGGCAACAGAAAGTATTCTCTATCAGCATATGTTATTCCGTTGGTATGTGGTCTCAGCGAAATTTGTATGTCACACCGATCGGAGGTTAAATGGAAACACATTGGCAAGAGCTTAAGGCTTTGGCGAAGGGTCTTAGCAAATGTACAATGTCACACCGACCCGCATTTGGATAAGCATATCTGCATGAGTTTGGCCGTCGGGATGAGGTCATAGCAAAATCATATTGTCTCCCTGACTAGTGCTTATGGAGGTGCATCAGCAGGAGAATCATTATGTTACAGCGACGTCACACAAAAGGTTTCTATCAAAGGCTCATCGGTGAGAGATATTTTCTTTGAAATATGGTCTTAACGAATACCTTGTGTCTCATCGATAAAACAAAGATATCCATCAGTGTGACATTGATATTGTCTTGGTGATCTAGGGTGAGCTCGAGACGTTTTAGAAAAACAAGGGTGATGTCTCCTCGACTAATGCATGTGGAAGTCTTTCAGCAGGAGTGTTGTATTCAGCATGTGGTCTCACCGAAGACATATTGTCTCATCGACCGTGCACAAAAAGGTCTTATCGGCAAAGGTTTTTCTTCGGTATAATGTCATAGTGAACCCTGTGGGTGTCACTGATGGAATACATATGGACCTTGTCAGCATAAGCATTGAGTTGTCTCGGCGAACAGGAATATTCACGTGGGATTTCGGTAAGACTCATGAGTTTCGATGTAGAGTCTCAGCGAACCCGTCAAGTCTTGGAGACTAAGTCTAATGAAGGGCTTTCAGCGAGAGGTTTGTAATGTCTCAATGACTCAAAGTGGATAAAGCATTTCAGTATGACTCATGTGCATCGAAGAAAGGTCTTGGCTAATTTGATTTATTACACTGACTGAAAACATAAAGGTAGTCTCTTCGGTAAGAGCTAGGGTTTTCGATGAGAGGTCTCAGCGAGTGACCTTCAGTCTCGCCGATGGAACATTAAGGGACTTCATCGGCATAAGATTTGGATTGTCTCAGTGACACACAAGTGGATGAAGACTTTCAGAAAGACATGGTGTGCTCTACAAGAAGTCTCCCCAACTTTGATATGTCTCGCTGATGGAACACAAAAGGTTTTCTTGTCGGCATAAGATCTGACTTGTCTTAGCGATACACAAGATCATAGGTGACTTTCGGTATAACAAAGATATCTATATGAAGTCTCCCCGAAAGTGATATGTCATGGCAACAGGAATGATAATGTGAGCTTTTAGTAAGACACAGGATGCTCTATGAGACGTCACCCCCACTACACATTGTCTTGGCAAAGGTGGATGAAGGACACTTCTCAGTGAAAGTGTGCTCTTGTCTTGGCGACTTGGAAATGATAATAAATTTTGGTATGACACAATATATTCTATGAGAGGTCTCCCTAATGATGGTATGCTATAGCGACCCTCATAAGTTAGAAGGGTGCATCAGCGAGAGAAACTTTTTGTTACAGTGACAATGTGTATCAAGTAACTCTTGGAAAAACATTATGAAGTCTTCTAGAGGTCTCTCCCATATCGGTTGGTCATAGCAACAGTGGATGAAACTAAAGGATATCTCGGTGAGAGACTTGTTGATGTCTCATCGATTGGAAAGAACAAAACATATGAGCTCTCGGCATAACATAATGTATTCGTTATGTCTTCTTCCCGACTTTGATGGGTCATGGTGAAAGCGATAACTAAGAGGAATGTCTGGCATTATAATTGCCTTCAGCATACTTTTCTGGATTTCTCAGCGAATGATTCTAAGTATAGTTGCATGGTGACATCTTTGGTTGGTATCAATTCTCTGGAAAATATTCTCTGAGATTTCAAAGGATATGATTTTTTGTTTGTGGGCTGTCATGACTTTGATGAAAATATTTCTGTTACAATTCGAAATCTCCTGATTTAGCACAAAAATTAAAAGCTCTATGGATAGGCGTTACTCTGATTTTTACCATAATCTACAGATCATTATGAATCAGCTTCATATTCTAAAAACAAAAAGAGAATTTCAGAATCTGGTGAAAAATGCTTGATGAAGATTTCTTCGTAACTGACATACTTGAAATGTACATAAAAACCAGTGTTGTAAACTGTGAAGTGTTACTGGCCTGTAATTCTTAGAGATAGTTAATTTGGCTATATCAAGAGATGTATTGGAAAACTCCTTAATATAAGAGTTGGATTCCTAGAGTATTAGAAGCAAAGTGTTATGAACTTAACTGAAAACAGAGAGATCCTCTGATATATTATTATTGTAATTCTAAAATCTAAGGGGTTGGTGCTCCTTGAGATTGGTGTCCCTAAATGAGGGGTTGGTGCTCCTTGATTTGGTGCTCAGAAATTAGCCTATAAGGCATTGTTAAAAGTGGTTTTTGAAGATTAAGCCAGTAAGGCAGTTTAGGAGTGGTTTTTCCACCCTGGGAGGGTTTTCCACTTGGCAAATCTTTTGTATCTTTGTTCTTTAGTGTGCTCACTATTTTTCTATGTTGTTGTTTCAATTCACTGTTGGGTTTATTACTGTTCTCAATTTTGTTTATGAACGATTACATTCAACTCATGAATGCATTAATTAGAGTAATATTGAGATCAAATTTGAGCTATGTTTTTGGAAAATGCAAGATATATCACTCAAATCATATTGTCATAAGTTGTCTAATAGACCGAGTTAATGTTGTCATATCTTTGTGCTTTTAAATGTGATTACTCTACTCTATTGTTGAAAGAAAAGGAAATCGGATTGTAAAATCTTGGTCAAAGTTGAAAAAGTGTAGACATTGATTCACCCCCCCCTCTCAGTGTCTGTCCATAACTCCAATAGTTTTGCAATCCAATATTTAGGGTAAATGAGTTGAGATTGGTCCCAAATGTGTGTGATGGAATTTGGTTTGTAGTGTTAGGAGTGAAAGATGGAATTTGGTTATGGACATTGGGAGTGAAAGATAGAATTTGGTTGATGTCTATAATGTGTGGGGGATTTATTTTAGATTGAGTTTTCCATGTGCTTGAAGTTGTTTGACCATGTGGATTTTTGTTTTTATATTGTTGAAAGGATCCTTATGTGTTGCAATATTGTTGAAAAGGCCCTTGTGTGTTGGTTTGGAGGGGAACACTTGAACTTTTTCCTTGTTGTGATGTGTTGGTATTTTGATTTTTCACCATTTTCAAATTGACACTTGGTATGATGTTTTTCTTTGGAGGTTTAGGACCACTGACATAAATTTTGCACATTTTGGGTGATTTTTGTTTGATTTATTTTTTCCCATGGAAAAAATATTGGAAGATGAAGTCCCCATAGCATTAGATGACATAAATGGATTAAACGTGCCACTATGTGGTTGTGTCATAGCTTGTGTCCCTTGTGTTCCAAATATAGGTGTGCTTTTTATTGTTACAGTGTTTTGTGTTGTCCCTCCTAATGGAAAAGAGCCATGCACCTATGTTGTACTATGAGGAGGAGTAGGTGTGTTATGTCCTTGATTTTGTGTGGCCTCACTTAGTTGTACTATTGCAAGTGTGTTAACATCAAATCCAGGAGGTAGTTTAGTTCCACTTTGAAGAAATTTTTCAACGAATCATTGGGGGTATTGTGCACAATCTCATCTAAAAACCATGCCACACTAGGGTCTTGAGTTGTTGCCTCAACTTCTTCTCCTTCCATTAAAGGTCTATGGATTTCTTTTATCATAAAATTTTCAAATGGATTTGGAAATGAGGATCATGTCTTAGGTGTCTCATTGGAAGAAGATCCATATTGCATGTTGCTAGTTGAGTCAACAAAGGGGTTTTCATTTGTGAAGTCCATTTCTTGATTTTCTTTTGTAAGCTTTTTTGGACCATATAAGACTTGAAAATAATGGGGGATATGAAATCTAAATGATAGGTATGCAATGAGAGGTATGCAACTATGCTATGTTTTTGGTCTTTTTAGAGATATATGAAATGCCAAATGATAATGCACTTATAGTCAAGATTAGGGTGCAAAGTGACAATAGACACAATCAAGATATGTTAATATCATTATGACCAAAATAAATGGTATGACTAAGTCTAACATGTGTAACGATGTAAGTGTGAGTTATTAGGTATGACCAAGTTATGAGATTAAGCACCTTTTGTGTACCTAAGAAAAGGATACTAGCCAAGCTAAGATAGTCCAAAGTAGTAAATCAAATTTGTCAAAACCTTAAGAGGAAAAAGACTAAAATGATGATGAAAATTGACCAAGTGAACGTTAAACTAGACTTATCAGTTTGAAGGCCCAACTTAAATGAAAAGGATTGATTGTTGAAAAGGACAAGGTCTAGACAAATATGAATTTGTGACAATGATCTGATCAAAGGTAAGATAAGTCTCCTAGTCTAAAGTCTGTAAATCATGTATGTAACTAAGAATAACCTAGGGTTTTATTAAGAAATGCAAAGGGATAGAAACTAAGTAATGTAATGGTAGCCTAAGTGTATACAATGAAATGATGGTCCAAAATAAGCAATTCTATGATCTAAATGTTGAATACCCAAGATACTGAGAGCGGGGTGAATTAATATCTTCTTTAACTTACTGAAAAAATTCCATCCAATTATTCCAATGCATATAACAATAAAGATAAGAAAGAGCATTAACAAAACATGAAAACACACAACACATGAGCACCAATATTTTTGCGTGGAAAATCCAAAATGGGAGAAACTATGATGAGGGTTAGCTCACAATATAGTATAACCAGTTATAAGATATTACAAAAGGGGTGGCTCACTACTAGGATTCACTATCCAAAATGGGAGGCTCACTACCTACAAAAGATATAGTAACAAAATGGCTTTACAATCAAAAAATGAACTGATAAAGTACACCTAACAAGTGTTGATTCAGCTCCCTTGATGCTCAATAAACTGACTTAACACACTTCATCATTTTTTCTCACTTCACTTCATACTTCACAACTCAACAACAATAATCTCAAAATTATCCAATATATATATCTAATACATCTACAATCATCAATTAGGTCGGCCTAATTAGATGCAACCCTTATTCACCAAAAATCAATTGTCGGCTTCAAGCTTGTACAAAAACCTTCCAAAAACAATTCAAACATGTAGCACACTACAAAATGTCAGCATGAACCTAAGATAGGTCACACTTACACTTGCAACACAAAAGTTAATTCACCATAACACCAACTATCCATTAGGTCAGCCAGAGATAGACCTAATAGGAAAATGCAACAACAGAGTAATGCCAACTCGTCATACGAGCACCTTTGCATGTGATATTTTGAACATACACACTTCAAACATCCAAAAACCTTTCCCCAAAACTGAAAGCAATGATATTCATCAATGGAGGATTGTAGACCAAAATACCAGAGGATAGTAACTGGATATCAATTCAGATACCGGTCCAGAATATCAGATCAAGCTATGACTTAAACTTGTATTTTCAACACATATAACATGGTGACATCAATGACAACACAAAATTTGTATAATAGGATGTTCTTCATTCTTCCAACACTAAAACCATGATTCCTATCAATAATTGATCCAAAATGGAACTACGCTAGAATTCCCTCAAAATTTTGTAGGCTAGCAATTGTGTCTCACTATTTGGTAGATGCATTTCACTATTTTTATCATATGTGTCTCACTATTTGTCAAATGCATCTTATTTTCTTGCATTTTTATAGCACTATTTATCAATTGTATTGTACTATTTTGTAGATTTGATGAACAAATTTTTGACCCTAGTTTAACTATTTTGAATCTTTTTTCCATCTTAGGTAATTGTGAGATGTGAATGAAAACACAACAAACAATCTAAAAATAATTCCTTGGCTATTGAGTGTCCATATTTTAATGTTTATTGTATATTTTCAAGGGTTATTCACCCCAATTTACATGGTTCTATCACAAGATCAAAACATATTCACACACATAAAGCACTTTCCTACCCTAATGTCAATGGCCAATGGCAGTAAATCTCAATCCCACACTTGGAATCTCCTTCAACTTAAATGTATGAAAACCTAAAATTGGTGTGTACACTCTTGTCTTTATGAGAGAAGGATAGGTAGGGGGCTTCATGACTATAAGGATGACCCAATCACCCTCTCCCTAGAAAGCTACAAATAGCTTATGCTAAGCTAAGGATTTTTGTCTCAGCTCAAGGGAGCCATATAGTGAGTAACTTCAAGGTGTGATGCTACACCTTTTCACTAAGAATTCCACCAAAAATAACTCAATCAAAAGGGTGGTCCTTTAACTAATTTGTCTTTAGTCACCGCTTGGGGACTTACCACCTTGTGAGTATCCAGCAAGCCACTTAAGTCTTTAACCAACCCTACTTGGGTACTTAGAATACCACAAGAGTACTTCCCCTTTTGGATTGGCACTATATGGTAAAGGTTAACGATAGTTTGGACTTGACTTTTGTCTTATCATTTTATGTAGTGGCCTGAGGGAAAAATTGCTTTGGGAAACCAAAGAGTTCTCCATTAAGATGTGTCTCAAAAGGTGGGTCCTTCTAAAGGGGTATACAAAAGTGATAACAATATATGTTTTTGATCTCCAAGATCATATAAAAATGTGAGGAGAGAGCATACACATATTATTTGATCACACTAGAAAATGTTCATTAACCTTTAGAAATGAAATGTGTGGTGTGAAAATGAAAGTGTTGAGAATTTTTTTAAATTCCCAAGATCATATAAAATGTGAGGGAAGAGCATACACACCTCTAAACATAAACAAGATCACCAAAAAAAGAAAACAATAATTCTTTTTAAGCCCAAATGAAAGATGTGATAGTGCAAAGCCACTTGGTTCTTTTTAAAGCCCAAATCTAAATGTTCCTACTTAAGAAATGAAAACTAGATAAAGCCCTACAAGAACATGAGTTAGTATTCTTGATAAAAAGTGTCTTATCCCAACAAATTCCGCAAGTTGCAGACTAGGTATTAGTAACACAAAAACTCCTATTCTACTGAATGGAAAGGGTAGAAAGTGACAATACTATGAAATAAAAACCTTTTTACCTAACCACAGGAAGATGTGGCATAGTGTGCCATAGTTGTGGCTCACTATCAAAAGCATATGTGGCTAACCAAATAGCGACTGCGGCAAACTAGATAGAGACTGCAGCTGACTGTCAAAGCAGATGTGGCTCACTATCAAAAAATGTGTCGTATGGTGTCACAGATGTGGCGCACAATCTAAAAGCTACAAAAATACTTAATTTTGGAAAATTTTCAAAAATACTGAGATATAGGAATAATGCAAGTAGCATATTAGGATATGATAATCAAAACCAAAAATTTTAGAAATAACTAAAACCACATAAATGAAATGATATATAATTATTTTCTGGGTAGTTTGAAATAAATGTAGCTCTATGTGTCATAAATGTGGCATTCTACTTTTGTAAATGCTTCATATTGTCTTTTGAATGTGTCATGTCCTACCACAGTTGTGTCGTGTTGTCTCTCAAATGTGTCATTCTACCTTTTAGATGCGTTTTAGACCTAAAAAACTCACAATTTCTCACAAATCCTTTCAAATCTAATTAGTTTCACATCAAGTTCACCAATGTAGAATAGCATAAAATCAAGGTTAAAGGTATGAATCAATAAAAATCAAACCCTAAAGGCCCTAAACCTACAATGAAGCACAAATGATAGAAACATAAAATAAAGAAGCAATATTACCCAGAAGTCCCTATGCCATGATTGATTCACCTCCATTGTCCTCAATTTTGCTTTATATGATTGCTTTCCCTTAGATTTTGAGCATGTAACAATAATCCTAATGAAAATGATAGCAAAATATTAAAGATTGAATAGCTAGAGTGTACTTGCATTGACTAGTTAATCATGTAGGGTTGAAATGACAATGATAGGTCTCTTTTATAGAAAACTAATTTTGAATGAAGGGCTAGGATTGAAAGCCAATATGACATGAAAATCAATGGCCAAGATTACTTGGGAAGCAATAGAATAGGGAGGGAAAAATTAGTGCAAAGATAGGGTTTGGTTAAGGATGAACGATGGAGATTGAATTATAAAATAATTCAATCAAGGGTGGAAATCAATTAAGAGAATATGAGATTTGGCACAAAAAAGAAGGTGGTTGGAATAAACTAAATAATTATAAAATTATTTAATTTATGAGGGAAAGTTGGATTTTTAATTAAATAATAATATTTTTAAAAAGTGGGGGAAAAGATAATTTAGCAAATAATTAAAATAAGTATTTACTTGTGGAGGGAAGAGCAAGAATTAAATAAATAATATTTATTTAATTATAAAAGGCTAGTGAATAATTAAATAATTAATATAATTATTTAATTATAGTAGAAAAATAAAAATTGAATAATTAAATAAATAATGAATTTATTTAATTATAGAGAGAAGGGGGTTTATTAGTGACATAATTAAATAAATATAATTTATTTAATTATAGAGATAAGGGGGTTTATTAGTGATGTAATTAAATAAATATAATTTATTTAATTAATCAAAGATGAAAAAAGAAGAAGTGAATTAATTAAATAATTATTTAATTATTTAATTAATAGAAGAATATGATTTTAGAAAATAATAAAATTATTAAAATTATTCAATTATGCAGGGAAGAAGAGGAATTGACAAGGAAAATGGTGGTTGCAGGTGCAGGATAGTTTTCATTGTCTACGATATATCACAATTCAATTTCTAACAAAATAAATCACACTAAAATACTTACATGATTGATTGAAAAATAAAATAATAAAGATAAATAATCTCAACGTGGGAACTAATGTGTTAACATTCAATAGTAAACTAGAACATAATTAACACCACCTAATCAATTTTATTACATCTAACCTAATAAAACTTAGTGTCATAAAATTATGTAAAAAAATTGACACTAATTTAATCTAGACTTTGTAGCACACAGAGTTCAAACTCATGTATCATAATATATTAAATTAAATTGTCATACAAATTTTAAATAGAGAAAAGAACATGGTACAATAGAATCATCCCAAGGTTATTCTAACCTAATAGGTGTTAACATCACAAAAAAAAGGAATGTATATCTACATATTCATATCCAAGAACCTTAATGACATGTATCTCATATGATTTGTTTATAATCATACTATGGAGTTAATCTAGTGGTGTTAAGGGAATGAGCAGAGCCATTCTCAACCTTATTGGTACTTTCTTTAAAGAGTTTCAACTTCCTAGCCTTATCACTACTAATTTAATCTTTATGTGCAAGTTGTGATAAATGGTCAAAGCCCTCTTCCTTATTAACATATAACTAAATACATGTAGATTTTTCACAAGAGGAGCCTCGAAGTGATCCATAGGAATTGAGGGTTTGATCCTACGGCTATTCTTAATAGGAAGATGAGATCGTGGACTATGAATTGACATACATCCCCAATATGTGATCAATCAAAGATAATAAAATTAAAGAATATAAATTTAAATCTAAGAGAACTATAGGAAAAAATATTAAAAAATATATAGAAATAAAGAAGGATAACTCAAGAGAAAAACACTAGGTGGGATAATAAGTCGGGTTCATAAAAATGTAAGGAAATAAATTACACCTCATACAATCATTTAGGTCTAATTAATTGATATAACATAACTTAAATATAAATCATGGGTAAATAGTAAGAGTTGAGATTATAATGTAAATATTATTTCTTAGAGGGTCATGATGGTTTAGCTCTATTTTGTTAATTTTAGGTAGTTATTATTCAGGATGATCAACTATAGAATGCAATTGATGATTAGAATATAAGATCATTGGTTGAATCAATAGTGTCTAGACTACCATAATCCTTACTAGAAAATTTCATTATGCTCATAGATGTGAATACATACATACAATCTATTCCTCATGGAATAATTGAGTCCTAATACTATAAAAAATGCCCAATGTTATTCTCAATCTATAAAGCCTATTTTCTATGCAAAATTTCTTATGTCTAAGATTGGTTGGTGTTAAAAAAATTTGGGGAAGACTACTTGTGCGTGTAGGAGAGCATGATAACTTCACTGATAGATAGCCAATCCTATTTTCCAATGAACAAGGTTGCAAGAAATGTTAGATAAAGATGAAAATTTCCCATGTGATTAATCATTAATTGGATATCATAAAAAGGAAACGCATGCCAATAGTAGGCATAAACATACTCACATGTTACTTAAGCTGAATTAGTCCATCACATACTCAAGGAACATATTGTTGAAACTTAAAATACATCACATGATATTTTCCTACTACTCCAATTTCCATAGCATTAGACTATCAAGTAACCAACCAATAACACAATTTGAGAATAATTTAAGATTGGGGATCTAAGACATTGCTCAATATCAAGATCTATTCTTTACCAAATAATTTATATTCCGCATGAAAACATGTGCAATTATACAATTATGCAATTAAATTTTAGCATGCTCTTAATAAATAAATGCCAAATTCACTCCTTGAAAGCAATCCTAATATATCTTATTTGCATTAATATCATGCATATGCACACAAAAGACTTTCTCAATTTCAAAATGCATCATGTACTAAAAAGATGCAATGATTCAGTAAAGTTCATAATTTAATTTGCAAAATGATTTATTTGTTTATTTATTTATATATTTGAAGCTTTTAAATGGATAAATATTATGCATCTTTAAAAAAATTAAATTTGCAAGTAATTATTCATTTAACTTCTTTTTTGTAATTGCAAGTAGTTTTGGTTACATTCATGAATCAACTACTAGAATATGAGTTTTTATTTGAACAAGATTTTCAAAATATTCAATCCCCACCTAACCCCTCCCTCGAAATCCCTCCAAAAAATCCCCAACAAAAGCCCTCACCCCTTCATTTGAAAAGGCTTTCTTGCATCAAACTATAAATGAGAACATGATTGTGGTACAAGAAAAATTTGATATCATCCAAAATGAGCCTAAATGCCCCCACATGTTCCATGGTTTGCATCTACAATGCAAACTATCATTAATTCTATTATATCAATTGATGTGGATCTAGATAAATTCTACCTTTGGAGGGATGAGAGGAGGTAGTTATATTTATATGGATTTTGATATAGAAATATCCAAGTTATTTACATAATACTAATAAAAACATAGCCCCATAATTTATTGACCCTTCGATAAAACAACCCATCCCTACAAATAAAAATGAGTTTCAATTAAATGGTGTAGGCATCCTCAAATTTCAATATATTTTTTGAGAAATGGTGAATGGTCTTTGACCATCCACCACATGCCAATTCATTCATCACGATATCCTAGAAATTTTCACAATTCATCCATAGCATTCCAGGTCCTACTAGTAAATTTTTTATGTAATTTGTAGGTTATTAATATGGCCACATCTTGTAAATAGGTATGTGTAGGGAAATGGGGACCAAAAGGGGGTCTTAAGTGGCCATTTTTTTTTAAATCAATAAAATTTGATCTTTGATGAGAAACTGAAGATATTTATGCTCAAAATTTGAAGATGAAACAAGAACAAGAGTTGTAATGCTCTGAGTTTAATTTCTAAACTTATATTTTTTTTAGAATGATGGATATTAAAGAATTCAAATAGAAGGCCACACAAAGTGCTCCTAATTTTATTAAAAAATATTACAGTGTTTGGTGTGACCCACCTAAAATGTTAACTTTTTTTAGTATTTCAAAAATCAATTTAGTGAAAACATAACTAACACCATGTAGTTTATGCTCACTTTTTCTACTAATTTTTTAATGAATATATGAATTTTTACTAATTTTCAAAGTGGACGACACATCCTGAAAAATAAAAAATTGAGTGTGATCCCCCCTAAATGTTTTGGAAACTAATCAAAATTTAATTTTTTTAATGTGCAAAGAATGGAGTCTAGTTTGTAAAAATGTAATTTGTTTCAAATTTTGATGAATGGGTAAAAAATGAGACCAAAAATACCATACATAGATTTTTGAAAAAGTGAAGAAACTAGCAAAAGAAATTAAAGATCAAAACCTTAAAATATTTGAAACATAAAAAAATTTATATGGTTAGATAGCTAAGAGGGAGATCAGTGTTATGTGTTATTTTTTAACTTGAAATTGAAATATGTGCAAACCTAATGGAGAGCATGTACTTGACATTTTTTTAGAATTTACCAAAAATACATTTGTGCTCATTGACAATTAAGACCAATCTTAAGGTTTATAAATTTCTAAAATAGGTAATAACATGAGCACATTGTAATGCATTCATGTTTCTATGAAGAAAAATGCATTTTCATGTACTCCCTCCCTTTCTCTTCATAAAAACATGATCACATTATAACACACTCACATTTGTGTGAAGAAAAACTGTCTCCCCTTGTCTCACTTCACCACTCTCTCTCCATCTCTTTTTCCCTCTCTAATTCACTCTCCCTCTCTCTCTCCTTTCCCTCTTTATATTACACTATATATTGTATCTCCCTTTTCTACCTCGCCCTCCCTCCATCCTTCCTTCTCCATTCTCTATCTCACCTCTCTCTTCCCATATCTAGCTCTCTCTCCCTCCCTCCTTCCCTCTACTCTCTATCTCACCTCTCTCTCTCCCATCTCTATCTCTCCCTCCCTTCCTCCTTCCCTCTCTACTTCTACCTTCTCTCTCTACTTTTATCTCCCCTCTCCCTTGATATGTAATGAAATTAATCATGATAAACGAAATTATTGGTGATACCACAATTCTTTGAAACAACTTTCAATGATTTATGTTATGGAATAGTTGATTACAACCATTAGGTTTTTTTTTATAATATTTATGACCCTCATGCTTATGATGGATATAATATTTACAGACTAGTCTCATAGACCCTATCCATTTAGATATCTTCCAATCTAGGTGAACTCATCATTTAATTATTTATGTGTAAGAGAGATAATTTGCACCCCTAGGAAAATTCCCCATTTACATCACCCCTACCTTAGAAAATGAAAATATGATGATGCAATTCCACATCTGCCACCTTTCTCCATCCATTTGGTAGCTCATTTTTGTGTTGGTAGAGGAATCCCTAGACCAGGGATGTGCACGTAACATGTGGATTTCTATGCACTATGCTACCATCCTAACAGGATTCTTGCCCCTAGAATCTACAAAGGCATTACATTTCTCCATTGGACGTGAAGTGTAACATTCCCTACTTTCTTAACTAATGAAAAACATGTCTTTTGCCTCCCTTTCTCCATTCAAATGCTTCAATTATTCATTCATTCATCCTTCTTGATTCATTCACTCTCTTCTTGCTTCCACTCACTATCTTAGCTCCATTCTTCCACCTTCAAGATTCTACATCACTCTTTTGTGGCTGCAAGATGTTGGTTCTTGGCTTCCACACTCCATTTTTTGTGACAACATTGCTATTGGAGGATTTACAAGCTCTCTCCTTCCACTAATTTCCCTAAGCACTCATATCTATGGAGGTGATATTGTCCATTACTATTTCCCTTTGCATAACTTTGTGTGTTTACATAGCATACTTGTTGTTGGTGCTTCCTCTTAGCACTTCTACTTCTTTTCTATCTCTTTATCATTTTCCATAATTTTTTGCTATTTGAAAATACATGAAGGTGGGAACATCGAAGTGAGGGACTATCTAAGGAAATCCTCTATACACATCCCCAACATTTTTATGTCTCCATGTGTGCAGATATTTCCAAGTGGAGTTGTTTAAAGAATCAAGCTATAAGAAGTTTGATATTGCTTTCTCACCCTCTTTGTCAATTCTATCATAGTTTAGATATAGTATTCTTCTTGTTATACTTTTGTTTTTGTACCTTTTCATTCTCTTTTGTACCATAAAACATCAATAATTCAAGTAGTTATTATATTTTCTTGTGTTTTAGACTATTCTCTAGGCCTTCTATTCATATGGATGCTAGTGCATCCCTGAGAGCCCAATGTGTCATGTTGGACTTTAAGTTCCATGCTATCATCCTCAAATCACAAGTTGTCTGAGAAATAGTCTAAACCTTGGAAATAGGCTCCTCTAACCCAGTGAAACATTCAATTTAGTAGAAGGAAAATAGCACTTAGATTACTCTTCCTTTTCAGCCTTAACATCTTAACCTTTCCAATTATCTTAGCAAACTTGAGGTAGATCATAGTAGCCTATAGCTTAGGACTCTCCTGTGACCTAGAGTCTTGGAGCAGCTAATCCCCCTCCTCTAGATTTTGGTAAACCTGATGTGAACTATTTCTATTTTGTCTCTTGATATTGAATAACCTTCTCTCATATTATAGGTGCATTTTAGGTTTGTGTGTTGTATGGTGCATAGCCTTGCAACCCAACCTATGACCCCTAACGGAATAGTTAGAAGGGATCCTAGATATTGGGAAGTGAAATCTAGATAGTTTATTGTCTGATTTCTAAACCTTTGGAATCTTGTAAGGAAGTCCTCTTGAAGTATGTAAACATGGTTTCATTTACATTGATTCCTCCTGCCCAACCTGCAACTGGATCACCAGACATAAATTTCACATCACAGGATTTACCTATGAAAAAAGAGCCTTCTCCCCTATACATTCTTGCTTGCCTCAATGGGAACGTTGTGACTAGAGTTCTAGTGGACCCCGCGAGCCACGTGAATGTTATCACAAAGGATACTTTTCTTATAAATATACAAGGAGTCAAAGACCACCATACATACACATGAAAAACTCTTGGTTACTCCTATTGGTTCTATCACCCTTTCTGTCATGGTAGGACCTAGGACCGTAAATGCTACCTTTGATATCATTTTTGAGTCAGACTTGTTCAGGGTGAAACCAAGCATTCAGTGGCTAGTTTCTATCAATGGAGTCACTTCAGTGATCCATAAATGCCTCAAGTTTTCTCATGAGGGCTCTATGCATGTGGTGGATGACACCAATTACAGACCAATGGTGTCACATGGGGGAAACTCATTAGATCACTTTTGGCCCATCCTAATCAAACCTCTTCCCCCGAGGACCAATTTTCTATATCGCACCTATGTCAAGTATAATACTGGGGACATGGTACAAAAGGTTACCTACCATGTCTCTCCCTAT
This sequence comes from Sequoia sempervirens, assembly GCA_007258455.2. NCBI lineage: Eukaryota > Viridiplantae > Streptophyta > Pinopsida > Cupressales > Cupressaceae > Sequoia > Sequoia sempervirens. The sequence continues at coordinate 608,032,559 of VDFB02000003.1, forward strand.
GTCATTTTTTTCTAGGGCTCTATGATTGCACAGTAGCAAGCTACCTCTTCCTCTCAACAAAAGGGGAAGGGGAAGCTTGCTTTTGCTCAAGATCCTTCATCTTCTTTTGCTTCACCTACTTCCTCTTTGATTCCTACTCCTATGTCCCACATGGGGAGCCTAATGGTGCTTGCTTGGTAGAAATCCAAGTGCCAAGTGTTTGAACTTCTTTTTTTTCCCATGGTGCCTAGGCCCATTGTTTATGGCAAGAGGAATTATTCTCATGGAGTTTCCCTTGCATCTCGACCTCCAAGACCTCCTACCACTCCTACACCTCTAGGAGTGAATGGGAAGAGGCCCATTGTTGAAGCTCTTGTGTCTTCTTCTCCACCTATTGTTGTTTCTAATATTGAGCTTCCTACTCATGTCTTTGTTTAAGAGATGTTCCTTTCACCGAAAATGGTTGTGGAGGACACTCCTATGGTAGAATAGGAGCCTCATGTTCCTTCTCAGGATACAACTTCCAGTTCTCAGAGCCACCAAAACTAACTTGTGTGTGAGCATAAGCATCAAATAAATGCTTTGGCTACTAAACAATCTTCTTTACAGAAGGTAGAAGGAGAGCCATCAGCTACTATCTCTACATCTATTGTTGTGTCTCCTTCCTTTGCTCTTCCTTCTTCAGTTCTTGTCACCTCGGTTCTTCTTCTAGCTCCCTTGACAGGTGTGGATGACCCTCACCTCAAAAATGTGTAGGTATTCATCACTCCCTCTATAGAGGACCTTCTCTTGATGTCCCTCCCAAACACCCCTCCTTTTTCTTAGCCAATGGATATGCCAAATACCATGGTGGTGTTTTTCATGGCTCTATCCTCTTCTTCCATGCCTTTCACTTATTCTATGTGGATCTTACATCCTCCATTGAAGTGTAGGTTGGAGGATGACCTTGATTTGAATGGGGGTCAGAAGAAGGGATCATCTTCTTCAAAACAAAGATATTCTTTGGATTGTGTCATCCTAGTGATGGAGGAATCCCCCACATACCCTGAGTTTGTCACTTCCCCTCTTGATGAGGTCAGCATTGGATCTCAAGTGCATCCTCCTCCCCCCTCTCGGTTAACACATGGCAATTTGGTTAAGTGCATGTTTAACTCGGTGGATGATGTCCTGGCTCTGTCAGTGATCTTTGTGAAATTGATGACCTCTGTCTCACAAAATCTCAACAGAGAAAACCTTGAGGGGCCTTATCCCTTGGCCCTCATTATAAGAGATTCATAGGGTACTCCCCTCACTATCTTTCCCTTGCAAGCTCATCCACCCTCCTCATACAATTATCTATATTGGGAGAATGATTTCCTCCTAGTTAACAAGGACTAGGGGGTGCCTCTTCTTTATCTATAGATTAGATTTGTGTGTGTGTGTTGTGTTCCCCTGTGCTTGTTTTATGTGTTCCTAGAAGACCCTTTCTACCCTTGTAGATTCTTGGATACATGAGTGAAAATTTATTGTAAAACTTCTTCTATATGTAATCATCATTCTTCTATATGTTGTAATCTTACTTTTCAACAATTGGGGATGATGCAAAGCGTTGGGGGCATTCATGACCTCTAACATGTTGACCCAATTTTTTATTTTATTTTTTCTTCATGTGCTCTTATTCAAATCTAGGAACTTTGGGGATTTATGATCATTCATTCATACATTTTGTGTTACCTATTTATATACATATGAATAGATCTGACCCTGGGCTCCTAGATCCCCCTATCCTTTGTTTTATTTTTCTTTCTTTATGTTGATGTCTTCATCTCTAATTACCTTTCTCTCTTTTTTTTATTTCTTTGTGATGTTGTGGTGCTTATGTGTTATCCCTTGTGTGTGTGAAAACATTTCCACATTTACATCCCGTAATATATTGCATACCACAACATCACTTCCTTTGTTCTCTATCATTAAGATGTCATGTGCTCTACTGCACAACATGCACCATCCTAAGGGAGTGCCACCACACTTCTATGATTTTCAAAAAGGTGTATTCAATGGCTAACAAATCCCTTGTTGAAAATCTTTCATTCTTCAACAAGGACCACTAGTGAAATTTTTCTTTCGAAAATGAATTCGTAGCAAAAGAATCTAAAAAATTTCCTTCAATAAGGGAGTACTTTTTCTAATGAAGAAGTCTAATAAATTTACCTTGAGAAGGAGCATTCTTTCCATTGGATTCCTTGATGAAAGAGATCTTTCAAAAGAATTCCTTGATAATAGAATCATTTGCAAAAAATGTTATTCTTTTCAATCAGAGTATCCCTCTGAATGGGCCCCTTGCTATCTTGAAGGGTTTCCAAGGGACCCCTTTGAAAACTTCTCCTTCAATTTCTTGCTCTATGATATGTCTATCTACATTACTTTTCAATTTAAAATGTTTTGTTTGCAACTTAATATGTTGCTTTACAGGATCGAGCACCAGTGGATCTGCTTTTACAATCAAGCTTAAAGGACTGAGTACCTTTTCAAACTTTCCTTGTAGAACTGAGCATCTATAAGGTCCCTTTTCATCAAACTCTTCAAGACTGAGCACTTGTGTAGTCCTTTCAAATCTACCCCCTAGGAGTGAGAACCTGTGGTGCCTCCTTTGCAGGACTGAGAACCTATGAAGCGCTTTCCTTCTGGAGGATTGAGCACCTATAGAGCCTTTATTCAACTTTCATAGGACTGAGTACCTATGTAACTCTCTCCTCCTTTTCAAGGTTACCCTACAAGACCAAGCACCTATAGAGCTACCTCCTACATGTTCAAGTGTACTAGATCAAAGATTTACTTCCTTGACAATTCAAGTATATTCTCTTTGTGAACGCCAAACTTGCAATAAGATAACACAAGACCAAAAAACAATAGTTAATCATGTTAGAAACAAAAATAAAGCATTCCCTATGAAATTCTTAGCTAAATCAAGAAGAAAACATGAAAAATGAGAACATAATAAACCAAAGACAGCATGAAATCAAACTGAAATAGCTAAACCTTCATCCCATAGGGGGATTGGTGCTCCTTTGATGTGGAAAGAATCCCTTTCCCAATACCTTTGATAAGTTTTAATGGTGTTGATGATCCAAAGAGTGATATTTGATGCAAAATGATAACATAAACTAGCTAAAATGATGAAAATGGTGAAATGCTATGAGTAGAAATGCCTATAGTAAGAATTCTTCAAGTTGTGGATCCATATTGTGTAGAGGAGGCCTGTATTTATAGAACTCAAGCATTGAAGAATAAGATAAATTTTTGAATGTGGGATTAAAGGGGAGCCAATGAGAATGTGACACTTGTCACAATTCTATTGGGTGAGGGTGGAGCACATTTTGGGAATACGTTGAGTAAAGGAGGATGTAAGAGGAATAAATGAGAATGGTTGAGGATTTGAAAGGTTGTAAGAAGAAGTAAATGAATGTGGTTGAATATTTGAAAGGATGTAAGAGGAGTTACTAAATGTGTAAGAGGCTTTTGCAACCTTTGGAGGGAAATTGAATGAAGAGGTGGTTGGGAGGAATATTCCTTGGAATATTCCATTGTGAGGATAAATAGAGGAATTAGATAATTAAAAGAAAATATTTTTATGTGCAACCTGGTTATTGACCATGGGTTGATTAACTCTTGAGGAGTTTAAAGTTGGTTGGATTTATTAATGATGATTAGGAAGTGATTTAGAGTTAATTAATTTAAAACTAATTAACCTAGATGGGTTAGGGTATTGTGACATTTGATTTGATTTATTTAATCAAATGAGAGAACTTTGGGAGGATTTAATTAAATATGGTGAACATTATTCAAAAGAAGGGTGAATTAATCTAATAAATTTAATTATTTGATTAATAGTAGAAATTGTTGAATTTAACTAAATAATGTTGATTATTTAATTAATTGGTTAGTTCAAGGTGATTTAGGAGGAAATGGTGTTAATTAATCAAAATCATATGTATAGTATCAATCAAGACTTTTTAAGTGTTTACATTTTGCCCCTCTTTGAAGCAAGGTACCTGTTGTGTTGGTTCAAAGAATAACACTGCCAATATCAAAATTCAAAAAAATTCTAATTTTTTGGATGCCCCGTTGTTGCCCCAGCAGAAGGAATTATGCTACTACACTACCCCCTAGAGAGATCGGATGAAAATTTCAATTTTTGGGTCGAGTTGGTGATAAATATTTAAGATCATATTAGCTCAAAGAGGACCAAAAATCTTGAATGTTTGATGTAGACAAATTTGATGATGTATAGACAGTCATCGGTCATGGTTAGCCTCATGTATATTTTGATATATCACACATATTTTAGATAGAAATGTTAGTAAAGATAGAAGAATAAGAAGAATAAGAGGGATCGACCCTTAAATCTAAGAAGATGCAAGAGTCCAACAAGTCTGAGTCATTGAGACTTTATTAGATATAATGAGGAGTGATGGTGTTGTATTGCTTATCCAGGGATTAGAGATGTAAAGAGCATAACTTTCCTTATGTTTGGTAACACACATAGGTACGATGCATCAAGGTATGAACAACTAGGATGCTATCATACCTAGTGAGATGGACTTTGAAATGACAAACAAATAGGATTAATCTTGTTCACACCTGGAATACAAAACCTTATGAGGATGTACTTCAGACATTTCAAACATCTTGGAACAAAACACAGAAAGGTAAATCCTAACAATGTAATAGTCAACAAGATATTTAAAACATCCTCCCTACATACATAACAGGGCAAGAATGCCAAAGCTATATTACAAGAATATCCAACAAGCACGGCAAACAAAAGATAATGATCAATGCCCCATTCCTTTTTCTCTAAAACATTTTGATTAGACATCATCGAGAATTCATTGGAATAAGTGCAATAAGATAAATCACAAGAAAAGATTAAGTAAACAAACAAGTCAATGTTCTTCATACCTCTAGCCAAAAGGGATATGTTTTGTTTAGGATAAGTATCCAAAGTGATTGGAAAAGATAATGCCCATTATAGGTGTTGGCCTCTTATAATGATTTAATAACTAAGCCCTTACAGCCATGATTTAGAGATTGGACATCTAACCTGAATAGCTATTTCAATCATCATGAAGGTGCATTTAACTTGTCAACCCAAGGATGTGAACTTGAAATGGGTCAGCACAGTATGTGCACTAGGAACTCAAAGTAGCCATTTCATTCTACAACTAAGGAACTCACAATACTGAAAGTAAATTTCTAGAAGGGAATACCATAAATTCCAATCATCAATCAACAACTACATCAAACTAAAATGGATAATAGTAATGAAAATTTGAGCAACAAATAAGGTACTACTTTATCTGCTTTAGCTACAAGAACAGTCATTGAATGAAATTCTAGTGGCTACAGGAACAGTCAGTGCCAAATTTCTAACTAATTACCAAATAGTAAGTAATACTAAACTAAGAAGACAGCTTACTCACCAAGTGGGCCCCCTTGGATACGTATCCTCTAAAACTAATGAGAACTCAGATGCTCGAACTCAGAACTTTATTTTATTCACTGTGAATCATGAGTAAAAAAGAGTAATGTATCTGTATTACTGAAAACTTGAGAGTGCAAGTACAATATCAAATCCTGTAACCTCCAAAGAAGGATCATCAAATCCTTATTTATACTATCAGCTAAACAAGATAGACAACTCCGTGACTGGTATGATGCCATTTAGGTAAAATAGAGAAAGTGGAGTGGTGGTGATTACACATGCATGGAATCTAGTCAGACATGCAGGTCCAAATCCAGATTTAGCACAACAATAACACCTGCGTCTGCTAAGTCATTAAAGTCCACTACAAGGTGGTTACATTCGGTTTGCATGAGGAATCTTCTACTGTCGACCTCCTTTGACCTTGAGTGATTCTTTTTCTGGACATTATGGTGTGTGTCTAATTGGCGGTTTCTTCCTCAACTTAGCATCTTCAAATTAAATTTGCATGGCAATGTTAGTACGCACAATAACCGCACATCTAGAACCATTGTAAGGAACATTCATTAACCACATGCAAAATAAATATAGATAATCCACATAATATTCCAATGTCATTAAAACTTGCAGAGATAGGATTTAAGCCCAATGTCTATGGTTTGAGGGAAAAATTATGAAAATATCAACATTTAGCATCAAAGTTCATGACAACTGACAGCAAATAAACTATAGATTCTACCCAAAATTGGACAAAAAACTAGGCTCATCACTCCCCCCAACCTAACATTTTGTTGGTTCTCCAACAGGGGAAGGGTTGTTCTTCTGCTTGGTCAAAGCTTAGAAATTTACAACTCATAGTTTTCAAACATCAATGGTTGTTGTGTGTGAATCAAGATCCCAGTAGAATCCTCCTAATTTGTCAAATCAGTTTCATCTCTATTTTTCTGCAGCAATGTCATATTGGTAGAATATGAAGTTTGGCATGGGCCACATGAGAATGGGTGGCTGGAAAGTTAGGGGAAGCCAAAATCATCCCTTCGTTCTCCCAATCTAAATATACCTATCAATCCTTTTTAGTGTTGCATCATAATTGTGGATGAAATGAGGTTCAACTTGTTCCAACTCATCAGTTAGGTTATTCTATCTTTGTGATAGGTGCCTTCTCATAGTTTCCTCCTTTGTTGTTGTCTTTACCTCATACTCACTGTAAACTATCTCAATCCAAGGCATAATCCTATTGCCATAACTAGGTTTGAGAAGCATTTTGTTCCATTCTCTATAAATATCCCTTGGGTTGCTTGATTCATCCCTAATGGGCAAAGGGATGTTAGACTCCAATTGCTTATAAGCCCCATGTTTTTGTCCCTAACTAATCTCATTTTGCACCCAAGACATAAATGTCCTCAATTGGACATCCCCAACATACAACATCAGATTCCAATCATGGTCTTGAGTTACAGCATAATTATGCAAATAAAACTCACCGAAAATTCTTCATTTCAAGTGAGGCAATCCTATAAGCATTGAAAAATTCAATAGGGGCATCAATAGAAGGATTCAAACCTGAGGCAATCATTGATAGCTTAAAAGAGATATATTTCTCTTTTAGATGTAGAGCATAGACCCTTGGAGAGGTCCTACATTCCAAAATCTATGGTACCAAGGTTGCCATATCATCCACCCTATGCTTCAAGGTGGAAATTTTTGGATCCTTATCTTCAATCTCCTCATCCATCTTTTGAATTTGCTTCTTCAATTTATTTTTTTCCTTTTTCCATTCTTCCTCCATCCTTTGTATTTCTTTCCATAAATTCAAAACTGTCGTATGTACTATAAAATCAGGAGGATTATGAATCCCTACCAGTATTTTTGTCAATGGCGGCTCCCCATATAGCACTATCTGCATGGACTCAAGCTATCCAGTTATTTCTAGTTGTGGGGGTATTGTTTCTTCTCCCACTTCTTGTTACAGGGGCTCTCATTCTTATTTTTACTATAGCTACAAGAACTCCTACTTTGGTTCTGGTTGTTGCTGCAAGACTTCTTGCTCATGTTGTAGGAAATCCTGATTTTCCTAAAACTCTTCTGCAATGTTAGCAAGATCAGTCAGTTTCATATTTACTTCTCTCCTAAATATGTCTTTTTCTTCAACATTCCCCTACCCCATTGGAGATTTAGGGTCCTCATGCGATGTCTCACTAGGCTTAGGTCTTTCCTATGGAGGCGTACCAATTGTTGGCACAATTGGTCTTGATTTCCTAGGAGATCTCTCACATTTTTCTTTAGCTATAGGATGAACAGGGTCAGCCTTCCTCTTCTTAGAACTTGGCACCTTTCTTTCTGCTGGCTACCTTTTGGACTTTCCTTTTCTCATTTCTACTTCTCTCTTCTATGCCCTAGTTTTCATCAGGGTGCCAAGTGGAATGTCGTCATCAGAATCTAATTAAGAGCTTTCATTTTCTTAGTGCTTTGTTCTAGAAGAACTAATTTCTATGGTTTCTTCTACTACAAGAGGAATCATACTAGATCCAACACTACAGGTCAAAGCACCAAGAGTGGCTTTAGTTGTGCTCAATCTCCTGCTAGACCTACGGGGTTGAGGTAAAACCCTAGGTTGCAAATGCTCAGGTCTAATTTGATCAACATTTATAAGTTCTTCCCAAGTCATTTCAGATACATCATGCAGAGACTTTTCAACTAGCAATTTTATTAGACAATGGTGGGAAATAGAATTATCCCTACCTTTTTTGGGTCTCGGCTACCATTATTGAGAGAAGATTGTATAGCACATTAGGCACATTCATCCTCCTTATGTGCCTCATGTGATTCAAAATATTGAAGTGAATAGAATGCAAATTCGATTGGCAACCCTCACAGGTGATGTATTTGATAACATAAATGGCTATCTACTTTCATGGCTCGGGAAAAGACATTCTCTTTGCACCCTATTTATCTATGCTCAATGGGGGGTTGTTTGGCTCTATAAATTCAGCCCTAGCCAATCTAGTGTCTCTAGAAGCAGGGTAATTTTCACCATCAATAGGTAACCCTGTGACCTCTGCAATTATTTCCTTAGTTACAACAACTTCCAACCCTTCTACTATGGCTTTTCCTTCAGAAAATGTCCTGGTAAATTCAAGGGCAATGCTTTCATCAAATCCATCCAGCTTCAGGAATTAATCTAACCATCAGTTTCTAAATTCGGCCAAGAATTGTGCATCCTGTAATAAAACATCGTGCACCATGGGTTCATTCTGAATTAACCCACCTCCCATTGTCTACAATCAAACAAATTCTTTGCAATTTATTTCTTGCAATTCTGTCTAAAAATGAAGTTCACCTTCCTACAATACCTTCTAAATTTCCAGTGCCAATATCAATTGAATTTTCCATTTCTTTTGTTTCACCTTTTTGTTTGCAACTCAAGATTATGACAAAGTCAATAATGGCAAGAAAGGGAGTGATAAAGGAGAATTATGATGGGAATAAATGGAAATGGTAGTTAATGTCACTTCACACATGCATGCCATCCTCTCACTCAGATTTCAAATCGGCTCATTTTAAATTTTTTGACATAGCCTAGCATAAATTGACACATGGGAAATATATTTGCATTTTTTTCTTTCCCCCCAACCTAAATTTGGACATGTGTCCGCACATGTGAGAAGGGAGTGGTGATTTGACAGGGAGTAATGACATGTTATGTGAACGTCTATACTAATGTACATTGATTAAATGAATGCACTTAAAAGATAATTAAAAAATAGCAATTAATGTGCACATACCAAAATGTGTGGAGGATTCATTGTAAAGATTGTGGAGAAAGTATCATTCACCTTTTAGGGAATAAATTGAGTGGTTAATGAAGATGAAGTGGAATGAGGTGAGGTGGAATGAAGTGATGGAAAAGAGAGAAAAGTGGAAATGGATGGTTGGATGGGCGGATGGGCGAAGAAATGGACTTCCACAAGAGCGAAAGTCTTTATTATGACAAGTACATACCTTAATTAGCCAAAAGGAGGGACACCAGGTTGACTTCCTTCAGTTGTAGGAAGCTTGGGTGCTAAATGTTGGGCGAATTGTTGTAGGAACTCTTCTTTGGAAGTTGGATTGTGATATAATCTGAGGCAATGACCATTCACAAGTAATTTGAATATGACGGTTAATGGTAGTAAACTAAACAACTCCATTAGGAAAGACCTCAATGACTTCATATGGTCCTAGCCACCTTGTCTACAATTTTCCTGCATTGTCCTGATATCTTGAGTCATAGAGTAGGGCCCCATCTCCTGGTTGGAATTTCTTATCCTTGATAAAAAAATTCATGCCACTTGATTCTTTGATTCTGCACTACCTCTATATGATGCAAGGTTTCTCTTCTTATCTCATCCAAAGCATTTAATTACATGATTCTTTCTCTTTGTTCCTTAGAAATATCCATCCCCAAATCTATTGCAGTTTGAAAAGTCTTATATTCAAATTCAATGGGCATCATGGTTGTCTTTCTATATAGTAACTCAAATGGAGTGAAGCATGTAGTTGTTTTCCAAGTTATCCTATAGGCCCAAATAACTTTTGGTAATTTGTTTGTCCAATCCTTTCTATGAATAGCTACTGTTTTGGTCAGAATGGCTTCAATTTCTCTATTGGTCACCTCAACTTGGCCATTAGCCTGGGGGTGATAAGGAGTAGACTTTATGTTCCTTATGTTGTACTCATTGACTAGTGTTGCAAAAAGGGTTGATGTGAATTGAGCCCCTTGATCAGTCACTATTTCTCTTAGAACTCCATATCTTGTGAAAATCTCCTTATAAATAAATTATGCAACCTTGTTATCTCTTACATGCTTCATGGCCTTAACTTCTACCCACTTTGTCACATAATTAGTGCATACCAATATATAAGACTTCCCATTTCATGGAGGATCAATGGATCCCACAAAATCCAATCCCCACTTGTCAAAGGGAGTGATTACTACCTGAGGGAAAAGTGGCATCTCATTAGATCCGGTTGGTCTACCCATTCTTTGACATCTATCACATTTTCTATTATACCTTCCTACATCCTTATGGAGTGTTGGCCAATAATATCATGTGTTCAAAATCTTCATTATTGTCCTCTTGGATGCAAAGTGTCCACATGGTTTGTTGTGGCATGCATGCAAAATGTCATGTCTCATCTTCTCTCGCACATCACCTCATGACATGGTCTAGTCCAGTATAAAACAAACATCTAGCAATCCAAGAGAAAGGAAAAGATTTTTCAATGAGTGCCCTTTTCTCTTTTGTTAGAAGTGAGAAGGAACTCTACTTGTGACCAAATAATTGGCTATGTCAGCATACCAGGGTGTTTGTATACTAAGGGAGAATAGATTCTCATTAGGGAAAGAGTCATCTATGGGTTGATTGTCTTCTAATGTAGTTGGCCTTGAAAGAAAAACTAAAACAACATTGGCCTTCCCTAGCTTATCCACAATGGTTATATCAAACTCCTGCATTAACAATAACCATCTTGCCAACCTACCTATGATCAAAGGTTTATTCATGAGATATCTAATGGCTACATGATGATTTGGTAGCCTGTTATGTAATGTCTGAATTTGTTCAGTGCACAGATTACTACCAACATTTCTTTCTATGTCACAGTATAATTGAATTCAACTCCTTGTAAATTTTTGCTAACAAAGTAAATGGAATTTTCAACAGCTCCTTTATGTCCTAAGACTACTTCTATGGCATAATCGGATGCATCATTATGGATTTGGAAAGGAAGTTCCCAATTAGTCCCTTTAAGTATAGGTGCATGATTCAAAGTTTCCTTCAAGTTAGAAAATGCCTTGTCACAAGCTTCAGCCCACTAAAATTTAGCATCTTTAGTGAGAAGAGTATACAATGGTGTTGCTACCTTGCTAAAATCCTTGATGAAATGCATATAATATCCTGAATGAACCAAGAAAATTCTAACATCCTTCTGTTTTGCAGGTGTGGGTAGATTTTTTATTACCTCAATATTTGCAAGATCTACTTGAATTCCCTTGTGGGAGATGTAGTGTCCAAGCACTACACCATCTTGCATCATCATGAAGCACTTTTCACTATTTAAGGATAGGTTTTGGTCTTCACATCTCTATAGGACTCTCCTAATATTTTCCAATGTTTGATTAAAATAAACACCATAAGTGGTAAATTCATCCATATAAATTTCCATGCAATCATGAGAAATGTCTGAGAATGTGCTAATGACTACCCTCTGAAAAGTTGTAGGCGCATTGCATAATCCAAATGGAAGAACCAAATAGGCATAGGTCCCCTATGGATAGGTAAATGTGGTCTTCTCCTATTCCTCTGGTGCAATTTGGATTTGGTTGTAGCCATTGAATCCATCTAGAAAAGAAAAGTATTGCTTTCTTGCAAGTGTATCCAAAACTTAATCAATGAAGGGTAAGGGAAAGTGGTCCTTCTTGGTGGCAGCATTAAGTTCCCTATAATCAACACAAACTTTCCATTTCCCTCCTTTCTTGGGAACAATCACTAATGGAGACACCCACTGACTATCTAAAATGGGGTAGATAAATCCTGCATCTAGTAATTTCTGCAGTTCCCCTTTTACAATTTCTCTTAATGCAGGGTTAATTCTTCTTTGTGGATACCTTACTCGGGTGCAATCATCTCTGATGTAAATTTCGTGTGTACAAAGTTTAGGGTCCAATCCCTTCATATCATGATAATCCCACGTAAATGCATGTTGATGGGTCCTTATAATTTTTCCAACAACAATTGTTGTTCCCCACTTAATTTACTATTAACATTCAAATATTTTCCCTCTGACACCTGTACTTGTGTAGTTAACTCTATCATGGTTGCTTCATTAACAAATGATACCTTTAGTTTACATGGTAGCAATGTATGGGTCATACCTATTGTTGCAGAAAATTTGTCTATAGGAACAATGGCTACAAGAAGAATGGTTGCAGGAAGAACGTCTGTAGAAACAATGGTTGCATGAAGAGCAGGCAGAAGTTTCATGATTGGAGTAGCCGAATGAGAAGATTATGCTTCATCCACTTCAGAATGGTTTTGAATGATGTTATCCAATACTTCATCCTCATCTTGGAGCTGCATGAAAGAGCTTTTTTCTAGCATCATAAGTTGCACCATAGAATTAACTTCCTCGGCCTCTTCACCAACATGTGGCCATACTGGATTAGCTTCATCATGAGATGGTTGAGCAAGAGGATAAAGAACAAAAATTTCCATGCTCTTCCCATCTGAAATGGTCATGTCACCCAACCAACATCCAATGTATGCATCTGTAGTTCCTAACCAAGGCCTTCCAACAATAATGGGATACCCGCCTAGTGTAGCTTTAGGAGAAATAATCATAAAGTATGTTGGGTACTCCCAGGAGTCTAGAACTACCACAAGATCCTCCACTACACCATCAAACTTAATAGTAGAACTATCAACAAGTTTCAGGATAGTAGGAGTAGATCTCATGCTTGCAATATTTAGTTGTTGCAAGATGTCTCTGATCATTACATTTATTGTTGCCACTAAATCAATCAAAGCATTCTTTACTTGGATTCTATTTATAACAACTTCTACCACAGGACTACCTGGATCATTATACTTGGGGATAGTTTCTTTTCATAGCACGATGTTAGCTAGTTGTCCCACCACATGATCTATAGTTGGTTCCTTCTTTTTCCTACCTGGCTTCTTGAGGCATGCTTCCTTGATTGCCTTGCCATAGATTGGAACATCCTTTATGGCCTAAAATAGAGGTATCTGGACACATATATGTTTCAATTGATCCAAGATATCAAAAGTTGTATCCTCCTTTTCTTCCTTCTTCTTGGCAACTTCCAATATCTAAGGAAATGGCGGTTCTTGTTCAATATACTTGACTTGGACTGGTTCAATATTTTTAAGTACACTTGACTAGATGGGATCATTCAGAGGTTCTTCTTCCTCTTCCATAGGAAACTTAGTGATAATGGGCTTGGAAGGGGCTAGTAGAGTAGTTCCTAAATGCAAGTGGATGTCACTTACACTCACAACATATATAGAGAATTGGTTTGAATCAGTAGAGTATGCAAGTTGTTGTGGTTTTTTATTTGGATTGGGTGTGGATTGAGTTGGTAGCTGAGTAGGTTTAGGTGCATTTGAGCTTGGATTAGTAGGTGGAGGCATTATAGCAGGTTTTTGGGGCTGAGAAGGTGGTTGCATGTAACTGGTTGTCTGGGTAGGCCATTGTTGTCCTCCTCTCCATTGATTTATTTGATGCCAATTTCTTATAGGTGGCTACCAATTCCCTTGAAATTCTTGTTAATTCCCCTGAGGTTACTGCCACTGGGGTAGAGAAATTTGATGATTGGGCCAAGCATTTGGAGGGTTACTCCAAGGCTATGGTGGATATCCTCCATAACTGGATGTATATGGGGGCTTCCATTGGTTACCAAATGAATAGAAATTAAAATATAGCCCAACATAGGATAGTGGATCTTGTGGCATACCTTCTCTTGGAGCCCAAGGCTCCCTTTGTGCAACATAGTAGACTTGTTCTTCTTCAATCTAAATTGGTTTGAACTCAGGTGGAATCTACTTGCTTTCAAGATTAGCTACCATCTTGCATCTGTAGTCCCTCTTCTTTTGTCTGTGGTGGGGGAAATAATCTGTCAACATTGTCTCTACCTCCTCTTGCTTCTTCTTGGCCTGAAGTGTATCTAGCTGAGTAGCTAGATTATTTATAATGTTTTTCTTGAATTCTACTAGCAAATGAGTGATATCCATTCTTGAAACTCCACCGGTAGTTGACTTACCCATGGAAAATTGGTAAGCTCTCCCTTTCTTTGAAGCTTCCCTAGAGCAATTCTAGCATATTTTCTTGATATCCTCCCAAGGAACTTGGGAGATATCTCCTCCTCCCATGAGGTCCAAGGAATCAGTGCAGCTATCATTGATTCCTCTCAGGAAAAGCAACTTTTGTGAGTCTTCATTGAGTGTGTGGTGTGATGACTTTTGTAGGAAAAATAGAAACCTTGCAATGTAATCTTCTAGATTCTCATCTTTCTTTTGTTGCATTTTGAAAATGTCACCTCCTCTCATGTCATTGCCCCTGCAATATTCCTTATATTTCTCAAGGAATTTTGTCTTCTTGTCTTCCCAAGTTTCCACTATATCTTTGCCTAGGCTCATGAACCATCTTAATGCAACCTCTTTCAAAGTGGTAGGGAATAGCTTAAGCCTATGGGCATCGGTGGTATAATCATAAATCCTGTAGAGTATGTCAAACTCAAATAAAAAGGTATCAAGATCTTTTGTGACAAGTCCATAAAACTTGGGGAGTGTTGAAGCAAGGATGTTCTTGATGTTGTCAACCTCATTCTGATGGGAAATGGGGAAAGGAAAAGCTAGTTGGTTAGGTCTATTCCTATTTGCATCACCCATGCCTGCTTGATGTAGTTCCAAAGCAAAGGGGTTCTCAAGCTAATTTTGGTCTTCAGAGGAGACTTTAGAGCTAGTTAGATTAGGGAATGCATCAGTAAAGGGGTGTGGATCTTCTTCTTCTTCTCCTAGCAGGTTCTGACATTCAACTAGCTGGAATGGATTAGGATTGTTAGGAAGGAATCTCCCATAAGAATCCCTTCTTCCTCTATGCATGCGGTATCACTCACTATCAACCAACTCACACAAAGAATTGGTAAAGAATAAGGGGGTCATTACTTCCTAAATGAGGATATACTAAGAACAACTTCCAGAAACACTATAGTAAGAAAAACTACCAATGACTCCAAAAGACTCCCTAGTTTGACACCATCCCTAGCAATTGCGCCAAAAATGATGGCCTCCTACAATGTTTTAATAACTAATCCCTTACAGTCATGATTCAGAGATTGGACATCTAACCTGAATAGCTATTTCAATCATCATGAAGTTACATTTAACTTGTCAACCTAGGGACATGAACTTGAAATGGGTCAGCACAGTATGTAAAGTAGGAACTCAAAGGAGCAATTCCTTTCTACAGCTAAGGAACTCACAATACTGAAAGTAAATTGCTTAGAAGGGAATACCATAAATTTCAATCATCAATCAACAACTACATCAAACTAAAATGTAGAACAATAATGAAATTATGAGCAACAAACAGGGTACTAGTCTGTCTGCTTTTGTTGCAGGAATAGTCATAGAATAAAATTCTAGTGGTTGCAGGATCAGTCGGTGCTAGATTTCTAACTGATTACTAAATAGTAAGTAATACTAAACTAATACTAAACTAAGAAGACTGATTACTCACCAAGTGGCCCCCCTTGGATAAGTATCCTCTAAAACTAATGAGAACTCAGATGTTCGAACTCATAACTTTAGTTTATTCACTGTAAATCATGAGTACAAAAGAGTAATGTATTTGTATTACTAAAAACTTGAGAGTGCAAGTACAATATCAAATCATGCAACCTCCAAAGAAGGAGCATCAGCTCCTTATTTATACTATCAGCTAAACAAGGCAGTCAATTCCACCACTAGGAGGATGCCATTTAGGGAAAATAGAGAAAGTGGATTAGCGGTGGTTATGCATGCATAGAATCTAGTTAGACATGCAGATCCAAACACAGATTTAGCACAACAGTAACATTTGCGTCTTCTCATTCATTAAATTCCACTACAAGGTGGTTACTGTTGGACTCAGGGATCATTGAGAGGGGGGTGAATCAGTGTTCAACAAATTTAAACTTTAAATTCTAATCATAAAACATTTCTAATCATAAACCATTTGTAGCACATAAACAAAAATAAAGATGTAAACACACGAACAAGATAATCAAACCACCATAACACCAATATTTTTTATGTGGAAACCCAGTTAGGGAAAAAATCACGGTGGAGATTAATCCACAATTTATACTCTGTTAAAAGTATGAACAAAAGGGAATGCACTTACATTTAGGCACACTGCCTAGAGCTCACTGCCTTACAATTTTTTTGTGATTACAACAAAAATTGATCTGAGAATATAGCATCTACAAATGCTTGGATTCAATTTCAACGAAGCACATGAAACAGATTCTGGACCTTCTGTCCAATTTTCACTACTGCTCTGCTTACACAAAAACCCTTATGCCGCACAAACAAAATTCACTCAACAAATATTCTGATATTAGCTCATATATTTTATCTACTCTTTTCACACACCCACATGCCTTAGCACCATCTCTCTTACTTCATTCACTCTTCAAAATGAATTACCAATCTAATATATATATCCGCTAACAAATATTTCATCGCTTCAAGTTGGATTTTACAAAACATGAGATATTCCCCAACAATCGGCTCAAATCATGAGCAATCTTTCATGCACACCCACCAAGTTAGCTAGACTATAGCTGGGACCCAAAAAAAAATTCCCAACATAATAAATATTTAAACAACTACTCCTCATACATTCGTGATACGCTATATGCACTAGGTCGGCCACAATGAACAAATAAGCAGAAAATCATTCTACCGAATCTCTTAACTTGTACACCGACTACTGCAACACCACAAAACTTACTAATAAAGTAACATAAAAACTTAACAAGCTTTCCTAGGGGTCCACAACACAAAAAGGTGATCCAGTGAAACATACAAATTGACTAGATAATCGAATACCCTGTTCTTCATGCTTTATGTCGGTAACACACTGTCTTCTATATTTCCTTTCAGTATAAGTAGATCATGATCTGCGGACTGAGATAATGAGTTTAGTTTCCATCAATGACAACACTAGAATCCATAAACAATCTTCCCAAGCCATATGCCAATAATCTCCCCCTTTGACATTGATGGCAACAATTAGTGAAAAATGACTAAGTGTCAAAACCAAAACTAAAAATTCAAAACACAACAAAATACTTCTCCCCTTTAGATGTCAAGGAATTTTTCACTACATTCTCTCCCCCTTTGGCATCAATGACAAAAAAATTTCTACTTTCTCTCCTACTGCACTCTCTCCTCCTTTGTTGATGCAAAAATTTGATCAAAATTTGAAGAATTGCAACTGCTGCTCAATTTAGAAAACTATTTTATAATTATCCTTTATCTCTAGAAGAAATTTCTTCCAAGCATCCACTACAATCCCAATTATTATTATCATAGTGTTGTTTTGTAATTTCCTATTGATGACTTGGATGAGGGATTAAGGAATGGTAATGGCTTCTTCAAGCTTTTCTCCTTTCTTCAAAACTTCAATCAGCTATTCCAAATGTCCAAACTCTTGTGTTTCACACCTTAAAGCCACTTCAATTCATCAGCTGGAAACAAATTTCTTACATCCATGATATTCCTACTACTATATTCATCCAAAGTCACTGTTCCTTTGATTTTCTTCATTTTTACCTTCTGTATTGAACAAGGTTTTCTACCGAACACAAAATTCAAAATTCTATAAGCAATTGAAATACCTAAAGAATTCGCTACCAAATTTTCTTGACTCCTTTAAATTTCCATTCCAGATGTTCTCCTTCTCTTCTTCTTTAGCGCAAGCTGACAAATGAGGGTTGAAAATTCCCTTTTATAACTTTGCACACCAATCCTCTTAGCCACATTAAATAGTTTTCCCTGGGAGTTTTGGTAACTCTATTTTCTTAGACAGTAAGAGAAAAAGTCATCTGTGGATCTTCTACATTTCATATTTATGCAAAACTGGTCACTGATGCATTTGTAAACTTCTATCTTGACTACTGACAATTTTCTGCATTTTGGTGCCAACTACTAATAGGGGATCAAATGATTTTTCTTGAAAAACTCCCCCTAGGCCAAAGGCCTGAGATCAATTTCCAAAGGGATTACTGGAGGCTGCTTCTAGTTTAGGCTTGATTCCTTCATCAAATCCACTCTTCTTTACCCATGTTTTCTTCATCTGATCTCTTATCTCTTCCATAGACACTTTTCTTTTTCCTTTGTCATCTTTCTGTGAAATTTTTCCTCTGTATACCGGACCTCTTCTATCCATGTTTTTGTTCCTACAAAATTTTGCAATATGACCAAATCTGTTGCAATTGTAACATGCCAGATTTATTTGTCTAGACCATTCATTCCACTGATTTCCTCTTGATCTGCATTGATTAGAAACATGCCAAAATATTCCATGGGTGTAGCATTTAACATTCCTTGCACTAACAGGCATACTTTTGCATTCAGTTGACTTGTGACCAAACCTATTAACACTATAGCATTGACCAGGAAATGATGGACTGCTATAATTTATCTTACTTCTACACTGAGAAGCCATATGACCATTTTTATTGCACGCAAAGAAGTAACCATTAAACTTTTGAGCATTAGGTTGTATTACCAGATATCATCCGCCTTTGTTCATTTGATTTCCTTGTCTAGAATCCTTGTGTTCAGATCAGGAGCTTTCACCTTTCTCATAGCCAAGAGCTCCCTTATCATTTGCATTCTTTTGTCCTTTAGTCAACTCATCAAGCTTAGCAGAACTAATCTTGAACTCCTCCTTGTACTCATTTGCAGTAGTGAGTTCATCTCTGAGAATAACTATATGTCATTCAGGTTCTTTTTCATTATTTCTGGATTGTTGTAGTTCAATCTCCAACTAAATGAATCCACTGTTTACTCTTGCATTCTTCAGATTTTTATTTTAGGGATTGGGCTAGATTCTCCTCATTCTTCTTTCTTTCTTCAATTTCCTTATTTAGCTTCATCGCCACAAATTCCATCTCAAGCTTTGGAGTAGCATTATTTCTAGCAAGTTTTTCACATTATTTAGTTATCTCTTTTAGGGTCTGATTCAGGTGAACATCCTCCAAGTTTTTATTTTCTTTCCACTTCATCTGATCATAAAGTTCCTTCCTCTTTTCTCTTGAATCATTAATTTTATCCTTCAAATACTGAATGAATTTTTCAACATCCACAATATTTTCTTTTAATTCCATGACTTCTGCTTTAAACTGTTCAAGACCATCAAGTGCCACCATAAGTTGTTGTTGAATACCACTAGAGTTCATTGCAATTCAAGATCCACCTCAAGTTGTTAAACTTCGTGCAAAGGAACCTTGCTCTGATACCAATTGTTGGTCTATGGGAACACTAAGAGGGGGGGTGAATCAATGTTCAGCAAATTTAAACTTTAAATTCTAATCATAAACCATTTGCAGCACATAAACATAAATAAAGATGTAAACACATGAACACGATAATCAAACCACAATAACACCAAAAAATTTATGTGGAAACCTTGTTAGGGGAAAAACCATGGTGGAGATTAATCCACAATTTATACTCTGTTAAAATTGTGAACAAAAGGGAATGCACTTGCATTTAGGCACACTGCCTAGAGCTCACTGCCTTACAAAAATTTTGTGATTACAACAAAAATTGATGAGAATATAACATCTACAAATGCTTGGATTCAGTTCCAATGAAACACATGAAACAAATTTCAAACCTTCTATCCAATTCACACTATTGCTCTGCTCTGCTCTACTTACACAAAATCCCTTCTGCTGCACAAACAAAATTCACTTAGCAGATCTTTTGATATTAGCTCATACATATGCTCTGCTCTTTTTGCACACCCACATGCCTTAACACCACCACTCTTACTTCATTCACTCTTCAAAATGAATTACCGGTCTCATATATATATATATATATATATATTTGCTAATAAAGATTTCATCGCTTCAAGTCGACTTTTACAAAACATGAGATATTCCCTAACAGTCAGCTCAAATCATGAGCAATCTTTAATGTACACCCACACAAGTCAGCTAGACTATAGCTAGGACCCAAAACAAAATTCCCAACATAAGAAATATTTTAACAAATAATCCTCATATATCCGCGATATGCTATATGCACTAGGTCGGCCACAATGAACAAATAAGTAGAAAATTATTCTATTGAATCTCTTAACTCGTACACTGACTATTGCAACACCACAAAACTTACCAATAAGGTAACATGCAAACTTAAAAAGCTTTCCTAGGGGTCCACAAGACAAACAGGTGATATGGTGAAGCATACAGATCGACTAGTTAATCAGATACCCTATTCTTCATGCTTTTTGTCAGTAACACACTATCTTCTATATTTCTTGTCGATATAAGTCTATCTTGATTTGTGGATTGAGATAATGACTTCAGTTGCCATCAATGACAACACTAGAATCCATAAACAATCTTCCCAAGCCATATGCCAATATTTACATTCGGTTTTCATGAGGAATCTTCTACCGTCGACCTCCTTTGACCTTGAGTGATTCCTTTATTGGACATTATGGTGCATGCCCAACTAGCGATGTCTTCCTCAACTTAGCATTTTTGAATTAAATCTGCATGGCAATGTTAGTATGCACAATAATTGCACATCTATAACCACCGTAAGGAACATTCATTAACCACATGCAAAATCAATACAGATAATCCACATAATATGCCAATGTCATTAAAACTTGTAGAGATAGGATTTAAGCCCAATTTCTATGGTTTGAGGGAAACATTATGAAAATATCAACATTTAGCATCAAAGTTCATGACAACCACTAGCAAATAAACTATAGATTCTACCCAAAATTGGACCAAAAACTAGGCTCATCAGTAGGAAGGATGCATCCTAGGACATGTTAGTGGATGGTGGCAAGCTAATAGGTTGTTTTGAAAAGGAAATTGATATAAGGTTGACTAACATGTTTGTGAAAAATATCAAGAGTTTTATTTTGCATTTAAAAGTTTGTTGTTTCGATTTTAAATTTATGTTTGAATTTTGCTTTTGTTGATTGTTGTGGTTGTTTCTAGTTGTATTGCCAAAGGATGAAGGTGACGATTGATTTATTATGGTTGATTGATTATTATGGATGAAAATGAAATGAGATAGATGATTTTTTCAAACATTTGGATGTTTTGATGTTTTTGGTATTTTGAAATGTTTTGAGGTTGTTTTGGGATTTTTGGCATGGTTTTACAAATGTTTTGATTTTCAAATTTTCTAATGTTTTGTATTTTCTAAGATTTTTACAAAGAACCTAACCTAAAGACCTATCCTCGAGGCCTTGGGGGCTGGTCAAAGATTAGCCTTTCCTATGTTATACATTTAGAGACCATGTAGTTTGATTGACACAAACTCGTTTATTGATGAAGATTATCCACAATTGGATTGCTAGTTTATTATGATGGACACCTAAAGGAATGACCTAATGTCTCAGGGATCAATCAAAGATTAGTCTTTCTTGCATTCAAGCTTAGAGATGACGTAGTTCGATATAACAACTCTTTTTTTGACTTTTTTTTCATTTTTGACCTATTTTTTGGATTTTTGACATGTTTTGGATGTTTTTGGATTTTTTTGCTTTTATGAATGTATTTGGATTTTCTAATTTTTAAGGAAGATTTCAAGAATATACATGAATCCAATCTGATGTGGATATAAGGACATGCCCCCAGTGGATGCGATTGACTACCTTGATATAGGCAGGACAAACTGACCTTAGGAATGTGCCAAGTAGTTCTAGGATGAAACATGATACCAACACAGGATCAAGCTATGATGCGGAAGTAGATGGGTGATGGAAGGATCAATGGAATGTGATGGGTGAATGTGATGGAAAGTGATGGTAGGTTATGCAAAACAAGTTGAAGAATCCATGGTGGATGGAAAGTGCTTATTTACACAAGGTGCTTGTTTGCCAAGTTTTCACCAAGGTGCTTGCCCAAAGCACCACCAAAGTGGTTTTCACTAGAGGATAATTTTTTTCTTTACTATTTTCAATCCTTTTTCTGATTTTTTTGGATTTTTTGATTTTTTGATTTTTTTATATTTTTGGATTTATACCCAGCAAGATTAGGCATAAAACTTTTTGGGATGGGAGCTATTGATGGGATCCTATAGAGGCTCCCCTTTAGGTGTAGATAGTTTATATGCTCCTAATTTGTAGCTTGCAGTGTTGACAAAGGGTCCCAACTAGTTGGGTTCAAATTTTCCCTTGCTATCTAGAATTGGTGAGTTCTAATTTTCCTTCAACAAGAGCTCTTTGACATGGAAAGACCGGCCCTTGATCTTCTTTTTTATAGATCTTTTTGAGGCAGTTTCGCTAAACCTACAAGTGGTTCAAAGCATACATGTGTCGCTCATCTAGTAACTCCAGCTCATTCAACCATGACACCCTATATTCTTCATTAGTAATAAGATTATGCAATGATATTCTCAAGGATGGGAGCTTGATCTTGATGGGATGGATGGATTTTGATCCATAGACTAGGGAGAAATGGGTTGCACCTATAGGTGTACGGATACTCATTTGATAAACCCATAGGGTAGGGTTCAACTGTAAGTGCCAGTCATGGCTAGCTTCATTGACTATTTTCTTGAGGATTTTTGGTATGGTCTTATTGGAAGCCTCAGCCTAGTCATTACCCTTGGGGTAATATGGGGTAGAGAAATGATGTTGGATATTGAATTTTTGGCATAGCTCATGGACATCCTAGTTTTTCAAGGGTGTTCCATTATCTTAGATAAGGTCTTGTGGAACACCATAATGGAAAATGAGGTAGTTTAGGATGAGTTTAGAGATATACTTCCCTATGATATAGGTTGTAGGGATGCCCTCTACCCACTTTGTGAAGTATTTTGTGGCAGTGATAATGAACTTGTGTCTATTAGATGAGGTGGGAGTGATTTTTCCAACAAGATCAAGCCCCCATTATGAAAAGGGCCAAGGTGTTATAATCGGGTGAAGCTCTTGAGTTGGTGCATGGATGAGGTCCCCCTACTATTGGCATTGCATGCACTTTCAGAAATAGTCATGGTCTTCTTTCTCCATCATAGGCCAGTAGTACCCAGTCAGCAATTTCTTGGCCAAGGTCATACCACTAGAATGCAAATCAAAAATACCATCGTGTACCTTAGTCAAAGCAGTGAAAGCTTCCTTCGGGTTAAGGCATCACAAGAGGGTTCCTTTGATACTCCTATAGTAATTGTGTCTCCTAAGATGAAAAAATGGGGGAACTTCTTAATAAAGTTTCTTTTGAGATTTGGGGTAATGTCACTAGGGAGGACTCTTATTTTCAACTAGGTGAATATGTCATGATACCAAGGATCACCAGGACCAACAATTTCACATAGGAACTCAGATTCTAGTACCTCAAAAGCTGGTATGAGAAGTTTCTCTACAAGGAATTCATGTTTATGGATGTTTCTTGAGATCTCTAGCAATGATCTGATTGTAGCCATAGCATCATCTACTCTATTGTTTACCCTCGGTATCTGCTCAAATGTGATGTCAATCAAGAACTCCTTGAGATCCTCCACCAACTTCTTGTATGGGGTAAGTTTGTCATCCTTAGTTTTATATTCATCATTGACTTGGTTTATAATCATTTTTGAGTCCCCATAGACCTTGAGTACCATGATTTTCCATTGTACTGTGATCAAGAGTCCTATGATGAGAGCTTCATACTCCGCAATGTTATTGGTGCAAGGGAAAGATAGCTTGTATGATTTCGAGATACAATCCCCTTGTGGTGTGATGAAGAAGACTCCTAATCCTAATCCATGTTGTGTGAATGATCCATCAAAATATACCTTCTAATGGTCTACAACATTCAGGTTGAAGATTGATTCATCTAGAAATTCTGAAGCCAATGGGTTCTCTAAATATATGGGCGCTTTGGCCAATTGATCTGCAATTACTTGGACCTTTATGGCTTTCCACTCCACATATTCAATATCATATTTTGTCAAGATCTTAAACCACTTAGGCATTCATCCTATGAGCATTGCTTTAGAAATCAGATACCTTAGGAGGTTTATCTTGGGGATGAGCTTTATTTGATGAGTAAGCATGTAGTGTCTAAACTTCTATGAGGAAAATACTACTGCAAGACAAGCTTTCTCAATGGATCTATAGTTTAGTGTGTGTCCTACCAATGTTCTACTGATATAGTAAATAGCTCTTTCTTTCCCTATTTCATCATGTTGAGCTAGAAGAACCCCAAGTGTTGCCACCATAGCTGATATATAGAGGGTGAGTGGTTTGTTCTAGATTTGGCATGAGGACTAACGGTGTTAGCATGTATTCTTTGATTTGATTGAATGCCTGATTGTATTTCTTGTCCCACTTGTATGCTACCCCCTTGTGGAGTAGATGAGAATATGGGATGGTTCTATTAGCTAACTGTGCTATGAATCTATGGACTAATTGAATCCTTCCCTATGAACCCCTCAACTATTTTAGTGTATGTGTTGCTTCCATGTCAAGGATTGTTTTGAATTTTGCAAGGTCTATCTCAATTCCCCCCATTGATACAATATACCCTACAAGTTTTCCTAACATGACACTAAAGACACATTTCTCAGGATTGAGTCATACCTTATATTCTTCTAATATGTCAAAGATAGGGCCCAGTGTTGATATGTGATCTTGACGCTTTCTTGATTTGGCTAGTATGTCATCCACATAGTCCTCTACAAATTTGTATACCATGTCATGAAAAATTAGAATCAGAGCCCTTTGGTATGTGGCTTCAACATTCTTTAACTTGAATGGTATCATATTCCAACATTAAGTTCCCCATGGATAGGTGAAGTCCATCTTATGTTTATCATCCTTTTCTATCATAATCTAATTATATCCTAGGACCCATCAATCAATGATAGCATTTTGTGCCCTGTCATCAGATCTACAATCATGTATATGTTAGGAAGAGGGAAATCATCCTTAGGGAATGCTTTGTTCAAGTCCCTAAAGTCGATGCAGATACAAATTCCGCTAGTGGGCTTAGAAATAGGTACAAGATTGAAAACCCATTCAGGATAATCAATGGGTCATATGAAGCCAGCATCAAGGATTTTTTGCAGCTCAATTTTGACCAATAATATGATCTGCAGATGCATCTTTCTCAATTATTTTCTTACTGGTTTCACCTCTGGATAGACTACTAAATGATGGAACACTACCTCTGGATCAAGGCCTAGCATGTCACCATAGGTCCACGCAAAATTCACTTTAGCTAGATTTTATTGTTCCTCAGTCAAAAGTGACTCTGCATAGAAAATGATGTGTGGTGTCTCTTCAATTCCTAGATTGACTAGGTTGCATTTTTTTTCCAGTACTATTGATTTTTCTTGATGGATGGCACTAAGGGGAAGATTGAATCCCTCATCCTTTGGTTCCTCAGAGAGGTTTTCACCATCAGATATGTCCTTTCTTTTTACTATTTTTAGATCAAAAAGTGCCACATTGTGGTTTTCACTTAAAAATCTAAACGTTACTCTTAGATTTTCTATTTTGCGACTAAGGGATTCAATCATTTCCCTGTAGTATGCATACATGTCCAACTCTATGTCATATCCTACTTTCTGGTCTCTGTATGGTAGAGCATCCCTTAGTCCCATGAATTCCAATAGAGCCTCATCATGTTTGAATGTATCTAAGATCGGTGGTCCTCGTTGGTCACAATCGATGAGTTGGGGGTAAATGAGTTTTAGTCCATTGGCTTGGATATCCAACTCAAAATGCATGGTGGTAATCATAAAGAGAGAGGAATCCTCAAATAACATGGGTAGGTCAGAGAGGGGATCCTCAAAGGGATAACTAAGTGACATGGGTATTGACGGGGAAGCTTCAATTGTTTTAACCATAGCACCCTTGCCAAGTATGGTTAGCTTCATAGGGGTACATCTAAGGCCAAGATTCTTAGGGTGCTTCTCAGGAATAATGGGTTCAAACAAATCATTGTCATTTTCCCTGAGCTTCTCATTTTTGTTATAGCCCCAACCAAACATTAATTGAATACCTTTGTTACTTTCCTCCATGGGGAGATCTGGTACGGGCCTTTCATCTTGATATAACAGGCTCAATACATCTTTCTCATCTACCACCTCTTTGCTTAGTTCTCCCCACTTTTTGAATGTGGTGGCTTCTACTTTGAAGGTCTGAGATGTTGTGTCAATTGGTTGTGGTTTCCCATGAGATCTAGGAGATTGAGGTCACTCTCCTACCATAAAGGAACTCTTTTTCATTTTATAGTCCCCACACCCATTATCTTGGATTGCAACCTTAACATCTAGGATGTTCTAAATCATAGGTGTCTTTTTCTTAGAAGTGAAGGCTAAGGTGGATGGGTCAATATATGGAGATGTGAACACCAAACCTACAATAAGCTAACACAAGACCAACAAAAAATAGTTAATCATGTTAGAAACACAAATCTAGTACAAAAATGTGAATGCCAAACCTACAATAAGCTAACACAAGACCAACAAACAATATTTAATCATGTTAGAAACAAAAATCAAGCATTCCCTATGAAATTCTTATCTAAATTACGAAGAAAACATGAAAATTAGAGAATAATAAACCAAAGATAGTATGAAATCAAATTGAAATAGCTAAACCTTCATCCCATAGGGGGATTGGTTCTCCTTTGATGCGGAAAGAAGCCCTTTCCCAATCCCTTTGATAAGCTTTGATGAATTTGATGATCCAAAAAGTGATATTTGATGCATAATGATAACATAAACTAGCTAAAATGATGAAAATGGTGAAATGATATAAGTAGAAATGCCTATAGAAAGAATGCTTCAAGTTGTGGATCCATATTGTGTAGAGAAGGCCTCTATTTATAGAACTCAAGGGTTGAATAATGAGAGAAATTGGTGAAAGCGGGATAAAAAAGGAGCCAATGAGAATGTGACACTTGTCACAATTCTATTGGGTGAGGGTGGAGCACATTTGTGGGAATGTGTTGAGCAAAGGAGGATGTAAGAGGAATAAATGAGAATGGTTGAGGATTTGAAAGGTTGTAAGAAGTAAATGAATGTGGTTGAAGATTTGAAAGGATGTAAGAGGAGTTAATGAAGATGTAAGAGGATTTAATGAATGTGTAAGAGGTTTTTTGAAACCTTTGGAGGGAAATTGAATGAAGAGGTGGGTGGGAGGAATATTCCTTGGAATGTCATTGTGAGGATAAATAGAGGAATTAGATAATTAAAAGAAATTATTTTTATGTGCAACGTATTTAGTTGACCATGGGTTGATTTAACTCTTAAAGAGTTAAAATCAGGGGCATTTATAAATGATGATTAGAAAGTGATTTAGAGTTAATTAATTTGAAATTAATTAACCTAGATGGGTTAGGGGATTGTGACATTTGATTTGATTTGTTTAATCAAATGAGAGGACTTTGGGAGGATTTAATTAAATGTTTTGATTTAATTAAATATGATGAACATTAGTGAGAAGAAAGGTGAATTAATCTAATAAATTTAATTATTTGATTAATAGTAGAAATTGTTGAATTTAACTAAATAATGTTGATTATTTAATTCATTGGTTAGTTCAAGGTGATTTAGGAGGAAATGGTGTTAATTAATCAGAATCAGATGCATAGTATTAATCGGGACTTTTTAAGTGTCTACACTTTTCAACTTCTCTCTACTTTACGTTGCATTCACTAACATGCATGCTCACTAAAGTGGGGAAAAAATTTAATGGAGAAAATTTGCACCCCTAAGAAAATTCCCCATTTACATCACCCCTACCATAGGAAATTAAAATCTGATGATGTAATTCCACATCCACCACCTATCTCCATCCACTTGGTAGCTCATTTTTGTGTCAATGGAGGAATTCTCATTAGGGGCATGCATGCGCCACATGGAATTCTTCATGTTGTGTTGCCATCCTAATAGGATTCCTACCCCTAGAATCCACAAAGGAATTACATTTCTTCATTGGACGCAAAGTATAATGTTCCTTGCCTCCTTGAGTGATGAAAAGTAGGTCTTTTGCCTCCCTTTTTCCATTCAAAAGCTTCAATTCTTCATTCATTCATCCTTCTAGATGCATTCACTCTCTTCTTACTTCCACTCACTCTCTTAGCTCCATTATTCCACCTTCAATCTTCTACATCACTCTTTTGTGGCTGCAAGTTGTTGGTTCTTGGCTTCCACACTCCATTTGTTGTGACAACATTGATGTTGGAGGACTTACAAGCTCTCTCCTTCCACTACTTTCCTTGAGCACTCATAATCATGTAGGTTATATTGTCCATTACTATTTCCTTTTGCATCACTTTGTGCGTTTACGTAGCATACTTGTTGTTGGTGCTTCTTCTTAGCACTTCTAATTATTGTCTATCTCTATAATTTTCCATACTTTGTTGCTATTTGGTTGTCTATGGAGGTTGGAACACTAAATTAGGGGACCAACTAAGGCAGTCCTCTATACACAACCCCAACATTTTTTTGTCTCTATGTGTGTAGATATTTCCAATTGGAGTTGTTTGATGAATAAAGCTGTAAGAAGTTCGGTATTACTTTCTCACCCTCTTTGTCAATTCTAGCATTATTTAGATATAATATTCTTCTTATTATACCTATGTTTCTCTACCTTTTAATTCTCTATCATGGTATAAAAAATCATTCAATTAGGTAGTTAGTATATTTTCACGTGTTTTAGATTGTTCTTTGGACCTTCTATTCATATGGATGCCAATGCGTCCTTGAGACTGCAACACACCGCATTGGAGTTTGAGTTTTGGTTGTCATCCTTAAACAATGAGTTGTCTAAGCAATAGTATAAACCTTGGAAATCGGCTCCTCTGACCTTGTGAAGCATTTGGTTTAGTAGAAGGACAGTAGCACTCATATTGCTCTTCCTTTTCAGCCTTAACATCTTCCAATTCACTTACAAAATTGAGGTAGATGAAGCCAACCTATTAATTTGAACTTTCCCATGACCTAGAGTCTTGGAGCAGTTGGCCCCCCTCCTCTACACCATGTTCATGTCCTTATATGATTCTTTCACTCATCCTATATATCAATATTCATATTTTTTGGCTTCTATATGGCATGCTTTATTATGTTTGTGATCACCTTATTAGGAAGGGAAACCCTAGGGAATCTTATCCCTTTGTCTATTTATGTTTACATTTTTATCTCTTGAATTGCACACTCATTGTTCTTACATGAGATATTATACGCATTATTATTCCTTACATACTTCTTGTGACTACATGATGGAAAATATTGTTATCCATGGATATTTTTTACATGTTCCTTTTTATTATGGTATCTTTATCAATATTACACACTTGATTTTATTTACATTTTTCTATCATTTCCCCCTCATCTCTAATTCCTTGCATCCTTTATATGCAACCAATTTTAGGGGGGATAAATTATCATCAAAATTCCTTCATAAATTCAATCATAGCAATATAGCTAAATGACATATATGATATTTTTTTTACTAGATAGAGTGTCATTACTATATCTAGATAGATCCCTTCTACATTTTCTCTACTTTATTGAGTCCTTTTCACATATATTTTTTATTTATTTTCATAATAAAATTCCCTTGTCCTACTCATTTTTATTTTTTTACTTAAAAAAAATTAGTTAGTTTTTATTATGCTCAAATTTTCATTACTTGACATACACTAGTCATTGCAATTTTTTATTTTGTGCTTGTAGATTGTTGAAACAAAGATCTCATGTGATGAGTCCATGTATGATTTACATTCACAATCGATTACTCTATATATATCCATATTATGTGAATGTTTAAAAAAAAAATTCACATGTTGGTAACATAATTTTACTTTGGCATTCCTTCTCACTGTATCTCACATTTAAATTAAAGTAGCAAAAAAATTAGTGTTGAAAATTCTTGCTCTTTTTACTTATTTTTTGGAACTATGATAACTTGGTTGTCTTTAATACATTAATTAGTGTTTAATATTATCCATTTTGAATGGATTCTCACAAATTATGACAACTATTCTAGCATGCTATCATCAATCATCCCTAAAACCCATTTAGTTTCCTAAATATTCCCTTTTCTCACCTTAGTTCAAGTACAAAGAGGTTTCAAACTAATATAGATTAGTTCCAAACCTATAAAAATTATACTCACATTTTCAAAATTCATTTTTTTAAAATTTAAACCTTTTGCCACCCTATCATTTGATAATCATTATGAGTTGAATAAAATGTGAATTATTTAAATTGCACACTAGGGTGATGTATTAACAACCAACCCTAATGGAATAGAACCATATAGTGTAACTAAAGAGTACATCAAGAGTTCCATTTAAATCTACCTTCCCTATCTACTTCTATCTCCTCTCTCCCTCCCTCTCTAATTTTATCTCCATATATCTCTAAATTCTTCATGGTTTATGGCTTAGGGTCAATGTTTTATAATGAAGCATTGAGTATTGAGGATTTGGGGATTAAATTTAATCTTTTAGGTTTTAATATTATATTATTAATGTAAAATTTTAGGGTTTAGTGTATAGGTTTTAGGGTTGATGGTTGATTATGTAGTGTTGATCATTGAGGTTTTAGAGATTAAATTTAATGTTTTAGGTAAATTAGTGTTAAATTATTAATGTCAAGTTTAGGGTTTAGCATATATGGTTTAGGGTTTAGGATTTAGGGTATATGGTTGATAAGGGAGGGTTTAGGGTTTTAGTGTTATATTATTAATGTCAGGTTTTTGGGTTTAGCATATAGGTTTTATGGTTTAGTGCTTAGGGTTTAGAGTTTAGGGTATACATGACATCTTATTAATAAATCCCTTGTATATGTCCTAGTGGTTTTCAATCCCACATATATAGATTACACAAGTACTCGTATCTACTAACATCCCACATCATCTAATAAGAACTATAGGCATCTCAACCACAAAATGTAACTAACCATTACAAATAAGACCTCAATATATGACCATATTTCCCATATCTATAACATGATGCAATGTTATTTAGATGCATATAATATGGCCTACTTCTTGTGCCTATAGCACACACGCCCCATTCAGAACAGGGACCCCCTCTCTCCTTTTGCCTTCACCAATTCACTTTTTTCCTCACCTCATCTTGCATGCCTCTAATTTTGAGCTTCAAGTGGTCAAGAGTACTAAATTCATCATTATTTGATTGACCAAAATTCACCACCCTAAAATTTTCTAAGTCTTTAGTCCCTACAAAGGTTCTCATACAGACTTCCCTTGGCCTTTCATCCTAGTGTCCTCCAACTCTTGTGGGTCCATAGCTATGGGCTTCCTCTTGCACGATGCCATCACTTGTTCTCTATTCAAACCATGGCCAACTCAGGGCGTCCACCCACATGGTGGGTCCCGCAACCTTCCCTACAGTTGTCTCTTAGATGCTCGCTAATGACGAGGCCTTGGGGTCTTTTCACAATGTGGGTTTCATGCTTCCCATTGCTGATTCATTGAATTTGACGCCCAACCACTTCACCGGTTGCCATACCTACATTTATTGTGGGTCATTAATGAGGTTCTTCCTATCAATAGCCTGCTCAACTTTTCATTTTCACTCTTTCCAATTAAGATTTTTCAAATATAGAATGGTGATCACAGCTCACACACCTGCATTACCTCCTAACAAATCAAGGCTCGACCTTCATCAAATTTTTGTGGCTTTTCAGGTATGTCTACCTACATGATCTCATAGCTAGTCCTTTTCATAAGTTAGGGTTGCATGTTAATAATTCAATCATAAAAGAAACCCCTTAAAACACTTGGTGGCTATTTTTGTGATCTGTCTCACACCAAAAACTTTTGGAAATTTGTTTAAAACATTCAAACTAACCCCTTAAAAGGAATGTGAAACTTTGCTTCCTCGACATCGTTCTTCACAAATCGCCAACCTCTATGTAGCCCACAACACCCTTATTGCCATCCCGATCGAAACCCAACTATCAAACTTTAAATGAAAAATTCAAAGTCTTTCCACCTTTGTAGGTCTATTAATACGGGTGCTCGTCATCTCACTGTCGTTCTCAAATGCCCAACCTCTACCTACCTCCCGCATTGTGGATCCTGCTGAAGACCTTTCTATCGAATGAAAATTGACCAAGTATTTCTCGAAAACTATTCCATGTGGACCTTCATCCACTCTTTGTCATCACCTTAATGCCACTCACTAACAACTAATCCATTGCTCCCTCCTGCGTTGGAGACCCCGCTACTCACTACACCATTCCTAGTTGCCAAACAAAAAATACTAAGTCAAAACCTTCATGCAGGCTAACATCTGTGGGGGTCCATCTATGGACCGCCCTACCTCCTTCACCACTCCAAACTTCTGGCCTACTCCATCTACCCGCACTATGGACTCTGCCTTGACCATTTCTCTCTAAGACTTCATCAAAAGAGTAAGCTTGGTGGCTGCATGCAAACCATTCCTTATGGCCAGCCACCTGTGACCCGTCGTTACCTAATTGCCATTTGTTTACAGTAGTGACCTCCCCTCTACCCATGGTGTAGATTCCATGTTCTTTGTTGCCGTCTAAGCTCCTCCAAACAAAGTGGCCAAGTTTAAGCATCCTACAGGCCCATCATTATGGACTACCATATGCGAACTGCCACCTCTCTAGCATCGTTCCTAAAGGGTAATCACATGATAGCTACCTGATGGATTCCACCCGCATGCCTCAAAATGATCAAACATAGGAAGTTAACTTATGCCATCCTGACCACCTGTGGGTCCTACACTGTGAATCTTCACATGCAAATTTTTGTGCCCTATTCACCTTTGCTAAATGACGAAGTCCCAAATGTCCATTAATCCTTCGGCTTCCACATGCCCCAAGCCCGCATAGATAAGATGATTAATCAAATGACTACAAGGGCCTTGTAATTGATTTCCCCATGTGCCAATTGATCTCTTGAAGACTTTGACTATCAAATCCTTATTGCAAAACTTTGACTATGGGTGGTGGTCTTTGGGTTTTCATGACCACAGTGTCATATTGCTCTTGGTCACTCCTAACAGTTTCTAGCCTAGGGAAACCTACATCCCTAGGCCCACATTTTGGAAAAAAATCCAAATGAACCTTAAATGATGAATATTGATGAGTTCTATAATCTCCTAAAGATAAATTATTGGATCTAACCCTCATTTTGTAGTATTTAACTAGCACTTCCTTGATTTTATATGATTATGCTTACTACGTCTTTGTATGTAGGATTTATGGAATTGGTTGCAGGTCCATTGGGGAAGTCTGTTGAGAAAGAGAAGGGAAACAAACCTGCACGCCTGCCGAGAGGGAAGGAAGAGAAGGATCAAATGAAGTACTAGTTCCATGGAGTGGAGTGCACCTCCAAGATCACTTCCACTTTGGATTCGTGATGCTTGTGGATGTTTCTAGATCATGCTCTATCTTTGTTGCACATCTGCATTGATCATTGTGCTCATGGTTTGGCAATTTTCTCTTGTGTGTTCATGTTTTTCTTGTTCTTGGCTGACATGGTGTTTGTAGCATGTTATGGATCTTCAAGGAGTAATTAATTAAAGTGTTTTCATGTTGGAGATGTTGATTTGGGTCTTCACTAAGTTGTGGCCGACCTTGGTTGATTCACATTAATAATCTTTAGTGTTTTGGGCCAACAATTTATATTCATTCTATTATTTTGTTGAAGCCAACATGAAGGGATGAAATTTCTTGTTGTGAGTATATATAAGTGATTGTTTATTTGAATTGAAGCACGCGAGTGTATGCCAATGGATGTTGAGTGTGTGTGCATGTGCGAATAAAGTCTTAATCATTTGAAGGTAGAGTAGAGTGTGAAGAAGAGTGAAGAAGAGTGAAGAAATGTTCATGTACTTAACTAGAACTGTGATTAGGCATTAGTAGATGCTATTTTATCAGTTCAAATCCCTACAAATGCAATATGATTCTTTCTGTAAGACTGTGTTTCTTCCTTTGGGTGGTTAGCCTTGTAATTGAGAAGTAAGCTCTAGGAAGTGTGCCTAAATGCATGTGCATTCCCCATATTTCATTTCTTTATACTTTTAACAGGGTATAATCTTGTGGACTAATCTCCATCATGGTTTTTCCCCTAATATGGTTTCCATGTAAAAAATATTTGTGTTATGTGTGCTTCTAATGTGTAGATGTGTTATGCTTTCATGGTTAAGAATTAGTTCTAAGAATAAGTTGAATAAGTTTTAAATTCTGGGACAACTGATTCACCCCCCCTCAATTGTCTACCTTGTGTTGCCAACAATTGGTATTAGAATAGGTTCCTTGGAAGAATTTTAACATCTTTAGGTGATCTGGGATGGTGTCATATAAGAAGGATAGTCTGATATTTTATGGAACAAATTATTCTATGTGGAAGACTTGAATGGAGTGTCATTTGAGATGCATTGGTGAACCCTACTAGAACATTACATGTAATAGGTATGTTATTCCTTCGAATGGTCCTACCACTAATGTTGAGATTAGAGATGTTGAGTATAATATCAGGGCTAAGGAAGCATTGTTGAGTACTTTGACTAATTCTGAGATGACAAATGTTATGGATCTGAAGACTGCTTATGAGATCTGGAAAAATTTGGAAACCTTGTATGAAGGTGATACTAATGTGAAGATTGCTAAGTTGCAAAGTCTAAAAGGGAAATATGAAAAGTTGGGAATGGGTGATGATGAGAACATTACTATTTTTATGGAAATATTGAATGAACTTGTGTGTGGTATCAGATGTGTTGGTAGATAGATAGACAAATCAGAGATTGTTGCTAAAGTGCTTAGATCCTTGCCTGATTCATACAAATTCAAAGCTAGTGCTATTGAAGAGCTTCGAACTGTAACAAATGTAACTAAAGATATGTTGGTTGGTAAGCTTACTACTTTTGAGTTGAGTGAATTTGGTGATGCCCTTCCTAAGGTTGAATTTGCATTTAAGGCTACTACTTCTAGAAGAGATAGATAGAGGTATGATCCATGTGAGAGTTCATCTAGAAAGACATTCAAGTATGAGGATGAAATCAAACAGATTGAAGAAGAAAAAAGAGAGATGGAGGAGTTGGAAGCACTTATTGTCAAAAGAGTACCAAGAGGAAAAGGTAAGTATGAAGGAAAATTGTCTCTTAAATGTTTTTCTTGCAATAAGATAGGTCATTTTGCATCAAGGTGTCCAGAAAGAGCTGCTAAACCAAGACATAAAAAGACTAGATTTCAAAAGAAGTGTTACTATGCTACTGATGAAGGTGTGACAGATGATGAATCTGATAAAGGAAATAGAAGTGATGATGAATGGGCATTTATTGCTATCAAGGAAAATAATCTTGTATCTACTAAATTTGCTAGTTGTAAAAATGTGGAGATAGCCCTAGATGCTTGAGTTGAAGAGAAAGATGAATGGTTGATTGAAAATAGATGTTCACATCATATAATTGGAGATAAAAGCAAGTTTGTAAGCTTGGAAAAGTATGATGCTGGTGTTGTGAGATTTGGTGATAATACAGCTAGTGTGATCCATGGCAGAGGATACATTTCTCTTGATGGTAAGCATAATACTAATGATGTCTTGTATGTGGAAGGCTTGAAACATAATCTTCTAAGTGTTGGTCAGATGGTTGATAAGGGGTACAATCTTCAGTTCAAGGATGGAAAGTGTAGAATATTGAGTTCCAAAAACATAATTACATCAGGTACAAAAACAAAAGGTAATATCTTTCACTTGAGTGTTGCTAGTAAAAGTTGTTTGATTGATCAAGCTAATGAAAGTTGGTTATGGCATAGGAGAATGTGTCATGTTAACTTTGATAATATTGTCAAATAAGTTCTACTAACGTTGTGAGAGATCTACCTAAGTTGGTGAAACCTACTAATTCCATATGCAAGGAATGTCAGTTAGGAAAGCAAACTAGAATTTCATTTCGAAGCAAACATTGTTCAAATGAATTGTTGGAGCTTGTGCATACTGATCTATGTGGTCCCTCTAAGGTCAGAATTTTACAAGGTTATAGGTATTTCATGTTACTCATTGATGATTATTCTAGAATGGTTTGGATTTCCTTCTTAAGGGAGAAATCTGAAGCACTTGAAAAGTTCAAGATCTTTAAGGCTATGGTTGAGATAGAAACAGATCTAAAGATTAAATGTCTGAGATCAGATAGAGATGGTGAATTCACTTCTAGTGAATTTAATTAATTTTGTGAAGAAAATGGAATAAAGAGACAATTATCTACACCACAGACCCCTCAACAAAATGGAGTTGTGGAAAGGAAGAAGAAAACAATTGAAGATGCTGCTAGAACTATAATGTTGGAAGGAAATTTCCCTCATATCTACTAGAGAGAAGTTGTGAGTACTATTGTGTACACACTCAACTGGGTACAAATCAAAGGTGATATTGGTAAGACCCCTTTTGAGCTATGGACTGGTCAAAAGCCTACTATTAAATATTTCAAGATCTTTGGAAGCAAATGTTATATCAAAAGAGATGAAGATATAGGAAAGTTTGATGTTAGGAGTGATGAAGGTATCTTTCTAGGTTATTCTACTAAAAGCAAGGCCTATAGGTGTTACAATAAAAGATTGAGGAAAATAGTTGAAAGTAAAAATGTCAAGGTTGATGAAGACTTAGATACACCATTCAGAACCTATGGATTTTATTCTGATGATTAGAATGACAATACAAACAAGGGAAAGCAAGTTTAGACTACAAATCATTCCGGTGAATCAAGAAAACCAAGAGGAAGAAGAAACTAGTGAAATTGCAAAAGAGAGAACACAAGAGCCTGAAGTTGAAGTACATCCTAAGAATACTCTGAGGTATGTAAGATTGAATCATTTGAAATATTGGATTATAGGTGATAAGAACAAAGGTGTCCAGACTAGGAGAAAGATTGCAGAAGAATACTACTTGATTTCAAAGACTGAGCCTACTAGTGTGAATGAAGCATGCAAAGATGAACATTGGGTTGAAGCAATGAAAGAGGAGCTACTACAGATTGAGAAGAATGATACATGGATTCTTGTTCCCAAACCTAAGGATAATAATTTCATTGGAACTAAATGGGTCTTTAGAAACAAACTGAATGAGAAAGGTGAAGTGGTTAGAAACAAAGCAAGACTAGTATGCAAAGGATATTCACAGATGGAAGGAATTGATTTTGAAGATACTTTTTCCCCTGTTGCTAGAATTGAAGTTGTAAGATTAGTCTTGCCTATGTTGCTTACAAGAACTACAAAGTTTATCAAATGGATTTCAAGTTAGCTTTTCTAAATGGCAAGCTAGAAGAAAAGGTGAGTGAAAAGGAAGTAAGATTGGAGTATGTTCCTGCTAAGGAGCAAATTGCAGATATCTTTACCAAGTCGTTGCCTAAGGATACTTTTGAGTATATTAGAGGGAAGTTAGGGGTGATTACCCCTCCTAATCAGAACTAAGGATGCATTTCATTGCATCAATCTGTGC
Organism: Sequoia sempervirens; assembly: GCA_007258455.2. Taxonomy (NCBI): domain Eukaryota; kingdom Viridiplantae; phylum Streptophyta; class Pinopsida; order Cupressales; family Cupressaceae; genus Sequoia; species Sequoia sempervirens. The sequence goes on from VDFB02000003.1 coordinate 608,070,246, forward strand.
ATTTCATAGTTATATCTTGATCTGAATTGATGTTGTGGTGACTACTACTCAGGGGCAGTAGTCAGATGTTCAGATGCTCAAATATGTGGTTCAGAGTTTGTGTGGAGCTTAGAGATCTTTTTCATTGATTTAAAAGGGGGAGAAGATCATGTGAAAAAAAAAATTGGGAAGAAGAGCTTGTGGGAAAGAAGATCATGTGAAAGAGTTGAGAAAATGAGTCAAAACCTAAGGAGGAGTAAGTGTCAAGAGTTAGTTGTGTTGATGTTGTTTTTCACATCATGTGTTGCCACCAATGCCAAAGGGGGAGATTGTTGGATGTTTTGGTTCTGTTTCTGATATGTGGTTGTCATTGATGTCAACACTATTAGCATTAATTCATTAGAAGTTGTATATGTCGAGGATATTGAGAAAATTGTAAAGGAATGAGTTGCAGGTTGTCAGTGATGAAGTGAAGTTTAGTATGTCAGTAAGTTATGTACATTGATGATCAAAGGTTATGGACTAAATGGTTTGTTGTTGATTATATCTATTTTATCCATGTTGAGTTTCAAAGATCCACATGAAGATTTGTTCGATTTATGAAGATTTAAATTTTGACATTTTTTATGTTGCTTCAGTTGGTGTTACTGATTGAAGATAATGTGATTTCAATTAGTTCAGTTGTTGTGGATGCTTCTCTGGTGATTCATGATGATTGTGTATGTTTCTAGATTGTGCTCTATCTTTTTTGCACATCTGCATTGATCGTTGTGCTCGTGGTTGGTGATTTTCTCTTGCGTGTTCATGATTTTCTTGTTCTTGGCCGACATGGTGTTTGTAGCGTATTGTGGATATTCAAGGAGTAATTAATTGAAGTGTTTTAATGTTGGAGATGTCGATTTGGGTCTTCACTAAGTTGTGGCCAACCTTGGTTGATTCGCATTAATAATCTTTAGTGTTTTGGGCTGATAGTTTATATTCATTCTATTATATTGTTGAAGTTGACATGAAGGGATGAAATTTCTTGTTGTGGATATATATAAGTAATTTTTTATTCAAATTGAAGCGCGCAAGTGTATGCATGTGGATGTCGAGTGTGTGTGAAGGTGTGAATAAATTTCTATTCATTTGAAGGAAAAGCATAGTGTGAAGAAGAGTGAAGAAGAGTGAAGAGTGAAGAAATGTTCGTGTGCTTAACCAAAACTGTGATCAGGCATTAGCAGATGCTATTTTATCAGTTCAAATCCCTGCGGATGTAATCTAATTCTTTTTGTGAGATAGTGTGTCTTCCTTTATGTGGTTAGCCTTGTTGTAATTGAGCAGTGAGCTCTAGGTAGTGTGCCTCAATGCATCTGCATTCCCCATATTTCATTTCTTTATACTTTTAACAAGGTATAATCTTGTGGACTAATCTCCACCCTGGTTTTTCCCCTAACAAGGTTTCCACATAAAAAAATATTGGCGTTATGTGTGCTTCTGATGTGTAGATGTTTTATGCTTTCATAGTTAATAATAAGATCTGAGAATAAGTTGAATAAGTTTTAAATTCTGGGACAAATGATTCATCCCCCCTCTCAGTTGTTTACCTTGTGTTGCCAACACATCCGAGGCGAGACAGTTCCACTGGGTGAAGATCATCAGTGACAAGATGCATAATCTGCATATGGTTGTAAAGAATACGTCCAAGTTCTACATGACCTCCTACTTGGTGTCTCTCCTAGCAGAGTAGTTCCCGTACAAGGGCCTCTTTGTTGCAAATAAATTGAAACCTAGGAGAGGAGACCTTAAAGTATATGACTACTACCCTCAGCTGCAATATTGAAACTTCAAGAGGGAATATCAGAGGGTAAATGATGCCTTTATTGGGCACATCATCAGAATCCCTAGGGGAGACTTTGAAAGAAGAATTTCACACAGTGCCAGGGCCTTCATCCAGTGGTTTAGGTATCTATTCATACAATTCCCAAAATTTACATACATCAGAAGGGTTCTCTGATAGGCCCTACAAGTTGCCACGCTACCCCAATGACTACATGATCCTGTTGGAGGTCTCTCGACAACTGCAAAATGACCATGCCCTACTCAGTGACAAACATAAAGAAGGGATCCCATATAACCAGACCTTTGGGCGAGGAATGTATACCTGTCCTGCTGCCCAATGCATGGAGTATTTAGAAAAGGAGTTGGTAGAGTACAATTTAAACCTCCACACAACCTGAGGTGGAAGGGACCCGTATGGAAAATTGAAGAAATGGGTTCGAAGACAATATGCTCATCGGCCACATGTCGAAGACTTACGAGCCAATTGTCAAGATAATAAGGAGGTGCGAATGAGGCACTATATGTGAATGATGGCCCAATTTGTGAGGTCAATAAATGTATTTCCAATGCCCGACCAAATAGTAGAAGAAGATGATAGCATTGTTGATGAGAGATTCAATGTTGTGGCTGACTTTCAGCTATCATTAATAGACTAGGATGAAGAAGAGGTCACTAATCTCAATATAGTAACATGGCTAGTTGAAAACTAGACAAGACAGTGGGTAGATGCCCAAATTACTTAGCTCAAAGTACAAAGTGTTGTACTAACTTATGGTGAGCTTGAGAGCGAAATTGATAGTGGATCAATTGCTGCCCCAACACAAGAGGCACCTAAATCCCCTCTAGAAACACAATCAAAGAAAAGGAGGCATGCACCTAAGTGTAATCCCAAGCATAGAGTATATACATGGAAGACTGGGGAGGGAGAATCTTCAAAGAAAGTAAAGAAAATGGGGGAATTTGTAGGTGAAATTCCTACAATTGAGGAGTATCCCCAACATGAAGGAGAAGAAGAAGTCAAGTGGCCATGTTCAACACCTACCACCTCCATTCCTGCTCCTACTGCCACCATTGCCACTCCACCTCATGCATCTCAGGCACTACCTATTTCATCTCCACCCGCCATGGACATTTCAGTCCACCTCACTTCCACCTCACCAATGGCCTTGGTAATGGTACTAGAATCCTCTTCAGTCACTACATCCCGGCTGAGGTCCTCCTTGCTCCCTCCTCTACTACCCACTCTCTCTACCCCGATGCCTATAGTTGCCACTACTGATATGCCACCTCTCACCTTGTTGGATGCCTTCAAAAAATACATGCAATGTATACCTACTGAGATCTCTGGGGTAATAATGAATCCTACAGTTTAGGCCTTGATGGCCCAAATTTTTGCTAGCCTACCCATTCCTCTGCCACCTATAGAGCCACCAAAGATGGAGACTACCATGCAAATCTCTAAAGAAATGGAGAAATTCTAAAGGGAGGCTGCAAAAGGTATAGTTGAAGATCCCGAGGACCCTTTCAAATATCATTATTTCGAGCACCCAAAGGGTGGGTTGAACATAAACTTAGACAGAATGGCATTTGGTGAAGAAATATTGCACTCCTTAGAGGAAGCCCTCAACAAGAAGTATATAATAGAAACCTTAGATCAAGAATTGGAAGAAGAGTTGTCCCAGTAGCTTAAGGATGTAGGTGAAAAGGCTAGTCTGGAAGGGTGGCTCTCTAAGGAAAAGGTTGATACTGATGTCAATGTGGAGATACTCAAAGAGCCTCCACTAATTGGACAAGGAACCCATCCAAGAAGAAGAGGTGCCTCCTAAAAAAGAAGAAGATGCACCAAAGAAGAGCCCCGAACCCGAAGATCTTGATGAACTCAAATAGGAAGAAGGGAAGGCATCCCAAAAGGAAGATATCACTAAAGAAAACATAGCCACTATTGAGTCACACAAAGAAAAAGCTATATAGATCAAGGACTCAGATGAAGAAGATAGAATAGATCAAGAGGCCTGAGACCATGAAGAAGAATAGCCTCAACATGAACAAAGAGAGGAAGATGATCATGAATCACCTAAAGGGGAAACCAAATTGCCCGATTGGCTAGAGTGGCAGCTACAAAAGAAAACTCCAATGGTTGTTGATCCAAAGGCTAGACTCAAAGCAATACTGGCAAGAGCATAGACAAAGACAAGAAAGGATAAGAAGCCTAGAGTTCACTCTCATATCATAGTTGATGCCTCTAGATCAAGAACGATACAAATTGCCACCCCTATGATAGATAAGGATGTGGTAACTGGATACAGTATCTTGATAATCAACTTGGGCTCAGCAACTAGAGAATAGAAAATCGATGAGTTCCAAGGGTTGGTGGCAATAATTATGCAGCAAATGAACAAGGATCAGTCTTCCAAGGAGGAACTAAAGGAACAAGTAGTAGATCTCACCACCTACATACAACAATGGAAATCCTTAGAGTAAGATGCTTTGACAACATCATCTGTACCCCCTCTTCCCTCCCAAGAAGAGCTCAATAGAATGGAGAAAATGAAGAATTGGACCAAAGCCATGGTGGATTGGTTCCAATGGGTGATCTACAATGGCGACATGGGCATCCACCACGCTACCCGAATGTTCAACAAATTTTGAGATTTACAAAAGCAGCTAGAAGCCACTGAGAAGACATATCATAGATTCATCAAGTTATATAGGATCACACATCCTAAGCTCGAGGCCATTCTTAAGATGTTTGAGAAGACATGGGAAAAGGAATTGGGGCTCATCAAAGATGATCACTAGCTAGTAGAAACCTGGAAAATGGGATTGGACCATAGAAGGGAAATCCTAGAAAGGGTGTTGCATGAAGTTGAGCTCAACCTCGAATGGGTTATGGAGCACAAGATTGACAGTGAGGACTACCTCAAAATAATGAAAAATTATGACATGCCCACCCTGGAGCTAGGTCCAGAGAAAATCAAATTGTTCTTCCACAAGAAGATGGAGCAAGGGGCTGTAGATGCACTAACATTGGATTTCATGGACTTCTCTATGAGATAATTTACATAGTCCAAGTAGGTAATCAAGGATACACCCAAATGCACCAAACACTAAGAACAGATCACTAGAAGATTCAAAAGGTTGGCCTTTTAGATCCTCCAATCCAACATCATGGAGTGGGATAAGCTCCAAGCATTGATTGGAAAATTTGTGGAGTATTCCACCCTTCAAAAGAATGTATGGAAGCCAGTGATCGATGATGATTTTCTAATAGTATAGTTGGAAAAGAAAGGAAGTCACTAGAAGAAAAAACTACTACAGTTTCAAAGCCACTAGAGGACAAAATAGAGAAAAGAAAAAAGTGTTTTATAATGTTATTTTTTGGGGGTAGGTGAAACCCTAATGTAAAATTAATTTTGGCCACACAATGAAATTAAATCAAGGTCATTCATTTCACTTTTGGAAACCTATAAATAGGGGTCTCCTCTCATTTTAAAGGGAGATTTGAGTTGTTGTGTAAAGACATGTGGAAATTTAATGAGAATTGCATTATTTTGGTGGATTCTTGTGTTTCTTCACATGTGTGCATGATTCTTCTCCTCAAAATTAGATTTTAGCTTTTTTGTTCTATGTTTTGAGTTGCTCTTAGTTGTTAGTTTTATGCTACTCATTGATAGTGAAGAATGTTATTGTGTTGATGCTTTCCACGTTCATGCTTTTTGTTGTTTGTTGATGATGAACAGTAGTGTAAAGCTAGTATGAACATTAATTTGTTGTTGCACTTAAAATTCATCTATTGTTCATGCTTCATGATGAATGGATAGTTGAAAATCTACAGACCTTAGAAGATAGCACTAGTTTCATGAGACTGTTAGCTATTTTAGTTAAGTGGAACTTAGTTTTAGGAAGGTTGTCCAATGTAGCATCCTCCATTGTTACTGTTAAACATTAGTTGCAGGTAGAGGAATCCTTCTATCCCTTTTCCATTTTAAATTTTATTTTAAATTAAAGTTAAGGTAAAGTTCCAGCATCATTGTAAAGTCAAATCTGATGTTAAACATGGAATTTTAGACTATTGTTTTGAACTTGCAGCAATTGCACTCCATTTTTCAAAATTTCACAAAACTTGATTTTAAGATCCAATTCCTTCCAAAATTAGTGAACCATAAATGCCCTTTGTGATTACCAGTAAATCACATCAATCAATTGAGTTGTTTTTGCAAGTCATGACCTGACACCCAAGAGACCTTAGGGTAGTAATTTGGAAATAGTTTGCAGATTTCTACCTTGCAACATAGGTAGTGCACTTGTGTGTTGCCTATGTCGAGAAGTGTAAAAACACCCATCAACAAAACAAGTGCTAGAAGGAGGGAACCTCTGCTAAGCTAATAATCAAATTGGTTCCTTCTCCCCTCAGAGGTTCCATAGAGTGTTAAGATCTACACCATACAAAGGGGAGTTTCAAGAGCTACCATTCCCTACCAAGGCTAAGAGAGATAAGAAATGGGAAGCATATGTCTCAGCCCCATCGACTCAACCTCCATCCCCTCCATCCCCTCCATCTCCTCCATCTCCTCCACCCATCCATACCACTCCTCTCCCTCACTCCTGGCAGCACTCCAATCTTTCCATTCACCTCAAGTAGCCTTCTTACCCTCCATTCCCCACAGCCAAGTGTTGTCCATGCCCTTGCACATCACCTCCAAGGCACTACTTCAACCATTGCTACTCCTTTTCAGCCCCAAGTAACTGTAGCACAACTAGTACAACCTCTACCTCCCATCATGGCTTGGTTGGGTAATAACCCATCTCCTCTGTCCTTCAATGATTACCATGATATGCCAAAGAATCCAAAGGGCTTCTACACTAAGTTCCATCCTCGTGATTTGCAAAGGACAATAGAAGAACACATTAAGATCTTCTAAATAGCCTTAAAGGACATGCAAATAGAACATGAAGAGGTGGTGTGTAGGCTCTTTTCCTACTCACATAGGGAAGAGACCTTTTATTGGTACATCCATCTACCGATAGGATCCATCACCACTTGGGATCAATTAAAGAACACTTTCTTGTAGAAATTCAAGATCCTGGTTAGCTCCTCTGAGTTATATTAGCATTTCATGTTCGTTCAAAGGGAGATAATTGAACTGATTACTTTCTTCAATGACTGGTTCCATCTATCTTACATGAAATTGTAGTTTCCCTATGTGTTTGATGATGCCTCATCCAGATTGGTTTACTATGCAGCCTTGAACAATCTCACATCTGCACTGGTGAAGAGAATGCACCCACCGCCTACCAAGTTGGTGGATGTGTATGCGGAAGTAGTCACAGCAAACACCAATTTGGGACAACGCATTGTAGTTCCACTACCCTCCTTAGGACCAGCTTCCCATCTGATGTAGATCCAATGACTTACCCATGCCTTACCCCATCAAACACCAATGTTGAATCAAGTTTCGCAACTTCTGATAGTGCCTCATCTAGGGCAGCCATTGAACCACGCACCTCCAGTGCCTCATTACTTACAATCACAATAGCAATAGGCTTACTCCTAGCAGCCCCAAGTTTCTACATACTTGCAAGGATCTGAGTTTCCACCCGCTCAACAAAATCAACTTGTAGTCCAACTAGTCTTCCTCTAGAATCCAACACTACAATCGAACAACATAGAGAAAGATTGGATTGATGAGCTGATAGAGTTAGTAAAGAAGTTGTCAACTGAAATGATGCACTTGAGGAACCATAATAACCAACTATAGGCATCCCAAAGAAGCATCCAAGCTAATCTCAATCGAGATAATAGTGATGTGGGTGCTTCCTTTGGACATAACTATGAGAGAGGTCAAAATTTGGGCCAAGGCTTTGAAAGAAGGCCTTCACAAAGATAGAATCGCACATGGAACATGAGGCCAAACAACGAAGGTGTTCCCACACCTCTTAATCAGCTAGATAATGTTGATAAGAAGACAAGTAGAGTGTACTTGTTAGAGGAAGCCTTATCAGGGTGGTGTCGTATCCACAAAACAAGTAGGCATTCTGAATTAGACTGCCTAGAATTTTAAACCACAATAGATATTTTCCAAGTAGAATTTTAGAATGTTGTAGATGGTGCTAGATGCAGAGACATAGTCCTATCTAAACCATATGACTTCTCAGTACTGGTGGTTAACCAAGCTCCTTTTTCGTGGAGTGAAAGCAATGTACCTAAGAAGGAGACCGTTGCCCCAAAGGATGAAGAAGCAAAAGAGATTAGTAATGAAATTCCTTTATCTTAGTTTTTTGATTTAGTAGATAATGGTCCAGTGGATGAGGAAGAACCACATGAAGATGAGGTTCAAATTTTCCACCAAATGGAAACCCCTTATAATATGAGGAATAGACAAGTAGGTGTTCCTTTCACAACCTCTACCGCACCTAATAACTTCAATACACCACCTGACCCAAATGCCAGTAATAACCCAGGCTACCCTCATGTACCAACCCAGTACTTTAATAAGAATAGGCAATAGAACCAAACCCAAAGTTAGCCTGCTAGCTCCTCTCAAGATAGATCTTTTGAAGTTGACATTGAGAAAATGGGGGAATATGTGGTAGAAGAATTTAAGAAAGTTAAATTGATCCTATCAACTTTTGAATTACTTAGAGTCCTAGTAGTTAGAAATGCCTTCTTTAAGATGCTTAATGGAACCGCTTAATCCAAGACAACTAAAGAATCACTTGCCAAGGTGGTCTCCTTTGACACCTCACAAAATGAGCCTATGATTAGGGAAATCTTAGGAAATAAAATAGATCGGTCCCCAAATCAGCAAGCAAGAAAGCAAACTACCAAAGAACGAAATCAAGCACAAACTCGAGATAAAACTAATGACAAAGACAAAGCTCAAGTAGCTCAGGCCAATGTTTCAATGGGTTTGTTCCAAGGGAAGCTACAAACCCCCTCCCTTCCTGACTACCATCAGAATCTTTAGAAAGAACTTGCATAACTGGTTGCTTGATTCAGAAGCCTCAACCAATGTCATACCTCTAGCAATACGTAAAGCTCTGGGAATAGTTTTGACTCCCTCCCGATGGAAGGTGACTCAACAAGACAAGACAAAGATCAACATAGTTGGAGAAATCAATAGAATACCCATGTAGATTACTACAAATCCAAGGGTGTAGCAAACGATTGAAATTCAAGTTGTAGATATTCTTAACACATACGGCATAATATTAGGAAGTGATTTCACTCAGGCATTGAATAGATATGCTGCAATAGATTTCTCACTTATGGTTTCCATGGAAAGGGTTGCAAACCAAATATGCATCGACTGGGAGCCCCACATGAAGTTCATGATCACAGAATACAACAAAACAAATGAAGTGTTGTTTGTTGAAACAGAACTAGGAAATTATTGTGCCATGGCTTATCGAGGTGAGCAATAATTCCCAGAGGAGGTCCTTCTTGTGTTGTGCAGTGCTCCTACCAACCTAGCCCATGCACTTGAGACTACAAAGGCACTGATTGGATTAGACAATGAAGAATCTTATGAGGATGGTAACCTTGAATTGTTGGATGGATTCCAAGATTTTATGCAGAAATGTGTGCAAGATCAGTTCATCCTAGGAGCAAGAATAAACTTTTAGGAGCTCCTATTACCCAATTGGTGTAGGGTACATAATGCTTCCCACTCAAAATTTGGATGTTTCCTATGTTAGGTATCAGTTGAACATATTAAGGGACAATTCACCCCAAAGGGGAAGTTCCAGATAGAACATCCAAACCAGAACCATGTAGAATCCACACAGTCACCCAAAGCTGTTGAAGCAAATATATAGTCAAGAGAGGAAGTGTGATCCATTGGCTCCAAATTAAAAGATTCCTCTAAGTTTTGGAGGCTGCACTTTGATGGATCCAAGTCCAAGCAAGGAGCTAGAGTTGGCTTCAAACTCATTAGCCCCACAAGTAAGACTTATTTTTCTGCCCATAGGCTTCAGTTTTATTGCACCAATAACATAGCATAACACGAAGAACTAGTTCATAGGCTTTTGATGGCATTAAGAAAGAAAGTTAAAATGTTACAATTCTTTGGTGATTCAGAGTTGGTGGTAAAATAGATTAGGAAGTTGTATTCTTTTCATGACAAAAGACTAGCAAATTATAGGCACTGAATCTAGGATCTCATAGAAGGCTTATATGGATTCAAAATTTAATTGATCCCACATTCCAAAAATATTATTGTTGATGCCTTAGCCTAGGAAGCTATCACCCTTCAACACCTCTCCCTAGTAGGCTTGAAAATTTTCATTGTTGAGCTTACTTCCACTCCATCAATACCAGACATCATCAACTTCCAAGTGTTTAATTATGACAAGCATATCTTGGATTTTATCATGAGCTATAATGTGTTTGCAACCCAAATAATTGATGAGGCAAAACTTGAAGAGATTGAACTAGACATAGAAGGAGTTATTAACCTCAAAACAAATACAATACGATAAGGGAAAAATATTAGCAAACAAAGAAGGATTCAATTAACAACCAGTGTGATGCTCACAACCTAGGAATGACTAAAGAAGTAAAAAACATGTTCATCAGAAAAGTATGTACACAAGAAGAAAGAGAAGGGATCACTGATGCCCTACTCACATACCATGATGTGGTTACTTGAAGTTACAAAGACTTGAAGACATATGATACCTCAATCATCACTCACACCATCCCTCTCAAGCTAGATGTGAGACCTTTTAGGCAATGTAAACACCCAATCAACGCCTTGTTGGATCCCATCATCTACAAAGAAGTTCAAAAGTTGATGTCCACCTAAATTATCTTCCCAGTTAGGCACTCCACATGGGTGGAAAATTTGGTTCTAGTTAGAAAGAAGAACGATGAAATCAAATTATGCATAGACTTTTGAAACTTGAATAGGTCCTCAAAGAAAGAAAACTACCCAATACCCTCATTGGATGAAGTATTGCAAATAGTTAATGGGTCTTAGATGATGTCATTTTTGGATGGATATTCAAGATATAATCAAGTGATGGTGTAGTATGAAGATAGGCACAAAATGGATTTCACTACAAAATGGGGGACCATCACATATAGAATAGTGTCATTTGGGTTAATTAATGTCGACACAACCTTCCAACATGCCATGGATATTGCCTTCAAGGATCTGATTGGAAAGTGCATAATCACATATATGGATGATCTTAATATGTTTTCAAAGAAAAGAGGGGACCACATCCTCGATTTGTGTAAGTTTTTCCAAAAATGCAAAGTTCAAAATTTTGTTGAATCTAAAGAAGTGCATCTTCGGAGTTACATAAGGCAAGTTGTTGGGGCACATGATCTCAGAAAAGGGAATTTCAATAGACCCAAAACGTATCCAAGCTATAATGAAAATCCAGCTTCTAGGAAACAAGAAGGAATTGAAATCCTTCTTTGGAATGATCAACTTCATCAGAAAGTTCATCATGGGCTTTGCTAAAATTGTTAAGCCGTTGAATGTTATGCTAAAGTAGGATGCCAAAGTCGAATGGACACTGAAAACCAAGCAGGATTTTTTGGAGATCAAGAAAGCAATTGGTGATGCACCAATGTTGGTCAGCCCAAACTACTTGAAGTCATTTTATATCTATTCATTTGCTTCAGATCACTCTCATGCCAACATATTGAGGCAAAAAGATGACAAAGGCAGTGAACACCCCATCGCCTTCATGAGTACCCCACCGAACGATGCAGAGTTAAGGTATCACAATGTTGAAAAGAAAGCATACACTTTGGTTAGAGGAGTTAAGAAATTTTGGCACTACATCTTGAGAAATAAGGTGTTTGTAACTGTGCCAAATCTAGCAGTTAAGACTTTGTTAATGCAAAATGAGTTGGGAGAATGGAGAGAAAAGTGGGTCACTTTATTACAGGAATACAACATGGAGATTCATCCCATGAAGTTGGTTTGAGGGGAAGCCCTCACTCGAAGAATAGCTAAAATGATAGCTGGAATAGGACCTAAACTCACCATGCAACAGTATCAGCTAGAAGATATTTCTCCTGGAGAGTGGTACAATGATATTATCTACTATTTGTTGAATAACAAGTGCCTGTCTTGGTTGCAAGGAGTATAAAGGTTTGCTTTAAGACTGAAGAGTAGTAGCTACATGTTGCAAGGATCTGTGTTATACAAAAGAAATCATAAGGGAATCTATCTTAGATGCCTTGGAAAAGAGGAAGCAGCCAGGGTACTAAAGGAATTTCATGATAAATTCAGCAATAGCCATGGATCTGGCCCTTCAATCGCCCACCAAATTTTGTGGGCTAGGTACTACTGGTTGATGGTGTTTAAGGATGTGCATAACAATATTAGAACCTTTCATGTTTGTAAAATTGCTACTACCAGAGAAAGAAATGTTGTCCCACTGCAACCAGTCCTAGAGGTAAGGTCGTTTGGTCAATGGGGACTCGACTTCATTGGTCTGGTAAGCCCACCATCCTCTATAGGCCACAAGTACATTCTAACTACTTTCGATTACTACACTAGATGGATAGAAGCAATAGCATGTAGGAAATGTACTACTGAAGTTGTTACCAAGTTTTTAAAAAGTTTTATATTGAATCATTTTAGTTTCCCGTTTTCCCTTGTGTGTGATAATGGCCCCACTTTTTCATCTCTTAAGTTTTCTAGTTGGGATTTTTATAATGAGATTGCAATTAAATTTTCCTCCAAATATTACCCTCAAGGAAATGTCTTAGCTAAGTCAACCAATAAAAATTTGATAACTATGATCAAGAACTGCTTGATAGGAATCCTAAGGATTGGCACACTCAATTGAATTTTTCCCTTTGGGCAGATCATACATGCCATAAGGCTGCTCTAGCCGGCGATTCCCCATTTCATCTTGTCTATGGCTTAGAGCCTAAATTTCCCGTTCACCTCAAGATCCCCACCCTCTAGTTTCTTAACACATACTATGAGGAAGGAGACTATCAAGCATCATGTTTAGCTAAGTTGTTGCATCTAGAAGAAGTTTGTGAAATAGCAATTGAAAAAATTTCCAAACACCAGGGCGTAGTCAAAATATGGTTCAATCATCGAGCCAAAGTAAAGGCCTTTAGGATTGTTGATTTAGTCCTCTGTTGGGATAAGGCCCATGAAAAGAAAGGGGGACATGACAAATTCGACAAGCTCTAGCTTGTCCCCTTTCAGATCTCAGAAATTTTAGGAGATAATGTATTTCACCTCAAGACACTCACTGGAGAGGATGTCTCATTTCCTATCAACAGATTACACCTCAAGCATTATTTCCTTGCCTAAGATCTTCAAGTTCATCCTTTGTATATAGTTGTATATAGGTTAGTTTAGGTTCTTTTGCTTCATTTTTGTGCCTTCACTTAACTTTTTGCTCACTTCCCTGGCTCTTGTTTTTACTGAGGGTGTTCCTTCATCCTTAATGTGGTGGTTGTGCTTTGTCCATCAAATGGATTACTTTTTTGTCCACTCCTATTTGTTCTCTAGATAAATCTTAATTCATAACTATTAATTTCTGATCGCTCCCGTTAAGTGGGTTTCCTTACTTGAACTCTGACTTGACCTAGGATAGAACCCTTGTTTGAATCTTTTCACAATTATCTCAAATCATGCATGAAAACAACTTTAAATGTTTTTGATGAGCTATACAATAGTCATTATGAGGTTTCAGCAAGTGAAAAATCCTAAGTTTTCTCTAGTGACCATTGTGATTCCAAACCCATAGTAAGCTTCAATGCTTACATTGTTGAGCAAAGAAAAGAGTACCAAAAGAAAATATTCAAGAAAAGAAAAGAAATAAAGTGTTAAAATAAGCAACTATGTGGGTGTGTGAGCAACTCTATCATGGTTGTGGATGCCTGACTAGCAATAGAGCAATGTTCATCGGGTCATAGTGACAACTCCATTGGGGCTATGGACACTTGACTAGCAGCGAAGCAATGTCCAGGTTACTTTTGGGGTTGGACGTCTTACGTAGTTTTCTTTGACTGACTAACTGCTATTTTTTATAATCTCTGAGGAAAAGAAATGAACTCACTATGCACACACTTCTGAGATATTCTCATGGCTCGATTCAATTAAGGATCTCGTCCTCCTTTAAGTTCTTAGTTCCCTTATGGAAACTGGCTTCTAGTCTGTGAAATCAGAGACTCTAGGTTCTGAATGAATATTTACCCTTAGAACTCTTGGAAGCATTCTCCCAGCAAAGTCTCCATTTTTTGTGCCTATAGCACACATGCCTCATTTGGAACAGGGACCCCCTCTCTCCTTTCACCTTTGCCGAGTCACTTTTTATTTCTCCTCATTTTGTGTGCCCCTAATTTTGAGCTTCAAGTGGTCAAGAGCCCTAAAGTCATCATTCTTCAATTAACCAAAATTCACCACCCTAAAATTCTCTAAGTCTTTAGTCCCTGCGAAAGTTTAGCTACGGACTTCCCTTGGCCTTTCGCCCTAGGGTCCTCCAACTCCTATAGGTTCGTAGTTGTAGGCATCCTCTTGTATGACATTGTCACCTATTAGTTGTTCAAACTATGATTGACCCAAGCCATTCACCTACATGGTGGGTCTCGTAACCTTCCCTTTCATTGTCTCTCAGTCACTCGCTAACAGTGAGGCCTTAGGGTCTTTCTGCAATGCGTATTTTGTGCTTCTTGCTACTGGTTCATCGAATTCCATGCCCAGCCACTTCACTAGTTGTCGTACCTGCATTTATTGTGGGTCATTAATGAGGTTCTTCCTATAAATAGCCCATTCAACTTATCATTTTAACTCTTTCCAATTAGGATTTGTCAGGGAGAGAACAACAATCATAATCACGCACCCGTATTACCTCCTAACGGATCAAGGCCTAACCTTCATCGAATTTCTACAGCTTTTCAAGTATGTTCACCCACATGATCTCATAGCTAGTCCTTTTCACAAGTTAGGGTTTCATGTTAATAATTCAATCATAAAAGAAACCCCTTAAAACACTCAACAACCATATTGGCAGTCTACCCCACACCAAAAACCTTCATAAATTTATTTAAAACATTCAAACTAACCTCTTAAAAGGAATGCAAAACTTTTCTTCCTCGGCATTGTTCTTTGTAGAGTGCCTACCACTCTGCAGCCCCCAACACCCTCATCGTCGTCCTGATCAAAACCCAACTGTCAAACTTTAAATGAAAAATTCAAAGTCTTCCCACCTTTGTTGGTATGTTAATGCGAGCCATCACATGTGGGAGGTCATCATCTCACCACCATTCTCAAATGCCCAACCTCTACCTACCTCTCACATTATGGGTCCCACTGAAGACCTTTTCGTCAAATGAAAAGTGACCAAGTCTTTCTCACAGACCATTCCGTGCAGACCTCCATCTACTCTTCGTCGTCACCTTGATGCCACTCACTAATGGCTAAGCCATTGCTCCCTCTTGTGTTGTGGACCTCGCTACTCACTGCGGTCCTAAGTTTCCAAATGAAAAATGCTAAGTCAAAATCTTCATGCAGACTAACATCTGCGGAGGTCCATCTGCGAACCACCCTACCTCCTTCACCACTCTGAACGTCTAGCCTGCTCTATTTTACCACACAACAGACTCTGCCTTGACCATTTCTCTCTGAGAATTCATCAAAAGATTCATTTTGATGGCCGCATGCAAACCATTCCTTATGGTCTGCCGCTTATGGCCCGCCATTACCCGATTGTCATTTGTTTACGGTGGTGACCTCCCCTCTAGCCGTGATGCATATTCCACATTCTCTATCATCATCCAAGCTCCTCCAAAAAAAGTGGTCAAGTTTAAATTTCCTACAGGCGCGTCATTGTGGACCACCATCTCTCTAGCGTTGTTCCTAAATAGTAATCACACAATTGTTTCTAGATGGATTCCACCCACATGCCTCAAAATGATCAAAACATAGGAAGTTAACTTATGCCATCCTAAGTGCCTACAAGTCATGCACTACGGAACTCCTCATGTGGGTTTTCGTGCCCTATTTTCCTTTACTAAACAATGGAACCCCAAACGTCCATGAAGCCTCCAACTTCCACATACCCTGAGCTCACATAGACAAGATGATTAATTAGATGACTTCAAGGACCTTGTAACTGATTTCCCCACATGCCAACTAATCTCTTGAATACTTTGATTTCCAAATCCTTATTGTAGAACTTTGACTATGGGCGGCAGTCTACAATGTCGTCCTGCTCCTGGTCACTCCTAACGACTTCCAACCCAAGGAAACCTGCATCCTTGGGGCCACATTCTGGAAAATGATCCAAATGAACCTTAAATGTTGAATATTGATGAGTTTTATGATCTCTTAAAGATAAATTATTGGATTTGACCCTTTTTTTGAAGGATTTAACTAATGCTTCCTTGATTTTATATGAATGCACTTACTGTGTCTTTGTATGTAGGATTTATGGAATCGACTGTAGTCCCATCAGGAAAGTCTAACGAGAAAGAGAGGGGAAAGAAACCTACATGCCTGCCAAGAGGAAAGGAAGAGAAGGATCGAACAAAGTACTAGTTCCACAGAGTGAAGTGCACCTCCAAGATTACTTCCACCTAGGATTTCATGTCAAATACCAATCTTGGACATGTGGATATATATGAGTTCCGATGAAGGCTGATGATACGCCTTGCAATCAAAAATGCATGAAAAATCAGAGTGAGTGGTCTCCCCAAGGTAGTCGGTTATTCGTCTACACTCATTACTCTAGAATAGTGATGGTATGCAAAGAATGTTATCATAATAGCAGAAAAATTATTGATCATGATGGCAGAGTGCTAGCATATTTTTTTGCCAAATCTATAGGCAAGACATTCCATATTCCCACATTCTACATAATGGAG
This sequence comes from Sequoia sempervirens, assembly GCA_007258455.2. Lineage (NCBI taxonomy): Eukaryota > Viridiplantae > Streptophyta > Pinopsida > Cupressales > Cupressaceae > Sequoia > Sequoia sempervirens. The sequence continues at coordinate 608,086,900 of VDFB02000003.1, forward strand.
GAAATAGAAAAGGGATATGCTAAAAACATGTGGAAAGTAGACCATCTAGCATGCAAGAAACTAATCAACCAACATTGGTTGAAGGAAAAGAGAGGCAATGTCACAAAGGTTCCTCAAGAGTTGTTTAGTAGCAAATCCCATGAGGAATATCATGACTTAGTTACCCTACTGAGCAAGATAATGGGCCTCTCTACTAGTGCTTTCTTTCAAGAATGGATGTTCTACATCATCAAGGAGATCATCTAATTCAAGACAAAGTTCCACTGGGCGAAGATCATTAGTGACAACATGCATAATCAACTTATGGTTGTAAAGTAAATGTCCAAGTTCTACATGACCTCCTACTTGGTGTATCTCCTAGCAGAGCAGTTCCTGTACAAGGGCCTCTTTGTTACAAATAACTCAAAACCTAGGAGAGGAGACCTCAAAGTATACAACCACTAACCTCAGCTATAGTATCAGAACTTTAAGAAGGAATATCGGAGGGTAAATGATTCCTTTATTGGGCACATCATCAGACTCCTTGGGGGAGACTTTGAAAGAAGAGTTTCACATAGCACCAAGGCCTTCATCCAATGGTTTGGGTATTTGTTCATACAATTCCCAAAATTTACATAAATCAAAATAGAAGGGTTCTCTAATAGGCCCTACAAGCTACCATGCTACCCCAATGACTACATGATCCTATTGGAGGTCTCTTGACAACTACAAAATACCCATGCCCTACTGAGTGGAAAACATAAAGCAGGGATCCCATATCCCCAGACCTTTGGGCAAGGAATGTATGCATGTCCCGCTGCCCAGTGAATGGAGTATTTAGAAAAGGATTTGGTAGAGCACAATGTAGACCTCCACACAACCCGAGGTGGAATGGACTCATATAGAAAATTGAAGAAATGGGTCGGAAGACAGTATGCTCATCAGCCACATGTCGAAGACTTATGGGCCAATTGTAAAGATGATAAGGAGGTGCGAATGAGGCACTACATGAGGATGACAGCCCAATTTTTTTGGTCAATAAATCTTTTTCTGGTGCCTAACCAAATACTAGAAGAAGATGATAGCATTGTTGATGAGAGATTCAATGTTGTGGCTGACTTGCTGCTACCATTGATAGACTGGGATGAAGAAGAGGTCATTGACCTCAATATAGAAACACAACTAGTTGAAAACCAAATAAGATAATGGGTAGATGCCAAAATTGCTTAGTTCAAAGTACAAGATGTTGTACTAACTTATGGTGATCTTGAGGATGAGCTCGAGAGTGAAACTAGTAGTGGAACAGCCGCTGCCCCAACACAAGAGGCACCTAAATCCCCTCTGGTGACATAATTGAAGAAAAGGAAGGATGTGCCTAAGCATAATCCCAAGCACAAAGTGTATACATAGAAGGCTGCAAAGAAAGAATTATCGAAGAAAGCAAAGAAAATGGGGGGATTTCTAGGTGAAATTCTTACAATTAAGGAGGATCCCCAACATGAAGGAGAAGAAGAAGTCCAGCATCTATGTTCACCACCTACCACCTCCATTCTTGATCTTTTTGCTACCATTGCCACTCCTCCACCTCCTACATCTTAGGTGTTGCATGTTTCATCTCCACCCTTTATGGACATTTCAATCCACCTCACTTCCACCTCACCAACGGCCTAGGTAATAGTATTGAACTCCTATTCAGCCACTACATCCCCGCTGTCATCCTCCTCACTCCCTCCTCACTACCCACTCTTATTGTTCCAATGCCTAAAATTGTCACTACTACTATGCCACCTCACCATGTTGAATGCCTTCACAAAATACATGGAAGGTATACCTACTGAGATCTTTGGGGTAATAATGAATCCTACAATTCAGGCCTTGAGGGCCAAAATTGTCACTAGCCTACCCATTCCTCTACCACCTACAAAGCCACCAAAGATGGAGGCTACCATGCAAATCTCTAAAGAAATGGAGAAATTCCAAAGGGAGGCCAAAAGGTATAGTTGAAGAGCCCGAGGACCCTTTCAAAGATGACTATTTCAAGCACCTAGAGGGTAGGTTGAACATAAACTTAGACAAAGTGGAATCTAATGAAGAAATATCATATTCCTCGAAGGAAGTCATCGAAGCCCTCAATGAGAAGTATTTAATAGAAACCTCAAATCAAGAACTAGAAGAAGAGTTGTTTGGGCAATAGCTCAAGGATGTAGGTGAAAAGGCTAGTATGGAAGGGTAGCTCTCTGGGGAAAAAGTTGATACTGATGTCAATATGGAGATACTCAAAGAGCCTCCACTAGTTTTCCAAGACAAGGGCCCCATCCAAGAAGAAGAGGTGCCTCCTGAAAAGGAAGAAGAAGAGAAAGAAGAAGATAAAGAAAAGAAGATGCACCAAAGAAGAGCCTCAAACTTGAACATCTTGCTAAACTCAAACAAGAAGAAGGGAAGGCATCCCAAAAGGAAGATACCACTAAAGAAAACATAGCCACTGCTGATTCAGACAAAGAAAAAACTATACAAATCAAGGACTTAGATGAAGAAGAGAGAATAGATCAAGAGGCCCCAGGCCATGAAGAAGAATGGCCTCAACATGAACAAAGAGAGGAAGGTGATCATGAATCACCTAAAGAGGAAACCAAAGTGCCTGATTGGCTAAAGTGGCAGCTATAAGAGAAAACTCCAGAGGTTGCTGATCCAAAGGCCAAACTCGAAGTAATACTAGCAAGAGCACAAACAAAGACAAGAAAGGAGAAGAAGCCTAGAGTCTACTCTCATATCACAGTTGATTCGTCCATATCAAGAACAATACAAATTGCCACCCCTGTGATGGATAAGGATGCAAGAACTAGATACAATATCTCAACAATCAACTTGGGCCCAACAACCAAAGAACAAAAAATTGATGAGTTCCAAGGGTCAATGACAACAATTATGCAGCAAATAAACAAGGATCAATCTTCCAAGGAGGAACTGAAGGCACAAGTGGCAGATCTCACCACCTACATACAACAATGGAAATCCTTAGAGGAAGAGGCTCTGAAAACACCATTCATGCCCCCTCTTCTCTCCTAAGAAGAGCTCAATAGAATGGAGAAAATGAAGAATTAGACCAAAGCCATAGTGGATTGGTTCCAACAGGTGATCTACAATGGCGACATGGGCATTCACCACGCTGCCCAAATGTTCAACAAATTTTAGGATTTGTAAAAGTAGTTGGAAGCCACTGAGAAGACATGTCACAGATTCACTGAGTTGTATAGGATCACATATCCTAAGCTCGAGGCCATTCTTAAGATGTCTGAGAATACATGGGAAAAGGAATTTGGGCTCATCAAGGATGATCAATGGCTAGTAGAGACCTAGAAAATGCAGTTGGACCACAAAAGGAAAGTCCTAGAAAGGGTGTTGCATGAAGTCGAGCTCAACCTCGAATGGGTTATGGAGCACAAGACTAACAATGAGGACTACCTCAAAACAATGACAGATGACATGCTTTCCTTGGAGCTAGATTTGGAGAAAATCAAACCGTTCTTCCACAAGAAGATGGAGCAAGGGGCTACAGATGCACTCACATTGGATTTCATGGACTTTGCTATGAGATCATTTACACAATCCATGCAGGTAATCAAGTCCACGCCCAGATGCGCCAAACACTAGGAGTAAATCACTGGAAGATTCAAAAGGGTGACCTTTCAGATCCTCCAATCCAACATCATGGAGTGGGATAAGCTCCAAGAATTGATTGGAAAATTTGTGGAGTATGCGACCCTTCAGAAGAATGTAGGGAAGCTAGTGATTGATGATGAGTTTCTAACAGTATAGCTAGAAAAGGAAGGCAATCACTAGAAGAAAAAATTGATATAGTGTCAAAGTCACTAGAGGACAAAATAGAGAAAAGACAAAAGTGTATTATATTTTGGGGGTAGGTGAAACCCTAATGTAAAATGAATCTTGGCCACATAATGAAAGTAAATCCTAGCCATTCATTTCACTTTTGGAAAACTATAAATAGGGGTCTCTCATTTTAAAGGGAGAGTTGAGTTGTGTAAAGACATGCTGCAGAAATTTAATAAGAATTGCATTGTTTTGGTAGATTCTTGTGTTTCTTCACATGTATGCATGATTCTTCTCCTCAAAATTATATTTTAGATTTGTTTTTCTAAGTTCTAAGTTGCTCTTAATTGTTAGTTTTATGTTTCACATTGATAGTGAAGAATGATATTGTGTTGATGCCTTCCACGTTCATACTTTTTGTTGTTTGTTGATGATGAATAGCAATGTAAAGCCAGTCTAAACATTAATTTTTTGTTGCACTTAAAATTCATCCATTTTCCATGCTTCATGATGAATGGATAGCTGAAAATCTATAGACCTTAGAAAATAGCACTAGTTTCATGAGACTGTTAGCTATTTTGGTTCAGTGGAACTTAATTTTAGGAAGGTTGTCCACTGTAGCATCCTCCATTGTTACTATTCAACATTAGGTGCAGGTCTAGGAATTATTCTATCCCTTTTCCCTTTTGACTTTTATTTGAAATTAAAGTTAAGGTGAAGTTCCAACATCATTGTAAAGCCAAATCTGATGTTAAATATGGAGTTTCAGACTGTTGTTTTGAACTTGCAGCAACTGCACTCCATTTTTTAGAATTTCACAAAACTCCATTTGAAGATCCAATTCCTTCCAAACTTAATGAACCATAAATTCCCTTTGTGATTACTAGTAAATCGCATCAATCAACTAAGTTGTTTTTGCTAGTCATGACATGACACCCGAGAGACCTTGGGGTAGTAATTTGGAACTTGTTTGCAGATTTCTACCTTTCGAGAGAGGTAGTGCACTTGTGTGTTGCCTGTGTTGAGAAGTGCAAAAACACCCATCAACACAACTCAATTATTTAAACATTGAGTCACTACAGATATGCTTACAACCTCTAAATGATTGTTAAGAACCTAACTCCTAAAGATTCTTCTTCTCCCAAGAGTAAGAAGAATCACCACTAGCCTTATTTCATTATGGTCTCTAATAAGGTTTATGGTATCTACTAAGGCTTATACTTCTCTACTTATCTTTTCATACCTCTCTCTCACTCACTCTCTTTTTCTTTGTCTCTCAGTGTCTCTACCTCTCTCTCTAACTCTCTCATATCTCCCTAATGGAATTCTCAATACAAGGTATAACATGGGCACATTATAATTGTTGAGCACACAATGATACTAAGAGGGTGGGGAGAATCAATATCCAATGACATTTACTTTTCAAAAATTAACCAATCACAATTAAAACCATTCAAATAATATCTAGCAATTAGAAACACTATGATAACACACATTTTACATGGAAACCCTTTTAGGAGGAAAACACAACACAATATTGCATATATATTATATTTTAAGCTTCTTCTTCTTGTAGGCTCCAACCTACTATCAAAGGCTCAATTCTCAATACCAACTAAGCTCCAACTCAGAAAGAGGCTCAAACCCCCACACACACATTGATCTCCAACCCAACAAAAAGGATCCAATATTAATTTGATAGGACTTAACCCCCACAAATCTGATCCAAACTTCCTTCCTTGTAAATTTGATAACGAATCACAAAATTTGTTCCAATGTCAAATTTGATTCAACTAATGAACTCTCTCTCCTTTCACAATTCTAATTCACACTCAAATATCAACTTTCCTTTCAAATCTTATCCCTATAATGTATTTTTTCCTTTCACAATTTTGATCACAACAATGTCCTCTCTTCTTCCCCAAATCTAATCCAAATCATGTATAAATTCCTTTCACAAAAGTATTCATAATTATGCCAATATCTTCACACAGATTTTTTCCTTATAATTTTCTCTAAATTTTCTTTACAATCTGCTCTTCAACCTCCACTTATTCTTCTCTATAACTCTGCCATAAACTATTACAAATCTACTCTAAATCAGGGATAATTTTTTCTATAAATTTATAATTTATTTTTCTCAATTATTTCCACATGTTCTTCAAATATCTCTATACTTAATTTTCATACAAGAGCTTCATATGTTCTTCAATATAATTCTAAAGGACTCTTCATAATTTTTTGTTCTTGACTCTACCTTTTTGAACCTTTTTAATTAGAAATAGATCAGTTAATTGCTTGTTTTGATTTCACAAAATGTCACCACCTCATATATTCTCATAGTGGATATGTATTTAATGAAATATTGTGTCTTTTCAAAAGGTTATATTTCTTCTAGGAATCACACCATGTCATTTTCATTAAATTAACACCTTTTGTCTTTCTTCCCTTTTTAAACTAATATCTACTTCTTTTAACTTTGACTTCTTCTCCATAATATGGGTTGCAGCCTTTAAAAATCTTAAGGAATTGCTTACTTAAAAAATGAATTGCCACCTATATATATTGAAGCCTTCTCATTGACATTGGTTTCTACCTTTTTAATTATCTTTATTACTTAAAGTAAATCTCCCCCTTTTATAAGCTTTGTTGCTCCATCCTCATTATTATTTCCTAGTAGATACAAGTCTTAAGTCAGCCCATAATAGATATTTTAAATTTTATTTATGTTGTCAAGGAAAAGAGGTCAGCCTCCATAACAAGTCTTACTATTTAATTTTATTTCCTTGCAAAATATAATTGTTTCTTGTTATCAACTTCATGGTTCTTTTCATTTTTCAATATAGTCAAAAGATAATATAGATAATATATTTGCAAGTACTTTATCATATATATATATATATATATATATATATATATGTATATGGGTCTAACATGACAACTTCATTTTCTCCATTACATCTCTGTCAACTTTCGTAACTTAACTAAGAGTCTAGTCCAAATCTAGAAGATTTGACATTATCCTTGTATGCCTTTGACAACAATGACAATATTTCCAACAATAATGTTCTCATGTTTCTTGGAGTCACAAAAAATGGTAAGGCATGAGGACCCCATGATTTAGGACCCACATGCTTTGTTATTTTATGAAAATTGCACTTTATTTGACATAAAAACACACTTTTCATGGTTTTGACAAAATATCAATCATTGTTTAACAATTTCACTATATTTTTTTGTTTTGTCGATGTAGAAGAAGAAATTGCATGTTTTTAGGCTGAATTTGATTCTATGAACTAATATAAATCAATGTTCCTACTATTGGAATGCTAATTATCATGTTTTTTGTTTGAATTTGATAATATAAAATTGTTGTTTACATAATTTTTACTAATTCTATTAGATTTAGATAGAATTAAAAATTGAATACAAAGGAAGTTGGAAAAAAGCTCAAATTTTGGAGTGAAGCCAAAAACAAACTAGAGAACATTATGCAATTTTGAAATAAAATATCAAAGTTTAAGGTACATTCTCCTTGTCTTTCTACCTTTTTGCATATCACCTTATCAACATAGTTCATGTGCTACATATCATAGTGTTAATTCACTTCATTACTGCCCAATTATTGACCTAAAACATATAGTCATATGTATCTTCTAGACTTGGGATTATGTTGAATTAAATGTGTAAATATATGATGTTTCCTATTTTTTGAGTTATGTATATGCATACTTTTGGTTCTATTATAGTCCCATACAAGTATCCTTCTATTTTTCAAATTGTAACTTTGTTTCCTAATGCAATAGACACTATTGTAGTTAGGTGATAAATCAATCTCTTCATTGAAACATAACCATTATTACCATTTCAATTTACTATTATTTTTTATCCTACTTGAGTGCATAACCTACATTTACAACTATTTTCAAACCTTAAAATATATTATATTTTACTTATAGTCTTAAAGTGTTATTCTCAAAGGAGTTCTACTCACACCTATATGACTCATTCCTTTAATAATATTATATCCTCAAGTAAGCTAAAATATTTCAAATAGTTAGGCACTTATATCTATGAGGTCACATGATTCATATGGATGATATGTTAAAGGATTCATCAAGAGCAATACAAACTCACCTTTTATCCATGTGCACATATGTATTTATGTTTCATCTCTTACTTGTGAGGTTGCGTAGGTATATTCCACATAGCCAAGGAACTATTTATTGTTTCACATTTCCCTTTCATCATTCTCTATAAAATACTTTAAGGACAACCCTCCTATATTTTAAGAGCCTAAAGAAGAAGAGGGGTTTCCCTACCCTATTATTTATTTCATTAGATGATTCATGAGATCTACTAAACAAAGCATGTCACTATTCACCAACCCTTTCATAGATTCATCACAAGATCATAGTTCATCTCTTTCTCACTTAATATCATTTATTATCATCATTTTGGATCTCATTTCCATGTGGCATATACCTATAGAACATCCACATCACAATCCCTTGGCCAAAGAGAAAATGATTTTGTATGTAGCCAAAGTGGTAATAATCCAAATCTCATTAATGGAATCACCAAATCTTTGTGACAAATAAAATGACATATATAATAACTAAAAATGGAACTATATATTGAGGATCAGATAGATTGCAAGAACTCATGAAAACTTATCCAATAGCTCATAAAAATAAGGAGCAACATTGAGAATTAACACATAAAAGACTCATATGAACCAATGATCCACACTAAGTGTATAAGATGATAATTGAGATCTACACAAAAATACTTTCAAATAAAGCTATTGATGCACACACATTACAAAATATAATGAGTGGAAGATGAATCAAAGAACAATCCTTTTATAAAAGTATCACATAGTTGGAAAACTAGTTGCTAGTCACCAATAAATCACTAACCACAAAAGTCAATGAATTATTTGAAATGAGAAGCTAGGAGCTAAGTAAAGGTCAAACTCTATGAACCAAGTCATAATTAAAGGACCTTGAAGCTTGACATAAAGTTAAGAAGTTTTAACATAGTGGCATGGGGGAAAAATAATATAGGCATAGTTATAGAGATCAATTAATGGAAAAAATGGGGTTCACTAACTCATCTCAATTTAGTTGATTTTTTATGAAGAAAGAAATAGAGTGGTAAAGAGATGTACAAAAATTTGTTGTGAGGTTTAAGATAAATAAGGGTCTAGTGACTGATGTGTAAGTATTTAGGAAAGGTAAAAGTTCATATAGGGTCCCTCCACAGTAACCTCTCTTAGTTTTTCTTGTCTCCAAACCATTTGACCATGGTGGCAATATATGAAAAGTTTCAAGAAGCATCATTTATGTTTAGCCAAAAATTGTTAGGGGCCATATTTTGCATTCTTCATCTTGTAGGGATCAACCAACTATGTGAACGCATCGATGTGGGTGGTTAAACATTAGGGGAGTCCTTTTTTCACACCCAACTATCTTGATTGTTCAAAGCTACACTATTTCAATAGTCCCTTAAGAGCCCTAAGTGCAAAAATCTACTAAACTATGACAAAATATTTCTCATAATCCATGGGACCTACAAATTTTTCATCTAAACCTACAACTTCATGTAAGGTCCCTCAAAAATAACCTATCTCATTTTTTCTTATCTCCAAACCATTTGACTTTGGCAGAGATGTATGAAAGTTGCAAAAAGTGTCATTTGTATTTAGCCAAAAGTTGTCAGGAGCCATATTTTTCATTTTTCATCTCATGGGGCTCAATTGATTATGTGAATATTTTAGTTTTGGTTGGTGAATGTTATGGGAGGCCTTATTTTAGACCCCAACTATATTGATCATTCTAAGAGACACTATTCGAATGCAATATCTTAAGAGCCCTAAGTGCAAAAAATTTCTAAAATATAACAAACTATTTTTCAAAATTTGTGTCACCTAAAAATGTCATGTCTAAACCTATATCTTCATGTAGGGTCCCTTCACAATAACCTCTCTCATTTTTTCTTATCTCCAAACCATTTGACTATGGAAACGATGTATGAAAAGTTGCAAAAAGCATCATTTGCATTCAACCAAAAGTTGTCAAGAGCCATATTTTATGTTTGTCATCTCATGGGGCTCAACTAACTACATGAACACATTGTTTTGTGAGGGTGAACATTAGGGGAGGCCTTTTTCACAACCCAGTTGTCCTAATTGTTTTAGCTACATTATTCTAGTGCAGTCTCTTAAGATCCCTAAGTGCAAAAAATTGTCAAACTATGATGAACTATTTCTTGAAATATGTGGCACATACAAATGTTCCATCTCAACCTAGAGGTGGATATGGGGTCCCTCTACAATACCCTATCTTGATTCTATTCATTTGGAAACCATTAGACCATTCAAGCAATGAATGCATTCTTGCAAAAAGCATCAATTAAGAGTACTTGTAATTGTGAGAACATGATTTTCTTGCATTTTATGTGTTGTGGGGCCCAATAAAAAATTTCAACATGTCATGATGGGTGTTTTAATCCCTCAAAACACATAGATTCTTATTTTCTCATGGAAAGTCTAGGGATATCATATTTATGACTATTATAAAACTACTCTTTATGACCACAATGTAATCATAATTAACTATTTTTTCTCATTTTATGGACATAATGACAACCCATCTCTAGATCTTGGTGTGCACTACCCTAGGAAACCATAATATTTTATTTGTCTAGCATGTATTCATGGTATTTGATGATCATGTCCCAACATGATAGTGGAATGTTATGTGGATTATGACAATCATAAACTCTTGAAACTCTCCTTCACAAAGATATCCATCATTACCTCTTTTAATGATCTTCTAAAATACTTTAGAAAACTTGTCAATTACTTTATTTCATGGTGATTTCATGAGTAATAGGGTCCCAAATGGTATGATATCAATCCCATATGATTGTCATGGATGGGTATGATAATGGATAGTCCTAGGGTAGTAGTCAATAAACCCTTACTCTCTTACTCCTATATTTTATATTCATTCTCTTATATGGAAAGAAGGGTTTGAACCAAATAAATCCTCTCAAATTATTAAAATCCCTTAAGAACTCCATTAGAGCTTTGTCTTCAATACTTTCTCTCAAATACATATCTTGAAAAATGAATAGTTAAATATAAAGGAAGGAAATCCTTTATTAAATCTAAGCATAGGATTAAATAAAGCCCAACCAAAGCTCGCATTCTCTAACCAATACAATGGCATGACATGTGTTCATTCCATCTCCAAGAAAGTCAAACAAAATCACTCTAACAATCCCAAATGACTTTCATGGATGAGTATGATAGTGGATAGTCCTAAAGTAGTAGTCAAAAAACCCTTACTCTCTTACTCGTATATTTTATATTCATGCTCTTATATGGAAAAAAGTGTTTGAACCAAATAAATCTTGTCAAACTATTAAAATCCCTCAAGAACTCCATTAGAGCTTTGTCTTCAATGCTTGCTCTCAAATACCTATCCCCAAAAATGAATAATTAAATATAAAGAAAGGAAGTCCGCTATTAAATCTAAGTGTATGATTAAAGATAAAACCCAACCAAATTTCACATTCTCTAACCAAGACAATGGAATGACATGTGTTCATTCCCTCTCTAGAAATCCCAAACCAATAAAGTAAAAAGAAAAACACTCTTATAAAAGAATGCATCCAAAAAAATGATAATTGATACCCCATCGCACAAATTTCATAGCATTTTTAATAGAATATGAGAATTATTATTTTAATACACATAAATTTGAAAAGGATATTATTGATTCTTTTAGAGATAACACCTTATATTCATACTATGATGAAGATTTAAAATTTAATCTTGTGTAATTATTATTTTTTGTGCATGTGATGTGTCTACTTCCTCTCTTTATATCTATGATTGGGACAAAAGAAAATAATTATGAAATTGATGATCAATCTTATATGGTTTCTATACATGAATTGTCTCATGATAAATAGATTTAAATATCTTCTTTCCATATAAGATTGGTGAGTATAAGGTAGATGTTGTCAATTTCCACATTCCAACATGTTGATTAGGGTGTTACACATGCAACAACATGTAGATAGATTTTATTATATAAACGACAAAACCTATCTATCTTGAAAGAGTCATTAAATTTGATTAAGAATTAGTTATCCCAAGGCTCAAGAATGTCAAGTCTTGACTCACTAGGTTCGCTCATGGTTTGTTGTTTAATTTTTGTTTTCACATGGGGGCATGTTGGTTCTTGAAGGTCATCCATTAACTCTAGCAAGTGATGATATTAATCCTAAAATATTATGCATCCATAACTTTCCACAATACTTCAAACTAACTTTATCCAAATAGAAACTTCAAAATATTAAGGAAGAAAGAGAAAATTCTAAGAAACTAATTGCTCTAGATATTATCCATGCACATACTGAAAGATAAGTAAAATAAAGCATAAATTATTTGTGATTCACCATATTGCTTCACAGCTACATACAAAATAGTGCAAGAGTTTAGAAAATTGAATCATTCATTAATGAGATAGCTTCAAAATGCACTCAAATATGACACAACAAATTGATTATTTCACTAGAAAATAATGAATTGCAGTCATGCAACATTTATGATCAAGAATTACCTTAATTGCTTCAATATTACCAACACCTAAAGCATATACAAGTCTTTACTAGAATTGATTAGAAAACATGAAATAGAAACTAAATTGGTATGATTCCAATCTAAGCTCTCCCATATCAACAATTTATGATCGGGCTAAAACCAGAAAACCTACTGCCTTTTATAAAATTAAGATAGGGATTCATTACAAAATTCACGCATGGCAAGAAAGAAACAAAAGTGAATCATCACATGACACATGGCATGAAAATATATTTTGCACATGTTATATCAGCAAATAGTTTCAAAAGGATTGATCAAATTTATTCCTTCTTGACTTAGTCTTCACTGATGACACTTTTATCTCTAACTAGATCTATAACTGGATCATTATCTTCTATCAAGATTTCTTCATTGCCTTCCAAATCAAATCATCATATAAAATAATCTCTTCTATACGTCCTCCTCCTGTTTGAAGACTTCCAAATTCAGGGCACTTTAGGAATTCCTCTTTGATCAACGTGTAATAACGCATTATCTCCTGTATCTAACAAGTAAGAAGAACAAGCAGCATTTGTTCTTTCTACATTGGGTTCATTCGATACAAAGGAAGAAATCTCCCTTGGATTCAAAAGTTCGGTCTCTGGGACTTATTCTATGATTACTACATTGGGAAGCACCAAAGGAACACATTGCTTTTACTTTCGTAACCTTGTGATATGGTCCCTTGAAAATTATCTAGCATCAAGAAAGCTTAAGTCTAAGTCTTTGTTTTCACAACAATCAAACAATTGGTTACCAATTATAGCAATATTTGTCATACTTCCTTCTAATTTTTTCGACATTATCTATCTTGACCACAGTCGTCGATGTATTTCTAGGGTTATCTTCACATTTAAATATTTCAATTTGAGAAATTAATTTTCTTATGGATAAATCTATCCTAACCAAAAATGTTATACAATTAATTTCATCATGCTCTAAAGTTTTATGGATTCTGCATCTATTTGATAATCCAAATTTAAGCAAATTTTCAAGAAAAAGATTTATATTCAAAATATTTTGAATATATGAGACATCCATATCAAATAAGTATTTGTCATGTGATTTATTGTGTCTTGAAATCTTCATGATCACCTAAGCTTCGGAATTTCTAGTACCTCTATTTAAAAAAAAAAATGACTTCTAAAATGAGATCTATAATTTATGAATAAACATTCAAACTTATTATTTCAGCGTCTACATATAATAAGAATTTCTAAAATTCCTTTCAGAGAGTAACAGCATGTTAAAATGATGCCCTCCTTCTAGTGTCACTTTTGTTGATGAGGGTGTTACACAGGAAACAACATGAAGATAGATTTTATTTTATAAACAACAAAAGCTATCTATCTTGAAAGAGACATTAAATTTGGTTAGGAATTATCCATCCCAAGGCTTTGAGAATATCAGGTCTTGACTCACTAGATTCGCTCAGGGTTCGTTGTTTAATTGTTGTTTTCACATGGGGGCATGTTGATTCTTGAAGATCATTTGTTCCCTCTAGAAAGTGATGATATTAATCCTAGAAAATTACGTATCCATAACTTTCCACAATGATTAAAACTTAATTTTATCCAAAAAGAAACTTCAAAAGATTAAGGGAAGAAAGAGAAAATTCTAAGAAACTAATTGCTTCATATGTTGCCCACGCACACGTACTAAAAGATAAGTAAACTAAAGCATAAACTATTTGTATTTCACTAGATTGCTTCATGGATACATACAAAATAGTGTAAGAGTTTAGAGAATAGAAACTTTCACCAATGAGATAGCTTCAAAATACACCCAAAGATGGCATAGCAAATCACTAGAAATGAACGAGCTATAGTCATGCAAAATTTATGATCAGGAATTGCAATTACCAACCCCTATAGTATGTACAAGTATTAACTAAAATTGAATAGAAAACATGAAATAGAAACTAAATTGATATGATGAACCAATCTAAGCCCTATTGTATCAATAATTTTTATCCCTAAAACCAGATAACTCCTTGTCTTTTATAAAATTAAGATACAGATTCATTACAAAATTTGTACATGGAAAGAAAGAAACAATTGAATCATCACATGACATGTGGCATGAAAATATCTTCTACACATGGGATATTAGCAGATATTTTCATAAGAATTGATCAAATTTATGCCTTCTTGACTTAGTCTTCACTAATGATTCTTTAACTCTACAAAACTTCAGATAGTTGTCATGCATCTTTGTGGTTGGAAAAGTTTCAATGGAAAGTCCTTTATTTTAGATTCTCCACCTATATTTGGCCAACTTTGTTCCTTGAATCTTTATCCTTAGTCTCTCTTTCTCTTTAAACTTTCAATTTTGATCCAATTCTAGCATGTGTTAAAATCCCCACAACTCAATGAATGAGTTCATGTATCAGGAAAAATACCTGCAACTAAATCTATAACTAAATCATTATCTTTTGTGTGCTTCCAACATCAAGATTTTTTCACCACCTTTCAAATCTGCATCATGTACCACCAACATGAAATCATCATTTGAAATATCACCTCACATTTATCCACATATAGCAATACAAAAATTTAATCATCATGAAGTTCCATTCTCATAATATGAAGGTAAAAATAGCATCAACCAAATAATCCTCACCTTTAAATCCACTATTTACCATTAATTTATACATAGACACCATTAAATTTAATAAAACTTTCTTACAAAGTTTTTTGAAACTTTTGACTGTTACAAGAACTTTACGAATTTTCATAGGTGCAAGATTCAAAAAACTTCTAGTATATGTTTCTACAATGATACAATTATCTGACAATATTATCTTTATTACATTTGTTCATTAGAGTTACCAGATATTCCATCGTGTTCATTAATCATCATTATTTTTCATTTATGTGTTGATTAATGTTACTTTTGCAAATAAAACTTTCCTTGTTGCACTAGTAACTAGAACAAGAACTAATTGGTTTGGTTGAATAAAGAAAATTAATTATGGCAGAACAAAGTGAAAAATGTGAGGTGGCGCAGCAGGGAGAAGGGAAAGTGCAGAAAGTCATGGCGAAGTTGGCAGATGGAACATCATCCGACAGGACTGCAAAGGGAGATAGGTGCAAAGATCAAATTCCATCTTGGGGAGCTGAGGCAACCAGGGAGGTTTCAAAAAGGGAGGTTCTAGATCAAGCTCGATTGGAAGCCTAGTGCAATCAACAACAGGAGCATCCTCGACAGTTTTGGTCAAGGTTTGGTTGGTCTGGGCGGGAGCGGCAGGGTCACAGTTGCTTTCTCAATAGGCATAGTAGGCACAACTCTCCCAGTGGACAATGGTGGGAAAAAAATTCAAACTTTGGAGGGCACAAGAGTGCAAGTCAAGGTAGAAAGGAAAATCCTAGTTCTTTCCCTGGTCCACCTAGAGATGAATTTGGATGATTGGATCGGCGAACCATGGTCTTGGGTTCTAAACTCTTGGCTCCATCGATTAATTGACTAGAGAGTCTGGGCTTAATTATGAGATGGTATGGCTCCAATTTGAATTGGGATGCTTTGATTCATTGGTGGCAAGGGTGATGGGGTCCAGAAATAAGCTTCAAATACTTGGTGAATGGTTATTTCCTAGTGGTTTGTCCATCTCCCTCAATGCGGACGGATATTCTGGAAGACGTGTGGTTGATGGATGGTTATGGATTTTATATGAGGAAATGGGAAGTGGGTTTCGATCCTTTGAAGCATTATATGACATACATCCAAGACTAGTACAAACTTCCATGTCTTCCCTATGAATTTTGGCAAGCAAACATCTTGGAGGAGATTGGGAATAATCTTGGAAAATACATTTGTGTGGATGAATGGATAGGGGAAGACGGTATAAGCACCTATGTGCGCATTTGTGTGGAAAATTCCCCCAATAGCACTAGATGGAAGGAGGTTAAAATCTACACAAACTAGGGAGTATTGTCGCAACCTCGAGTCTTTGAGCCTAGACCAGAAGGGTGTTGGGTTGGAACCCTAGGTTGGCAGTCTTGGGAGGTCTCTTCTAGCCTAATTCAAGAGATGGAGTCGCCAACTCGGGTCCAAGTCCCGTCAATCTCACTAGCAAGGTTTCTGAAGTTTCAAACGGGTCGCAAGAAGATGAAAAAATTCAGCTTGGCCAAGGCACCAGTGAAGTGGGTGTTTCAAAGAAGGAGTCGGTGTTGGAAATGCCAGAACCAAACCAGGATGTGAGTCATTTTCTCAACAACAAAGTATGTGATGTTTTGGATTTAATTAACAAAAACTCCAGGGAAGAAAATCTGGATTTCTTGATTGAGGTAAGTAAATAACTAGTGGAATTGGTTGAGGAGGCAAAGGTTGCCTCAAGCAGACATCTCAATGTTGACACAGAGATGGAAGATGATTGGCTCGAGGCAGGAGGAATGGAAGAAGTGAGGCCTACTATGGCTCTGGAAGATGAAGGCTAGATCCTCCCAAGTCTTGAAAATTTGGGGATAATGCAAAGAGAGGTAGGGAAGGCATCCCCATACTACGGAGAGCACAAAAAGAGAGGAAGAACTCCTAATGTAGAAAAGCTAAAGCTGGATGGTGAGGCCTCTGGGCAGAAGAAAATTTTAGAAATGCTAAAAGTAGGGAATGGGGATCCCCTTCCTGAAGGAAAATGAAAATCCTAAGTTGGAATGTTAGGGGTATAAATGCCCCTAACATGCGCCATCTGGTGAAGGATAAAATTGAGTCTTCTCAGGCGGAAGTTTGCATTCTCCAGGAAACCAAATTGGATACAAGAGAAGTGGAGACTTTGGGAAAAGGATGAGATCTTGGAAGGTTTTGTTAGTAAATGTGGATGGGGCTGCAGGTGGTTTGATGACACTTTGGCACCCCAATAAGGCATCAGTGGAGAAAGTGGCTGCAAGTGGCAGATGGATAGCCTACAAAGTGAAGAGTTTTTCTTCAAATCTTTGTTTCCTTCTTGTTAATGTGTATGGCCCGCATTCATGCATTGAAAAAAGAACCTAGTTGGAAATTGAAAACATATGTATTGTAGTTGGCTTGGAGTTTTGTTTTTTTGGAGGGGACTTCAATGCAATTTTGCAATCAAAGGATAAGCGAAGTGGGGTGTTGTGCAGAATGCGATCCCAAATAGACTTTGAATCCTTTGTGGAAAGAAACCATCTCTTTTATATTCCCACGGCTAATGGCTCCTTCACTTGGACGAATCAGCATCTTGGCTTTTTCTCCATTGCGGAAAAGCTGGATAGGTTCTTTTTCAAAGGCAATATGGGCACCTTCCCTTTTTCAATGGAAAGTAGGATTCTTCCAAGCTATGGGTCGGATCACTTCTCGATCCTTTTGGAGATATTGGGGGAAAATCATCCAGCTAGGTGCCCCTTTAAATTCAAATCCATGTGGATGAAGGATCAAAACTTCCTTCCCCTAATTGTTGCATGGTGGGAAGAAGTTGGGTCAATTGGATCAAAAATGTTTACCTTGGCAACGAAATTAAAACATGTCAAGCACAGGTTAAAGGATTGGAACAAGCACTGTTTTAAAAATATCTTTGAAGAAAAGCACAGAATAGAAGGGAGCTATAGAATCTAAATGAGGTAGTCATTCAAAGGGGAATGGACAATGAGAGGTTTTTAAAGGAGGAGCTGCTAAGAGAATACAATGAGATTGTCTCGAAAGAAGAAATATTCTGGCAGCAAAAGTCAAAGGGAGGTGTGGTTAAAAGATAGAGACAAAAATTCTAAGTTCTTTCGCAATTCCACAAAAGCAAGGCACCAAGTCAACAGAATCTCTCAAATCATATTTGTAGAGGGGTGTCTTATGGATAATCCAAATCAAATAGCTGAGGAGGTAGTTTCCTTTTTTCAAAACCTGTTGAATGATTGGGAAGGCTCGAGGCTTAGTGCGCAGCAAAGCCTCCTAGAATGCATTCTAAAGTTGGTGACAAATGAACAAAATATGCAGCTAACAAAGTGTTTTTCGGAAGAAGAGTTTTGGACTGCCCTATTCCAACTCCACCCAAATAAATCCCCTGGGCCAGACAGCTTCCTTGCATCTTTTTTCCAGCATTATTGGAGTATAGTTGGACCAGATGTGGTCTCTGCCATAGAAGATTCCAGGGCCTCAAGTAGAATTTTGAAGGAACTCAATAATACTTTCATATCTCTAATCCTAAAGAAGGAGAAGCCAGATAGAATGGAAGGTTTTTGGCCCATCTTGCTATGTAAAACAGTATATAAAATCCTGGTGAAAGCAGTGGAAAACTGGCTAAAGGTGATTTTACTTGGATTATTCTCTGAGGAACAAACGAGATTTGTTCCATGGCATTCAATTTACAATGGTGTGATAATTGCTCAAGAGGCCATTCATTCAATATCCAAAACTAGGAAACAATCAATGATTATGAAGTTGGACATACAAAAGGCATATGATAAGGTGAACGGGTGATTCCTCTTCAAAGTGCTGGAAGGTTTTGGCTTTCATTCTGCCTAGTTGGACTAGATTTTTAGCTAGATTACAAGTCTGAGGTACTCAGTGTTGGTTAATGGTTTTCCTCATGGCTTCTTTAAAGTATCCCATGGGCTTAGGTAGGGCGATCCTCTCTCCCCATTCTTGTTCATAACTATGGCGGAGGCCCTTGGTAGATCCTTTTCCAAAGCAGTTGACATGGGAGAGCTAAAAGGAATACAAATTACTAGCAATCTTCCCCCTATGACTCATCAAAAATTTGCAAATGATAACATGTTGCTTGGCTAGGTTGGGGTAAAAGAGGCTCAAACTTTCAAGAGGATTTTGTCAGAGTACTCTCAGACTTCCGGGCAGGAGGTAGGTTAGGAAAAATCAAAAGTCTTTTTCTTTTTCACTGACACTGCTTTAGAAATTTGTATCTTGTGTGTTTTGAAGTTTTTTAAAGGAAAGCTTCCTTGCAAATATTTGGGCCTTCCATTGGTGTCAGGTGTCCAGTCAGGCAAACTGTGGGACTCGCTAATTGCAAAGGTGGGAAGTCAACTCTCCTCTTGGAAAGGTAGATGGTTGTCTTGGGCATGAAGGCTTACATTGATAAAGACAGTGGTGGCAGCTCTTCTGATTTACATGCTCTCTTGCCTCCCTTTGACAGGGGATGCATGTACCAAAATCAATCAAAAGTTGAAGAACTTTTTTTGGAAAGGGAACTCAAACTAGAAGAAGTTTCCCCTTATCAAGTGGGAAAATATTTGTAGAGCATGAGAGGAGGCTGGTGTAGGAATCAAGAATTTATCTTTGCAAAATAAAGCCCTGGGGGCCAAATTGGCTTGGAAAATGTATACAAGGAGAGACTTAAAGTGGGTGAAAATTTTGAAGTCAAAGTACTTGGAGGAAGGAGAGGCAAGCTTCTTCACAACCAAACATCTTCCTAAAGGCTCGCAAATTTGGAGCTTCATTTGTGGCTACAGGGATTTGATTTTGAACTCCCTCTCCTGGGATGTTAGGGATGGTAACACGACACTCTTCTAGGAAGACTCCTAGGGTAGGTTTGGTAAGCCAGCAGAGAAAGTCAATTTGAGAAATGTTAGGGAGGTCTCCAAGCGGATCTGGGGAAGTTGAGTGAAAGATTTCTTCACTACAGAGCATGTGAATGGGATGTTGAGATGGAGCTAAAAGGATCCTAGGCAATTGAACCTCAGTCTTGCGGAAGTAGAAGCTTTTGAAGCCATTCTCAAGGAACGGTCTCTATGTTTAAGGGAAGGGAATGATGAACTAAGGTGGTGCAACTCAACTTCAGGCAGGTATAGTGCTAAGGAAGGATATAGAATGCTGACAAAACATCAGGGGCAGGTTCAATCAATTCCAAACAAACTATGTTGGAATAGTTGTTGCCTACATAAGGTTGGAATCTCTTTGTGGGCAGCCATTCAAGGTAGAGTGTTGATTGTTGATAGATTGGAAAAATTTGGTATTTACGGCCCCTCAAGGTGTGTGCTCTGCAAGGCTATGGTAGAAACTAGTGATCATCTCTTCCTCAATTTCCCATTCACTTCTAAGTGTTGGAACTGGCTGAGTGCTAAATTCAATTTGGTTACAGTGAGGCTCGACAATATCATGGGTTGGTTTAGAAGTTGGCCAAAATTGGGTGGAAATTCAGTCTTCACCTGTCTGTGGTGGCTTTGCCTGTCAATGCTTTTATGGGAGGTTTGGAAAGAGAAAAATCGCCACATTTTTAAGGACAAGGCAATGTTCATCCCATCTTTTCTCAACAAATTGGAAGCATGTATTATGGAGCTAGCAAACACAAGGGCAGTTGGGGCGGTTAGTTCAAATTCCATTTTTTCTAGTTGGGATTCACAAATGATGAAGACATGGAATGGACTGAAGGTGCCCACTTCCTTGGGCTCTAGAGATATTGTGAGCTCTATAAGACACGAAGCAACCAATTGGTGTCCTCCTCCTCAGGGCTGGTACAAGGTTAACTTTGATGGTGCAGCTAGAGGCAATCTTGGGTAGTCAGGTGTCGGGTGCATAATCAAAGATTGGCAAGGGGCAATGGTGAGGAAGTTGGCCCAGCCACTAAGCCAAGGAACTAACAATGCTGCAAAACTTCAAGTGGCCAATTTAGGAATCAATTTTTGTAGAGAATTGGGTCTGAGGAATGTAGTAATTGAAGGAGATTCTTTAGTAATAATAAACGCTTTGAGATCGGCTCATCTATTGAATTGGAAACTGGGTGTAGTCTTGGAGGTAACTCTTTTCCTCTTGAATAAGTTTGAAAATTTTGAGATAAACGATATTTTGCACGAAGGCAATTCAAAGGCAGACTCTTCGGAAAATTTGGGAGCAGATGGAACTCTTCTAAAAGAAACACCCCGCAATTGTAATTTCTTTGGGGAAGTGGCATAGTGGGTCGATGGGTGGGTGCCACTCCATCCCCGTAAGTTGGTTTGGAGTGGTCGGGTGGCAAGTGACAAGGAGATTTGGATGTGTTGGCTTCATAGTTTGCATGCGTTTAAGGGGGAACTTTCTAGACAGTGTCATTTCCATCATTACCCGCCGATTTAGTGAAGTGTGTTATGTCCTTTCCAGGACATTTTCCAGCTAACATGGGCATTAAATCCAAGCATGGAAGCTCTAGCTCTCATTTTTTATGGAGGTGACCATTCATTCCTTCAACCATGTGGTGGCTTAGCCTTCGATTTACGCCTGCATTTTTGTTTGGCAATGAGTAGATTCATTTTGTTGGTATCGGTGAAGGAGTTGGAGACGGGTAGCATGGATACTCCAGTGCAATTAAAGAGTTCGAAGAGACAAATGGATTTTGAAGGAAAAATTACTTCCCTCCATCTGCAATGCATTATTCATCATCCCAATTACCTAACCTTTGCAGCAATTAAACGTATTACGGGGAAAGGTTTCACGGAGGATGTTGAAGGGTACCGGCTGGATTTTGACATTTCTTCTCATGTGCTAGCAGGCTCGCTGGATGTTGGGGTCTCCAAAGCAAATGCAAGGGTAATAATGAGGCATTTGTTCCACAAGGATATGCTGGTGGGTTTGGATAGGGCTTTGGTTGTAGCTCCTTTGGGGAAAGGTATCCCTCGTCCACGTGATCTTGACCTTCTAGGCGTCTCGGAGGCACTATTAAGGTATTTTCCTTTCCTATTGGACATGAATGGCTTGGAACTTGTGGAACATAGCCATTTGGTTGTCGCAAGGGTAGAGTTACTAAAGAAGAAGTTTTGTTTGGTCCAAGTTGCAGACTCGGCCTAGAAGAGGGAATTTTGGGTCTTTGCCCAATAGAATGTATGGTGAATGGGGCTTAGGTGGTGGTTTTTTTTTTCTGGTTCAAAGTAAAAATATGTTGTGTTTTTTGTCTAATGCTTAGTCACTATATAGCAATGCCACTGTATATCTCGGGTAGTATGGTATAAGGTCTCAGCATGTTGGGTGTATGGAAGTTTTGTGTGGGGGGCGTCTACTGTGTTTGTAAATTTTTGTTGTTTTGGGATGTAAAGAATACTTGCAGGCTACCTAGGCTGGGCTCGAACATTGTAAAAAAAAATTCTCAAATCAATACAAACTATCTTGCTTACTGATAAAAAAAAAAAACTAGAAAAAGAACTAGATATCTTGTACTTGATTCGATAAGCCTTATAATCCCTAATTTGACTACATTGCTTCAAATTTAACAAAATTTTGGATCCACCTTATGACCAAGATGCTGCAAGTATGAGCGGTTGGTGTTGTCATTAATGTCAACAAGTTTGTGTTGTCATTGATGTCAATTGCATGAGTTGAGAGAGAATGTTGTTGAAGATGAATAGTTGGTGTTGACAATGCTTTAATTAGTTACATTATGTTATCATTAGTAAGATGTTGGTGTCAACCTCTGATTTTTCTTTGATAAGATTCTATTTATGGATGTAGTAGTGATGAAGATGATTTGGATGTGTTTTTGGTGCTTGGTTTCCAAGTGCTTTTGAGAAAATTTGATAAAAAGAGGAAATAGTGTGTTGCGGTGTTGTTTTGGGTTCAAAGAGGTGTTCTAGTTTTGCTTTGCATTTCTTCTAGGTTGAATATTTACTTGTGTGGTTTGGATATGTTGGTGAGAATTGGTCAGAGGTATGATATCTATAATGTGGTGTGTTGGATCATTATACAAAAGGAGTTGTGTTCACCAGTTGTGAACAGAGCATTACAAAGATGTCTGGGAGAAATGTCTTTGCTCTACATTTCTCTGTAGTTTTGTTTTAGGTCTTGCATATCTGAAGGAGTGTTGATAGTGTTGGTATCTTGCTTCTTTCAATATGGTTTGAGGTTTGGTGCTCTGGAAGATGGTTTTCATAGTTACAGTATATAGCAGAGGTGTTTGAGTGTACACATCTATACATTCTTCCAGTGAAAGTTGTTGTGAAGGAGTTGAATGGATTTTAAGGTGTTTGTGGAGTATTCTAGAGTGTGTTCAGGTGATATTTGTTGTCTGCAAGTTTTGGATGGATCAAAGGAAGCATGTATTTAAAATTTTAATGGTGTTTACACAAGGAACAGTCAACCTGGTGTTTACACTAAATGCAAAGGTGCATAGGTGTTTTTGGAAGCATGGTGTGGCGTGTGAAGAAGGATTTAGGTCATAGCTAAGGAATTGTGTGGTTCGAATTCATTTCTTTCCACTGTGGGAATGTTTGGGTGCTGACCTAATTTGAATTTACATGATTGAGGTGCATAGCCAACCTTGGAGAAAGGTTTCAAGGTTGAAGATGGTATATATATGATTTGAGTTGTTGAGGGATGTGGTGTAAAAACTGTGGTGTGAATGTGTGAATTGCAGAGTTGTGAGGTGCAAAATTGAGAAGTGCAGTACAAAATTTCAAGTGTTGGATTACTAGATGAAATGAGAAAAAGGTGTCTGCAATCATTTAAATAGACTGCGAAGGTGTTGGAGCTATTGTGGTGGATTCCTTGTTACATTGAGATCATGTTCTCTAGTTAAGATTTCTTCTCTATCTTCTTTTTCTATTCCAACAACAAGCCTTGGTTGTGAGCCTTTCTAGGTAGTGTGCCCCTTCTGGAAGTGAGCCCTTGTAATTGGTTTTGTAATTACTTATATTGTGAGCTAATCCTCATTGTGGTTTTTCCCTTCTTAGTTTTTCCATGTAAATCTAATGTTCTCTTGTGCATGGTGTTAAGTTGTTTCAAATTCTATTATTTGCCTTTCATGTTAAATCATCATAACAGATTAAGGGTTTAATGAATGTATATGGATTTGAATGTTAATGAGGGTTTTGAAGGTTTAAGGTACAACTGATTCATTGTCCCTCTCAATTTTCTTGTTCATTCAACACGAGAAATAACTCGATAATGCAAAACTTATCAATAACTACTTGTTTTCTCCAAATGCTTCATAGGCCAAATTACAGGTGTAGAACGTGATACATTATTGGATACAAAATCTAAAGATGCAACATCTAGTTCTATAAGATTGAACTTCCCCAAAAAACATAAATTTTCATTTTAACTACTTTAAACATTTTAAAGGGGACACCCACTATAACTTTATTCTTTCTCTCAACTCTCACCAAAATAAATTCATTAAAGGATATATAAACCTAAGAGCCTTTATTGCCTTATGATGATGGAAGAAATTTTATGTTAAGAATGGATCCCCATAGTTCCTTAAGCACAATGGGGCATGTTGTGAGACCAAAAAACACAGCACTAACACCTCTTATAGACTTTGGACTAAAGAAACTCATTCAACCAGCCACACTATCCAACACTCCCTAACTTCCTCTTCATCCAATGAAAACATCATCAATCATGACATTCATTTTTGTTATCCCTAGACTTATTGATACCCCTTTCTCCTAAACATGAAATGTTATATGGAAATCTTATATGAAATTTTATGAATAGGCCATTATTGGAATAAACTAGAAAAATATTCACATGCCTTTCCCAAAATTGTGCTACATACCAACAATAATAATTTAAAACATCCAAGTTCCCACAAGATTCACCTTTACACATCAACATGGTCATTTCCTACTTGGGGGCTCAATTAGGTAGGTAATATTGCCTAACCTATTTTAAAGGGCATACATTTATCGTCATAATGACAAAGTATTTTATGAAATGGGTCAATACAATACCATTATAGGACAATATGATTCTTGATATTTATAATTTTATAATTAATGATACACCATTTAAGAATAAAGAGAAATAAATTCTTAAATTTGATTTCATATACAAAAAAAGTTTTTTGCACCACATTATCCACATGGTAATGGACAAGTTGAGGTCACCAATAAAATAATTAAATAGAAAATAACAAATATGGTTGATAACATGGCACTAATTAGCATGCATAGCTTCTTCCTACATTGTGGGTATAATGTAATAGAAAATTTACTCCTAGTGGTTTTACACTTTATTGTATGATATATGGTACACAAAGTCTATAATGCCTCTTGAGTTTGAGATCCCATCATTAAGTGTTTATTTTCATTATATTATTGATTATTAAATGTATATGTAACATCATTTACATGAGCTTAATACTCTTGATAATATATAAGTGAATATGCTAGATAATTTAAAATTTTACCAAAGATATGAAAGACATATAGCAATGGAACAATCTCATGATTCAAATTGGAGATCTAATCAGGTACAAATAAATATGAGCATTTTAAATGAAAACAAGAGGTAAAATTTAACCTAATTGGATTGGTTTTTTTCATTAATACTTTTCAGTATGTCACTAATGCATTTGACCTTTGCACCCTTGATATAACAAATAGTGAAACACCTAGTTAATATCATATAATTGTAATGATATTGTCGTTGCATGTTATTTGCAAGGGGGTAGGTGGTTAGAGGTTCATTTTTATTGATCATTTTTCTTCCTAATCCCCCCTTTACCTTATGATATTTATTGTGCTATTCTTCCCATTTAGGGGAATATACATAAACATGTGCTTTGATGGCTACATCATTACATATTACTTGTATGCATCTTTATGCTTAGCTATTAATATTTTTACCCTTTAATTATAAGCCTTCATCAATACATCTTTTGAGGTATATTAGGGACACCATTTATCCCCACATTCAACTCACATTCACCATTTACCCTAAGTATTTTAACTTGACATTTTATGATGATCATAATTAATTCCATGAATTATTTCTCCCCTCTCTATCTTCCTCACATCTAAAATAAAATTGTGAATATTAGAACCTTATAAGTGGATTACAATATGTCTCTATCCCACTTATACATGTGTACCCTATTTTAGCATGCCAATGTCCATACTCGTGACGAGAAAAGGGTTATCAATAAGTCTAGGGATAAAAAGGAAAAATATTCTCAAATAACATTGCAATAACATTATGAATATGAGAGATAGTGCATAAAATCATAGATCATAGATACATCTATAGGATTTAAGGAAAGCTTAAGAAACTATTGGGAGATCGAGTTTGATTATCATAAATAGGTGTTCTTGCAATGCTCAATCACTACATACACTTTGAAATTTTTGATACATACATAACATGCATATTTATTCCACATCAATGATTTTTTTAGTGGCTAATATTTTCCAATTAGATAATAGTTGAAATCAAGAATTCAAAATTTGGCTAATAGTACAAGTTGTAAGGCAACCTGAATTGCCACATTTTTACAAAAGTTGATTTTTGTCCTAGTTAAATTGCTAGAGATTTTTTATTTTATTTTAAACTCAAAAAATTGCCACAATATTTGATACCTAATTAAGTCATATTCACCTAAATTTTATAAGATATAGTAGAAAATGAAATTAATTTGTTAATAAAATTATATAATTATTAGTTACTTGAGGGCCACATTGCCAATTTTTAATCACCACCATTGATTTTATTTATAATCTAATGGTTGGGGTTGTATTTCATGGGTAAAATTGTACCCATGGAGCTCCAATTCCCATCGAGCCTAAAATTGTACTTGGGTCATTGAAGATTTATAATCTAACAATTGGGATTCAATTTTGTTGGCCAAAATCTACCTAAAAAGCTCCAATGCCCACGGGGCCCAAAATTGTCTTTGGTTGTTGAAGATTTACAATCTAGTGGTTGGGGTTAAATTTTGTAGGCCAAAATTTACCCATAGATATTCAATGTCCATGAGGCCCAAAATTGCATTTGGGCCCCATGGGAATTGGAGCTCTATGAGTACCATTCCAACTAGGGTGATTCCATACCACCATCCCAACCCATTGGGTGATTCCATCCCACCATCCCAATCCAAGTGATCCCATCCCAACTAAAACATCAAAGTTCTTTATGAGAGTTGAATTTATACCATAAATTCAAATGAAAGGGTCCAGGGTGAAGTTAAATCAAGTACCTCCTTAACTTGACTGAGTAAGCTCTCTTTCATATTAGAGCTAGCATGGTTTAATTTTATATTTACTTAAAATATAAATAAAATTTTAAAAAGATTATTGATATTTTTAAAAATTATCTTTTTATATATTTATTATATATATATATGGATATTTTTTAATATTTAAAAATTGTTTTTCATCAAATAATTGTATCATCCCAAACATTGAGATCCAATGGAATGCAAATTAAATGCATCAAGTTGGTAGTGGAGTGTGAGGTAACGTAGGATAAATGTTACCATCCTGAAAGTAAACATGTACATTTGTTGTCTGATCCCATGACGCAATGTACACATATGATCTATGTGGTATATACCATAGGGGATCCACATGGTTCATTGATGCAGGAGCATCCAGGGGTGTATGGCAATCTTGCATCACAAAAAAAAAATTAATTTCATATTTTTTTTGTTTGATTTTTGGCTTGCTGCAAGTAGTTTTCAGGAACCTAGTTCGACACTCTCTCCCAGAGCATGAGAAAAATTATTTATCCAATTGGATAGGTAATTTAATGTTTTAACATTATCCTTGGGTGAAATTTGGGGCTAAATTAATGTAATTTATATTTTATTTTATTAGCCCAAAAATTATATATTTTATTAGCCCAAAAATTATAAATTGTTGATTGTTAAAGTGCATTTAAAATGCCAAAAACAACAAAAATATGTAAAAAAATCTGAAACCCAACTCCCCAAAGTTGGAATTTAAATATTTTATGATGTAAATTAATGTTGGGAACAAAAATACAATTCCCATGTGTAGATGGAAAATTAATTTGGCACTAGAATTGTTGCAGGGGACATTACAAGCAGAGGGGAATTACATTCATGCATGTAATTTTTGCCAAATTATAGGTAGTGGGTTGCAGGAGATTTTCAATGCCATATTTGATTGATTTTAATTATTATTTGGAAGTTGCATCCATGGGAATCTCAATGCATAAGAGTAGAGAAAGAGGAATTTCGATGAGGGTTGCAGTAGTGGAGTTGTAGGGAGAGGTTGTGGAGGAAGATACCAGTAACAACCTGAGTGTTGCAAAGGATTTAGAGGTGATTTGTAGGTGTTTGAGGCTTATCTAAATTAGTTTTTGTTTTGATTTTGTATTGCACAAATAAATTGTGTAAATTATTCTCAATTTTATTGAAGATTTGAAGAAGAATTGTTAAAATATGAATTTATTCCATTAAAATTTCAATTGCATGTGCTTGAAAAATTGTGGTATGAGATTTTATGTGGTAGTATTGCTGCTTGGATGGGTTGTCTGAAAAGACCCCCCATCCTTGTATTGTTGTTGATGCTTAAAACCCTCACTTCTAGGCAAACAATTTCCTATGGGAAGTTTCACAGACATGGGACTTAAATTATATGTCTGTGAAATGACCTCTAGGATTTTAGAAGTCGACTCTTCATTTTCTTTGAGAGGAAAAGGGAAGAGAGAAAGTAGGAAAAACTGAAATAAAACTAAGGCGATACATCAGAAACACCTTTGGAACTCACCACTAATTTGCTTAATATAGATCAAAACTTTCCAAACACCACAGATAATTTAAAGGAGCGTTTGCATGATTTAAAGTCTATAACATTCATGGAAAGATTATACTATAAAAGCAAGGAATCAAAAATAATAGATCAATCTCATACAGTTTGACACAAAACACCACATCCTCTTCATTGTTTGGAGGAAAACAAATTACAAAGGCCTAAAGTCACAATACAAAATATTCAATCCTTTCCCTCAGGGGCACCTACTAAGGTCTTTGAAATGAAATAATAAGTTGTTGCTATCTCTATTCTAAAACTAAAAAATTATAATTTATTCTCTCTAGAAAATAGTTAATAAAACTTCTTGCTGAGAGAGGAATTGAAATTGGAACTGAAACCATTTACAAAGATAATATCTCAGAATAAATAAGCACTACTACTTTGCATGGTTGGGACTCTCAAGACCAAGAAAACTCGACACTTGGAGCCCTGAAGAGACCTAACATCTCTTGCACGTTCCATCATGAAAAATTCACAAAAAAAATAGATCTTTGAAATGTTTTGATGCACACACATATGCAATCCACAAATCTTAGCATGGTGCTAACTTAAGGTTCAATAGCTTCCAAACATCGACATGTGCTCCACTCATACTATCATGATGGCTCGACCAATGGTGCATCTCTTTCCTGCAAAGGGAACTCCTTCACTCTTCAAAGTGTGCGGTGATACCACATGGAAGCTCGGGTCCATCCTTTGAATTTTCCTATCTTTAATGAATCAAAAATGTTGACGCCACCATGTGGTACCATGGAGTTATCCCAAAGGATAGCCAAGAACTATTTGCAATGAGTGAGCACAGGGGTGCCACATGTCTTCAGTGGGGAAGCCCATACATAAAGTGAATCCTTCCAAGGTCACAAAATAAAATATTAAAGTCAAATTTGGATGCCTAACATAAAACCGCATACTACGAGGTGCCAAGGCACATCTCTCAAAAGCATGGATTTAATCCACAGTTTCAGTGAATTACAAGGGAAATCCACCAACGAATGGAGAACCCAAAATATTTGGTACACATAAAAGAAATGAAGCTAAAAAAAGAGGAAGCTCGCAACACTTATAACCTTTAGAGGGCGGCCTTCAAAGGTGTCCATTCATCTTCAGAGGTATGAGCTTTCTTCTTTATAGCATTAAACAATCTATCTAACTCAATAATATCCTTAAAGGAGATGTTGCTTAAGCTTTACATGGCTACTCTTATCTGGAACTCGAGCTGTGCGAGGGGTAGTAGAATAGTCTCCACCCCAGAGACACTTGTTCTTGGCTTAGGTTTGCGAATATTGTCTAGTCATTTTGCTTCATGACCAACAACCCTTTGATTTCAATCTCTAAGAGGATTGTGTTATCATGGAGGAACAAAGAGGGGAGTCCTAATTGGACCAAATGTTCAATGTGTTCCTTTTCTAGAGTACTTGCTCCAATACCTCCATGTATGCTTTACATTTTGTTGCTACCTTGTTGCATCTCAAGAATTCATTAACTTTATTGGAGTTTCCTACCTTCGATTATTCAACCCTATTTCTTGGAGCACTTCATCAGTCCCACTACATAGCTTCTACATTAGAAGTTGTGAATCTTAAACCTTTGGGAAGATGAAAGTGAGAGTCTACTCCATAGATGTGCTTGCTTGAGCGCTCAATCGATGTGAGTCACCAATGAATCTGAGTGTTGGCTTTAAGTGAAAAACCTTATGATCCAATCCCAATAAGATACATACAATTGTTGGACCATTAGGAGAACACCTACAATCTGAGGGTAATCGACAAGTTCTTGATTTAGTTGTTCAATCTTATGGTCCTTAACCTAGGATTCCTGTAGCATTTGTTGTTGGATCTATTGTTATGCACTCCATGAATCCAAAAGGCTCTTTTGGGCTTGCATTAACTCTATTTATTTATATTTTAGTTGACTTTCTACTACTTATTTCACTTTCTTTAAGTCTTCTAACTCGACATTCAGTTCAACTACTTGTATCTACAATCGAGTTCTTTGATTAACTTCTACTTGGAAGCTCTTTGGAGTGACATGACTCTGGAGATCAACTCCCATCCTTGCTAGGTTTGTGCTCTAGCCTTGACCTCTACTTTGTACTAGTCGACTATGGCCTTCATTCTCGTGATCTCTTGATCGTTCTTCTCCAATTGACAACAAGACTTGATGTAGTCCATTGTGATAGCATTTTGTGTTTCCTCCATAAGTTCCACTTTTCCCACCAGCCTTGCCTAAATGAGGTTCAGGACAATGACATAGGTTAAGTAATTTGTAGGCAACATTTTTCTTTGGGGCTTGGTCACTATAGGTGTCTGTGGGTGATCATTAGAGCCTACTTCTCATGATCATAAATGGTTTGCATATGTAGTACTGTCAAGGCCATGGCTACTTTTGTTCTTCCTTTCTCTACCTGAGCCTCCTGGGCTTTCTTTGAAGTCTTGTGCTACTAAGAGAACCACTCCTAAAAATGAATAACTTATCTTGTGAAGGGGAAGCCTTGTGGCAACCCAAAAGGAATGGTCACTTGTTGTTATGAAGCAACAAATGTCATTCCTCGGGGGACGATTTTGTGAGTGAGTAATGTGGAGGGGAAAAAAGATGGAGCCTGCAAAGAGGGGTGGGTGGAATTTTTTTTGAGATGGATAATTGCATAATGGATGAAGGAATAGGGGTGGAAAGCAGTGCAATCACGACGGATGTGAGGGTGGTGACCACAGAGGAGATAGTGGGAGGCATTGAATGGATATGGAAAGAGAGGCATGAGAGAGAGGAGGGTGAGATGCATACCTCATGTTTGACAATCAAGGGAATCTGTGTAACAATGGGAGGAAACTATGTCAAGACTGCAGGTATGTCTCTACTTGATGGTCTGAATCTGTCACAAATTAAACTACCTTTGTTTCTCTTGAATACCTTTGGGCTCTTTCATTTCCCCGAGTTTTGATTTCATGTAGGGTATTTATATGTCACTTTAGGTAGCATCCACATACATGTGATTGTGCACCCAGGCCACCAAACTCATAGCCCATATTCTCAGCAACTATTTCCCATGTAGTGTATTTTTGCTTTAAGGTCTGATCCATACCATGCGACAACTCGAAAGTCGGGGTTGGTCTATTGTTGGCTTATTTTTCTGCTTCACCTTCTGCTTTAATTATTTTTCTCTTTTTCATTTAGGTCACGGGGGAGAGCTAGAGAATTGTGCCCTAGCGCCAGGCTAGGCGGCACCTCCTTTTTGTCACCCTTGAATAACTTGTTACTATTGTGGAAGGGGAAACACTTGCAACCTTTGAATCTCATACCTTTCCCCCTCTTTGTCTAAGGGGTCCCCGCTTCTTCTTCAACCAAATATTCTTCCTTGACCTTGGCATCTTTGAGGTAATACTCATTCTAGATTACCTTGAATTGCTCATTAGTGTCAACTGTGTCAACATCGACCTCTTTCTGGTCGATTTCCTATTGGTATTTTTAGAAGGCCTCCATCTTTCTATTAGTCCAACCATAGTTTTCAAGTTTTGACATGAACATTTTTGTCATCTTCTTTGAGAGGTCAAAACTCCACACCAACTTATAAAATGACTCCCATGGGTGGTGGGAATCCTTAAATAATGTTGATAAATCAATGAAATTTTTTGGTTCTTTATCCTTGGGCGACTTCTCTTCAAAATAAGGTCAAGGTTCATGGACAACAAGGATGCCAATTTTCAAAGTGGCTATGAAACATTTGGGTCGTAGCTCCATGGGTCATTTATTTGGTCCAAGCCAATTTCTACTAACTTGTATGTAAGTAGACGCCCTTGTCCTCTTCTATTAATTGTAATGCCTCCTTTTGAAAATGAGACATCATACATTACTACTTTCTTACGGCCTAAGTCGTATACTAAATCAATCACATCGAGATGGGAAGCTAACTCCAGGGCCAAAACCTTGTCCATGAGTGTGTGTGGGAACTAGGATAGCTCATCTTTGAAGCCATGGACTTTAATAAATGTGCAATTGGTACTAAAGAACCAATCACAATTAGTCTTGGAGGTCTTAAGCCATTCTCGCTAATATTTTTTCATTCAATTGGTGGTGGGATATTGGTTGAGGTCAATTAAGACCAAGCACATGAAATATTTGAGAATTCATAATAGTCTGGTGTAACTGACAAGATATGGGTCTAGGAGGATACAAGGATTACTTTGTTTGGGAAGAAATTCATCTCAATGGAATTGATTGGAAAGAAGGGGGACAAGAATTCAGTATTCTAATAAAGAATTAAATGTAGGAGAAAAGAGGAGTACCCAAAAGCATTCTAATCTAAAAATGCACTAGCTAGTAGTGGATAGAATCGGCGATGGTGTCGGAAAAGTCCATCAAATAGGTCTTATCTCTAGGTACCGTCTTCAAGTGGAAGGTAGTACTCAATTGGAAATCATAGACTTGGTCATTAGAATCCAACCTGAGAATGAAAGCTAACATGGAAAGGGTATCCCTCATATTTTGTGCCGAAAAAATTGAAAGAGGGATAGAAAAGGGTGACACCTCAAACTTGTTGGTGTGGAGAGTTGAGTTCAAAAACTCTAATTCACTCACAAGTGACCCACATCTTCATCACAAAAGTCTGTAGTGGAATTATAGGGAATGCAAAGCATATCCCTAATACTTGTTGCTCTAATCACCACACTTATTTGTTCACCCTAGATAATGCCTTCATTTGCATCATATCTCTAAGCATATAAAGTGATAAGCTTCGGGCATGGGTGTACAATGGGAACCATGTATTGTGCCAGGGTAGAGGTCCATTTTTTGTAGTCGAAAGACTCAAATTCTTTCTTACGGTCCTTCACAAGCATGTGCATGTGGGTGGCTTCTCTCAGGTTCTTTGGATTTACAGATAACTTAGGATCAAAAATATTGTATGCATAGTCATAGACCATCACGTTGTCTTTACAAGACCCTTTTGCAACACTTTTTACAAATGGAAAGGGTAGATTTGATGACACACTCGCGAAAGCATATACCTTGATTCCTTTGAATTCAAGTGGAAGATCTCCAGCTTCTCTCAGGTTCTTTGGATTTACAGATAACTTAGGATCAAAAATATTGTATGCATAGTCATAGACCATCACGTTGTCTTTACAAGACCCTTTTGCAACACTTTTTACAAATGGAAAGGGTAGATTTGATGACACACTCGCGAAAGCATATACCTTGATTCCTTTGAATTCAAGTGGAAGATCTCCATGGACTAGGGCTATCCATGGAATTTCTTTTCTTTTAACTCTTATGCCTGGATGAGGACCCAAAAGGATCCATGTCTTATTCTTCACTAAAGTATGCTTTCCTACTTCTCTAAAGTTCTAGCTTACTAGATTTTTTCTTTGGTTATGAACTCACTTCTTCACTTGATTCTTTGTTGAAGGCTTCTCTACTTGAGCTTGTGTTTACGACAATTCAAAACATTAAAGTGTTTTGTTTAAGGATAAATAAGGTATTTATTGATTACCACCTTCTTAATGTAATCACTATGCAAAATTTTGGGATTTGCTACCCATTAATGAAAAGGAAGGTTTACACTCTTGAGAAGCCCTCCTTGAAAGATTTGGTGGGATTTTTATGGGAAGTTGTGCAATAAGGGTGCCTTGAGAATTAAATGTAGAGAAAGTGGGGTGGATAAATGTCTTTTATGGAGGATTTCAAAATGAGGGAAGCCAAGGAATGGACAATTGGCAGCTACCTAAAGGGTGGCAACAAAATGTGTTGACGACACTTATTTAGCAAAACATGAAATAGCAACAAGAAAGGGAAACTAGCTAACTATGTATAAAGGGAGTAGACAAATCAATTGAAATGCTTCAAGTGGATTCCATTAATGAAAATCACTAAGGCATTGCCTTATTCATAAGCCGATTCAAATGCATTGCCTTGGTGACCACTAATGATAGAGAAAGGTCCTCTCCATAATGAATCAAATTTCACATACTGACCTGGCTTCACATGCCTCTCCTCATACTTTAAAACTAAGTCTCCTGGCTTGAAGTCTAGGTCATATTCTTTCTTGTCAAACCACCTTTTCACTACTTGTTGGCAACCCACCATAGCATCACTAGCTTTCTCTCTTTCTTCCTAGAGGCTAAGTAATTATGTTAGCTTGACTTCCATAGCTTTGTTCTCTTCAATTTTAAGAGCTTTTAATAGCTGAAGGGCAGGGACTTCTATTGAAATGGGCATCACCTCTTCCTTCCCATAGAATAACTCATATGAGGAAATCTTTAAGATCTACTTGGGAGTAACCGAATTATCCCATAGAGGTGTACATGGATTTTTATGCCACTCTCTTTGTTGGTCCAAGCCCATTCTCTTAATTAACTCGAGGAGGTTTTTGTTTGTTGATTCTGCAAACCCATTCCCTTTCGGGTAGTATTTGGATGAAATCTTGATGAGAATTCCATTCCTGAGTGCAAACCTTGAGATCCTTGAACCGATGAGGGCCCTCTCATTATAATATATAATCATTTTTGGGGGGCCAAACCTTACAACCAATTCCTCTAGAAAGTTGAAGATTATCTTTCCAGTTCCTTCTTTTAAGGGAATTGCTTCTATCTATCTTGTGAAATAGTTTGTGGTCATACGCATCACTTGTTCCTTATGTTAGATACATGATTGATCATCCCAATGAAATATAAACCCCATTGTGCAAAAGGATCATTAGTCACTATCGAGTTCAACGACATAGCCAAATTCTTTCAATTTCCTACGAAGAATTGGCACTGTAGGCACTTTTTGACTACTTGAAATCAATCTAAAAACAAGGTTGGCCATTAATATCATACATGCATGATCTTAATGGTTGTTTCCTTTGTTGAGAAATGATCACCTGGTGTGTTGAAATACATATCTTGTAGAATCTTGTTGACTTGTTGATCATGGACACATCTGAGGATACCATTGAAATTCATTTTGAATAGGACCCCTTGTACTAGTGTATAACCAGCTCCTTGTAGCCTGTAAAACCTTCTCTTGTGTGCAGGGAGACTATCCGAGTATCAGCCAGTTTCCATGAAGCAGATCTTGTGGGAAACCCAAGACCTGCCAATATCATATTGATTTACCAAAACTGCCTCTAGTACATCATGTTCTTCTACTAGGATACTTGTGCCTTATGTCAGATATTCAAAAATTCCCCTACCTTGGATTACCTTGGTTGGTCTAACTTCGATATCATATTCAAGGATCTTAGTGATCTAATTGGCTCTCTTTTTTGTAATTTCCCCCTCCATGATGTACTCTCTAACACTGTGGTGTGATACATATACCATTTTATTATTTCCTAACACTAAGTGTCTAAGATTCTTAAGGCCCTTGAAAATGGCAAAGGCTTGCTTCTCGATGACATTATACTTAGTTTCATACTCCTGCAAAGTTCTCGAGTAGAACGTTATGGGTTTCTTACCCTTTCCTTCATTTTCCTTTTGTGTTAACACAAATTCCAAGCTATGCTCACTTCCATATAAACATACATGAAAAAATCCTTGGAGAAGTTGGGATTGAATAGCATGGGAGTAGTGGATATTGCATCTTTAATTATTTTGAATACCATGCTTCCCTCAGTGATCCATTTGAAAGCTCGATCTTTCTTCAACATGAGGGTGATGGGCCTTACTAAGCCTACAAAGTCTGATATGAACCTGCTGATGAAGTTAACCTTTCAAGGAAAGATTGGACTCCCTTTTTATTTATAGATAGGGGTAAATATTTGATAGCCTACACTCTCTCTGGGTCAATGGAGATTCCTTCTTTAGATACCATGTATCCTAGTAACTTTCCTTGAGGTACTCCAAAGATAAATTTCTTAGGGTTCAGGGTATCCCAAACTCTTGAATTTTTTGAATTTTTTTCCAAATGGTCAAAGTGGTCTTCCTTCTTGGAGATTACTATGAGATCATCCAAATAGATGAGGATTATTATATTGATTAAGCCCCAAAAGGCTATATCCATGGCTTGCTAGAAGGTAGCTCTTGCATTAGAGAGGCCAAAATGAATCTTCACATATGCAAAGGTTCCCCACTTTGTGGTGAAAGTGGTCTTGTGTTGGCCCTCCTCGTTTACCCATGCTTGATTATAGCCAGATAAATCATCAAGCAGGGAGAACATATCTAAGCCTGCAACTGTTTAGAGTATTTGATCCATAAAGGGAAGGGGGTAATGGTCCTTCAAGGATACCTCATTCAAATCCCTAAAATCCACACAGTGTCTAATCTCACCATTCTTATTCCTCATAGGAACTATATTAGACACCCACATTGAATACTTGATGGGGTAAATGATCTTTGAATTGATCA
Source organism: Sequoia sempervirens (assembly GCA_007258455.2). NCBI lineage: Eukaryota > Viridiplantae > Streptophyta > Pinopsida > Cupressales > Cupressaceae > Sequoia > Sequoia sempervirens. The sequence continues at coordinate 608,124,108 of VDFB02000003.1, forward strand.
ATTTTCATAGCTCCTGAACCACGAGGGATTCAACTTTCAGATTTACTGGCCTTTGCCTTTGACTTTGACGCATTGGATTGGCTTGCTCAACCAAGTTTATGGTATGTTGTATCACCTCACGGTCATATCCTTTCAATTTGTCGTAGGTCCAAGCTACAACACCTTCATAGTCATTACAAAAGGATATCAACTTATCCTTATCTTTTTGGGAAACTTCTTTCTTGACTTTTAATTTTCTTTTGCCTCCTACATCGAGCTTAGAGTAATCACTTTTCTTTGCTACAAAAACTTCCTTTTATCTCTCCTAGCATCATCAGAATCAAACAGATTCTCCAGGCTGATCAGTCCTTTTGGGAGTTTGTTGGACTTAATTTGTATAATTTGATCTCCATAGGCCTCCTCAGTCCTTGGCTATAGTTGTTCTACAAACTCACATGATTTTTGGAGAAATACCGCAATTTGAGCATCACTTTCAAAAACTTGCCATTTTTGGTTGTTTTTTAGGATAGTGGGTCTAATAATAACCCGCACCACATGTTCATTTTTTAGTAGATCGATTACCAGGTCAAACTATGAACCAATCATAGCCATTTTTTCTACCTCCACATTATTTGATCTTAGAATAATTTGAATATTGAAGGCTTCAAAGGCTTCAATTAAATCCCACACCTGATGTCGATAGGACCTCATGCAAATGTTCTTTGCAGTTATGGTTCCTCTTACTTGTTTTGCCACCAATTTAGAATCTCTAAACACTTTTAGCTGCTTCACACCTATGCACTCAGAAAGGCTTAGGAAATGGACCAAGGCCTCATATTCAACATTATTATTTATGCAAGTAAATTGGAAACAAAAAACTCTAAGGGTTTTCACCCCTAAAGGAAACACTAGGCATATATTGGCTCTAGAGTAGACCTTGCATCTTGAATTGTCAAAGGGCAGAGTCCACAAATTGGAATTAGTTTCAAACTCTTTGTTTTGATCTTATTTTTTATTTATAATCTCGAGGATAAAGTATAGCCATGCCCGCGAGCGGGCGAGCTACAATCGAGATTCTTTTCTAGGTTTTATGGAACTTGGTATTAAAATCTATAATAGCCTCAATGGGGCCCTTTTCATAGTAATTAGTTGTTGAAGGAGAGATGATTGGTCCCTCTTCTCATTGAATTGTTTGAAGAATGTATCTCCAAGCTGGTCCCAAGTGGCAATGGATTTGGGCACCAAGGATATGTATCAGTCAAGAGCTCACCCTTTAAAAGAGGTGGCTAGTAGCCTTAAAGCTACATTTTGTTATGTAACATGATGTACTATGTAGACGTTTTCCACATCTTGAAGATTTTTTGTGGCACTTTTGAAATCCTCTCCTATAAATTTGGAGAGTGCCTTCAAGGAATTAGTAGGAATAGGATCCAAGGTAGCTAGAGATACTAGCGGAACCAATGGGCTACCACTATTCCATGCAAAAAAAATTCTAGGTGGTCCTAGAGCAACCATTTGTGGCAGTTGTTGTGTTGTGCTTGACCCCACAACCCTTTGGTGAGTTACAACCACAAGAGGTGATAGCAATAAACCTAGATTGTGTATTGTAAATAACCTTGTAATAGGCATTCGACTCATGAACTCTAACTTCTAGTCAAGTTTGAATAGGTCCCACCAAGCATGTCAGAAAAAAATTGTTGATGCTTAAAAACCTTACTTCTAGGAAAACAACATCCTATGGGAAGTTTCACAAATGTGGGATTTAAATTTGTTGTTTGCAAAATGACCTCCAAGATTTTAGAAGCCAACTCTTCATTTGCTTTGAGATGAAAAGGGAAGAGCAAAAGAAAGAAAAACTGAAATAAAACTAAGGCAATATGTTGAAAACACCTTTGGTACTCACCACTAATTTTCATAAATTTAAAGGATCATTTGCATGATTTAAATTCTATAAAATTCATGGAAAGCTTATACTATAAAAGCAAGGAATCAGAAATAACAAACAACCATCAATCTCATACAATTTGACATAGAACACCATGTCATCTTCAATTTTGGGTGGAGAACAAATTACAAAGGCCTAAAGGCACAATAAAAAATAGTCATTCCTTCTCATGAGGGGCACCTGCTAAGGTATTTGAAATGAAACAATAATCTATTGCTATCTCTATTCCAAATAAAAGTTATAATCTATTCTCTCTAGAAAATAGTTAGTAGAATTTCTTGCTAAGAGAGGAACCAAAACCCTTTACAAATATAACATTTCAGAATAAATAAGCATCGTTTCTCTGCATGGATGGGACTCTCAAGGCCAAGAAATCTTGACACCTAGAGCCTTGAAGAGACGTGGCGTCCCCTATGTGTTTCCATCATGAAAACTTACTGAACTATGTATTGCAAAGGTGTCTCAGAGAAATGTTCTTGCTCTACATTTCTCCGCAGAGTGGTTTCAGGTCTTACAAATCTGGAAGGGTGCTAATAGTGTTTGTATCTTTCTTCAGTTGAAGTTGTTTGAGGTTTGGTGCTTCAAAAGTCAGTTTCTTGAGTTGTAGTGTATGCCAGAATTATTTGAGTGTACTAGGTGTGTGCATTCTTTAGGTGAAAGTTGTTGCAAAGGAATTTGTTAGATTTTAGGGTGTTTATGGAATGTTCTAGATTGTGTTCAAGCATGGCGTTTGGTACATGAGTCGTCTTTGGATTTGAGGAAGAATGTACTTATTTTTTAATAGTGTTAACATGGGTTCGGTCGACCTTGGGTGTTCACACTAATTATGGATTTGCTTTGATGTTTGTAGAAGTGTGGTGTGGTGAGTATGAGTGGATTTGGGTCCTTGCTAAGGTGTGTTGTGGTCCACCTTCATTCCTTTCCATTGTGGGAATGTTTTGGTGCCGACCTAATCTAAATTTGCATGGTTGAGGTGCGTAACGACCTTGGATAATGCTTTCAAGGTTGAAGATGGAATAAATAAGTGTTGAGTTGTTGAGGGATGATAAGATAGATGTGAGAGATGCAAATGATGCAAATTGTAGAGTTTTAGGGTGTGAATTTGTGAAGTACAGTGTGAGCTTGCATGTGTTATATTATTGAATGCAGTGAGCAAAAGGTGTCTACAATTCTTCAATAAGACTGTGAAGCTGTTGGTAATGTTATGGTGGACTTTTTTGTTGCATTGAGATGGATTTCTCATTGTAACATTCTTCTCTATCTTCTTTTATATTCTAGAAGTGAGCCTTTCTTTTTTTTGGGTAGTGAGTCTTTCAGTAGTGACCCCTTTATAAACAGTGTTGATATTACTTTATATTGTGAGTTAATCCTCACTATGGTTTTTCCTTTCTTGGGTTTTCCACGTAAATCTAGTGTTTCATTGTGCATGGTGTTGCTTTGATTTTGTTTCAGTTATCTTTTTTCATGATAAATCATTCTAACAGATTAAGGATTAATGAAATTGATGTGGATCTAAATGTTTGTGAGGGTTTTGAAGTTTTAAGATACAACTGATTCACCCCCTCTTAGTTGTCTTGTGCATTCAACACCAAAATCATATCATCATGTCAAAGTTCATGTGTGTTCATGTCATGTTTTGGAGCTAACATTGTGATGTAGGTTTCAAGCATTCAAACATCAAATCAAGTGTCAAATCAAGCATCCAATCAAGCCATTTCATGCAAGATCAAATCCTTAGAGTGATGTGTTAGACTTTAGTCTTCTAAGGGCAGCCATTAAGGGTTTTTTGAGTTGTGACATAGCTTTGTTCATTCATCAATTCCTTTATTTTTTCATTATTTCATTATCAAGGTTTAATTACCAAATTGGGTTTTGACTAAGGAAAACTCGTATTCACCAAAAACACACAATTTTTCCCTCTTTGTATGTGCAAATTTGCAGGTGAAGAAGGATTAAAGATTGATCAAAAGAGAAATTTTGCAAAGTTATCATCATTGTTGTCAAGCCACAGAAACTCATTTACAAAATTTATTTTTGACTTTTTGATAGTGGAATCTAGAGAAATTGGGAGCTCAAATTTGGGATCAAAGGACTGTGAAATCATATTTTGGACCCCTGTACAAAGACCTATTCGCCCTAGGGAAAATCTGTCCTTGCAGGACACCCAAAACCCGCTTTTTATGTCAAGTACATCATTCTGCCCTTCTCAGATTTTCCTAAAAGTTGTTGTTTCTATTTGTTCTATCCTTGAACTTTGCATTTCAAGTTTTACATCATAGAATTGAGTTCATTAAGTATTTTATTTTCATCTCCCAAAAGTGCATTTCAGTCATTTTCTGTCATTAGAAAACAACAAGATCTCCTAATAGGGTTGACTCACCTCAAGGTTGAAAGTCAATCCTATCCTTGGGGGATCTCATTTTCTAATAAAATATAGGAAAAGTGCAAGTTTGGGTGTCTTAGATCATCATTTCATTTTGGTGGACCTACTACTCACCTATTTTTATATGTTTCACCTAGTATATCTACATGCATTTCTATCATACAAGAACATGTTATGATTGATACTAGGACATGGTAGAGAGCATTATAAATAATATTCCATCTATCTCAATGGTCTACAAAGTTTATCCAAGTATAATGCCGTATACAATAATATAATAGTAGATATGGAGAAAGTAGACTATGTTCCCTGATGCCCATATTCGACACTCATCTAGGAAGGTAAAACTTTCTACAACACTTAAGAAGATAGTAACACACATTCAAAAATCACATCAAGAAGCACTCATGAATATAGAATGTACATAATGATCGCTGTGAACATACACTCTTTATCCTATCTCACAATGAATATGTACATCATTCATTATTACTATTATCCAAAAATTAAAACAATAAAATACATAAAGACATGCAACTCTCCTTGAATGACATTTCTCAATTAAATGCAACATTTAATGCATATTTCAAGGATAAATATACCTGTAGACATCTAAATTTAATCACTCCCATATGATTAAATTTACTCCCTTTTCATCTATCATATTAAATATTAATTTATTGAATTAATATTACACCTTTTGTCTCATATCTGTAAAGTATTTAATTTAATAACTAAATGCTTTATCTTTCACCTTCTTCCTCTCTAAATTAAATAAATACACCAATTTATTTAATTTAGTCATTTTTGACCCTTTTGATTTAAAATCAATTTAAAATTCTTTCATTTTCTCTCTCCTTGTCACATACTCCATGTTCTTGCTCTAATCTGAATTAATTTAATTAATTCATGATTATGATGTGCATCCTCTTAATCAAAGATTAATGTCACATCCTCCTACATTTGCCACTTGCCTCTAATCTTCCATTAATTATTCTAATCAAATATTTGCACAACCTTAACCAAGGTCATTAGCCATATTTAGCACCACCTTTTTAATCAACCTTTGCATTTATCTCCTTTTAGCATTGACCCTCTTTCCCATGTGAATTTTTAATTTACATTTATTTATCCTAGATTCCCCTCTTTTATATGTGAATTTTTAATTCACATTCTATCTTTCCAAGGCTTCTAGAATCTTGGACTTGTCACATCATCCACATGTGACCAAGTCCCACCTTTTTGGAGCCCACCTTTTATCCATTAGACTCTCCTAAGAATGTGAATTTTTAATTCACATTTATTTCTCCAACCACCTCTCCTTTTCCCATGGAGATTTTTGAGGAATTCCAAAATTCCTCAAATGTCCCTTTCACTCTCACTTGGGAACAAGAAATTCCTTTTTGAGGAAATCTTCTCACTCCCCAAGGTACTTGGAAGGTACTTGTCCTTCCTCCACCTCATGTACCTTTTTTCCACCTCACTTACACCTCATCTCCTCCTAGCCACTTCACCATCCACATGTCAAGATGTGAGGGCTTGTGAGTTCTCAACCCACCATAGCCCTTCATCTTGACCTTGTTGGATGAATCTCAACCGTTGAATTCTCTAGAGAATTCAAATTCTCCTATAAATCCCCTCTCCTCAAGGGCATTTTGAACACTTTCATTTTGAGCAACCTTATGCTGTTAATTTGCATTCTCAAGCATTCACTATCATTTAGCCATCCACTTTGATCATCTTGCATCTAGCTACACCAAAAAGCCATCTAAGGAGCACACAAAGTCATCCAAATCAAGGGCCAACTAAGGAGTCTTCAGCAGCAAGGAAGGTATAATCATTTGCATCTTATTTCATCTATTTTCCTTGTTTTATCACTCTTTAGGCTAATCATTGAAGTGTTCTTAGTATTTTTCCACTTGCATTTTTAGTTATTTTGCACATTAGAATAGGGTAAAATTCCAAGGTACACAATACCTTACCAAAGCCAAAAAGGATAATAACACAACCAAACATCAATTATTTGACTCTTAAGTTTTTATACAATCTAGAGTGAACGACCAAAAGCATTTGCTACACATCCTTTTCAACAAAGCAAAACTATCAAGTTTATCATATTCTCAACAATAATCTCAACATACATTTTAATCATCATTATTTTTCTTTAAGTTCAATTAATTCACCAAAGACTATGAAGTGATAGAGTAACTCTACTTTTTATTTTAATTAGGTCATGAATTACATGTTTCTCATCTTTAAATTCCAAGGCTAATGGCACTTCCTAAAGCATGAGGGGTGACAAATATCAAATAATAGGTATTTTTAGTTTCCACACCAAACTCTACTAGGAAGTAATATAATTATTGACTATTAGCATGTCTTAGATAAGATAAAGTTGTATATTATTCCAATGCTAAAGAGTTCAAATTTGTATTAATTAATTTATTTTATTTTCAAATTTAATTTCCACCTCTTATTATCTATTGAACACTGCCTTTTTCAACATACACTGAAAATAAAGCTTAGAACATAATAAAGTTGTCCATATTGGCATAATAATAAAAGGAAACCACCAAAGTTGATATCGCCTAGGTAGTAGATAACTATAATACGAATGCATAAACAAGTGCATGCATGAACCAATTGATAGACTGACATTAAAGGAAGTAATGATGTAGAATAAGCATAAAATAAGTAGGTTTGTTGAGAAGGATTTAGAAACATTTGACAAAAGAAAATAAAAGGTGAAAAGTGTGAATCCTCATCCCCTTGAAGCTCTCCTTATCGTGGTGAAAATGGAAGTTTTAAGAACAAAAGAGTAAAATAAAACATCATAGAGATAGGAAATCTCATGTAAATCGTTTAAGGAATAGTCGAGATAAGAATAAAGTAAGAAAAAATAGATATGATGAAAAGACTATACAAAATCACAAGAAAGAGCATCCAGCAAGCATAAAAATGGATTCCATGCTCTTATTTCCTACACCAATTTGGAAGCATCAAAACAAGGTATTTAATGACCCTCAAAGGCATACATGCGCAGGTGAAAGCTTGGATAAGACATATACATTTTTATGACAAAACACCTCAAGGATATGTCTTCTCATGGCTTGCGTTGGTTGCAAAATAGACACACAGTATACTTGTTAAAAAATCTTTTAAAACATGCGAACAAATGCAATTTCTAAATCTGCAACCTTACATGGCAGTGTAGACTAATGTACAAAAAGTGGAGCCATAGACAAAGCAAGAGATGGAATAACTCAAAGAGATGTCATCTTATGCCACTTGGAGGAATAGGGGCCATGAAGAAATAGATTCAATAAATTGCATATAAGGACTCAGACTCTTGTAAATAAAGATCAAGCAAGTGCATTTTCTAGGTGTACACAAATGCATTTAAATAAAACAAGGTTTAAAAATTCAAAATGTAGGACTCAAATTAAGAATAACTATATTTTCAATGCTTACACTCACCATTCACAACTTATTTGAACAATTCAGAGAAAAGGTATTGAAAATTCTAAGAATGGAATTAGTAACTTTTAGAAAGCTAAAAGGAAATCACAAACATAAAAAAGAAACATTCTCAATTACTTGATTTATCTTCAAATTTTAATTATGCATTGGCAAAGATGTATTAAGGAAAATTATGCATCGGTGGATCCTGTGGGGGTAAATGGTGACTCCCCAACACCCCCAATAATAGTTGCTAGACCAATATATCTTCCACAACATAGAAAATGGCAAGAAAACTTGCTTCAACAATGCAAAATTGAATATTGGTTGAATATGCAAATGTACATGAGATGTCTTGCTTATAAAGGCAAGGTAGAGAGATGGGATTAGACAAGATCATGACAAGTGGCTTAATCCTATAACATGAGACAATTAACAAACTAACTACCTAGGAATCAAGCATTACTAGCTAGATAAGATAAGTTCTAGAAAAACCAATTAAGACTTTTAGAAGGAATCTTTTATCATAAGTAACTTAATCATGTGAATATGTCCCCTAATTACCTAGTGAATGAATTAACTAGGTACAAGACATTAATTCACACCAACAAATCCATGGTACAAGGCATCTTAAGAAAAGATAAAACTATACACGATGAAGAATAAAACAATCCAATAATCCAACACAGTTAAATCATGGAAAGATAAATTCAATAGTTTCAAAAAACCATACAAGTCGCAAAACAAATTTTAACACTCTAATTTAATAAAATGTAGAGCAAAGGATAACGTCAATAAAGTATTTAATATGTTGGGATCTTCCTTTGTGGGATGAAATTTTTCTACAGGCTATATAATCCATGGTTAATCACATATGAAAGAGACAATGCATTAGAAAAATACCTCAAGAAGACCTGGATCATTCTCTAAAATTACTGATGAGCTCCCTCTCGATGATGCTCCTTTGATCTCCCAACTCTTCAACTACTCTTTCCCTAGTAACACCATGCATGGAGCAGATAAGTGAGGATCTTTTCCCGGTTTTATGGATGACACCCATTTTTTTCTTCAAGAGGAATGCAGACATGGTACAAGTTGATGTGGTTTCAAGAGCCAAGAGTAGAATTAAAGATTGTATCCGAACATGCCAAAACGTGGGACCATAGACAAGGTGAGTGGGTTCTTTGTAACCCCCCATATTAAACTACCTGTCTACCAAAATTATTATGAAAATCATAAATTAAATTTTAGTTTTTATTCCAGAATCATGTGCCATTTTCTTTTCACACTCATTAATACATGCAAAATAGTTACACAATCTCTCTCCTACATGTGTTAGTAAGATTTTAACTCCCCTTCTTTAATGACCATTAACTTATTTAATTTATTATTATATATTTAATGTCTTTTAACTAAATCATTTTTAAACTTTTAAATATCGAACTTTGATATATTTAAATATATATTATAATAATAATATATTTTTAATATTATTATATAAATAATAAATTAACTATTTTTTAAAATTTATTTTCATCCCAAAAATAGCCTCCTTTATTTATTTATTTTTCCAAACATTCAATACTGGAAGGAACATTTTTAATTTTCTTATCTTTCTCAATTTAATAATTTAATCATGGAAGGAAACAAGACATGACACTATTCAAGCACTAGGGTTGTTTTTTTTCCTTTGGTGCTTGTAAAGTTCCAAGACCTAACAATTTAATCATGGAAGGAAACAAGACATGACACTATTCAAGCACTAGGGTTGTTTTTTTTCCTTTGGTGCTTGTCAAGTTCCAAGACCTAACAATAAGTTGGAACCTCCTTGAATCTTGGAACTCAGAAGGAACCAGGAACCTAGAACCTCAAGATTTTGGTTTCAAGTTTGCTTCCATACCCTCCTCCCAACCCATTATTCCTTCCTAGAAGCCAAGCCTTGATGGGAACTTGGAACTTCAAGGTTTTGATTCCAAGTTCACTTTTGCTCCTACCTCTCGACCCTCAATTTCTTCTTGAAAGTCGATCCCCAATAGAAAACTAGAACCTAAAGCACATTTTTTTAAATGGGTTTGGGCAAGATTGATCTTTGGCCACAAATTTGACACTACTATAGTGCCATAAGTTAGAGTTTCACACCCAATAATGGTTAAATGATTTTTTTGAAAACCTTTATAAGGAGATTGGTTTAGCAATGGTTTTTTGTTAGAGTAATCATGCATTAGCTAATAGTTAATTAATATTTAATTGATTATTAGTCTAATTTATTCTCATGCACTTAAGTTAATCTTAGAAGTGTTTTTTCTTGTTAATTGAAGTGAGATATTATTAGATGATTATGTCTCATCACATAGGATGACGACACTTGCCATGACCTAATCCCTTTATCATTTAGGGTTGCTTCTATAAAACACTCACCCTCATTGTATTATCTGAAGATCTCCATGAAGATTCTTGAGGTTTATTCTATATTTTTTTCTTGTTGATGATATAACAAATCATTATTTGCAACTCTCTTGTGTGGAAGGTGTTTTTGTTTGGTGTTTAATCTTGTGTCTTATGTTTATTTTTATTTTTTAAATAAAAAGGGGTAAAAACTTTATTGAAAATCAGAAAGGAGCCTTACAAAGAAAGCAAAGGACGGAGGTCCTAGGAACTGGCAAAAACAAACGAAAATAACAAGAACAAGCTCAACCAACACCATTCCCATCCCTATCCTCATCAAGAATTCTCTCCAAATCACCACGGAGCACCTAAGGAACCAAATCCCACTCCTGGACTCTCCATCCATCCAAGTGCTCCGAAGCCCATTTCACCAAGCAATCAGCAGCCCTATTCCACTCTCTCGGAATATGAACAAAAGTCACCATCTCCATCATCGAACTAACCTGTAAAATCTGATGCACCACCATAGCCAACTGCCAACTAACATCCGCCACTTTCCGCTTAATAAGCAAATTGATCAAGACCTGGGAATCGGATTCACAAATAATCCTTCTCCATCCCACAGCATAAGCCCTCTCCAAGGCATGAAGAATAGCCAACCCTTCCACCTAGTTGATAGTCTGCGCCTCTTCATAGATCGAAAAGAGAAAGATTACCAAGCCCAAGGAATCCCTACCAATCCCCCCAATACCTGCTGGTCCAGGATTTCCCCTTGAAGAACCATCAGTATTAATTTTCAAGACACCATTAGGAGGTTGCCGCCATCTCCCATCTCTGTTAACTTTCTGCTTTGCCTTCCGCCCACGCCTAACACACGCAGAGGCCAAGGACAACCCCTGAAAGCCCAGACGCTCCACCATCTCAGCATCCCTTTGTTCTAGGGGAAACACCACTTCACACTTCGCTTCCACTGTCTCCAGAATCATACCTAAAATCCTCTGCCATACTTGCTGCACCAGCTTCTTCTCACCCCGAAATATCCTCTGATTCCGCTCCAACTAAATCTGCCACAACAAGAAAATAGGTCCCACATACCACACCTCCCGCAAGAAAGAAGCCATAGAAGGAGGCCTACCCAACCCTTGCTAGAATTCAATCAAGGATGAGGCATGAACACAAGGGCTCTGCCAAACACCCCACCAAAAATGCCATAGTTGAAGAGCAAAAGGACACTGAAAAAATAAGTGAGTAGAGCTCTCCTCATCAGCACCACATAGAACACAAATAGAAGGGCCCCGGAAACCTCTCTTCTGAATATTGTCCCAGGTCAAACACTTATTCGACGCCAACATCCAGGCAAAGCAATTACACTTTGGCCAAGAGAACTTGCTCCAGACCTTCATCCACCACTGAACTTCTTCCCCACCCATCCTCTGAGACAAAAGTTGTTGATAACTAGAAGCAATAGTGTAGACACCCATAGGATTAGGAGACCAAGCCAGCACATCTTCATCCCGGAGGTAGCTACACCGTCGAATAGAAAGGATATTTTGTAGCTCAACACCATCCTCCCTCAAACCCACATTCGGCCATTCATCAGGAGACTTCCATCTTGCCAGCTCTCGCTGATCCCCAAAAGAGAGAGTTTTGAAATCACTCACCTGAGACCAACCCACCTCAATAAACCTCTGGCTAAGATTCAAGAGGTTAGGGAACTGAGAAATGATAGGAGGAGAACCATCCCAAGAGTCATACCAGAAATTGACCTTGGTCCCCTTTTTACAAATCCAAAATAAACCCTCCTTAATAAGCGCAGCTCCTTTTTTGAGGGTGCCCCAGATCACCGAGCCCTTCCCCACAAGGGGATAACGAGGAATATCCCACTGAGGGATCCTGGGGAGATACTTCTGAGAAAGAATCCTAGCCCAGACCTTATCATACTCAACACACCATCTCCAATACAACTTCGCAACCAGAGCCTCACCAGTCAAAGCCGACTATCTTAAGCCCAGACCACCATATTGCTTCGGGCTACAAACAACCTCCCATCTCACCAGACTCCATTTGGAAGACATCAAGCAACCAGCCCATAAAAATTGTCTTGCTATAGAATCTAAGTCCTTCACAAAGCCCACCGGGGCCACTTGGAGCTTGCACCTGTAAATAGGCAAAGCTTGTACCACTGACTTAATTAACTGAACGCGACCAGCAAAAGATAACCACCGGTGAGTCCAGTGATTAACTTTCACTCTAAATTTGTCCAAAATATTCTGCCAAGATTCCCTGGGCATCCTCCCCACTGAGATAGGAATACCAAGATAAGTCAACGGGAGAGTCCCAATCTGAAATCTCAAAGTTTGAGCAATCCTCTGCTGAATAGGGCCTGGAGTATTAAAGAAAAAAATAGAAGACTTATCTTCATTAATCTGTTGACCCGAGGCAACGAGGTAAACATCCAGCAACTGGCATAAGTGAGAAGCTTCTCTCATTGTAGTCGTACCCATTAGAGCAGTGTCGTCCACAAACTACAGGTGAGACTGCGGAGGCAAGTTGCCTCCCCACCGCCAACCCTGGATCAGGCCTAACTCCACATTCCTTCGCATTAATCTCCCCAATCCTTCAGCAAGGAGAAGAAACAAGTACGGAGAAAGGGGATCCCCCTGGCGAAGTCCCCTAGAAGCCCCAAACAACTCAGAATGTTCCCCATTAATTATCACCGAGAAGGAAACTGAAGTAACGCAGCTCATAACCCATTGAATCCACTCTTCCCCAAACCCAAAGGCACCGAGAATCTTCCAAAGGAAGGACCACCTGACCCTGTCATAGGCCTTAGCCATATCCAATTTAATGAACATCTCCTTTTCTTTGGAGTTGGCCATAGAATGAATAGCCTCAGTAGCAATAACAATCCCATCAAGAATTTGCCTACCAGCGACAAAACCACTCTGCTCTTCGGAAACCAGGTCCTTAAGCCCCTTTTTCAACCTGTCCGCAATTAATTTAGAGATAATTTTATAAATTACATTGCAGAGAGAGATGGGGCGAAACTGACTTAACCTATCCGCCCCCTCACACTTGGGAATAAGAGCAAGAAAAGTAGAGTTTAAAGCCCTTAATATCTGCTTATTCTGCTGGGATTCCTGAACAACAGCCAAAAGGTCAACCTTGATAATATCCCAAAATTCTTGAAAAAACTCAACCGGGAAGCCATCGGGACTAGGAGCTTTCCCTTTTTTCATCTGAAAAACAGTCCCTTCTAACTCTTCCAGCGAGATGTCATTCATAAGATACTGATTCATTTCTCTAGATACTAGAGAGGGAATACAAGAAAGAACCTGGGCTTCCTTAGGGGACCCCCCGTGCGAGTCCTTCCTAAAAAGAGAAGCAAAATACTGAACAGCCTCATTCGATATTTCTGGAAGGGAAGAAAGATGCTGACCCCTGTCATTCACCAGAACAGAGATAGAATTACCATGCCTCCGGGCTTTCACTGAATTGAAGAAAAAAGTTGTATTTTTATCCCCTTCCTGAAGCCACTCTATCCAAGCCTTCTGTTTCCAATACAACTCCTCCCGCAACTCCCACTCCTCCAGTGATTTCAAAGCACGAGCCTCTTCCTGAAGCAGCCCTGCTGACACCCCATCCTCCCTAATCAATCTTGTAATGGTATTCAATTCAGCCTGAGCCAACGCCTTAGCATGAAAGATATTTCCAAAGGATTGGCGATTCCACCTCTTGAGTTGATATTTCACAAATTGAAGCATTTTAGCAAGGGTATACATGGCCGTGCCATAAGCAGGTCTACCATTCCTCCACCAGTCAGCCACACAATCATACAAAGATGGATCCCGCAGCCACATGAGCTGGAACCAAAAGGAAGGAGAACAAGGCACACTAGTAGACTCAATTGTAAGTTTGATAGGCCAGTGATCAGATCCTCTCCAATCCAAGATCTCAGAGCAAGAGGACCACATCCCACCAACCCAAAAACAAGAAACAAGAAAATGATCTAACCTTTCAGCAATACAGTTATCCCCCACCCGACGATTGTTCCATGTATACCTACCATTAATGGGCTTGATATCAACTAAATTCAAAGCATTGATGCTATCACGAAGAAGCATCGCAGAGGGCTCCAACCTCCCAACACCACCACGCTTCTCAGCCAACTCAGAAATAGCATTAAAATCTCCAGCCAAAATCCATGGATGGAAAGGTGCCATACTGCGGACAAACCTGATATGGGACCACTGATCTTGCTTACCCCTAAAGTCAGTCGGAGCATAGATATTAGAGAAAAGAATAGCCTCCCCTATCGCAAAACTCGTAGCTATCATAGACATTGAAAATTTAGAGGACATCCACCAGACATGACTGATCTTCCTAGGATTCCATAAGCAGGCCACACCCCCAGAAGACCCATGGGCACCAATGCACTGGCACTCCCCGTTCCTCCATAACTTAGCTGCCAAACCCAACATACTCTCAACTGATAACTTAGTCTCCTGCAGAAAAAGGATATCAGGACCTTGACTTCTTATTAAATCATGAACCGCTTTTTGTCTAGGGCCGCTGTTCAAGCCCCTCACATTCCACGAAAGAACAATCATTTCAGGGGACTTGAAAAGTGAGTGTCCAAGGTCTTGACTGACCCCGCCTCCACCAAAGTCTCACCTATCAACTTAATCTTCTCCACATCCTTCTTTCTACCAGGTTTAGTAGATTTCTCTGCCCCACCTTTCTTAATATCCTTCTGCATGAGGCCCAATTTTGGAGGAGGCTTTATATGCCTAGCCGAATCCAAACCCCTGGTCCGCCCAGGATGAGAAAATTCCCCGCCAACTTTTGGAGTTATAATAGGAGGATCCGACACCTCTAGATCCACCACCTGTCGATCTGTATCCATGTGCAGACATTCAACACCCTGTGCATCCAAAGTATCAAGAGTAGTGCCCTCCTGTACTGAGCTCACAACCCCCTCGAGTAGACGATCACTCCCCTGTTGGCCTGTAGAAATTTCAAGATTAAGGCCCTCCTGAACTGGGTCCTCAACCCCCTGATCCAAGATCATCAGACCCGGGTTCGCTTCCTGCTGGCTGAGATCATCCAAAACTTCAAACCTGTTAAAAGAACCCCCATCTTGCCTTTCCTTGAAAGTCCTCTTTTGGCCTCGATTCCTGTTACAAGCTTTGATCGGTATAAAACCATCAGTACCACTCCTCATCATGGGCAAGTCTTTTCCCCTTATCAGCCCCAAGAGGGTTATGTGAAGGTTGAGAAGGTTGAGACTCCACATGCTTAAATCTTGGACATCTCCGCAGCAAATGGCCATATTCATGACACAGACGACATCGAAAAGGAAGAGTCTCGTAATCCAACTGCTGCACCCAAGAATAAGATCCCACACACATATCCACAGCATCTGGCAAAGGCCTACTTAGATCAATTTCAACACAGAGGCGGGCATAAGTCATTACCTTTTTACCCAAAGTTTGTGATGAAGTCCCAACTGGTTTTCCAAGCAATGAAGCTAGCAAATGCAAAACATCCTCCCGACAACATTCCACCGGAAACCGAGGTAAACGAACCCACACTGGAACCCGGTTCGGAAGCTCCTCAGAGGGATTAAACCCTGCATGCCATGGTTTTATGAACAACCCCACCTTGTTGTGAAAATAAGGGCCACCTTCAAACACCCTAATGCGATCAGCCATGCAATTAAATGTAACCATGAAATAATTATTGGCCAGCATCATTATCTCCATTTCTCCCTCCGGCTCCCAAGTCCTCTGAGCCCAAACTTCTAAAAACTACATAGAAACCCTCATCCCCAAAAATTTGCAATATAAGGAATGATTTGAATAATATTCAATATCTTCTGCAATCATCTTAGACGAAACAACTAGTTTTGGCCTTTCCTTGCAACGCTCGAGGCAGCCGTTAATCTTCGTGATTCGTGAGCCAGTAGACAACCCCGCATTAGCAGACCCAACTTCAGGAGCAAATAAAGTATTATTGAAAGTCTTCATCCCGTGGTTCCTAGGCATTGAGCCCGTCACAGCCCAAAAGTCCATAATAGGAGATGCCCCGGATGCCTCACCCTGGGAGAGAGGCATCGAGCCAAAAATGAGCCTGTAGAATCAATCAACAACTATGGGTGGAGAAGCCCCACACCACACTCAAACAAACTCCTACCACAGCCCTCAAACCCGTGAGGCCTACCCCACTAGCACCGACCCAACATAATCAGTAAGGGTGAAAAGCCCCAAGCGCCACGACACCACTAGAACAGCACCCTCCAGTCGCCACCAACCCAAGCAAGCAGCAAACAGCGCCCACAGAGACGCCAAAACCAGACAGGGAGACCCCGAAGCAAGGAAACACTCCCCCGCACTGCAAAACGCCCCCACATAGTTAACAAAGAACCACAAAAAATACAAATCCGCACCCCTTATTTCAACAGAAAGCCCACCCTCCAACGCAAAAGCAAACAGAAAACAAAAATGGGCTAGGGCTCGGGTGCCCTAGCTCGGCCCAGCGAGTTGCAGACGCGCCATCCAATAAATCCATGTCTTATGTTTATTCACAACTCTAGCAATTTTTAAATTTCTACATATCACTAAAAAGTTTAAGAGCAACCATTAAAGTTAAGTCCAATTCATTTTGCAAGTAAAAAGCCTCTAAAATTAAAAAAAGAAAGATTAATATTGCAAGTGGATTTTGTTGCATAATGTCTCTAGAGCATTAGATTTATATCCAAGAAGATTTCTTAGTCACTGCTAAGTATTTTCCTATGTCACATTTATTGGCATGAGTATAAGATTGGGTCAGATGAATGTAACAACATTCTAAAAACATTACAAGTATTCTAATAATCCCTCTCATTTCATATATGAATATATGTAGTTGTGTCATAGATTACTAAGTGTGTTTTGTAGCAAAATTTCATGATATTTATTGTATGCAAATACATAGCTCCACATTATTTTATTCCAATTTGTTCTTTTCTCAATGTGTTGTGACTCTATTTCCCAATAGATAAGCACTAGTCTATGGCCACAAATTAATCTCACACCATCAAATCAAAAACATCAATCGATAGTTTAGTAGTAAGTCCTTCATGTGCACCCATGATTGTCAATATAACTACAACATTATTCTTGAGTGTTCAATAGGTATATTTTGTGTGGGTCATGTTTGCATAGTTGCATCAATTATATAGGAATTATATGCAACTAGTCTATCTTAACTTAATGAAAACATTTAGGATTAAGATTGTAGTTGAGTTTGGTTGTAGTTGTTTTTAGTTTTCCATTTTGTTTGATTTAAATACCTATTAAGATATATCTTTAGGAACACCCTCCTTAAGTTGATCTTGAAATGTAGGAGAGGTAACCCACTCTCGTAGATTTATCTTGTAACCTTCCATGTTTTGTCGATGAATTGATATTACTTGCTTGACGACAACCTTGGCCTTGTGAGTGAAATTTCGTTTTAAAAAGTGGAGCTACGATTTTGAAACTCAACACATGATGTTAGAGTTATCTTTAAATATAATGTCTTAGATGCCTAATTCAAGTGTTTTTGCACTCTTAATGACAAATAATGGCCCACTTTTGGAAATGAGTTAAGATATGTACAACTAAAGCTTAGATATGATAGGCATGATTGCATGCATGATTATATCAAGAAAATAAAGTCACACCCATAAAGGTTTAACAATTTTCTCATCTTTAAAGAAAATTGTGGGTCCTCGTATCCTTGGCTTTTCACTACTGACTAGACTAGTAAGATCATTTTCTTCTACAAATTTTTTTTGATGAAAGATGCTAAAATCTTAATAAAAATTAAAAAATATTAAAATCTAAGAAAATAGAAAGTTTCCAATAGTGGCATAGTATGATGCTTAAGTTGTTGTGGTGTTGTTCTTGCCATCAAGGTTCAAACCCCACTTGGGTGTAATTGTTGAATGTTTAAATTGGGGATGAGGTCCCCCGTTTGTGACCTTACCAGTTCATAGCTCCAGGTCAAAAGCCTTTACCCCTTGAAAAAAAAAAAAGTCAATAACCCCATGTCCCCATGCGGTTGCTTAACTCCCTTTTCTGTTTAATTTTAAGTAATCAAAGTGTTCCCATGAAAATTTTAAATTGTGGGAAAAAAATATAATTTTGAATCTCTTCCTATTTTAGTGGAGTAGCTACTATTTAGGAATTAAAAATAAGTTACGAAAAAATGGGGAGCTGAAAATAAACAACAACTGCTTATTGTGAAAAATGTCAAGTGGCTTCATAAATTTTCTTCCCTCTTCCTCATTTGCCTCCAATTTTCCCCTCCAAATTTTCTTTACATAAATTATTATTAATACTATTTAAATAAGCATACAACAAATAGAAAAATAAATAAATTAAGATGATTGCTAAAAAATAAGCAACAAAATTAAATATCCATGGGACCACTAGCTCCACAAATTACTCCTAAAAAAATTGAGGGGTGGCTCTTAACGAAAATAAACTAAGGGCAGGTCCCCATGCGATTGCTTAGCTTATTTTGGCTAGCAGCTATTGCTTAACTTATTTAGGAATTATTTGTGGAGTTGACGGCCCCATGATTATTAGATTTTCCTGCTTATATTTAAGCCATCATCTTAAATTTTCTTTTATAGTATTAATAATGATTTGTGCACTAAATAAATGGAAAAAAAAAGTGAAAGAAAATATTAAAAAGAGGGAAAGAAATTTGTGGAGCCATGTGGATTTTTAGCAATATGCAGTTGTTGATTTTCTAGCCCCCTTTTTTTTCACAACTTATTTTCAATTCTTAAGCAGTAGCTACTCCACGAAAATAGGAAAATATTTCAAATTATGCTATTCTCATAAGTAAAATTTTTCATGGGGACACTTAACTGCTTATTTTTAAGCAAAAAATGGACTTAAGCAACTGCATCGGGAATAGGGGGTAAGCAACCGCATGGAGACTTACCCTAAGAATACCCACATTAATGCTCAATTAACTTCCAACCATAAAAAACTGAGAGCTTATCCATCACGAGATTGTATGCCACAAAGATAATTGTTCTTAAGGAATTGAAGGCTTCTAACATATAAATTCAACTTCAGTTGTTTTTGTAGACCATCCAAGTTGTTATGATAACCTCCACTGGGGACAAAGGGTAAACTTTTTGAGGTCTTAACAACCATAGACAAACCTATTGCTATGGAGGAAAATTTTATCATTGTGGAAGCATGCATGCCACCTATAACCCAAAAAATAACCAAAAATAAGAAAAGCAAGAAGAAAGTGAGGTTCATTACTTACCCTTGAGTTATATCAACACACATGTCACCTATAACCCAAAAATTAACCAAAAATAAGAAAATCAAGAAGAAAGTGAGCTTCATTACTTACCATTGAGTTATATCCATGGGCCAACCTAAGCGAGAATAGATCTATAGAAAGACATTTTTCCACTTGTCAATCTCTACTCTTGAATATCGATTTAAATGACCATAATGTTTGAGAAATGACTGCTTGTAGGGACTAGACTCCTTTTCAAGATATTTAACATGAGTTGGATCCACATGATAAAAGAGGGGAATAATTGAGCTAGGGGTCTTCAACATGGCACCAACCTCCTTGAGACACCAAGTTGAGTCTGCGTAGCTTTTGGAAAATATAGGAATGCAAATGTCGCTACTCTTGATTACTCTTTCCAAGCTCAAGTCAATGATTTTCCGCCTTTCCAATTTATGACTATCCAAGAAGACATTCAGATCTACTGTGGAGAAAGCTTGAAAGAGATAATCAACTAGTCTTTCTCACATCTAGTCTCCTGAAACTCACAAACTCATCCTACCTCTTATCGCTATGGAAGGAAACTCTCAAAGATTTGTTATCTTTGTAGACCTCCCAAGATAATGAGAGAATAACACTGAATGACAAAATCATGTGAAAAGGGTTAGAGAAAAGGACTCACCCTTCACCAGTTTAGGGCACAAATGCTGAAGGAAACCCTATAAATGTTTTCACAATCTTCAAAAATAACATCAATATTCCTTCCACCCATTAAATGATTGTCAATTCATCACAAAACAAGAAGAAAAAAAATCTCAAGAGCAATCAATTCTATAAGGGGTTAAATCTCTAAGTTGCCTTTGATGAGCAAGACATTATTTTAGTTGTTGATATTTATGGATCTAAAAATATTTTTATGATACTATATTTTATAGTTTTGTACACATCAAGATGAGGTCAAAAATAGAGTAAAATGTGATTTCATCCTTTAGATTCAAATGTATTTCTTGCTTGTCTTAAATTATTTTTTTGTATAACTTGACTTTATTTATTTATTTATTTAAGGGGTACACACTTTTGATCTAGAGCTATGAACCAGTGTGCTCACAACCTCATACCCAATATAACCACTCAACAATACCACCCAACGGGGTTTGAACCTTGGTGGCAAGAACACCAATGTCACCTTTAAACCATCACACCAATGCCACCTTTAAACCATCACACCAATGCCAATATTGATATTTTTGTATAACTTGGTTTATCTATTGATTTGCATGTCAAAATACTTGAATTAAGCTCTTACAAATTGTCATATTTAAAAAAACAAATCCTAAGATACTAATAATCGAAGAAAAAATGGTTAAAAAATTATCATGAAGATTCATCCAAAAGTATTATCAAGTAGCAACAACTCATAGTGTATCATTCATTGACAAAAAAAAAATAGACATTATGTGTCACATCTTTTGTATCTTTGATCTTATGAAATCAACAATGACATTTTACTTATAATTAAGGAAACTTCATGCTTCATCTTTCTTATAGCATATCCTAATACACATTTCTAAATGCCACATTATTCCAAAAACAAGGATATAATAGGATAAACAATTTATATGATCTACAAATCCATCAAACATAATATGCAAACATAATAAACATAATTACACATATAATTTCACCCAATCAAAACAATATTTCAATATTAAATTCAAACTCATGTCTATCACAATCCATTCAACTCGACAAACTAATAATAAACAATTAAATAATATGTTATCTTCTTATCCTTTAATTATCATTTAGAATTACTTATTCCCATATAATTTTCTTATCGAGTCTTCAATGTTTTTAACTACTTATCATTTGGTTAAAAACCTAAATAATTTATAGGGATAGTTTTACCAAAAAAATTGAAGTGACCAAAATGCCCCACTAAGATTTTAGCTTCCAACAAAGACTAAAGATCTAAATTTAACGGTCAACCAATTTTTTATGCTTATTTATTTTTTTAGGTAAATTAGGATAAATTTTAATCTATTTTTTACTATATAAAACTATAATAATTTTTTTGATACGTAAGGTTTATATTTTATATTAAAATATTAGAAGAAAAATACATATCATCTGCAATGCAGGTAAAATCTGCCGAACTACCATAGAAATCTAAAACCCTACCACCCTAGGGAATGCACCACAACCAGAGCAAAATTGACAGTCACCCTGCCCACCACAAAACCCAGCACTAGAACTATAACCTTAAGACAATAAAATTCAGACACAAAGGCCAAGCCTCAAAGGAACCCGTTTAAGTCTGCAAATGTAGAAAAGCCTTCTACCCATTCCAAGCCCTCCTCCACCACCAACCCTAACTTTCGTTTCAGAAATTCAACGACCATTGCCGAGATCATCGTGTGCCTCATGAGTTCAACCCCCTTCAAGTCTAAGAGAAAGGGGTAGACCTTCACTGCTTCATTCGTCTATAAAACTATAATAATTATTAATTATAAATTTTAATCATTTTATATATTTAATAATTTTATTTAAAAATATAATATATAATAATAAGTATAATTAAATTATTTATAATTTATTTTTTATTATATAAAATATATATTATATATTAATTATGTTAGTATATACTTAAGTAGGTAGGATAAAGGATGCTCTAATGTTAAAATCTAAATGTGTTTATTATTAGGATATGGGGGTAATTTTCATTTTAATAAACATACTCTAAGGGTAAGGTCCCATGGACGAGGCTTCCTTAAAAATCTCAGTGTATGCTGCTTAATTTTTTTAGGAATATTATAAAGTTTTTGGTCCCATAGATTTAATCTTGCAAATTCTGTTAAAAATTTTAAGCTCCAAAATTTAAGGAATGAACTATAGTACTTTGATAAAAAATAATAAATAAATCAAAATTCTCTCATTTTATTTTCTAATAAGAATTTAAAATTTTAGATGAGAGACAAGTGACATAAAAAACTCCTAAGTTGTAGGGGTGATTTCTAGCCCCACCCCAATTTCACCACGTGGAATATTCATTCCTAAAAAGTAGGGGCTCCTATTTTTCTGGAAAAGATTTTAATTAATCCCATAGC
Organism: Sequoia sempervirens; assembly: GCA_007258455.2. Lineage (NCBI taxonomy): Eukaryota > Viridiplantae > Streptophyta > Pinopsida > Cupressales > Cupressaceae > Sequoia > Sequoia sempervirens. The sequence continues at coordinate 608,146,657 of VDFB02000003.1, forward strand.
ACAATTTTTTTTTTCCTATGGGACCTCCTCCTCCATGAAAATAGAAGCCCAAGCCCTCCATGAGACCATACAGTAAAACCCTTGTCAAAACCTTATTTTCAGGTTGTAGCTCCTCAAATTGAAGAAGTGAAAGGTCAATACCAACGAGGAAGAGTTTGAAGGAGCCGCAGGAAAGCAACGAAAAATTCAGCGGAAAATAGCTATAAAAAAAGACGAAAAATGATGAACGGCTGAAATTCATTTAATGATCTTGCACCCTTGAAAAGTGCACACCCTTAATATAAAAGATTTGCTGGGCATTGTTCATAGAGGGAACACCTTTAGTTTAAATGTTAAAATATATGTTATTTAAAAATATATATATAAATTATAATTTTATAATTTTTAGTTATCTAAAGTCTAGAGTTCTAAAATTGTAATTATTCATTAATAGCAACAATTTGGTTTTCCCGCGCTTATTTTCTAGAACTTGCGCCTGGCTAATGTGAGCAACAGTCCCTCTTCGGGTATCCATCTCTGTCCTGCACTAAGCGAGGAAGAGGACCAGACCCATTTTGTTTTCATATTCTTTTTCATTGGCAGAGTGATGGATCAACAGATCAAAGCAGAGTTTACTCAAAATGGCTTTACACTGGAGGACGAGGAAGATACATTACAGAAATGTCTGTGATTTGTTGTTTACGATTTCGTAATAGTAGTAACATTTGTTATTTTGTAGTAGAAGAATGATATGCGATTTATTATGTGAAACAGGTCTTACATTCTGCATCAACTTTGGGCTTAGACCTTCAGAGTTGGTATCCAGTTGGGAGGTCTATTATTTGAACATGTAAGTTTTGGGTTGCCCTTTTTTTTTGTTTTTGTTTCTTGGGCTGCCATTGGCAGTGCGCAGGGTACATAAGGTCTTAGTCTGATTTTTTCGCTTCGTTTTTGTTTATTAGTTTGGGTGGATAAATTTGATACATTTTTTTGCCTAACCTAATGACAGGCAAGGTGTCTGAAATCACAACGACAAGCATACTGTTTGTTTTAACTTATTCAATTTGTTGAATTTCAGAGTGAAGTTATGGAACATTTTTAGGATTTGTAAATATGGTAATATTCTCAAGTATTCCCTGTAATTGTTACATCACAATCTCCCGGTATCTCTAGTGGAGGTATATGCTTCCTTACTGCGGTGATGGGGTTTTAAACCTGGATCTCGCTTTCGATTCTGCATTACCCTGGCAGCCGAACTCCCTGGATTACCTTCTTTTTTTAATTTTTCACTTCTGATGACGGGGTATATTTGAGTATGTCCATGGCCTTATATGTATACTCACACCTTCCATGCGAAAAATGCTCTATCAAAATGAGATTCGCATTCAACCAAGAAATATTGAAAGACAAATCATTTGTACCCTTTTGGGGCATTACTTTTTTCTTTTTCCTTTTTATCACATCTTGTCAACATAGCACAAACAAACCGTTTGAATAGAGACATCTTGCAGCGGTTTGATTAACAAATTTTTTTAGCATTATTTTGAAATGCCATCTCTAATAGTCTCCTTGTTCTCTTCACAGTAGCAAGCTCTTTCGCATTCCTACCCAGAAACAGATGGCTTAGTAAGGGTTTTTGCATGTGTCTTAAACATAACTCTCTATGACTGTCATAACTTTTCTTAATAAGCAAAAGCCATAGTCAAAAGTCTCATAATCCATATTTCACAGTCCTTTCTAACTGCCATTGTCCTTTCACTTATAAGGACTGTTCTCCACATCTTGACTGCTTCTAAAGACTTGTCCTTTCTGCATTGTTCACCTGTGACTGATCCTCCTTTGCAGAAGTTACTACAAGAGAAAATGCAAGTATAGACAGCAGGAAGAATCCCTTTTAGCCATCATCTCCCAATTACAACTGAGCATCAATCACTGTGTTGTATGTAAATTCATTCAATTCAATACCTTTCTGTAAAATATAAATCAATAATTCCCTGAGGCATGTTTACCCCCTTTTTTTTTGTTAAGCCTACAAAAGCCATTGACAAGGTCTAGTTCCTTTACTGCTTTGCCCATGCTCTGTTCTGTGACTTCACATGACTGTCATTCATTTTTGTTGTCACTTTTGCTTTTTGATCTCTCAAGACACCTGCCTTTGAATGCTAACACTATCACCATGATGAGTTACCTGCCCTAACTGTGCTAGGAAAACCCAACCACAGTTTTCACCTTAAGATCTTCTCCAAGGGAGTGAAAACCCTAAGCTTGCAAACAATTGCAAAGTGCTGGTGTCTCCCTTCCCATCTAAGGAACCTAACTCAAAAAATAAGTGTACTTAACAAACTGGGAAGTAATGGTGATATAGCTGATGAGATTGATGGGCCTGCACTTACAAGATAACCCTGCCCTGTGGCATCAAAGCCTACCGTACCTTATGAAACTCAGTACCTTTCCTTGATGTACTTTTGAAGAGGACTGTCATGAGCACTCTGCATCTTGTCATTGTTAGATAGGATTCTCACATGGTTTTAGACTTCTCCCTTGACTGTCTCCTTTTGACACAAAACTTAATGCTCTTGGAAATGACTAAAACATTTATGATCATAGAAATAATTCCCCTTTCAACACTACAAAGGGACTGTCATATATCTATGTTGTATAGTCAAGTCATTCAAACTATTCAAAGAAAAGATCACCTGCTCAACAAGAAATTCATACCCATACACATTGCCACTGTCCTTTTGCCTATTGGAGTGCCCTATCAGAGGTACCCTTGTAACTTTCTCTGAATTTGCAGCACTATCTTCTTCACAAACTGTGTTCCATTGCAGCCAAGACTTCATAGGTTATTGTTGTGGAACCTTGAGTTTCTCATACGCATTGTCCATGAATCTCTGTCCATTAAATGTGGTTTCTATGAATGACAAATATTACCCTGAGTGTCCTCTTGAAATGTCTGTCATTTCAATCTGCTCACCGTCTTTTCCACATAACCGTGTTCTTGACTCGGTTTACATCATAAATCTTCATCCTTTTTTGCATTTACACTGTTCTCTTTGATGATGGTTGCACCTTTTGTGGACTGTCCTCTTTTCACTAACTCATTGCTCTCATTCATGGCATGACTGTCCTGTTGAAGCCACTGTCCTTTTGCCATGAGATTAAAGACTGTTCATCCTTTCATGTTGTAGACCTTGTCTTCTAGCTGTTAAGATCAGGTGACTGTCTTCTACACTTCATGGAAGGTTTTCTTGGTTGTTTTACAGACCTTCTACCCTGTTTGCACTCTAACTCAGATGTAGTTATCAGACCAATACTATTCACAATTAATGCTTTTCTAACTGTCTTTACCTTCACACAGCTCCCTATGCTTGTGACAAAGTTTCATCCTGAATGTATTCAATCTTTCACCATATCATTAGTATGAAAATATTGTAATAGTTATGAAGAAAAAACCTTATAACAATCTATGACCATATGTCTCTTTGAGAGAAGGATAGGGTTTCAAAGTATTCGCGACTTCTATTTTCTCATTTTATAGAGTTTCTCCAAGGGTATGAGCTGCTTTCTCAACAGGACCTACATATTAAACATGATCATGCTCAGCTTAGTAGTCGCAGCTCATTGTGACTGGAGTTTTCTCAGAAGCAACACCCTCAGAATATTCAATTTCTTCATTATAGAATGTCCCCTCTTGCAACATTCATGACTGGTTTGTTTGTAAGTGAAGCTTGGAATACCATATCCAGCTTGGAGGAGCCCAAGATCAGTCTCAGCATCTGTGATGCTTTGTCTTGCAAAAACTCAAAACACTACTTCTTTTATGGTATAGGGAACTGCAAGTGAGCTTTGCTTTAGTACAGACCATGATAAACAATAATCCCTACACATGATATGTTGAAACCACGGTAAGACCAGCAATACCATCTGATTTTGAGAATTTTACAGTAAACATCAATAAGCACATTGTCATTTCCATCTCTTCCTTTCCTTATAGCCTTGGCATCATTAAGAAACCCTATCTGAGTATAGTCCAAGGAATAAACAAAAGAAGAAATGAAACACCAACTGCACCATGGAATACTCTTATCATGACTGCCACAAGGATCTTCATGCCGCCATGAACCTTATAAAACCGCTTACAGAAGCTTGAACAACATGTGAATGACAAGATCTGACTCTAAAAGCATTCTACCTTATTGTAAAAAAGGAAACCCTTGATGGCAATGGGAAGAACCTAAAATGATAACAGACCTGTATTTTCTCTCTGTCTTCCATGTGCATGCTTGTATGTTGGAGAGAAAAAATGAATACCACGAGATACCTAACCATTTCCACGACTTTGGAGGGTCACATGCTGCTGCATAAATGTCTTGGCTGCCATTATAGCCTCCACAAGCTGCTCTCTGCAACGACCCCTGTGCTTTTAGGAGTTGCTTGCTAAAAATTTTTTACTGAAAACTTGAAACTGAATATCAAAACCCAGTATAAACTCCACGTTCTCCTTCAAGAATGGTGCTTGAAAAAGTCTTGACTGCAGCAGTAGCTTGGATAACTAATGTGAACAACGCTAAAGATGTTGCAAACCCCAAAGGAGGTTGACTAATTCTCTTTCAACTCAAACTCTTCTCATTAAGGAATTCCCTCCAATTGCCGAGGAACGTGGAGTTTAAGCAAGTAAAAGCATTTTGACCAAGATTAAGGCTCCTCCTCAAAATTGAATAAATGGCTTATCCCTCAAAAATAGTCATAACATCTTTGATAATTTTTTGGGTTCCAAGCACACTTCCTTCAGATTCCCTTAACAAGACTACAACCTTTTACAAATTGACATGATCAATTTGTTTCAAAGGTTATTTTGACCAAAGGGATAAAATAGATTAACAGGTACTTCAAAAAATATATGTCAAGCCCCTGCCTTACATACAATGGACATAGCTTAGATGCCAGCCATGCACGTGGGCTACCTCTTCTGTGAAAGTCATCCAGATTTAAAGCAGGTCTCATCCTTCTGTTTTTACATCCTATTGGATGGGACAGACCACAACTTAAATGGACTCTGGTGGAGAGTAGGAGACTTTTTAAATCTGTGAACCATGGCCCTCTTAGCCTTGCTTGAAACTTGGATTCTTGACCTGCAAACTGGAGTTTCTTTAGTTGTATATGAAGTGATTTCACTATGCTAATGATCCTTAGAGGACATTTTTAGGAGTTGCATTACCTTTCAAGATACAAATTATAAGAGTGGCATAAACATTACAATTGAGTTTGTTCAAATGTTGTTTGGCTCCCAAGAATATTCCTTCATAATCTGTACTTTGCCTGACGAAGATTGATAGTGGTCATGTGGAGGCATCATGCAAACCTAAGCCTTATAGTCCTGTCAGGGTTCCTAATGAGATTACCACACCCAGCTTTCCCTGTCTTCATCTAAAATCACATTTGCCCAATGACTGGTTCCCAACATGCAGGACTTGCCATATTTGCTTTCTCTATTAAGAGGGTCTCTATCTATTATATTTTTGTTTGGTGCTTCAGAAAACATGTCCTAATTGTTAGTGTTAGAAAGGCAGATATCTAACAATTAAATGCAGATTTAATTAATAAACAGAGAAACTAAAACACAAACAGAATAAATTATAACACAGAGAATTTAACGTGGTTCACCCAATCTGGGCTACATCCACCAAACCGCAGCCATCCAATAATTTTATTATCCAGTGCAAAAACCTATTACTATCTTGCGAATAATCGCGTTTTTCATCATCCTGTAACACCCAACCGAACCCTTTTTTATCAAGCTTAGAAGCTTACAAAATCGGATTTTTCTTTTTTCGTTGATTTTTCCCTTTTTCGGTGATGACGCAAAAAAATAGGAAGAAAATTTTTCTCGGGGGCTGCCGCCCCCAAACGCCCGCCCGGGGACCAACCCGGCCTCAGACCCCGGCAAGGATACATGCCGGGGTGTACAATATACCATGGGCTATACAGTATAGTATGATCAATCGCCATATACCAACACTAATGGCCTGTACCATACAGAATGGACATGTTTTAGCTTATCTGGAGGGCTGTCTGTTATGCCAAAGTTGCCCCGGGACTTGAATCAGGCCTCATCCTTCTGTTTTCATATACCATTGGATGGGACAGACTGCAGGTAGAATAGATCCTGGTGGAAATTAGGAAACTTCTTTTAACTCATGAGCGAACCACAACCCTTTTGGCTTTACTCAAGAATCAGATTCTTGGCCTGAACTTGAGTTGCTCTAATTGTTTTGGGGAAATGACATTTTTGAACATTTGGAGTTTTCAAGTTGTAATTGGTTGCTTCTTAATCCCATGTTTCAGGCAACTTGATGGATGCAAGGTGCTGAGCTCTCATTTAGATGGTTTCCGTCAGCATTTGCAAAATGAGCAGAAACAATCTTTCCAAAAGCAAGACACAGATTTGCACTTCTATTCTAGTAATGACATTGACATGTGGGTAACTATATTTATAATTATCTTCCAATTTTGAAATTGCATATAATTTATTAACACGGCCAAGTTTTTATTTTTTTCTAATTGCAATATCATGTTGATGCTTGTGCAATGTCATCCAGTAAAATGTTTTTTTGGGACACATTCTCTTATGCTTGCCATATATGTAGGTTACTAGAAAATGGGCATGAAAGTAATGATGATGATACACAAAATACTCCAGTTAAACAATCCATCAGGTCAACTGCACACAGTACACCAGATTTATTTTCTCCATTGGCAGTTGCTAAAACTCCTGGTACAGATGGAAAACCTTCTGGGAAACACAGGTCAAGAGTCAGGAGTAGTCCGAGTCCAGTTACTCCTTTTGGGAATCGATCAAATAAGTATGTGGTGCAGTTTGTATTCAATAAGGACATTTCTGATGGATCTACAGATGACAAATCAGCTGAGCCACAATCTGAGGATGATGTGATCAGAAGGATGCCACCAGTGCAAAGGTACTCTCTACAAATGTTAGGCTCATGGCCCACTCCAAGATGCCGTTACATGTATGACAACATTGAAGAGAAGGTACCTGCTTTCTATGGAAATCCTAAAGGAATGAAAAGTGTTCAGTACTTTTGCATAATATCGTAAATCCTTGCATTTTGTGAAAAATGAATAGCATATTTGAGCAAGAAGATACTTTTGTAGGTTTAATTAGAAAAAATAGCTGATTTGCTAGAGGCTTTATTTTTATGATTTTTCAGCTTGTCATCTATGTCAAGGTAGTAGGCTTTTTGGTGTAAACCTTAATTTATGGTACAGATACAATCCATCGAATTTGCTTTCTTTGTATCAATTATAAATTAAAATTTATAGGAGTGAAGAACTAAGTTGTTTGGTTTCTAAGAGGACATTTTGATGTTTAGATTGAGTCTTTGGAAAGGAGAATCAAAGTGTTTGCCACTGCATTAGCTGCCAAGGAAGCTCACAATGTTTCCAGTCATGTTGCTCTTGCATCACAGGTGAGTGTTCCTTTCCACTGCAAGAATCTCCAATTTGTTATTTGGTCTTCTTTACAAATTGACTCCTAAAATGGTCTTGAAAAGATACGGTTCTATATTTGATGGAATGGATACTACCATTTATCAATTTATTTATTTTGTGTCAGAATCTTTGAGGCATACCAAACTATCTGGAAACTCTGTTTGACATTATCTCCCTGTTTACAGGAAAGTGTGTTTGTGGTGGGACTAGTTTGTTGTGATGGTGAAGGCCACCTGAATGACAAATCTATTATGATTGAAGGCAGGTTGGTGGATCTTTTATGATTGCATTTAAATTGAAAATCTGATTTCATGGTCATAATTACAAAAACCAGTTCTGTCCATTTTATAGCTTCAATTGACTGATAAGATACAACTACAAGTTTTTTGGTATTGCATTTAAATTGAAAATCACCTCTTTTGGTTACATAGAAAAGAAAACCAATGAGAGGTGACGCAAATGAATTCTGGCCATATTAAAGCATTCAGGCACACACATAAACACTTTGCACATATGCACATTACACGTTCACATCTATACAAAAAAAGAACAAGAAGAAAATAATAAAAGACGTTCTTTATTATAATTTCTTAAATGTTGTGTTGACAGCATTGAGTTCTCTGGAGGTCAAACGGTGAGACTTGACCTCCACAAGTTGGATGGGTTTTCTTTCTTCCCTGGTCAGGTAAAGCCCCTGCTTTTATCTTCTCTATAATATCCTATTACAAAAACAGTCGTTGCCCTTTATTGATAAAAGTTTGATAATAAAGTTTGCCGTTAGTGTTACATTGAGCTATTAGTAAGGAGCAAAACTAACTTGCAAGCATCTTGACAGGTGATTGGAGTCAAAGGAAATAATCCCAGTGGACACTGTTTGGTTGCATCAAGGGTGTTTGATTCATTTCCAATATCTTATCCCCTTCATCTAGGTGATTCGGATACACCTTCAGCAAAACGACAAGCAGTGGATCAAAACTCAAAAATCAGTTCTTTACCTAGAACTCAAAAATCAATTTCAATGGTAACAGCTGAGATCCATTTCATTGTTGTGACTGTGATATCCATTCTCTTGGAAAATTACAAGCACTGTCACCTTTAAGATCAAATACCACTTACCAACACAATCTGTGCTGGTAAAGTTGCAGGCACATTAGCCTCTACTTTCTGAAGTGATTTTACATCCTTTGACACTCTGAGACTAGAATCTAAAGTCATCTGAATTAGATTATTTTACATATTGGTATATGCGCAGTCCTAGTCCTACATAGTACATGCATTGAGCAAATTTTACTTTCTCATTAACTGAGCTTTCTGTTGAGTAGATTTTTATTTTAATATGTAATTGCCTGCTTCCAGTTGATTGCTGCAGGTCCTTTCACAACTACAGATAACTTAGATTTTGAACCATTAATAGACTTGCTTGCATATGCACGGAGAAAACAACCTAATCTGCTTCTTCTGGTATTTAACAGGCACAAGTTTTTTCTAGAGTTTATTTGAGAATGTTTAATTATTTTATATTCATGACAAATGTTTGATGAGATTGAAAAAAACTTCTGGAAAAACTGAGTTTTGTTTTTATCAATTTTTTGGATCACATTTTGTAAATTTGTAATCCATCATCAGGATGAGCAAAGATGTGTTTTATATCCTGCTAACGTCCAGAATAGTGACACAAATTGTTTTGCAGATGGGTCCTTTTGTTGATTCAGATCATCCACAGATCAAAACTGGAACCGTGGACAGATTATTTAGTCAAATATTCCAGGAAGAAGTCGGTGCAAGGGTTTGTTAGATACCATTCCTCCACTTTATTGATCAGTAGGTATGCTTGGAAGAAAAATAAACGTTTTATACATTTTAATTTTCTCGCATAATCGCATGCAGCTACAAGATTATTGTGAAGAGATGGGGCCTGGTGCTCGTGTTGTGCTTGTGCCATCTACTCGTGATGCACACCATGATTCTGTATTTCCACAGGTAGTTTGTTTGTTTGCTTTGTGTTTTATCCACAAGCAAAATTTTCTAATTATGTTTATGGATATAACGTATTATGTCCAAATATCATAAATGGTGATATGTCCTGTGAATGTCTATGCAGCCGCCATTGAACATGGATGCTTATGAAGACCCGAATCAGCAAGTATGTATTTACCTTAGAAAATTTGCAGTGTTTTGGCATCCTTGTTTTCAACGTAAGTTACTCTCTTTTCTTATTCTTGAATGGTACCTGAAGAAAGTCATTAAAATAATGTGCAGATAACCTGCATTGCAAATCCAGGGTTTTTTCGTTTTAATGAGGTGAGTCTGGCAGATTCCTTTGTAGGATTATTTGAGTTTTTTATTACATAATATTATGTATATTACACCTATAGTTAAAAGGAGATTTGTATTGTAACCTTTGACTCTTCTTCTGTCCTTTATACTTATAGTTTTAAATTTAAATATGAATTGTGACGCTTCTGATAGAAAACTGTAATTTTTTTCATCAACATTTTGGAATCACACTCTCTGATCTATTTGGTAGAAAACTGTAAACCCTGGTTTCCAACCTTTGTTTTTTTCAAAAATGGGGTACCCATATCCATCCATATCTCCAGGACCAGTTCCCGTCCCTGTCTCCTGGTAACTATGATAAAACCTATAAATAAATGGTTGTCTTGTTTCTCTTGAAATAAAAAGTACTATGATGGTGCAGATTACAATTGGTTGTTGTACGGTAGATATCCTACGACATCTTAGCAGTGAGGAAATCTCACGGATCCCTGAAGATAGCTCCAATGACCGGCTTGCAAGGCTTGCAACTCATGTCCTAAAGCAGCGGAGGTATGTACCTGAAATTGTCTTCTGATTTTTCTATTCAGTTCTTTGCCTTAACTAGGAGTAGAAAGATACACTGATTACGCTGGTGTTACGTTCTTTAAACTAATTGGTTGTAAACTTCTATACTTGTGAACAGCTTCTATCCACTTTTTCCGGCAGTTTCTGGTTTGAATTTGGACCTTTCTGTGGCACCAGAGGCTTTGCACATGCTCTCTATCCCTGATGTTCTTATTTTGCCCTCTGATCTTGCATCATTTGTGAAGGTAATGAAATTGGAATGAAATTCATTATTATACACAATAGAATTCTCTTTTAATAAAGAAGTCTTGGTATTTCTACCTTTTGTCACACAGGTTTTGCACCCAGCTGACGCCATTCAAAAAACAGAATCGGGCCCATCACAAAATGGCAGTCATGCGGATTTCACACATTGTCAATCTGTCTGTATTAACCCTGGCAGGCTGGCTAAGGGTATCAATGGCGGTACATTTGCCGAGCTCTTTAGTCAGTTAAAAAATACTAATTCCGCCATAGAAGATGCAGCAGACTGTATAGCAGATAGAACCAAAATTTCCATTGTGCGCATTTGATATAGATATGTGCACACTTACATAACTTGTTCTTCGTCCTTTCGAGATCTCTGTGGTTACACGAGTCAAATGAATTTGATTGCCTGAATGTGAGATTGAACAAGCTGGTTCATTTCTGTATGGTTTGGTCCAGAGCATATCAAACTTAGGTAGTCTGGAATTGCCCTCTTTTGCCATCAAAGATTTATTGTCAACAATGGCGAAAGGATGCCAACATCTAGTTGCACTGTCTCTAGATCTACTTGAGCCAAGGGCATCTCTCTCCCTTACATAGAGAGCCTGTATGCTGGTGAAGGAAAGCATCAAGCCTCAAAGAACACGCTACAGGAGTCCACAGATTCACGAACCTGCTATTAGTGATAACTTTTTGCTATATTTTTTTGGGGTTTTCTTGTACTATACACTGATCAATTTGTCCTTTGCAGAAAACATGAAGGATATCCACAAGAAGATCAATGTTTTCTAGTTATCTTGTAATAATTATAAATGTGTCGTGAATTTTTGATAAAATTAAGGTAATAATACTTAAATTTGATGGAAGATTCCATTCTGCAATTTAAATGATATAAATAAAAAATATTTTGGTGAAGAGACATCAATTGATATTAAAGTTTATTAGTGTATGCTAAATTTATGTTAATGTTTCAATATTAGATTTTGTTTGTATTTTTAATTTTTAAAAATACATTATTTTATTTATAAGTTTGTAATTTACATATTAAGAATATTGAAATATTTAGATAAATTTAATAGTTATATATAACAATGGTGAGCTTTTGAATTGATTTTTTATATGATAAAATAATTTAATTATTTAAAAAAGGTTAGAATTATTTTTTTAAATATTAAAAAATAACTATTCTATTTATCTTAGGATAATATTATCATTGAGTTTTAAAAAAGGCGATCTTGTTAGTATAGTGAACATATATGGCAGATTTCATCAAAATCACTTATTTCTTGTATTTTTTAATTCAATCCATTAATATAAAAATATTTTACAAAGTCTTTTGAAGTTGTCTTCTATTATTTTATAAATTTAAAAGGATATTAAAATATAAGATTTACTTTATTAAATTATAAATAAATAATTAAAATTTTATGTTAGTGTATGATATGAACATTATTTAAATGTTTAACTTGAATTTTAATTTTTTAATAAATTAAAAAATTCTTCAAAAGGCTTCTATCATTTTACAAATTGACATAGATAGTAATACAATAGTCAAATTATAGCCTAACTATAATAATATATACAATAAAAGGAAAACTTAAGCATGGACAAAAGTTCAAAAGGAACATGGTCAAAATAGAAATTGGGCCAAAAATGAAACAAATTTTGTAGTTGTTAAAGATGATTAAGTGCCTTGTTGCTTCCCATTCTCTCTGAAGGAAGTTCGGGTGTTTTTGCACAAAAGTAGAATACTCCTCAATGGTTCATGTCCCTTTTATTTAATAACCTTTAGTTTTGGAACTAGAACTTGCATCTTTAAAACTAGTGTGGAATTTCATCCTTTCATTTAACATCTCAATGCAATCAACATTGTTTTTGATAGTGCTTTTACTTGTATCAACCACTTTGAAATTTGCTTTAATTTCTTGCATATCTATTTCCAAAGGGGTATCTTCAATTGTTTGCTATTTTCAACTTTCAATTTGTTATTCATGACCTCCCAATGTTTGAAAATAACTTTTTCTTCCTCAATATGGATGAGCACATCTCCAATAAATTATGTTTAAATATGTTATATATTTCTTATTCTATGATACAGTTTTAATCAAAGGTCTATTACATGATGTTTTGGATGAAAGGTAGGAAAATGTTGTGTAAGGAAATTAAGGTAGTGGAATGACTTTCCACACTAATGTTGAGAGGAGGGCAATGCAAAACTTTTTCAAATATTTACAACAATTATAGAAACTTAAATAAAAAAACATAAATATCATGCATACCACAACACAATGATTTATGTGGGGAAAACCCTTTCGAGAAAAAAAATTTACTCTAAAAACCACCCAATATATTATTAAAAAATCACAAAGATTACAATATACTTGTAGAGCAAGTTTCTCACAAGAGTATCACCAATCAAAGACCCAGAGGCAACACAACTATTAAAATCTTATAATACGTCACAATGCATAGTTGTAATACAATGCCCTCATGAAATAAGGTTGCCTTATAGGGCAAGAAAAGCAAACAAAATATTTATCGTTAGATTTGAGACATAATGATGAATGGTCTAGATTTACAATAATAAAATATACATAAACCTTTGGTATTGGGGGCATTGCCCCAAAACCCTCGCCAATGTGCACGACCCTTAGACCCTCTGGACCCCACAAGGGGGTACCCCCATCCCACCCCCTTGCAATCCTCTATGCTCAATATATTAACCTGTTATAATTGCAAGGTTGGGACACCATTTTTTCTAACATAGTGAAACTTTTCTTTTTTTAATTTTATACTAAAGTGACATTAGCTCTAACATCTATATAAATTCTTTGTTTAAAAGGACAATTAGATAGAGGAAGAAGTGTGATATATTCTTGATTAGAGATTGAGCAAGGTGTAAGTTATTGTAAACACTTGTTTGATAAAAATAGATATGTAGGGGGAGAAAACACATGCTATGAATTAATATTGTAATTTAATGATAAACAAAGTAAATAATAATTAGTCTTTAAATTAATTTAAGAGTTATTAATTAATAAATGATAAGAGGAACTAGGAAAGTGTAGTTCTTTTGTCTAAGTAGAATGTTGATGTAGAAGATTCAACAATGCAATACATTTAATAATTAGATTAATTTTAAAAAATGTTTTTAAGGTGGTTAAACTACGCCACTTCTACTTTGTAGCTTTGCAATTGTTTGGCATATGATCATGCTAATGATTTCATTTGGGGATGCTTTTGCATCATGATATTCATCCTCTATTGGGTTTTGATTCTATTAGTAGTCTCCAAATTATTTCCTATTTTTTACAATAATGTAGTGCTTAGGACCACTTTTGTGGATTTATTGTAAGTGGAGTGAAGTATGAAACTTTTGTGGCTCCTAGTCAAACCTTTTTGATTTCACAAGATTGGAAAACACAAAAGACATGATGCAAAATGTCAAAGTATAATATCTATTATGTGGTGCTATGGAAGTGCTCTAACTAATTTGCTCTAGATGATTCAATAACTCACTTTTTCTATGGTCATAATTGTGTTCTAGAGGTTTGAATTAAGTGCCTAATGGCTTGAATTCTTGTATAAACTTGCAACCCACAATGAAAATGGTATGTTTGGGTTAAGTGGTGGCATAGGAAATTCTAGAGGCTTGTCCTAAGGAGGTTGAACAAAGGGACTTCCTTGATGGTGATCAAGCCCCACAAAAGATTTGAAAGATTAGATATTGGAACTTCGAAGGAAAACATGATGCCTATGCCTATGCTTGTATATTAGTTTTCATCAATCTCTATCATAAACTTCTTCTCAATTACACATAATATATTTTCCTTTCTATACTTTCTCTTCTTTATAACACTATATCTTTACACTTCTCATCTTAATTAATCTCTCTTTCTATCTATACTCACATACTATTCCACTCTATCTCTCTTTCTCTCTTTCTCCCACTTCTTTCATCTTATCTCATGATCTTTATATATGTATATTGTATAAGAGTGAATTTGCACCCCTTATGCAAATTCCATTTTTTCCTTTATCCACTATAGAAAACCAAATATGAAGGAAAAATTCCACCTAAGCCTGTTGCCTTCATCTCACTTGGCGTCTATTTTGAGTGTCGGTGGAGGCGTTTTTGTCAGGGACGCCCGCACGATGCACTTACGTCCCTGACAGATTCACACATTTGGAGCCTACAGAGGCATTACACTTCCCATTGGGAGTTAACTTGTAATGCTCTCCTCGACCGACTGACCTGAAAATGGCTGTTTCCTTCATCTCCTTCAAATTCACCTCTTCTTGATCTATTTTGGACTCTCTAGCTCTCTCTGAGCCCTCTCTTAGCTCTTCATCAACTCCTCTTCACAATCTCTCCTGCAATCTCTTCACAAGCTCTAAGCAGCTTCTTCACCATCTCTTCAATCTCCAAACACTTTACACTTCACAACAATAACATCAACACTCCACTTTAGTAGAGCAAGTGTGGAACAAAACACCATTGTAGCAGAGGCTTGAGTTCCTCTCATTTTCTCCCCCATTAGCCTTGAGCGCTTTTGGTGGAGGTGGTAAGCTTTCACTCCTCTCCTCCATTATTTGGTTGAGTAGCATAACACTGTTTTGTAGTGCTTTAGTGCTCTTTACTTCATTTCTACTTTTCTCTCTATCTATTTGGCTTTCTGTGGAGGTGCGAACATCAAAACGGGGGTTTGATTGAGGAAACCCCTATACAACCCCAACAATTTTTCTCTCCCTCTTGTGTGCAGGTATTGAAGACATTCACAAGCTGGAAGCTTCATCACTCACATGGTTGTAAGTATTTCCTTTCTTCTCCTTATCTTTATCATCTCTATTTCACTTCATTTCAGTCTTATTACTTCCTGTTGCTTTCTCGCATTTTATAAGTTCTCAGTAATCAGAGTGTAAGCCGCCACTTAGCTATTTTTTGGGAAATTCTTGATTTCTGGTCTATACGAGACGTTAGCGCGCCTCTGGGATGCCAGTGTGCCGCGCTGTTGTCCATATTCTGTGCTGACATCCTTTGGCCAAGAGCTAGATAGTTTGTCCAAAAAATCTCTATGACTTGCTCTGTCAGATTTTGTAACTCTCACCGCTGTTCCATTAAGGTAGTTTAGGGCAGTTCGCCCCATGAGGCTCTTTGAATGAAGAGAACTCGTGATTAGCGAATCCCCCTCCTCTACATTTTGGTGAACCAGATGTGAAGGACATTGTTCTTCAAAAAACTAGGAATTTATTTACCCCTACTTGGCGAGGTCATAACTTTTGACTCGGTGCTCAAAATTCAGAACTGTTTGTACTGTTGGTAAGGTCTCCTAGAGAACTAGTTCAATCCCTAAAATACTATAGTGCCTTCGATAGTCAAATTTTATGGATTGACACAAGTTCCAACCTCAAATTCTGCTCCTAAAACCTTTGAAAACGCGAATTGCTAGAACATAGAAAATACCGAAAAAATTGTAATGAATTTAATACCTTCTTTTATTAGTTATGTATCTAATTTTGTTCAAAATGTTAATGATATTCTATTTCATGCATTTGATGGTGACTTGGATTTGCCTATGTCACTTGATATCTTTGATCCTTCTCACAAAATTCCTCTTGCTTCTAAAGATATTTTTTTGCAAGAAGATCAAATCATTGATACCTTTCTTAACATTACTTTTCCTTCTCTTCATTCCGATGCACTCTCTTCTAGAGATGATGCATTCATGAATGATGAATCTCTTATACCTTCTAATGCACTCTCCTCTAGAGATGATGCATCAGTGAACGATGAACCTCCTTCCACATCTGATTCTCCCTGGATCGATGTTGAGAATGTTTCTTTAAATAATTATTCCACATTTGATCCTATTTGGATCGATGTTGAGAATATGTATTCAAATAATTATTCCACTAGTTGTGATAATTCAATAAATGTAATCTATTTCTCTACTTCCCCTCAAAGGCCTAAGAGGTCGGTTATTTATGTGACTCTAGCTAGTCCTTCTAAAAGGATTTGTTCTATTGATGGTGTTCCATTTGATGGTGGTTCTCCTAATCTTTCTAAGGCTCCCTCTTATAGAGTAGTAGCCCATACTTATGAGAATAAAACGAATGAAAAACCAAGTCTTCTTCAAGCACCTAAACCTATGACCAAAGCACCCAATGATTACAATCTTGTCAAGCAACCTCGTGTTACTTCGACCAAGATCTCGCTGTGGGACTTGCTTCAGTCTACTCTAGTTTATCAAGGCATGCTTTAGGAAGCCTTGCAAAAAATCCTCTTTCCTTCTTCCACTAGGCCAATAGATGCCGATGCATTGATAACTTATATTCGTACAGATTCGCCAAATATTACATTCTATCTGCAAGAGCTCCCGCCTCTGAAAGTATAGAAGCAAGCAGATCCTCTAATGATTATAGTCAACATTAATAAAATTAACATTAGACGTACTCTCGTTGATGCCGGTTTGACACTCAATGTGTGTAGTATTGATCTATTTCCTGAGATTAATATTGAACCATCCTCTCTTAATGATTCTTCTATTGTTATTCGTGGGTTCAATAATGTTGGGTGACAAGCTCTAGGTACAATAGTATTACCTTTGCAGCTTGGACCCATTACCATACTTACCCTTGTATATGTTATGTCATAAAAGTTACCTTATAACCATCTTCTTGGTAGATTGTGGATTCATGCTATGGGTGATGTCTCGTCTACCTTGCATAAATCTATCTAGTTCATCTGTAATAATAAAGTAGTCACAACCAAGGCTAACCCTGAGGCTATGCACTTATGTGAGATGGAAGCTGTTGGTTAGGTTTCTGTTGTGCCTACTCTTATCCCTTCAGTGTCTTCTAATGTGTCGATGTTTACTTGAGTAGTACCTACTACAAAAGATACTCTCGAGATAAATGTCCCTGAGGAAGATCCTTCTAAGACAGGAAATCCTAATCCTACCTCTTCACAAGAGAATGCAAGTCTTGGTGATGATTGGGGTTCTCTAGACTTTATAGATTCATTCATTTAGGAATATAAAGCTGACCTGATCCACTTAGACTTTCCAATAACATCATCCACACCTGCTATCAAAGATGATTACTCTTTTGTATCACGAGGAAAGGTGAATGCAAACTATAATTTTCTTGGTGTTCATCCTCCTTCTGAGGAAGATGATCACACTTATGTTAAAGAGGTTAATGTTGGTAATCCTATCAGGAAGGATGACAGTGTCCCATTGAAGAGCATGATCCCTCTATCCAGAGTAATACTCTCCACGGAGATCCTCCTTTTTCTTTTGTCTTCGTGCCTTCTTCTTGTGAGAAATCAAATCTTTCTCCACAAGAGAAAGGGTGGCTTACTGCTCCTCATCCTTTATCTAAGTAAGAGCATATTTTGTTGTGGCTTCTAAAATCTTGCTTGGTCACTCTTCCTTCTCCTACACATAAGAAATTTCATAAAGGAAAACATTATTTTTGTGCATACCATCGAGTGCCTGATCATTCCACTAGTGAATGTAAGGCCTTGAAAGATAAAATACAACTTCTTGATTCAAGTGTCATCAAACTCCCATTTGATTGACTTACCCGCCTTTTCTTCACATGTCAAGTGATATCGAGGTTTACCTCTATCTTGCATGCTCGAAGTACCTTGCATGGTTCTCCTCCCCTATACGTTGAGGGTAGTGATAAATTGTCTTGGAGATGTGTGTCCTTCTTAAGGACCCCCTCTCTTCTCTATGCCTTTCGAAAGAAGTGTCCCTTGAGTGGACCCCCCTCTTCCTTTTGAAGGGTTCCTGAGGGACCCCCTTTCAAAGTCTTTATCTCAAATGGATTATTTTGTGTCTAGCTTGGGGGTAGCCTGACTAGACCTATTTCATATCTTTGCGTCTAGTTTGGGGGCAACCTGACTAGACCTATTTCATGTCTTCACGTCTAGCTTGGGGGTAGCCTGACTAGACTTAACTTTTCAAATAGTGCATCCCTTGAGTGGACCCCTCTTCCTTTTGAAGGGTTCCTAAGGGACCCCTTTGAAAGTCTTCCATCTTGACGATGGTCTGCATGATTGTTTGGTTACTCGCTCTACAGGACCAAGAACTTGTAGAGCTCCTTTACAACCTTATTTTGTGATACGAGTTTTCCTCCTTGAGCAGGGATTGCTTTTATCACCTATACTTGGTGATACAGGTTTTCCTCCTTAAGCGGGGATTGCTTTTATCACCTATATTTTGTGATACGGGTTTTCCTCCTCGAGCAAGGATTGCTTTTATCACTTTTACTCTATGATACAGGTTTTCCTCCTTGTGCGAGGATTGATTTTATCACTTTTGCATTCATTTCTATCTTTCTCTTCTCAATTGTATATATCGGATCGAAGATCAACATCTTCTTCATCTTGAGTATATGCTCTTTCTTCAGCTTCATAGTTCTGTAGAACCATGAAGTCCTCTTTTGACCCTACACTCTCAGGTTCACCAGATCGCGGTATGCTTCCTCGATAGTTTAGGTACACATTTCTAACCCTACTGCTTCTCTGAACTACTTTACCGAACACTCATCAGTATGCATGCTCACTAAACTGGGGGAAAAGTGTATAAGAGTGAATTTTCACCCCTTATGCAAATTCCCTTTTTTCCTTTATCCACTTTAGAAAACCAAAATGAAGGAGAAATTCCACCTAAACCTATTTCCTTCGTCTCACTTGGCACTTGTTTTGAGTGTCGGTGGAGGCATTTATGTCGGGGATGCCCACATGGCACGCAAACATCCGTGCGATGCGCTTACGTCCCTGATAGATTCTTGTGTTTGGAGCTTGTAGAGGCATTACACTTCCCATTGGGAGTCAATTTGTAATTCCCTCCTCGGCCAACTGACCCGAATATGGATGTTTCCTTCATCTCCTTCTTCAAACTCACCTCTTCTTGATCCATTTTGGACTCTCTAGCTCTTTCTTATCCCTCTATTAGCTCTTCATCAATTCCTCTTCACAATCTCTCCTAAAATCTCTTCACAAGCTCTAAGCAGCTTCTTCACCATCTCTTCAATCTCCAAACAATTTACACTTCACAACAACAACATCAACACTCCATCACTTCAGTAGAGCAAGTGTGGAACAAAACACCATTGTGACAGAGGCTTGAGTTCCTCTCATTTTCTCCCCCATTAACCTTGAGCGCTCTTGGTGGAGGTGGTAAGATTTCACTCCTCTCCTCCATTATTTGGTTGAGTAGCATAACACTGTTTTGTAGTGCTTTAGTGCTCTTTACTTCATTTCTACTTTTCTCTCTATCTATCTGGTTGTTCGTGGAGGTGGGAACACCAAAATGGGGGTTTGACTAAGGTAGACCCCTATACAGCCCCAACAATTTCTCTCTCCCTCTTGTGTGCGGGTCTTGAAGACATTCACAAGCCGAAAGCTTCATCAATCACATGGTTGTAAGTATTTCCTTTCTTCTCTTTATCTTTATCATCTCTATTTCACTTCATTTTAGTCTTATTACTTCCTGTTGCTTTCTTGCATTCTAGAAGTTCTCAGTAATTAGAGTGTAAGTCATCACTTAGCTATTTTCTGAGACATTCTTAATTTCTGGTCCGTATGAGATGCTAGCACACCTCTAGGACACTAGCGTGCCGCGTTGTCGTCTGTATTCTGTATTGACGTCCTTTGGCCGAGAGCTAGATAGTTTGTCCAAAATATCTGTGTGACCTGCTCGTTCGGATTCTGAAACTCTCATCATTGTTCCATTGAGGTAGTTTAGGGCAGTTCGCGCCATGAGGCTCTCCGAATGAAGAGAACTCATGAGTAGTGAATCCACCTCTACAATTACATCAAGGGATATGTCCCTTACCTTTTCTTCATATAGCTTATTGCTTGCTTCAAGTCAACTAGGTGTATGCCACCTGGCTTGTGGTATGCTTTGTCTACTTTCCCTTCTAAGGGTTTTTTCTATTTGCAACTTACCTTTGGCACCTTTTTAGGTTTTCATCATTAGCCTTATTCAGGTTTTCAACCTAATAGGAGAGTTGTGGTTTTTTCCTACAAACATCACCCCACTTTGAACCTCAAGACATATTAGTTCTTTTCTATTCAAAAATGTTAGAACTAAAAAATTAAGATAACTTGCTAAGTCTTTATGATAGAAGCTTTTTACATGTCTATTTTGAAATTTGTTGGAAAGTAGCATCCCACTAGATTTTGGCGTGTTGTAGTAATAAAATTTTCCCATTGATCTGAATGAGGGTGTTCTCTTCATCCCCTATTGTAGCCAATATTTGAATTTATTTAGCTACCTTCTTAGCTTTTGTAACCATCTCAAACATATGTGCAAGTCTTAAGGTGACTACTTCCCTTAATTGTTTGATTTGTGCTCTTAGTCCTTGTTGGTCCTAGATTTGCTAATAATAAGTGTGGAGGGTTTCTATATTTAACTTGATTGTACCATTTAGATATATCACCACATCTTAAGTGGACAATGCTTGTAAAATTTAGCTATCTAGATTATACATTCTAGTTTTTAGGGCCTTTATTGATGTTGACCATTTCAAGTAAAAATGGTAGAGAACTTATTTATATCATTCATCATCATTTGTAACTTATTTCTTTCTTTCTCTAACTGGGTGTGGGTTGTTACACATTTCTTTTACACTTCCTTAGTTCATTTCTTCTCCATCCTTTTCATCACCTATTGTTTTATTGTTTACGCTTGGGTTTGCATTTCTTTTAGCAATGTATCTATTACTTTTTGTACTTGTAGTCCTATGGTAGTTGATGTATCATTTGGAAAGTGTGACACCTTACTATGAAGTGTGGTGATGGAGCTCTTGATATTCTCATTATTTTTTATGTGTTGCTTTAGAATATTCTCATGTAGTGTGCTACAAAACAACCCCAATTAAAATTTTCTCAAGAGAGAGATTTGAGAAAATCTATCTGTGACCCATATAATGGTAATTGAATTAGTAGTTGGTGAATGTTGTAGGTTGCATTTAATTTTTTTTTGCTAAGAAATCCTTCATTTGTTGCATGGGATCAACTTGTGATGAGACATAAGTGGAATCCACCATCTAGAGGATGGTTAAATGTTGTTTCTTGTTGTTTCGATTGCTTGGACCCCTCTATTTGTCCCTCTAAGACTTGGTCCTTCTATCAGAGGGATTCTTCTTTCTCCTTCTCTTCTCGTTTTTTCTTTACTTCTTCTAAGAGAATGTGGTATTCTCTCTTTTTTAGTTCTAGGATTTCTTGTCTAACCCTCTTCTTCACTTCTTGGTTTTTAGATAAGGGTGTGTCCACCCTTTATCTAGAATGAAGTTCCATAGCTTGCAGTTTCTTTACACTTGCTATTTGTATTGATAACTTGGTAGCAATTAATACTAGAGCTTCCAATCTAATCTTTTCTCATATTTCCTTCACTTCTTCTCCTCTTTATGAGAGTTGTGGTTAGTTGATCTAAGAAGCTCTCAATGATTGTGTCTTGTGTATCTGCAAGGTCACAAGATAATTTAGGATTGCTTGTTTAATGAATTTTTGATTAGTTATACCCACTTGCAAATATATTTTCTCCATTTACTAGAGCATCCCTTGAGTGATGAGTGACTTTCTAAGTATTCTAACATCCGCTATGTCCTATTTTTTATCCTCCCTTAGCTCTTGTGAGGCTTGTGATATCACTTTTTCGGATTTTGGCTTCTTCTGGGGTGGATTAGTTTTCTATTTGTCCATCTTATTATACTTCTTCTCATTCTATATTTGGTACTAGAATATATTTTCCTTTTTTTGGTTTCTTAGCTGTAGTATATCTTGTTTTATTTAACACACTTAACTCTAGTAGTGTTGAACACACCAGATACTAAGAGAGGGGGGTGAATTAATATCTTCAAAAACTTAAACCCCTTTGGAACTTAAGATCCTTAGCACAATTCAAACTTCTTAATCAAGCCAAAAATCCTTAAGCAAATCAACAACAATGAAAGATATAACAATTCAACACTTAATCAAATTAGCAACAATGAAAGATATAACAAGTCAACTCTTAATCAAATAAGTAGAAATGGAAGATAAAAAAAGGAACACACATGCACAAGATGACACCATATTTACGTGAAAAACCTAATGAGGGAAAAGCCATGGTGAGAGTTGTTGGAAATAGGATGCCATTTAATTACAAATCCTAAACATTAATTATTTCATGTATCTTCTAAGTTCTTGGAATGTGTTTAACAACACTAAGATTAGGATGAGATTAATATTTGATGAAATAAATCATGAAATTAGCATTTGTAGCTATTCCTAAATAATATGAACATGTGGGTGCACACATGGTAAGGTGACACTCACCTTGAGTTCAGTTAACTATTCAGAGTAAGAGATAACACTTTTGAATGCATGTAAAGATCCTAGGAGTTAGGGTTTGATTTTTGCATGCATGAAGTTCAGTTCAGTTCAGTTCAGTTCAATTTAGATGATTTTAGTTTAGTTCAGAATCAATTTAGTTTAGTTCAGTTTAGTTCAATTAAGTTCAGTTATGGTTCAGTTGTCTTCAATTAGTTTTAGTTGTATGCTAGTTGACTTCAGTTAACTTGGAATGCATGGATAATAACTTGAGTTGCATGAAAGATAATAGGGAATACCTCTAGTTAACAAGAGAAGACCATTCTTGCATGAATGGTGTTGAGTAATGTTTCAGTTAACAAGAAATCACTTGGAGCCAACTTGGGCACCCAAGATGCTTTCTTGGAATTACCTCTCTTGCATGTTGAGATATTTCTGAAGGCTCAGTTAAGTAGGATTACTTTTGGGTGCCAACTTTGAGGAGGAGCTTTGGAATTATCAACATAATGAAGGTTGGGTTGTGACTTCAGTTTTGGACGCCCAAATGGATGAAGCACATATTTTAGCATTGTTCTTCATAGAATAACCCTATTTGCATGAGATAGGCATATCTTTTGCAGATAGGGCTTGAGCATTGTAATTGTAACTCATGTTGGAGTTTAAAAAGTAAATCAAAGCCTATTTATCTCAAGCAAGTTGAATAGAGTTATCATAGTTTTTATTATAGGTTGTGAAGAAGATTGGTGAAGGTAGAAGAAGCATTCTCAAGCAAGAATTGGAGCTATTGTATTTCAGAGATTGAATAATAGAATAATTCTTGGTGGAGTTTTTTCTCGAAAGGGTTTCTCCATGGTACATCTTGTGTAATATTTCTAATATCCTGTCTAGTTCTTCTATCAACTTTTGTCTACATTCTACAACAGTAAAATGGATTAATCAAGATAATCACCCACAAAGAAAAAGTAACAAAAGGAAAAGCTTATTTAGATCAGCAATATTAAAGTTTTATAGGGTATTAAGCTAAGAAAACACCTCATTTTTCAACATTTGGTATCAAAGCTAAGGTTGGGTAGAGTATTGGGATGCCTTTCTCTTAAAAGATTGGAGGTTTTTTGGCTTAGTGGGAGCTTTTATTATTTTTGTTATTTTCTGATTTTGGAATTAAGTTTTTTTACAATGAATCCAAGGTTAGATATTGAAAGGTTCAATGGTTCTAACTATGAAATGTGGAAATTAAAAATGGAAGATCTTCTTGAAGAAAGAGATCAGTGGTTAGCGGTTAATAATGAGACAAAGACACCTACAACTATTTCAGATGAGGATTGGGCTAAGTTAGATAAGAAGGTAAGAGGAACAACTAGGTTATGTCTTGCTGATACTGTTCTCTTAAATGTTTTTGATGAAACCATTGCATATAAATTATGGAAGAGAATAGGGGATATTTATCAAACTAAGAGTCTCACCAATAAGTTGTATCTGAAAAAGTAGTTGTATTCATTGAAAATGAAAGATGGTGAATCTGTTACACAACATTTAAATGCTTTCAATTAATTCTCAGTCAATTAGCATCTGTAGATGTGAAGCTAGAGGATGAGGATAAGTGCATTTTATTACTTTGTTCTTTACCAGATTCTTGGGAAAATCTAATTGCTTCAATTAGTGGTAATGGTGTAGATCCAAAGATGGACAACATTATTCCTACTCTCCTATTAGAGGAGATGAGGAGGAAGTCTAAGGAGAAAATCCAAGATGCCTTGTTTATAAAAGGTAGGCCTAAGAAAAAGGAGCCTAAGGGAAACAAGGAAGGGAAGGGTAAGTCAAAAGGACAGAGTAAGGTAAAGTGTTGGAACTATGGGAAATTGAGACATGTGAAGAAGGATTGTAAGAACAAGAAAGAGAGTTCTGATTCTTCTACAAAGGAGTCCTTGAATGATAGTAATGATGCATTGGTTATTTTAGCTAATATTGTTTGTGATAACTCTTTGCTTCATGTTTCAGAGTAATCTTCATGGAAAGGATGGTAGTCACGATGCCATGAGTAACTCAGTACCACGGTTCAGTGGGAGTGGTTGGTAGTGACTTGTATGCATCATTGGTAAGGTTATCTTCATGTGATCGGGGATATGGTTTATTCTTGGTTTAGAGTGGTTGCTATTATGTCATGGTTTACTCCTAATTCTAGATTAGAGTTTTGGCATATTACATGGTTCTCTTGAGACTAGGATGTATAAGTATGTTATGATGCATGTGATCTCCTAAAAGGAGATGGTTAGATCATGGATTCCATGTTTATGTTCAAGTTTGGAGCTTTGACATTGATCTTGCTTAGTTCTCTTAAGTATTGGGTACATTAATCATTTTCTTGATTACTTCATGAAAGTGTTGTGTTGCATTTGGAGTTTGGCATGGATTGGTTGGTTACAGGTCCTCATGGATACTTGGAGAAATAGGTGAGGTTGGAATTATCTTATGGTAAGAGACATTTGTTAGAACGGTTACTTATAAGAAAAGTTTTTCAACAGAAAAGACCGAGCAGCCTACACCTTGGTTGAATGTGAATTCAACACACTCGATGGTTTAGCATGCCTCCAAAAGGGTGGTTTGGATACAGAGACTTGGGAAATGTATTGGTTTGGTTGATAATGGGAAGGTATTAATTGAGAAAGTCAACACTTTAATTAATGTTACATATTATCTTATGAAACCATACAGATAAGTTCTCTTGGTTTTAATCATTTGCTTGGAAGCTTCATGATTATGCAGGTTGCATTTGAAGTTAGCATGGTTTGATTAGTTGGTGCAAGAAGGCCATTGGCCTTGATTCTTGTACTTGATTTATTATTCCTTGTTTAGAATAATTGCAATGTATAATTTCAAGTGGGAGGATGTTGGAAATAGGATGCCATTTAATTGCAAATCCTAAACATTAATTATTTCATGTATCTCCTAAGTTCTTGGAATGTGTTCAACAACACTAAGATTAGGATGAGATTAATATTTGATGAAATAAATCATGAAATTGACATTTTTAATTATTCCTAAATAATAGGAACATGTGGGTGCACACATGGTAAGGTGAAACTCACCTTGAGTTCAATTAACTATTCAAAGTAAGAGATAACACTTTTGAATGCATGTAAAGATCCTATGAGTTAGGGTTTGATGTTTGCATGCATGAAGTTCAGTTCAATTCAGTTAAGATGAGTTTAGTTCAGTTCAAATGAGTTCAGTTAAGTTCAGTTAAGTTCAATTATGGTTTAGTTGTCTTCAGTTAGTTTTAGTTGTATGCTAGTTGACTTTAGTTAACTTGGAATGCATGGCTAGTAACTTGAGTTGCATGATAGATAACAAGGACTACCTCCAGTTAACAAGAGATGACCATTCTTGCATGAATGGTGTTGAGTAATGTTTCAGTTAACAAGAAATCACTTGGAGCCAACTTGGGTGCCCAAGATGCTTTCTTGGAATTACCTCTCTTGCATGCTGAGATATTTCTAAAGGCTCAGTTAAGTAGGATTATTTTTGGGTACCAACTTTGAGGAGGAGCTTTGAAATTATCAAGAGAATGAAGGTTGGGTTGTGACTTTAGTTTGGGAAACCCAAATGGATGAAGCACATGTTTTAGCATTGTTTTTCATGGAATAACCCTATTTGCATGAGATAGGCATACCTTTTAGGGATAGGTATTGAGCATTGTAATTGTAACTCATGTTGGAGTTTACAAAGTAAATCAAAGTCTATTTATCTCAAGCAAGTTGAATAGAGTTATCAGAGTTTTTATTGTAGGTTGTGAAGAAGATTGGTGAAGGCAGAAGAAGTATTCTCAAGCAAGAATTGGAGCTATTGTATTTTAGAGATTGAATAATAGAATAATTCTTGTGTGTATGAAAATATGTCTATTATAAAGAATTCAAAACACATTCAATAAAACTTTATATGAAAGAAGCTTAAAGAAAAATAAACAAACCCTTATTGCAGCTCCTTCAAAGTTGTTTTATTGCTCCCTATCTCCAACGTTTCGTTAATTCAAATTTCTTTCAGATTTAGTATGCCAAGCTCAACGAAATGGACTACTAGAGAATGAGATTTAAACTAAAATGCATACTATACTAAGATGCACGATTATGCTATGCTATGATAAGATTATTGCTAAGATATGATTATTGCTAGAATGCTAAAGATGCAAGTGTATAAGCGTAATTGTGTATGTGTGTATATGTCCGTGTGTAACCAATGCTTGGATTCACACATGTATTTATAGAGTTTTTCGAGGATTTTGATTGGCTGAGTTGGTTAACGGCTGTGATAATTCCTGACAAATTGAACGGTCAAAGGTGGATGAGACTGGAGAGAAAAATAGAAGAAAACGAATAAAGCAGGATTTTTCTATTTTCGTGGAAGAGATAAGATGAGATGATAAAAAAATCATCTTTTTTAGAAGATAATGGAAAGATATTGAGAAGATAAATAATGAATTATCAAATTCAATTATTTATTTATGGGTGCATGTAGATTTTTCTTAATTAAATAAATAAGATTTTGAGGAAATCAGAAGATTTCATAATTAAATGGAATATTTAATCATGATTTGAAGAAAGTAGAAGATCTTTAATTAAATAAAATATTTAATTAAATTTCAGGAAATGATATGCGTATGAAATTAATTAAATAAAATATTTAATTAATTAGAAGAAAGTTTTAAATAGAGGAAAAGAAATATTAAAATTTAATTAAAACAAAAGATTTAATTAAATTCAAAAGATGATAATTAATTTAAATAAATAAAATGTATTTATTTAATTTAATCAAGTAGACAAGTGAAATAATTAAATAAAATAAATTTATTCAATTATGGTGGAAGAATAAAATGAATGAACCATATAATTAAATTAATTAACTTTAATTACATGTAGAATACTTTAGAGAAAATGTCAAGATTAATTAGACATGACCAATTTTATGCACATGCATTTTGCCCCTCTTTGAAGTGATGTGTGAAACGCATTGCTTCGAAGAAAATAAAATTTTTGCCCCTAATATGTTTTTGATGCTAATGCTAATGATGCCCCCTCGGGAGGTAAATCACGGATGAAGATATGAATTTTGAAAAATGTGATTAAAAAAACTGGATAGGATGATGAAAATCTGATGGTGATTCACTGATTTAGCTCCCGATAAGTGGTGTAAAAGATGCCCCTGGTGAAAAAATAAAGTTATAGAAAATAAAATGTCACCAAAACCCTCCTTAATTCACCCATATAAGGTAAAAGGGGTAAAAGTGGAAGTCATTTTCACCCTATTACTATAGTGATTTGCATGCTCTGACAGTGACTTGGCGAGATGCAGATTCCATTCCATAGGCACAGATTTGAGCGGGCCCGCCGATATCAGAGACCAACCGTGTATGGACCACCGGTGAGTCAATTGAACCCTTTATGATTCAAAATTTTGTGATTTTGATCAAATTTTTAAGCTTTTTCATGCGAATTTAGGGCAAAAAATAAAGTTTTAGCGCATCTGCGGGTCTGTTTTAGCGCATTCAAAAAAATTTGTAGCACATATAGGATGTTCTTTAGCGCATTTAGGGGCAGGGTAAAATTAGGTTTTTTTAGCGCATACGAAGTGTAGATTAGTGCTTACAGGAGTTCAATCCGGCTAGGAAACTATAGCGCATCTAGGGCACAGAGTCGCACATTTAGGGATTGGCCGCAACGGAGGTGTATTAGCGCATCTAGGGTATGAAGTAGCGCATTCGTGGGGTATCTTAGCGTATATAAAGTTTTAGCGCGTCTAGATGATGAAATAGCGCATCGGAGGTGTATCTTAGTGCATATAGGGTTTTAGCGCTTTTAGTGTGCAAAACCGTGCATAATGAGTTTAAGCGCTTTCGCAGTAAATTGTAGCGCTTTCGAGTTTCAGCGCATCGGAGGCACAGATTAGCGCATCTTGGAAAATTTTGGCAGAATGCGATTGTGA
Organism: Sequoia sempervirens; assembly: GCA_007258455.2. NCBI lineage: Eukaryota > Viridiplantae > Streptophyta > Pinopsida > Cupressales > Cupressaceae > Sequoia > Sequoia sempervirens. The sequence goes on from VDFB02000003.1 coordinate 608,175,539, forward strand.
TGAAAAATGATGGTGTATACATTGTTTCCTTGGTCAATAGATAGAGAAATTATTTTGCCATCATGCTGATATGGATAGAGATGATAGAAAATCTGATGATTAATTGATAACTTTGCTTCCCTGAATAGAAAACAAAGAGTAGATAGCTGATAACTTTGTTTCCCAAAAATGAAAAACAAAGAGTAGATTGATTGATTGATTGACTAATTGACTGATTTTCTGATAACTTTTCTTCTCATGAATGAAAAAAAAAGAGTAAACGTCTGATAAAATTGCTTTCTATGATAGAAACCAAATAGTAGATGATGGTTTTTAAACATATTTGCATTCATGATTGAAGTACAAATGAAAAAAAAATGATTGGATTGTTGATAAATTTACTTTCCTGAAAACGAAAAACAAATAGTATAATGATGATAGAGTAGATTGATTTGATATTCAGATAAATAGATGCAGCCATGATTGCATGATAGGATTGATTGCATGAGATGGGTCACTGATATGGGTCACTGATATGATGCGTTGATATGATTTGTTGGTTAATTTGATATGGGTCACTAATATAGTTCACTTGATAGATAGAGCACATGATATGAGTCATTGGTATGAGTCTGATTAATTGTCCTTGTGATGACAAAAAAAAAAGGAGGTTTTTGACAACCTCCAGATTAGAGAGCGTTTCCTGATATGTTGGGATCAGGTAGGAGAGCTGACTCCAGCAGAGACACGGTGGATAGTTGACTGTGGGTTGGGATCTTTGTTGACTATCCCGTGAGGGATTCGAGTCAACAGGGGACTATTGACTGCATTGGCAGAGAGGTGGCACTCTGATCATAACACCTATCATTTTCCAACAGGTGAGATGACCGTGACACTCGAGGATGTGCACAGGATTCTAGGGATTCCTGTGGTAGGTGCCCTTGTGGTTTATGACCACAAGGAGATAGGAGGGACCGAGGCACTGAGGAGGATATGCAGTGATATGTCGATAGCCTGATAGTTGGGTGTCGTGGGAAGATTTCAGTAGATATCCAGCCTTAGTTGCCATGTTGGGTTCATTCATTAGAGGCTTCCTTGGACCGAACCATCGGTCGAAGGGATTTTTAGTTGGTTGGAGTAGGATGCTAGAGTGGATGGTGACTCAGCAGCGGAGGTATGCCTAGGGAAGTTGCATTTTGGCTCATTTTTATCACGATCTACATCAGGTGGTATACCGAGGGTCGACTAGTTTGGCTAGTGGTGTGACTCTGCTCCAGATTTGGGCATGGGAGCATATTGCGATTACGAGGCCAGAGTGTGCCAAGGCTAGGCCACTAGGCAGGCCATATGTATATGCATATTCAAGTGCACTTGTCCAGCCCAAGCTAGGAAAGTTGGAGTACTGGCGGCCTGTGTTAGATGATGTGGATGTAGTGATATAGAGGCCGTATACAGATTGCGAGCCCTGGGACAGATCATTTGGAGATGCCATTTGTCTGTATGCCTCAATATTTGATACGATGGACCTCGTACATCATTGAGAGATTTCTGGCCTTGTGGGTTCAGAGATAGTACTAATACACACAGGGGATGCCACAGGGTGTTGCTCACTATGGGCGGCGCAAGGATGATCCTAGATGGGGCCAATGTATTACATACCAAGTGGAATATACAAAGTATTCTAGCTTGTAGCCTGAGGTATGGGCATATAGGCTAGATGTGACAGATGCAAGGATGTTAGATGATTACTTAGTGTATTTCCACACACATCGATTCCACGATTTACATGCCCAGATGAGCTAGGGCCCATTGCAGTAGTACAACAGCTAGGGGTGGAGAGACAGGAGGGTGTGGTTGGCGGAGAGCTAGCGGTGGGTGGAGGAGAGGAGGAGAGCGGAGACGAGGAGGAGGGAGAAAAAGATGAGGAGGAGGGAGACAAAGATGCGGATAGCTCAGATGATGGGGATGATGGGGGAGATGGTGGAGGGGAGGAGGAGAGGGCAGTGAGGCAGAGGTTAGACAGCCTAGGCAGTGCGCAGATTGTACAGAGGCCCAGATCCGGTGGCAGACCACAGATTGTTATCAGGATTTCCTCCTCATCACAGCAGGTGCAGATAGACACGCTGCAGGCCCAGGTGTAGGCTGTTCAGGGTTAGCTAGGTCAGGCACAAATTTTGATAGCACAGTTATAGTCATAGGCTTAGGCTCTAGCACCGACACAGGTATCTCAGGCTACCCCAGACCCACATATAGCCTAGTTGGTTACGGAGAGGGATGCATTGAGACAGAGGGTAGTGGAGGCCGAGGGTGTTGCTTAGAGGCTTATGGGCACTGTAGAGAGTGCATCCTTATGAGAGGCTATTTCAGAGGGCATGGAGATGGTGAGAGAGGTCGAGGGTGTTTCTTAGAGGCTTATGGGCACTATAGAGAGTGCATCGTTAGGAGAGGCTATTTCAGAGGGCATGGAGATGGCGAGGGAGGCCGAGTACTACCGAGTCAGATATGAGGAGTTGTGTCCTCCTGAGCGCAGGGAGCCATTCCCACGATCTTGTAGTAGGACCAAGAGCAGGTCGCAGACAGCCACACAGAGCATGGGGGTTACTGGGCCTTGGCAGGATCCAGACACAGGTACTAGTGGCAGGCCACCTTCTTCCAGACTAGCTCCATCAGGGGCATCGACCAACTAGTTGATGATGTTGTGATGTAGATGTATTTCACACATGTATATCATTTTTGGAGCATGTATATTTGATTTTTGATCATATCCCATGTATCTCTCTTTGGAATTTTCAGTTTCCTTGGACATTGGACATTTGTATTATTTATGATGAACGATGATATGCAGCAGCGATGATTTTTGATGATGTGACGTGCATTTATGGGATGATTATGTGATATGCATTTATTTCTATATGTTATGGATTTTGGTATGCATTTTAATGATATGGTGACTAACATGATATGCAAGATGATTTGATATGATGTGTTGAGAAAAAAAATGATTGATGATATGTACTAATGATGTCATGCAGGTGGATGAATTATGATGTGATTATGAAAAGATGCCATGGGATATTGGATAAGTTTTATGAAAATGTTGTTTGGAAAATGATATGAAAATGCATGAATGGAATGTTTGTTTTTGAACTTTCAAATGCAAGTAAATAATGATAATATGATGGACATGAATGTTGTGATATGCATCATGAATTTGTAATATGAATTGTTATGAAAAATGATAGGATGATTAAAGATATGATATGAATGTAATGTGACAAATGATAAATGATATGAATAACGATATGAAGTGAAATAATTAATAATAATGAAATGTATGATAAGATGGTAAATGATATGTGATGAAATGTAATGTTTTGTAATGATGATGAAATGAAATGATAAAATGAAATGAAATGATAAAATGAAATGAAATGATAATTACATGAACGATAATGGAATGATAAATGAAATGATAAGTGGTAATGAAATGAACGATAATGAAATGATATGAAATGAATGACAATGAAATGATAAGTGATAATGAAATGAATGATAATGAAATGATATGAAATGAATGATAATGAAATGATAAGTGATAATGAAATGAATGATAATGAAATGATATGAAATGAATGATAATGAAATGATAAATGAAATGATAAGTGATAATGAAATGAATGATAATGAAATGATAAGTGATAATGAAATGAACGATAATGAAATGATAAATGAAATGATAAGTGATAATGAAATGAAATAATGTGATAAATGAAATGGAATGAAATGAAATGAACGATAATGGACTGATAAGTGATAATGAAATGAAATAAAGTATAAAGGGGATGAAAATGTGTAAAATAAAAATGAAATGAATATGAAAATGATAAAATGTTAATGATATGAAGATGATAGAGGATCTAAATGATATGCAAATGAATGATAAATGATAAATGATAGGACCTAGATGAAATGATAATGATTAATGAAATGATAATGAAGATGAAAGGTGATGATGAAACAAATGTTCGAATGTCCTCCATAAATAGTCCAAAGAGACATGGCAGCCGTTGATGTTCTTGTGAGCCTTTCAAAAACTCTGATGCAAATCCAGTATGTAGATATGTACAATGGGCGAGATGAAATGCAACTAAATGAAACCAACCATTTGTTGAGCTTTTTGTTATCTTTCTTGAATCATCATAGAGCGTTTTAAAATGTTGGAAGTATGTACAAGCATCAGAGGGTAAATTAGCACCAATGATGAACTGAGTACAACTTTCATGATTTTTGATATAGTAAGTAAACACAAGCATCGAGGTATAATTGAACCGAGATGACCTGAGTATTTCTTGCATAAACAGACAAAGATTAACTACTTTTTAATGCAAATGTGGAACTGTCATATATGCATTCGAAATCATGTCTCACAAGATATTTGCACCAGATTGATAGTTAACCTCAAGACAACAGACAAAAAAAATAAAAATAAAAATAAAAAATCATTCTCTTTTCTCGCCCCTCTAGTTCAGTGCATCATCGAGTGTGCTCCAGAGAGATGATATTGAAAATCAAACAACCATTGTTCAAAATGTAATGCTGCTATGCCAAACATTATTTAGATTATAGATCATCCAGATATGAGTCATGATATGATATTTACTGAAAACTGTTGTGATATGGATCAATGATTGGATAGTTGTTCATAAGATTTGATTGTTTTTTCGCATGTTTGGAGTTGATGTCATTGTCTAGCTGTTTCGGTAAACCTGAAAGTTGATGGCCCCCAGTATGTCAGTATTTGCCCCCAGTATTAACATAACTTGTTGAAATGAATATGTACAATAATCAAGTCATGGTAAGATGTTATCGCTCTAGGCAAATGATGGCAACATGATGCTGGTATGACCCTAAGATGATGGAAAGATGCATGAAATGAAGGCTGGGACGCCAAGGGCAGAACATGAACTGATAGATGGAGAGCTACAAATAGTGTCTATTTGCCAGATTTTCACTATTTGTTTTTATTGCATTTTTCCTGTCAATAGACTGCCTGTTGCCAAGTTTTCACCCTATGACGATTTTTTTGAATTTTTTTTTTTTGCTATCGAGATGCCTGTTTGCCAGGTTTTCACCAGAGTAACCATTTTTTTAGGAATTTTTCTACTATTTTTGTGATTTCTTCAGGACTTTTTCTAATGTTTTTATATTTTTTTTAGGACTTTTTCTGCTATTTTTGTGATTTCTTTAGGACTTTTTCTGATACTTTTGATGACTGCTTCAAACTTAATACTTCTTTAGGTGTATGCTGTTAATGGGTTCGTCAAATAGGTCCCCTTCTGGCATTGATAGCTTGTAGGCTCCTGAATCGTAGACTGCGATAACCACATAAGGACCTAGCCAATTTGGTTCAAACTTTCCTTTCTTTTCTCTGTCTTGCTGATTTCATGGATTTTCTTTCAAAACTAGATCACCCACCTGAAAGGTATGTGGATTTACTTTGTGATTATAGCTGCGCAACATCATCTGTTGGTATGCTTTCAAATGGTCAGCTGCTTTTTGTCTCTTTTCATCTAGGAGTTCTAGCTCTTGTAGTCGGGAAAATCTGTAGTCATCATCTGTTGTGAGACCTTTTAGTGAGACTCTAAGTGAGGGAATCTCAACTTCTAGAGGAAGTATAGCCTCTGCTCCATAGACAAGAGAAAATGGCATTGCTCCTGTTGGCGTGCGGACACTGGTTCTGTAGGCCCATAAGGCAAGATTGAGTTGAACATGCCAATATTTCCCTAAATCATTCACAGTCTTCTTTAAAAATTTTAGTATAGTCTTATTTGAGGCTTCTGCTTGGCCATTCCCTTGTGGATAGTGAGGTGTTGAATATCTGTGTTGAATATGAAATTTCTCACAAAGTTCATCAACATCTTGATTCTTGAAAGATCGTCCATTATCTGTAATAATGGAGTTGGGAATGCCATACCGACAAATAATATAGTTGAGTATGAACGATGATATTTGTTTGCCAACAACTTTAGTAAGAGGTATTGCCTCAATCCACTTGGTAAAATACTCTGTGGCTATGATGATGAACTTATGCCCGTTCGATGATGAAGGATGAATCTTGCCTACTAGATCTAACCCCCATTGGGAGAATGGCCAGGTTGGTGTAAATGGTTGAAGTTCCTGTGTAGGAGCATGAATGAGATTCCCATGAATCTAGCATTTTGAGCACGTTTTCACAAAAGTGAATGATTCCCTCTCCATTCTAGGCTAGTAGAAACCCATTATAATCAATTTCTTGGATAAGGTCAGTCCACTCGAATGAGTACCACAAATTCCACCGTGAACTTCTTGTAAAGCTTTGTCAGATTCATCACATTCAAGACATCAAAGTAGAGTACCATCAAGACCACGGCGATAAAGGGTGTCGGCGATAAGAGTATAGCAAGAGGTTTGGCGGATAAAGTTACGTTTTTGGTTACGGGATAAATCAGGTGGTAAGATGTCATCTTTTAGGTAGGCATAAATCTTTCCATACCAAGGTGAATCGGATCCCACCAAGTGGCAAATGATTTGGCTTTTAGGTGTGTCATAAGCAGGTGTAAATGATTGTTCCACCAGAAATTCATAGCGAGCCTAATTTTCTGGGAGTTGTAATAATGATGCGATCGTAGCCATGGCATCGATTGCTTTGTTATCAAGCCTTGGAATTTGTGTGAATTTGATGTCCACAAAGTACTCCTTGAAGTTGTCGACCATCTTTTTATATGGCAACATTTTATCATCTTTGGTCTGATAATCATCATTGATCTGATTAATGACTAACTGTGAGTCGCCATACACTTGTAATTTTGTAATCCTCCATTCCAATGCTATTTTAAGTCTAGTGATTAATGATTCATATTCGGCTATGTTGTTGGTGCATGGAAACATCAGCCTATATGATCAAGGAATGGTGTGTCCTTGGGGGCTGACAAAAAGTATGCCTGCCCCCGATCCATGTTGAGTGAAAGAACCATCGAAATATAAGGACCATGGTTGTTTGGATTCTACAGTAAAGACATCAGCATCTGGAAATTCAATGTCCAGGGGATGGTCTGCTTGCAGTGGTGCTTCAGCTAGTTGATCAGTGATAACTTGTCCTTTGATTGCCTTACAATCAACATAATGAATATCAAACTCACTCAGAATCATTACCCATTTTGCTAACCTTCCTGTCAATGATGCTTTGCTTAAAAGATACTTGAGTGGATCAATCTTTGAAACAAGATTGATTGTATGAGTTAACATGTAATGCCAAAATTTCTGTGAAGTAAAGACTACTACTAGACAAGCCTTCTCGATGGTAGTGTAGTTGAGCTCATGACTTGTTAGTGTTCTGCTGATGTAATAAATTGCATGTTCTTTCCCTGTATGGTCTTCTTGTGCTAGCAATGCACCCAAGGATGTCTCTGTTGCAGCAATATATAAGATCAGTGGTTTGTATGGATTTGGTGGTACTAGAACTAGTGGGGTCATTAAGTATTGTTTCATTTGTTGAAAATCCACTTCACACTTTTCATCCCACTTGAAAGGAACATTCTTATGCAGTAGATGTGTGTAAGGTAGACTTTTGTCGGCCAGTTGTGCAATGAACCTTCGTATAGATTGAAGTCGTCCCTGTAATGATCTCAACTGACTAATATTCCTTGGTGGAGGCATTTCCATGATTGCCTGTACTTTGGTAGTATCTAATTCAATTCCTTTTCTTGATACTATCTATCCTAAGAGTTTTCCTGATGTGACCCCAAAAACACATTTCTTGGGATTGAGGTGAACTTTGAATTTCTCCAGTCTTGCAAATATTTTGGACAATATTTCTAGATGTCCTTCTCTGGTGTATGACTTTTCCAATATGTCGTCTACATAATCTTCCATGAATGTGTGCATTATGTCATGAAATATTGTAGTCATGGCTCTTTGTTAAGTAGCCCCAACATTCTTTAGACCGAAAGGCATGACGTTCCAATAGTAAGTTCCCCATGGACATGTGAAAGCTATTTTCTCCTGGTCTTCGGGTGCAATCTTGATTTGGTTGTAACCAGAAAAACCATCCATTAATGAATACATGGCATGGCCAGCTGTCAAATCAACTATAGTGTCAATGTTTGAAAGTGGGAAGTCATCCTTAGGACATGCTTTATTAAGATCTTTGAAATCTGTGCACACTCTGACACTTTTATCTGGCTTGGATACAGGGACAATGTTGGAGATCCATTCTGCATAATCAATTGATCTTATGAAGCCCACATCAAGGAGTTTTCTTAGTTCTTCTTTAACCAATAATGCAACATGGGGGTGCATCTTTCTGAGTTTTTGTTTCATAGGCTTAACCCTTGGTTTAATAGACAAGTGATGCATGATAAGATCAGGATCAAGACCTGGCATGTCTGCATAAGACCAAGCAAAGTTGACTTGATTTGCTCTTAGAAATTCTATGAAATCTAGTACTTGTTTCTCTGTCATTGATGCAGCTAACTATAAAATCCTTGGTTTTGCTGAAGTTTCAAGATTGACAGCTTTTGTAGGCTCAATCAAGATAGGTGATGACTCATGGTAGTGCTCCAGGAGATTGTCAAGATTCCCATCATCTGGTGCCTTAAAAAGGTTTTCACCATTCGATATGCTCTTTATTTTATCTTTTGTTTGATCTAACACTGCCAGATTTTGGTTTTCACCATTAGATCTTTCTTTTTGATTTTTACTTTTGCAGCTAGGAGACTTGACACTCTCCTGATTAAAGACTCTATGTCAAAAATCACTAGTGGAACAATCATTTGTGTCATATGTGGAAAGGAAGTTTACGATAGCTTCGTCATTTGGGAATATGGGTATATTGATAGGTTCAGATAGGTTCCAGTCAATGAGATCTAGATGAATAAGCGGTAGTGAGTCGTTATGTTGTGTGAAGTTGGATATGGTTATGGTCATAACTGAGTTGTCTGGAGGATCCAAGGTATGATGTAGATCAATGATGATACTGTTCTCATGATAGTCTTGTTCATTTAAATCTGACTCAGTATCACTAGAATCATAGTCACTTTGTAGTTCAGATTCTCATGTTTGGGACCCTAACCCTTCACCTTCGATTAGAGTTGGGGTATACTTGTGCATTACATCAACCTTTTTGTCCCTCCAGAACTCATCATTGTAAATGGTGTCCCATTCATATTCAATAGAATTTGTGTCTGAGTTATTATCCACAAAATTCTGAATTGTTACCAAACATGCTTCTCTTGAATCCGAACCTTCTTACAATGTGAAGACAGTGTCCTGTAGTTGTTTGGATGTTCTTTCTTTTGAGTTAGTATCATAGCCTAATCCGGTTTTCTCTTTTGCAACAAGTCCTAGAAGGTGAATAGGCTTCACTACTTCTTCTTGTCTTTTTCCGATAGGACCCTTATCATAGCCCATCTTCTGCATGATTGAATACCCTTTTCCATATCTATCTATTGGTAATTTGACATTAAACACTGCTTCATCTTCATCTTTATAGAGCTAGTTTAGGATTTCTCTATCCTCTAGATCTTCCATGGGGAATTTTTCTTTGATGAATCCTCCATTAAACTTTGTGCTTGGCTCTATTGGTGGTTGCGTTGATGTTGACGCTGCTGATATTTGATGTTGGGTGATAAAAGGTTGTCCATGTGACCAAGGTGATGTAGGTAAATTAGAAAGACAGAGAGAATACTCCTCGACTCCGTGGTCCTTGAATTTCAACTTCTTGTCAAAACTATTGGTTACTTGACTGATTTGTGTATCAATCTTGAGAGAAGTACTAGCACGAGCTTCTCGATTGTTAGGAACCAAAGTATCTTGACTAGCTTTGATGTTGGCACAAGTTTGAATATTTGAATTATCAGTTGGTATCATGATTTACTATCCATCATAAGGAAACTTAAGACATTGATGATATGTGGATGGGATAGATTGCATTTCGTGGATCCAAGGACGACCCAACAAGATATTGTATGCAAGATCACAGTCTAATACTTGACATAAAGTATTTTTGATAACAGGTCCCACTCTGATTGGTAGCATGATTAAACCATTGGACACTCTTTCCTCATCATCATAGGCTTTGATAGTAATCTTTCTTTTGGGATCAATGGAGTCCACAGAAAATTCTAAAGCCTGAACTAACTTCATGGTACATGTGTTCAAACTAGCCCCTCCATCTATTAGGATGCGTTTGACGTGAAACTTGTGGATCATGACTTCTAAGTATAATGATGAATTGTGGGGATGAGTCATGGAAACGTCATCTTTTTCAGAAAATGAGAGACATGTCAGTGAAGACAAGTTTCCTACCATGGCTTGAAATTGGTCCACATCCAAATCAGAGGATACAGTTGTTTCAACACGGGCCTTTTTGAGAATTTCCTTATGTGTTGGGGAAATCTTCAAGAGTTCTAAGATAGAAATCTGAGCAGGAGTTTTCCGAAGTTGGTTGAATAAGTCATATTGATGTTGAGGTGGAGGCCCAGTGGATTTTGAAGAGGCACCCTTTAAGACAACCTTAGCTTGTGCCCTTGTTGTTGCGTTGACTTCTCTATATTCCATCTTCTCATTGACTTTAATAACATTGACCCGTTCATCGTCAGTGTAGATATGATTAATTATTGAATCCTCAATATGATTCACACTTTTTCCAGAAGACTCACCTTTCTGATAGTTAGGCAAAGGGTTGCGAAATGCTTGGTGGTCTTCATTTGATTGTTGATGTCCTTCTATTGTGATGGTACCATTTTCAATTAAGTCTTGAATGGTATTCTTCAAGGCTTGACAATTATTTGTGTGATGACCTTTGCACCGATGATAGTCACAATAGTATGCCTCATTCCATGATGGAGGCTTCACACTGGGTTCATAGTTTCTTTGAGGTGGCAAGGTAATGACATTTTTAGCCATCAACTCTTTAAATGCCGATTCCAAAGATTGACCCAGTGGAGTGTAAGTCCTACTAGAGAAGAATGAAAATAGTTGTGGATTTGTATTTGAGGTATTCCCTAAGGAGTTGTTATTGGTAGTGGTTCCCTGGTAACCTTGATTGTTGGCAGTCCCTTGATTGGGAGTAGAATGTTGATTCACATTGTTCCTCAGAGGAGGAGGATTATTTCCTTGATTTGTAACCGAGTTGACATTGCTATAGTTGTTGTTGCGAGGAGTACCTGGAGTAATAAGAACAAATGTCTTAGTCGAGACATGATTCACATCAACAACACCATCATTCACTATGTTCTTGTTGAGAGTCCAAAATTTAGACTTGTCCTGATTGTTGTGATGATTGAATGAGCTAGGATTGTCCTTATCAAGTTTTATTATTCCTCTTTTGACCAAAGCACAGTTTTCAATGGTTATAGAATCTTCAATTAATTTCTCAAAAGAGGGAGGACAATGTAAATTCAAATGATAGCTCATTTTTGGATTCAAGCTATTAATGAAGGTGACCATCTTTTCCTTTTCAGGAACAGGACATGGATATCTAGCGAACATTCTTCTCCATCTCTAAAGAAAAGTAATAAAAGGTTCACCAGGTTTTTGCGCAACTTTGCAGAGATCTATCATAGTGATTTTGTGTTGGATGTTGTAGGAATATTGTAATATAAACAGATTGATTAATTCCTCAAATGTCTTGACAGGAGGTGTGATTTTTTATAGCCATTCCATAGAGTGAGCTCCAAGACTCCTAGGAAACAAATGCATCAAGTAAGTGTCTTCATGAGCGAACTCTAAAGTCATGTTTCAGAAGTCTCTAACATGATCGATTGGATCTGCTTTCCCATTATAACGATCAAATTTTGGAATTTCACAATGTTTGGGAAATGGAATCATGTTGAGACTTCGATCGAAAGGATAAGGAAAAATGTCCTCAAGAGTATATTTCTTTGTTGTGGTTCCCCCTTGTAACTCTTTAATTTGTCCTTGAAGTGCCTTAATTTGTTGAGTCAAAGCACTAAGATTAGATAGGGGTGTTTCTTTAGGTTTTCTCTTCAAATTCTTGGTATCAAAGTCATGAGGCAATTTAGCTCCTTAGTCAGCTAGATAGAAGAAATATTTTTCTTTATTGCGTTGCAAGATCTTTTCTATGGATTTGTGAAATTTTGGATCTTGCTCAGCCTATCTAAGACGTTCTTCATCTCACTCATCATCACTATCTATATGGGTTTTGTTCACGTCTTTGTAGTTGTGGAATGGATTTTCTTCTCTGTTATCCATGTCGTTGTTGAAAAGTGGATTACGACTTATATTGTAAAGAGGATTATTGCTTTCACCTTCTTCTTGAGTGTTTTGGGTATGACCTTCGTCCTTCAATTTATTGTACTGAGATCTTGTAGAGATAGGCATATGATTTTGAAGAGTTCTAAACTTAGATCACAGTTCTGATAAGTGCGACAATGATGATATCTTGATCTGATAAGATGGGAATCCTATGATATGATCAAAGATGTTCCTAATTTTTTATTGTGGCCTCCAATGATAAAGGATGTCAGAATCCTATTGGGGAAGTTGAATCAATAATCAGAAATTTGTTTGAAAGGTGCACTCTTAAAGATTTGATCTTTGTTTTCGAAGAAAGATTTTAAGATCATTGAAGGATTTGATTGGGATGTGATGGATATTCAATAGAACGTTGTGGTATATTATCAAACTCAAGAGGTTGATTAAGATTGTGCCATTGAGATAGAGCTAATCTCTGATAATAAGCTCAAGAATCCAAAGGCTCTACAACATACTCGTCAGTGAATCCCCTAACAAAGTCTTGGTATCTATGAAGAAATCCACGGTAATGAAGCAAGACGTGTCGACTTTTGTACAAAAAAAATCTTCTTTGCAATGTTTTCTTGTACCCTAAATGTTTCTTGGGCTTCTTGATCCTATTGGAAACTGATTTCTTGACAAATTTTTTTGATCTCCACTCTCTAAGCATGGGAGAAATATCAGTATGTTACTGGACCAAAGATGTGAACAGTTTTTGAATGATTTCAGTTGTTGTTTTTCATGTTCATTTCAGATGATCTTTTATCTAAATTAATGTAAATGAAAATACAACAAACACTATGAATTAAATGGAATGTAACCAAACACAAATAAAGCAAGTACATCCTATGGTAAATCCAGGACAATATCTGCTAGATTCCACGCGGGTTTCCCCAACTACATATCGGTAGCGTGTGAATTCAGAAGCTTGGTTGCACGGGCTCCCCCTTACAATGCACTCTCTTCTCAGGCCAACCAAGCTTCCAATCCCCATGAAACTCCCATGGCAGATTGATCACCTCTACTACAAACTGCGAAAGTGTGGACGCCTTCACACCGACCGGTGCTGCGCTAGCAAATAGAAGGTTTTTGGTTTACTAAACAATGGTGTTTAATTCGGGACCCTCGTTCAAGTGGCCATACATGGGGTGCAAGATTAAGCTCTGTTTAGGAGGCACTCTAGCCTGAAGAGGTTAAGCTCAACAAGGTTTTGGGGAGTACTACTTGATCCGTATGACACATCCGCACTAGTAATCTTAGGTTTTCCCTTAAGATTCACATTTGTATACTAGTCGGGGGTAGCTTTGCCTTAGCTCCATTACCGGTTTGAGTCATGTTGGGGTGATGAAATCCCTAGGCAAGCTCGATTTCTAGAGGCAATAATTATTTCTCTTACACCCAGGATCACATTACTACGCAAGGGGAGAGGATACTTCGGTTATTGCATCAGGGTTACACAGGGATAAATTGGGTCTAGCTTTCTAATCACCTAGTTTGCACAGGGTGAGAGCATAGTCACCTACCACTTTCAAGCACAATCAAGTAGAGTAAACAGATTCATTTTAATGCACTAAATCACAATGATTTAAGCTAAGTGAAGATATTGCTTCACAACTGACATGGGGTTCATTTTAACTGCATGATCAAAGTGTGGTGACTATCCTAGATTGAGTCATTTTAAACCAGAAAAGATTCTATCTGTGGAATGCGTCAGACTCAGAATCCTATTTTTGTGTTACAACCTAGATGCGCAGAAACATACAGTATATGCGTAGAAACAGACAGTACATGCACATAAACATACCCTAAATGCGCAAAAACAGACCCTAAATGCGCAAAAACAGTCCTTAAATGCGCCACTTTAATTAAACGCAAATTTAAATATGTAAATAATGCAGTATTGATGCTCTAAAATCTACCTTAAATGCACTAACTTAACTCTTATATGCGCTAAAACAGTTCTTAAATGCTCTACTTTAATTAAGTGTATATTTAACTCTAAATGTAATGAGACTATATGCACTATTCTATCTCTCGGATGCACTAAATTAACTCTCAAAAGCACCAAAACAATCCCCAAATGTGCTGAAATATCTACAAAAACAAAAGCATTAAATTCCTAGATGCGCTGCAGAAAGTATCAGATGTGCTAAAACGCCGAATTTTTCTGAAAGCTGAACTCTGGAACGCGAAAACCTGTCAGAACACTCTACAAAAAAAATGTCAAAATGGGGGCATAGGCCCCACGGTGGGCTTCATTTTATGTGTGTATGAAAATATGTCTATTATAAAGAACTCAAAACACATTCAATAAAACTTTATATCAAAGAAGCTTAAAGAAAAATAAACAAACTCTTATTGCAGCTCCTTCAAAGTCATTTTATTGCTCCCTATCTCTAGCGTTTCGTTAATTCAAATTTCTCTTAGATTTAGTATGCCAAGCTCAACGAAATGGACTACTAGAGAATGAGATTTAAACTAAAATGCATACTATACTAAGATGCACGATTATGCTATGCTATAAGATTATTGCTAAGATATGATTATTGCTAGAATGCTAAATATGCAAGTGTCTAAGCGTAATTGTGTATGTGTGTATATGTCCGTGTGTAACCAATGCTTGGATTCACACATGTATTTATAGAGTTTTTCGAGGATTTTGATTGGCTGAGTTGGTTAACGGCTGTGATAATTCCTGACAGATCGAACGGTCGAAGGTGGATGAGACTGGAGAGAAAAATAGAAGAAAACGAATAAAGCAAAATTTTTCTATTTTCGTGGAAGAGATAAGATGAGATGATAAAAAAATCATATCTTTTAGAAGATAATGGAAAGATATTGAGAAGATAAATAATGAATTATCAAATTCAAATATTTATTTATGGGTGCATGTAGATTTTTCTTAATTAAATAAATATTTAATTAATATTTTGAGGAAATCAGAAGATTTCATAATTAAATGGAATATTTAATTATGATTTGAAGAAAGCAGAAGATCTTTAATTAAATAAAACATTTAATTAAATTTGAGGAAATGATATGTGTATGAAATTAATTAAATAAAATATTTAATTAATTAGAAGAAATTTTTAAATAGAGGAAAATAAATATTTAAATTTAATTAAAACAAAATATTTAGTTAAATTCAAAAGATGATAATTAATTTAAATAAATAAAATGTATTTATTTAATTTAATCAAGTAGACATGGGGTTGGGGCCCTAGCTCGGTTGGCTAAATCTTTCCTGTTGCAGGAGGTTGGTCACGAGGTCTAGTCTCCCCCACCCCCGTGGTACCAGAGGGCGTGTCGCGCCAGCGCCGCCGGTCACGTTAAAAAGTTTACCAGGCACACTGTAGTTTATATGGGGTCGTGCTACCCGATTCCTGCAGTCTAAAAAAAATAAAAAAATTAATCAAGTAGACATGTGAAATAGTTAAATAAAATAAATTTATTCAATTATGGTGGGAGAATAAAACAAATGAACCATATAATTAAATTAATTAACTTTAATTACATGTAGAAGAATTTAGAGAAAATGTCAGGATTAATTAGACATGACCAATTTTATGCACATACAATTCTTGGTGGAGTTTTTTCCCGAAAGGGTTTCTCCACGATACATCTTGTGTAATCTTTCTAATATCCTGTCTAGTTCTTCTATCAACTTCTGTCTACATTCTACAACAATAAAATGGATTAATCAAGATAATCACCCATAGAAAAAGTAACAAAAGGAAAAGCTTATTTAGATCATGAATATTAATGTTTTACAAGGTATTAAGCTAAGAAAACACCTCATTTTTCAACAACAATTGACTCACAATATATGAAGTTCACTGCTTACAAAATAAATCACTACCAAAAGACTTGTAGACTAAGGCACACAACCTTAGGGAAAGATACAAGGACCTGATGAGATTCACTATCTTAGAGCAGGATACATGAAAGTTTAAAATTTACAAAACATATCAACTATACACTCTACTGATTGAGGCATTAAAGAGCATTTGATCTGTCTACCACACACTTTTGCACTTCCTCTGCAAGATATTTAATTACATTCCACACTCACACTTCCACACTTACAACTAATTTGATCTTACATTTATATCCTCCGTCACACAACATCAATTAGGTCATCCATAAGAAAGATAAACAATGATTTCAACAAGTCGACCACAAAAATATAATGTGGTCCTATCCAAGAGATAAAGAGGACCGAAAACAATCTTATTGCATCTTCCAATGTGATCCCAAATAATTCACACGCCGACACTCATTAACCCAAGTTGAAAACAAGAAAACATGTAGATAAAATGTGAAGAACATAACTAGTCGATTGAAAAACATACTTCCAATTGAATTAACTCAATGTGGTCCTCAACAAGATAGGTCAGGACCTAAATCCACCTTAACACAACTTCATATGCTAGTGAAAACCCTCAAGCACATAGCACAAGCAAGATGACAAGCCCCGTCAGCTAGATATCCACAAATTATCTAGAAGAACAACTCAAACATAATGCAACACCAAAAGAAATCAACTGGATAGATGTTCAGATCACAAAGGGATGCTCCTTAAACATCCAAAAACACTTCTAGACTCTTCTTTTATATTGTCACATGTCATCAACATATACAACTACAACCAAAAACTTGTCTTCCTAATCCTTAATGTAAATATTACTATCTATAGTATCTTTCTTGAAACCTCAAGTGTTGAAGTAAATACTTATCCAACCGAGCATACCAAACTCTTGGAGCTTGCTTGAGTCCATACAAAGATTTATTGAGTCTTCACACCATATCTAAATCTTTTGATAACTGGAAACCATCTAGTTGCTCAATATATACCTCTTCCTTTAGACCACCATTCAAGAAGGTAGACTTGACATCCATCTGATCGACCTTGAAGTTCTTATGAGTAGCAAAAGTAAGAAATATCCTTATTTCCTCCATTCTAGCTACTGGAGAAAAAGTATCCTCAAAATTAATACCCTCAACTTGTGAATAACCCTTATAAACCAATCAGACCTTATTTCTCACAAATTCACCATCTTCATTCAACTTGTTTTGGAACACCCACTTAGTTTCAATCACATTCTTATCAACAGGTCTGGGAACCAATTCTCAAGTCTAATTCTTCTCTATTTGATCCCATTCTTCTTCCATTACCTTTATCCAACCATCATATTTGCTAGCATCAACAAATTTCTTGGGCTCAACCTTTGATAGTAACACAAATTTACTTGATTACTTTCTCTTGCAAGCCTTCTCTTGGTCAACACTCCTTCATTCTTCTCTCCAATAATTTGATATGATGAATGGTTCCTTTGCACATACTTTACTGGAGTCTTGGGAGCCTTCATTGGTTTGGGTTCCTTCTCTTTTTTCTCTTCTTCTTCTTCAATCTAGGAGGGTATATCAGATC
This sequence comes from Sequoia sempervirens, assembly GCA_007258455.2. Lineage (NCBI taxonomy): Eukaryota > Viridiplantae > Streptophyta > Pinopsida > Cupressales > Cupressaceae > Sequoia > Sequoia sempervirens. Next base: position 608,193,243 of record VDFB02000003.1, read on the forward strand.
CACAAACCTCTTGTTCTTATGAGATTTGATACAAGTCTTCATCTACCTTAACATTTGTGCTTTCAATCATCTTTCCCAAACTCTTGATGTAGCATCTATAAGACTTGATCTTGGTTGAGTAACTAAGAAAAATTCCTTCATCAAACCTTGAGTCAAACTTTCCAAGGTCTCCTTCATCTCTTTTGATATAACATTTTCTGCAAAAAATAATTGAAGTATCTAACATTAGGGGGCCTTCCATACCATAACTCATAAGGGGTCTTAGTTCTTTTGACCCTCATTTGCACTCTGTTAAGCAGATAGATAGTAGTGTGAATTGTTTCCTTTCAATACATATCTGACAGATCAAAATCCTTCATCATAGCTCTAGCAATCTCTTGGACAATCCTATTCTTCCTTTCCACAATCCCATTATGCTGAGGGGTCCTAGGAGCAGACAAATGTCTTCTAATACTATAATATTCACAAAAAAAATCAAATTCATTTGAAGTAAATTCACCTCCTCTATTTGATCTTAAACATTTGATTTTAATATCCATCTCATTCCCTACTTTTTCTTTGAAGATTTTAAACTTATTAAAAGCTTTTGATTTATCTCTTAAGAATGTAACCCAAGTCATCCTAGTGTAATCATCTATGAGCAACATGAAATACCTTTGTAGTGTAGAAAAATGTACTTTACATTTTCACACAATGTTTGCATCCCCTTAATTAAGCTTCTAATTATCTAAATTATGCATTCTAAAGCCTTATTATTCCTATTTTCTTAAAGGGGAACTTATATTAAAAAATTTCCAACATTAATTTAAACACCTTGGAAAATTGTGTGTCCCAGATTTAGGTCCTAGGACCCATTCGCCCAAGGGTGAATGGGTCCCCTTTAAGTGCTAGGACCCAATTTTTAATATGTTATTAGTGGAATTTTAATTATTCAAATTCAATTTTCAAATGTTGGCTTTTGGAATCTAATTTTTCGGGAAATTAGATAAACACCTATAAATACAAGGTCTTTTTATCAATTCAAATCTAACATAATTTTTGGAGAACATCATATGAGAAAATATTATTGTCAAGAGCATTGAAGAGTAGATTTATCAGTCATCTACAACAACAATCAAGATCATATTATCATGTCAATATTCATGTGTGTTCATGTCATGATTTGGAGCTAACATTGTGATGTAAGTTTCAAGCATTCAAGCAAGCATTCAAGAATCAAATCAATTAATCAATCAATCAAACCAATTCATGCAAGATCCAGACCTTAGAGAGATGTGTTAGAATTAAATCCTCTAAGGGAAACCATTAAGGGTTTGGTGAGTTGTGACATAGCTTTGTTCATTCATTAATTCCTTCCTTTTATCATTATTTCATCATCAAGGTTTAATTACCAAACCGAAGTTTTACTAAGGCAAACCTCCATTCACCCCAAAAAAATAATTTTTCTTCTCTCTTTGTATGTGCATATTTACAGGTGAAGAAGGAATGAAAGTTGATCAAAAGAGAAATTTTGCAAAGTTGTCAAAGTTGTCAAGACATAGAAAATCAAATCCATAATTTAGTTTTTGACTTTCCGACAGTGAACCTTGGGGCAAACAAAAGCTTAGATATTGCACCAAAGGACCCCCGGAGTTGAGGAAAAACCATGTACAAAGATGTATTCGCCCTTGGGTGAATGAGTCTTGCTATAGGTCCTGAAACCCTTTTTTCTGGGAAGGTTTACCATTTTTTGTACTTCCCAAATCTATCTACAAACTGTTATTTCCATTTATGTTATTATAGAAATATGCATTTCAAGTGTTAGGTCATAAAATTTAGTTCATTAATGCATTTAAAATCATCTCCCAATATTGAAAATTAGTCATTTATGTCATAAGCAAGTTGAGATCTAAGATCCTAAAATAGGGTTGGCTCACCTCAAGGTTGAAATTCAATCCTATCCCTTTGTGATCTTCTCTCTTTCTAGTGAAATTTTAGAGAAAGGTACCTAGATCGTATTGTTCTAAAAAAAGGGACATAGGGTCCCTTTTTCTTCATTTCATTTTGGTGAACCTGACATTCCTACACTATAAACTTTCTGAAATTGGCAGTCTCTTAAACCCTAGATCTAGTATTTGCATTAGTTTGTTTTACATCTCATTTAAGGTTTCATAATTGCATCTTGCATCATTTAAAATAAAAAAGTCCAAAAATATTGTATACATATTGCATAATAGTTTTCATATTAGTGTCTTTCCATCATTTAAATCAGAAAATCCAATCAAAATTGCATCAAAAAAGTTCTCATTTTGTTCATACATTGTCATTAAAATTATATTTCCAGTTCATCTAAAAATCTGGAAAAACTATCACTGTTTAACCTTCTTGCAACTGGGAAAGAAATATCAAACAACAAAATAAAACTTCAAATTTCTTCAAGGACCCATTTGCCCTAGGGTGAACTTGCCCTTGTGCATCTATCTCAAATAGATTTTGCACACTGTTTTGTCTTTGTATCATCAGTTTGTTCTAGCTTGTAGAAGTTTTTTTGAAATTCTAAAAAAATGTTATTGTATGTGCAAGAAAAGGTGTCATTTTCCTTGATTTGTTTTGCATTCCAGTATTGAAAATCATCAAATATGTTGGACAATTGTGTTTATTTTCTGAAGCATTGTATGTTTTGAATAGATTAGTTCTCATTTTTATATAAATAAAAATATGTTTCCTTTTCAAACATATGGTTTCCATAGAGTATCACATGTCTTGTATGATTCTATTTTCCCTACTCATGGGTATAATCTAGAAGAATAAAATAACTTTTGACAAGCATGTTAGTTACCCTCCTAATATCTATCATATTTGTAAAAATGTCATAACACAAGGGGATGCAAGCATAGACAATCATGACAATCATAATTGTTCTTCTCTCGATACCTCTCCTATTTGTGATGAAGGTATCTTGGTGTCAGAAGATCAAATCATTGAGCATCATGAGAAAATGGTTTGTCCCTCTCCCCCTACCCCACCCACTTGGGAGGATATTATGGTGCAAGAGGATGAGATTATCGACACATTTCTTAACATCACCTTGCCTAGTCTCCATTCATCTCCTAACATATCTCCCACTTGTGAGAATGCTTTAGTGCAAGAGAGTGAAATCATGGATAATCATGAAAACCATAGTTCTTCTTCCCAATACTTGTCCTACTTGTGACAAAGGTATCTTGGTGAAAGAAAATACAATCATTGAGAATCATGAGAATTTTTTTTGTCCCTCTTCCAATTCATCTCCCATTTGGGAAGATATTGTGCCAGATGAAGATGATATCATAGATGCATTTCTTTTGAAATATAGTATAGATGAAGAGGCTAAGTCAACCTTCAATCCCCCCTTGTTAGAAAATAAAAACAAGAAGTCGCATCCACTGAGGTTATGAATGCACAAGTATCCATTATATCTCCCTTGATTATAGGACCTCCAAAAATTCCTCTTGGACCTCCTAAGAGTCCTCTAATCATTGGACCACCAAAGATTCCTTTTCAACCTCCTAAGATTCCTCTAATTATTGGACCTCCTAAGATTACTCTAATTATTGGACCTCCCAAGTCATCTCCTAAGCCACTTCTTATCATTGGACCACCTCAACACCAACCAAAACCTCCAAGTGCTATCTTGAACTTTGCAAGGCAATTCACTAGTAACAATATTTCACAGCAGCCGAGTTATAATATCATTGCTCACATATATAATACAAGGAACAATAGGAAACCACAAACCATACCTACTTCATTACCACCCCCTCAACCCATTTTTCCTAGTGCTCCTTTCTTTCCTTTACATAGTGGAAAGGAGTGTGATCTTGTGGAACAAATTTGTAACACTCCTACTAAGATCTCCCTTTGGGATTTGATTCAAGCATCACCTTTTTACCATGGCATGCTCCAAAATTATTTGCAACAAGTTTTTATCCCTCCTAGTGTGCAATCAAATGATGTAGCAACCCTAATTCAAGGTATAAACTCAAGAAACTTAGACATTACCTTTCATCAAAATGAGTTACCTCCATTAGACGTACACAAACAAAATGAGGATTTGATGAGAATGGTTGTTATTAACAAGATTGGCATAAGACGTACTCTCATTGATAATGGTTCAACACTCAATATTTCTAGTCTAAACCTTTTAGATAATAGTGGAGTGGACAAGAGCCAAATTCAACTAGATTCTTTATCTATATGTGGATTTGACAATGTGGGAAAACAACTGTTGGGTATGATAACATTACCTGTTAGAGTGGGTAAGGTTACATTTCAAAATCCTATTCATGTCATGCCTCAAGAACTCTCATATAATTTTCTCCTAGGTAGACCTTGGATTCACACAATGAATGTGATTCCTTCAATGTTACATCATCTAGTGAAGTACACTTGCAACAACAAGATTTACACAATCAAAGTTGACCCGCAATCAAAAAATTATTTGCAAACTGAAACAGTAATGAAAAATTCTCTTACAACATTGACACCAACTACAAAAGTGGAACTGATACAAGAATAAGAAGATAAGTGTTTGTCATCAATCACTAAACTATTGGACGATGATTAGGATTCATTATATTTTACACCTAAATTCATGGGAGAGTACAATATTACACACAAATCAAGAAAAGAGAAAGAAGCTAACATAATATCAACACAAGATGAGTGTGATAATGAGAAACCACCAAATCCAAAAGAAATGGAAAAACTTTATGGAAGAGGTTATGAGCTTCTGAAACAACTTGGATATAATGGAAAAGGATGTGGTACTAAAGAACAAGGTATTCGTGTCCCTATAGATCCTAACACACAAGAACCAAAAAGATGTATTGGTTATTGTCCTTTGAAAGAAATGAACGCATCAAAAAAACCTTTTCTCAATATCAACGTCATCATGAAAAACACTCCTAGAAAAAATATTGCTTCATATCCAAACACATGTATTAGTGATGATTGGGGTTCATTATATTTTACACCCTCCTTTAAGGGAGAGTACAAAATATCACAATCTAAACCTAGAGAGTCTTGTGTATGTATGCCACCTTGTAGTAAGCAAGAAATATCCCTGTCACAAAAGAAAGGAACATCTTGTACTATTGATCAAGAGAGTACTTTGTCGAGGCTTCTCCAAGCTCACTCGATATCCCTCCCTCCAAGAACACAAGAAATTATACAACAAAATATCATTGAGTGCATGGTCATTCAACCAATGAATGTCAAACCTTGAGTAATAAAATTCAACATCTCAAGGATTGTGGTGTTGATGCACCTAATTCCTCTTATCAATAATAATTTTCACCCTATCATGTTGCTCATCACTATGTGGCATTGGTAGCTTTATGTGTCTTGCTCATTTCCATTCATGGTGGTACAATCTGAAGTGCAACCATATTTTTCATGGCAGCAACATAGTCCTTGGCGGTTGTCCTTATCTCTATGCTTGGGGGGCAAGGATAACTAGTTTTGGGAGACGTGCATTATTTTTAAGGATCCTCTCTTCCTCTCTTTCTACTTAAACACCAACATAGAATGTATGTTGACATTTTAAGTGGGGGGCATATTGTTCCCCGCTCATTGTTTACATGTCCCCTTCTTAATGATGATAGCATACATCTCCTCGGAAGTGTGACCTTTTTATTCAAATTTTGTTCTTCTTAATTCATGTGAAATGTATTCGTGGTTGTAACATTGGGTTTGATGTCCTACAAGAGTGTGACCTTTCTTAGCATGTGGCATTCCTCTTGGTGGTAATGCTATGATTAGTATTCCCTAAGACGTGAATCTTTTGTTACTCGACTAGTCCTCTCTTGGTCATGATGTCAAGTGTGATGTTCCTTAAGGTGACACCTCTCATGTATTAAGCAAAACCCCTTTGATTATATTTTTAACGTTATTGCATTTAAACCTTTCCATATTTTATTCCATGAGTGTCTAGCATAATTTAGCTTGCTAGCCTTGTGAAGCATGTTCATGTTGTGGCACCTTATCAAAGTTATCAGGGAGTATAACTTTTGGTATGGTTGATGTATGGGATCCTGTAGAATTCACATGAATTTCTCATTTGCCACCTTTTTATGGGTGCACACCTAGTGTATATCAAATTGCACCAAACCATTGTGTGTTTCTCATATTTCTTTGGGGCTCACCTAGTGTATATCGGACTGCACTAGCCTTTGTAAGTGTATCTTTAAAAAAACAACCTAAGCAATCCATACCTTTTGGACAAACAATCAAAGATTGATCCACCCATTTTCCCTCTTTGCATCAAATTTGGCATTGTATGATCTTGTATTTTGTGTCACTATTGCATACATGTGTCTCTTTGTGCCTTTGTTGGTTTTCCATGGGATCTTTGATCCTAGGGGTTTGATCATCCTCCTTGATCCTTGTCATCTCATATTTCTAACAATTGTACAATTAGAACTCGCTTGACTTATTTTTCTACTTTAGTGTGACTTTGGGCATGGGCTCATAATCTCACTAAAGTGGGGGCTAAATGTAGTGTAGAAAAATGTACTCCCTTACATTTTGACACTATGTTTGCATTCCCTTAATTAATTGGACTTAATTAATATTCTAATTACCTAAATTATGCATTCCAAAGCCTTATTATTATGGTTTTCCAAAAGGGAAACTTATATTAAACAATTTCCAGCATTAATTTAAACACCTTGGAAATTGCGTGTCTTGGATTTAGGTCCTATGACCCATTCTCCCAAGGGCGAATGGGTTCCCTTTAAGTGCTAGGACCCAATTTTTAATATGTTTTTGGTGGAATTTTAATGATTCAAATTCAAGTTTCAAATGTCGGCTTGTGGAATCTAATTTTTGGGAAATTAGATAAAAACCTATAAATAAAAAGGTCTTTTTATCAATGTAAAACTAACACTTTTTGGAGAACCTCATATGAGAAAATATTATTTTCAAGAGCATTGAAAAGAAGATTTATCAGTCATCTACAACAACAATCAAGATCATATTATCATGTCAAAGTTCATGTGTGTTCATGTCATGCTTTTGAGCTAACATTGTGATGTAGGTTTCAAGCATTCAAACATCAAATCAATCAATCAATCAATCAAGTCAATTCGTGCAAGATCCAGACCTTAGAGAGATGTGTTAGACTTCAGTCCTCTAAGGGAAGTCATTAAGGGTTTGGCAAGTTGTAACATAAACTTTGTTCATTCATTAATTCCTTCCTTTTATCATTATTTCATCATCAAGGTTTAATTACCAAACCAAGGTTTGACTAAGGAAAACCCCCATTCACCCAAAAAAAAACAATTTTTCTTCTCTCTTTGTATGTGCAGATTTATAGGTGAAGAAGGACTGAAAGTTGATTAAAAGAGAAAATTTTCAAAGTTGTCAAAGTTGTCAACATTGTTGTAAGACATGGAAACTCATATTCAAAATTTATTTCCGAATTTTCAGTAGTGAAACCTAGGGCAAAAAAAAGCCCAGATCTTGCACTAGAGGACTCCCGGAGTTGAGGAAAAACCCTATACAATGACCCATTCACCCTTGGACAAATGAGTCTTGCAATAGGCCCTAAACCCACTTTTCTGAGTAGGTTTACCATTTTTTGCACTTCCTAGGTTTGTATGCAAACTATCATTTCTATTTTTGTTATTGTAGAAATTTTCATTTCAAGTGTTAGGTCATACAATTTAGTTTTTTAATGTATTTAAAATCATCTCCCAATATTGAAAATTAGTGATTTTTTTCACAATAAAGATGAGATCCAAGATCCCAAAATAGGGTTGGTTCACCTCAAGGTTTAAATTCAATCCTATCCATTTTTTTATCTTCTCTCTTTCTAATGAAATTTTAGAGAAAGGCACCTAGATCCTATTGTTCTACAAAAAGGAACATAGGATCCCTTTTTCTTCACTTCAACCTTTCACCTTGTTAACTCCTTATTCTTGTAGGTTTGCATAGGTTAGTATGAATTAGCTACAATGGCATTGTAGTAGAACATTCCTTGCTTTTGAAACTTATTCTTGTTTGCTTTCCCATTTGACATTCTTTGCATAATGTGTTTGCAGGTTTGGTTATCTTAGGCATGTCTCTTGCAACATGAGATGAGCTGATATTCACTGTCAAAATTGATGTGTCCCATCCTTTCGTGCCACAACCAAAATTCTCTAGACTGAGCCAATAACTAGATTCTTCCATCAACCTCCTTTAGATGATAGACATTTCCACTTGTCCTTGTTCCTTCAACAACTAATCTTCCAAACCTTGCTTTCCTAATCTCACAACCATTAACATTAAAAGTAAGATTGTATCCTTTGCTGCACATCTGACTAACACTTAGAAGATTGTGCTTTAGACCCTTGACATAGAGAACATCCTTAGTCCTATTCTTTCCATCAATTGTTATAGCACCCTTTCCATAAATTTGTGTTGACTCATCACCACCAAACTTAACAAATCCACCATTGACCTTCTTGAGATTGACAAACCTTCTCTTATCACTAGTCATGCGGTGAGAGCAACAATTATCAATCACCCAAGCATTTGCTTCTTTTGTATGAAAACCACTCCATACTACCGTTGATATTTCATTAATATTATTAACCTGCAAGGTACCATACCTCTTACATTCTCCAATATTTCTCTTTTTGTCTTTCAAATCCATGAATAGGGTTTCATCATTTGAATCATTATCCTCATCTTTTGAGGAACAACTACTTTCCTTGGAATAGAGACCTCTTTTATCCTCATCTTTTATAGGGACATTTAGATGCAAAATGATGAATCCTTCCACAATTGAAACACTTGAAAGGTAATTTACCTTTGTATTTAACAGTTCCTTCTTGCAATATTCTTATAAAGTTTGCTTCAACTTCATTAAAGTCATCATTATGATCAATAGAATCATCTTCTATCTATTTTATTTCTTTGAATGTTGCTTCTTTCTTTGGAAAATCTTTGTCAAATTCTCTCATTTCAAAGGCAGTTAGAGTGCCAAACATTTCATCTATTGAATATTGATACAAATCTTTAGACTCTTCATCTATTGAATATTGAAACACTATAGGATTTAGGGAGAGATCTTAGAACCTTTTTCACAATATCATCTTGTATTACTTCTCCACCAAGACCTGTGGTGCCAGTAACTACTTCATGCACCCAAAGCATAAAACTTGGAATGTCTTCATCCTTTGTAATCCTTAGTCTTAAATCTACTCTTAAAAATCTACATCTTAGCTTGCTTTACTTTGGTATCTCCTTCATAGATGTTGCTTAGTTTTCCCCAAACATCCCTTGCAAAATTAAAATTCATCACCTTCAAGAGTTCTGAATCAACCAGCCCACATAAGATAACATTCTTAGCCTTGGAATTGTTCTCATACAACCTGATTTTAATAGGATAAGTTGGAGGAGTAGTAGGAGCAACATAACCATCCTTGATTGATTGCTAAACACCAAACCCTAGAGAGTTTAGGGGTGTTGGCAAGAAGTTGAGTCCACTTTTTGGCCATTTAGTGCAAGTGTTTTCCTTGATTTTCAAAATTTGATACATTTGACCTTAAAATTTGAAGCACTTAGAGATGGAATCTTGAAAAAAGTCACTAATCATAAAATGTAGTCCTCTAAGTCTAGTTTCCAAATATGTAATTTATTTCAATACCTAGATGATACAAATTGATTTTCAATAGGCATTGCTAAAAACCACTATTTAAAGTCACTTTTTTTTACCATACCTGCATGTGTACGTCATCCATATTTTAATCTAAATGATCATATTTTTCTAAATCCTTTTGGGAAAAGATTTATAACTCATTGAAGCACGCTTTCCATATTTTTTGTAACTTTTTATTGAATTTTTTTTTTTGTTAATTTTTTTTTTGCCATATTTGGTGTTTTAAAAATTCATTGTGTATGTCACACATAAGATGACCTAAACTTATCATTTTTTGATTTTTTTTAAATTGAAAAGAATTGTCTGAAGTACGCTTTCGTATAATTTTTTTTTCAAGAAATTATGTTAATAAAAAGTAATTAAAATACTAAAAAACCCTGATAATTCAAGTTTATGGACCTGTTTCATCAAAAAAAATAAAAAATTACATATTTAGAATCTACATTGTCTCATCTATAATTGGTTTTAATTTCGTAAAAAAATTTTGCAAAAAATGTCTTCAAACATATACCCAAAGTCACTATTTTCTTGTGACATTGCCAAGACCCTCAACTTGTAGTTCAAACTAGGTCCAAAGCTTAGGTTCGGGTCCCTAGGCCCTTTCCTGAACTGAAAAACAAAGCAAAAACCCAACCAAAAATTGAAATTTAAAAAAATGGGATCTCGTTTCATAAAAATAATAATTTTTTTTATGATTTTAAGAAACGAGATCTTGTTTCAAAACATGATCTCATTTTTTAAAAAGCGGGATCCCATTTTGAAACGAGATCTCATTTCTTAAAATAATAAAAAATATTCTTTTATGTTTTTTTGGAATGGGATCTTGTTTTCAAAACGGGATCCCGCTTTTTAAAAAACAGGACCCCGTTTTGAAAACGGGATCCCATTTCTAAAAAACATAAATTTTTTTATTTTTTTTATGAAACAGGATCTCATTTTAAAAAAAGTGGGATCCCATTTATCCCTTTTTTTTAAAAAAGGGATCCCATTTTTAGCTCGAGGTCTCAAACCTAAACGAGATCTCGTTTATTAAAAATAGGATCCCATTTTATTTAAGTCGATTTTGGGTTTTTTGCTAAGGAAAAAAATTCCATGTTTCATGGACTTATCTTCTTGCATTTACCCTTAGATGGCGTTCCATTCTTGATTTCTAGAAAGTATAATTAGTCCCATCAAACCTAGGACCCTTGTGCGATCCATTATGCGCCATCCCAAACCTTTACCTCAAGCAATTAAGCTTCTTTAGAGGAACTTGGATCTGATATCACTTGTTGAACACACTAGATACTAAGAGGGGGGGTGAATCAGTATCTTCAAAAGCTTAAACCCCTCTAAAACTTAAGATCCTCAACACAATTCAAAATTCTTGATCAAACCAAAAATCCTTAAGCAAATAAACAACAATGAAAGATATAAAAATTCAATCCTTAATCAAATCAAGAACAATGAAAGATACAACAATTCAACCCTTAATCAAATCAGTAGCAATGAAAGAGAGAAACAAGGAACACATGCACAAGATGACACTAGATTTTGCAAGGAAATCTTGGGGCAGAAACGCCTTCCAAATGCAAATCTTACAGGAGAAATAATGCATATGGTACTTTTAATTCAATCTCAATTATAGTTCATTTAAGAAACACATACATAGGAACAAATAGATAATAATTACACACACAAAAAATTGAACACTATATTTTACGTGGGAAAACCCTTATAGGAGAAAAACCCACACACCAAGTAAAATCACTTTGTATTATAGTAATTCTATTTTATATAAAGTTATAGACTCCACCCAAGGTGTTAATTCATAGCAACAAATAGTTTTGTTCTTTCACACTATTATAATGCTCATAAGCATACAATGTAGAACACCAACCCAATAGGTCGAATAATCAACCCCAACTCAACACACAATATTACAATATATACATCAACCTGTCATTGTTGCTTTGGTTTTAGAACACTAGTCGTTTCAACTGTACACCAACTATTATAATAACGTAACTACTACAGCCACATCAGGCCATCAAAGAGACTTCTATCATGTTGTCACCGATAACACCAAGTCCCTCCAATGTCTGCTCATTTTCTCAACAAATTGTCAATAGTTGGCATCCTACAATCGCTTTCCACCTCATCACCAATTGGGTCCCACCGAGACATTCTACACAAGTCACCGAGTCATCCATCGCCATATTGGGGAGACATCATATCGTCTCCCTCTGATGTAAGCAAGTCCCACTGATATATACTTTGCAGCTTCATGTATATTGGCTCATGGATGAGACAAGGTTGAGGGTCTCACTGAAGTCCATGAGTCCCACTGATGAGAGTCATCGGTCCATTGGGGAGACAAACTTTAAAGTCCCACTGAAGTAGCCACATCCCACTGATGAAGTTAGACTATTGGAGATTTCACGAACTTCACAACCCGCGACTCGTAGTTTCGAAGTTTCAATTCTCTGCGACATCACGATCAGTCTGTCAAAGTTTTCCAAAGTTCCAAAATCCGCGACATGGGTTCCAAAGTTCAGATTTTCAATGATCATGCGACATTCAAGGTAATAGAGGAAATAAAATGCCAAGTTCACAAGTTCAAAGCCAACAAGTTGAGGCACATTTTCCCAACATGCTCCCACTTGACAAAGACTTACCGGCTTCTTCCAAACTCAAAGTTAATGAATATTATAGGCCCATTGAACTGGCACACCACCTATAATGATTTGTGCTTACAGGTTTATGGGCTTTGTCAATGCATCAACAAAATTTTCTAGAGTATCCACCTTTTCAAGATTAACCTTTCCATCCTCCACCATATCACAAAAAAAATAATATTGAACATCAATGTACTTTGTCCTGGCATGTAAAGTGGGATTTTTTTCCAAACAAATAGCACTCTGACTATCATAACAAATAGTAATCTTCCCCGCACTACACCCAACATCAGAACACATACGTCTAAGCCAAATGGCTTCCTTACAGGCATGTGTTGCTCCTATGTACTCTTCCTCAATAGTAGATAAAGCAACTATAGCCTGCTACTTGCTCATCCAACTAATTGCACCACTAAATAACATGAAGATGTATCCACTGATGGATCTTCTACTGTCAATATCCCCTACCCAATCAAAATACACATACCCACAAATGCTAAGAGACCTCTGCAATCCAACCGATTTTCCATGATAACACAAAGCATACTTTGAGGTAACCTTCAAATATCTAAAAAATCTCTTCACAACATCCGAATGTGGTCTTCCTGGATTAGCCATAAACTGACTAAGTACTCCCACTACTTGGGAAATTTCTAGTCTAGTACATACCATTGCATACATTAAACTACCAACTACACTTGCATAAGGCACCCTGGTCATGTCTTCCATCTTAGTAGGAGACTTCAAACAATCTTCAACAAATAGCTTCATTCCCTATAACATTGGAACAACTAACTACTTGCAATATGTGATACTAAATCTCTCAAGGACAGTATTAACATACTTACTTTGGCTGAGCCAAAAATCTCTACTTTCCCTATCCTTTTTTATTTCCATACCCATAATATACCTTGTTGCACCTAAATCTTTCATTTCAAATCGTGCTGACAACTGAGATTTTAAAACAAAAATCACACCCTTACTATTCCCAAAGAATAACATATCATCCACATACAGGGCAATAATAAGCAAACAATCATTCTTAGTTTTGTAATAAACACAATGATCTGATTTAGATCTCACAAATCCCAATGACAACACAAAAGTGTCAAAATTTTGGTACCACATTCTAGGTGATTGATTTGAACCATACATAGATTTTTTTAACTTGAAAACTAGATTTTCTTTACTTTTTTTAATGAAGTGCTCAGGCTGGGACATATAAATTTCTTCTTCCAGATCTCCATGAAGAAACGTTGTCTTCACATCCATCTGCTCAACCTCTAAGTCCTATGCTGCTGCAAGTGACAATAGAAATATGATAGATGTCAGCTTAGCTATAGGAGAAAATATTTCTCCATAATCAATTCCCTCCACCTAGGAATAACCTTTTGCGACCAATCTAGCTTTATACTTCTCCACACTGCCATCTAGACTAATTTTCTTCTTAAATATCCATTTACAACCAACAAGCTTTTGAGCTTCAAGAAAAGGTACCAAATCTTAGGATTCATTCTTTTTCAAAGATGCCATTTCATCATTCATGGCTTCCAACCAAGATTCTAAATTAGACATACTAATAGCCTCCTTTACAGTCCTAGGCTTATCAATGCTAGTAATCAAAGCATAGGCACAACTTGAATCCAACAAGGAATAGCCATACCTTCCAGGTTGTTGCTTTTCACATGTAGACTTCCTCACAAGTTGAGGTCGAGGTTTTGGTTCTTCTTCCTATTCAGAACTCCCAAAGCTGCTTGAGCTCTCCTCAGTTTCAGGTACACTTTGAATTTGTAGTTCCTCTTTATCTAGAGTTTATGAATTTCAACTACATCATTCTTCTTTTTTTCTTCTTTTATCTCTGACTGTAGATCAACTGTAGAAGGTTTTAGCTCCTGAAATATTACACTTCTGTTGTACACAACCTTCTTAGTAACATGATTCCAAAGCTTGTATACTTTCACACCAATGTCATATCCAATGAAGATACATTTAACAACCTTGTTTTCCAACTTAGATCTTTTCTCATTTGACACATAAACATATGATTCATAGTGGAAGACATGAATATGTCTCAGAGAGGGCTTCTTACCAGACCATGCTTCCATAGGTGTTTTATCAACAAGAGCCGAACAAGGTGAACGATTAATCAAATAACATGTTGTAGCCACAACCTCAGCCCAAAAATTCTTCTCCAGTCCAACATTTCTCAACATACTCCTTGCTCTTTCCATCAGCATCCTATTTAACCTTTCAGCAACTCTGTTCTATTGTGGAGTATAAGGCATAGTTTTATGCCTTTTAATCCCATGGTCTTTGCAATACCTTTTGAAATCTGCAGAACAAAATTCACCACCATTTTCCATCTTTAAGCATTTTATTTTTCTTGCAATCTGATTTTCAACCAAGTTCTTAAACTCTCTAAACTGACTAAACACTTTTGACTTACTTTTAAGGAAGTAAACAAATGCCCTTCTCGAATAATCATCAATAAAAGAAACATAGTATTTAGATTTCAATAACAAAGGAACATTTACTAGACCAAATACATCAGAGTGAATATAATCCAGTACACCAGAAGACTTATGAGGACTAGAGTAAAATGAAACATGGTGTTTCTTTCCATATATGCAATGTTCACAAAAATCAAACTCAAGGTTACAATCATCAAGCCCTTCTACTAGGTTTTATTTTTCAAATATTTTAAGCCCTTCTCTCCTATGTGATGGATTCTATGATGCCACAACATGGTTTTCTCTACTGGTAGTTTCACCTCCAATGAGTTTACACCCAGAGGAACTTCATTCTACTTCCCTACATGAGTAGCCTTTTTTTATTTTACAAAGACATTGTTACATTGAACAACTTGTGCGTCTAGCTTGTATATAGTACCAATACATGCACCCCTAGCCAGCACCATCGAGCCTCTAGTCATCTTACAACCACCACTCAAGAATGTAACTTGCATGCCAGCATCATTAAGCTTACTTACAAAAATAAAATTTCTAGCCAGACCTAGTATGTACATTATGCCATCAATCCCTTTTATTCTTCTATTAGGGAATCAAATTCTGACTCTTCCTCACCCAACAATTTCCAAAGATGAATCACTTGCCAGATACACCTTTCCACCAACATACTTTTCATACTTTGTGAACCAATCTGTATAAGATGTCATGTGAAAAGATGCACTTGAATCAATCAACCAAACATCATCTAATTCCTGAGTCACCAAGGTTGCAATGAAGGAATTTGCATCACTCTGAGAAGAATCATTATCCAAAGATTTGTTGTTGTTCTTCTTCTTTTTCTCCTCTTTACAATCCTTCCAGATATGACTAGTTTTCTTACAATTCTAGTATTTCGCCTTGGACTTCTTTCCAGGAGACTTTGATCTCCCTTTAGATTTAGATTTGAACTTCTTATCTTTCTTCTTGCCTCTCTCCTTTGATCTACCCCAAACAACAAGTGCCTCCTTGGCCATCTCGGAAGATTTCCTTCCATTTCCTCTGACAATAACGAAGCAACCACATCTTCCATTTCAAAGGTGGTTTTTGTACTTCCAATAGCCATTACCAGATGATCCCAAGTTTAGGTAAGGAACATAACAAAAGCATACAACGATCCTCCTCCTCTATCTTCACACCCATAGACACCAACTATGCAATAATCATATTAAATGAATTTAGATGGTCTGCTATAGATGCTCCTTCTTCCATCTTCAAGGAGTATAACTTCTTCCTTAGGAATAACTTATTCACCAGAATTTCCCTGATAAATATCACCAAGTTTCTTCCATGATGAAGATGCAGTTTTCTCCTCATGGACGTTTAGGAGTACAAAATTGTCTAGACAAAGTCTTATCAACCCTCTAGCTTTTCTATCTACGAGGTCCCAATCTTCTTGTTTCATTCCTGATGGTTTTGTCCCCATAACAACAATCCAAAGATCTCTATCCACCAATAGGTATTCCATTTTAAGTTTCCACAACTCAAAATTTCTGCCATTAAACTTTTCTATTTCTATTTTTCCTGATGTGCTTTCCATCTTAATCTGTAATCAAGACAACCAATTTTTCTTTGTAAGACTCCCACTGGACAAGACTAGCACAAAAAACCCAACTCACCCACAAGGATAACACAACTAGCCATGTTCTGATACCACTTGTAAGGAAAGGTTGGTGTGAAAATTCCTTCCAAATGCCAATCTTACAGGAGAAATAATGTACATGGTACTTTTAATTCAATTTCAATTATAGTTCATTTAAGAAACACATACACAGGAACAAATAGATAATAATTACACACACAAAATTGAACACCAGATTTTATGTGGGAAAACCCTTACGAGAGAAAAACCCACACACCAAGTAAAGCCACTTTTTATTATAGTAATTCTATTTCATACAGAGTTATAGACTCTGCCCAAGGTGTTAATTCATAGCAACAAATAGTTTTGTTCTTTCACACTATTACAATGCTCGTAAGTATACAATGTAGAACACTAACCCAATAGGTCAAATAATCAACCCCAACTCAACACAGAGTATTACAATATATACATCAACCTTCCATCATCACTTTGGTTTCAAAACACTAGCCATTTCAACTGTACACCAATCGTTACAAGAACATAACTATTACAGCCACATCGGGCCATCAGAGATACTTCTATCATGCACTCACCGATAACACCAAGTCCCTCTGATGTCTGCTCATTTTCTCAACAAATCATCAATAGTTGGCATCCTACCATCGCTTTCCACCTCATCACTAATCGGGTCCTACTAAGACATTCTACACAAGTCATCGACTCATCCATTGCCATATCAGGGAGACATCATATTGTCTCCCTCTGATGTAAGCAAGTCCCACCGATGTATACTTTGCAAATTCATGTATATCGGCTCATTGATGAGATAAGGTTGAGGGTCCTGCTGAAGTCCACGAGTCCCACAAATGAGAGTCATCATTCCATCGATGAGACAGACTTTAAAGTCCCACCGAAGTAGCCACATCCCACCGATGAAGTCGGGCTATCAGAGATTTCATTAACTTCACAACTTGCTACTTGTAGTTTCGAAGTTTCAATTCTCTGCGACATTGCAATCGATATGTCAGAGGTTTCCAAAATTCCAAAACCTGCGACATGGGTTCCAAAGTTTGAATTTTCAGCGATCCCACGACATAAAAGGTAATAAAGGAAATAAAATGCCAAGTTCACAAGTTCCAAGCTAGCAAGTTGAGGCACATTTTCCCAACAGATTTACATGGAAAACCTAATGAGGGAAAAACCACAGTGAGAGTTAACTCATAATATATGAAGCTCACTACTTAGAAAATAAGGCTCATTGCCAAAAGACTTACAAACTAAGGCACACAACCTTAGGGCGAGATACAAATGACTTATAGACTGAAGAGTACAACTCCAAGGAAAGATACAAGGACTTGATGAGATTCACTATCTTAGTGTAGGATACATGAAAGTTTAGAATTTATAAAACTTGTCAACAATACACTCTATTAATTGAGGCATTGAATCACATTTGATCTATCTTCCACACACTTCCTCTATGAGATATTCAATTCCATTCCACACTTACAATTGATGTGATATTATATTTGTATCCTCCACAACTTCACACTATTGTGATATGGTGTTGTACACCATTGCCTAAAATGATTTATTATATTATTGTAATCAAATAATTATTTAGTTGTGATGCACCTTGGTGGTGTGGATAATCACACTAGGTAATTATTTGGGGACCACTTGATGTTGTATTATAACATTGTATTATTATTTAATGTGTGGGAGACATGTGATAATAATTTAATATTGGTGAAAATATTAAATAAGTAATGTATTAGTACCTAATATTAAATAAGGGGTTAGTGGTTTTGTATTTACATGGTTTTGTGGTACGTGGTTTTACCTTACCACTAGTTGTATTTTGTGTGAGCTTGTGTCTATAAAAGAAAACACATATGTAGTCCTTTAGGTTATCTGAGTAGGTTGGCTATCATTATTGAGTCTTCTTGAGGAGTGCATTTATGAAGCATGGCATGGGATGTGTGGATTCATGCTTGGACACATTGGAATGCATTGGAAGGCTTGATGCTTCAGAGGTATGGATGCTCTTGGAGGTTTGGTTTTTCTCTCTTGAGGGTTTTCCTAGGGTATATCTTGTGTTATCTTTTGGATTCTCTATTTGATCTATGCATTTTGGAAACTTGTATGCATGTTTATCTCTCATGGGTTAAATGAAATATTTCCTATTGTCCACAAAAACATAGCGTGGTCCTATCCAGGGGATAGAGAGGACCAAAAAAAATCTTATTGTATCTTCTAATGTGATCCCAAACAATTCACACGCTGGTGCACATCAACCCAAGTCAACAAGGAGACATGTAGATGAAATGTGAAGCACATAATTAGTCAGCCCAAAAACATACTTCCAATTGAATTGACTCAATGTGGTCCTCAACAAGATAGGTCAGGACCCAAATCCATCTTAACACAACTTCATATGCTAGCACAAACCCTCAAGCACATATAACACACAAGATGACAATACTTGTTGGCCATATATCCATAAATTACCTAGAAGACAAACTCAAACATAATACAACACCAAAAGAAATCAACCATAAATGTGTGGATCACAAAGGGATGTTCCTTGAATGTCCAACAACACTTCTAAACTCTTCTTTTATACTATCTTGCCACCAACAACTATCACAACCCCAATAAGATCATAATACTTCATCCTAGAAGCACAAAATACATAACCATGAGATAGAACAATAGGATACCAACTTGTAGACCATTTCAACACATGAATTTTGAATTGAGACACTACACAAACACGAAGAGCACATTCACCAAGCTGTAGGAGGAGAGACATCAATATGGAGAAATGTAGGGCATTTCCCAAATTGGTCTAGAAACCCAAAATCACTTCCAACCTTTTACAATTAATAGAAACCACCTCAACAACATTTGTGACCTAAAAATATAGGAGTGCAACATCCACAGAGCACAAGCATTGAATCCCAAATTGCAAGACCATATCTCCAACAACGGATGAATGCAGAGCATTCTTCTAAATAGTCTTCATAGCAACTTCCAGGAACAAAATATTTTCATCAACTTGTGGAGGCCAAAACAACCTTGTAGAAACACATACATCTTTAGAAACAATAGGATAGAGCATACAACATGCTATAGGTCATCAACAACATCTCTCCACCATCAACAATACTTATAATCCTCATCTTAATGCTTTTAATCCTAATCTTAATATATCATCATGAAAAAAACTCTACTAACAACAACCATACACAATACTTCTTTACATGACATCAAACAAGGCATGACATCCAACTATGAACTTCATCAACGCATCATCATGTATCAATGACAACCCAAACTGAATGTTGTCAATAATGACAACCAATGCCAACCAACATTGCAACAATCTTCCCTAGACTACACACCAATCTTCTCAAGTGTTGACAACCAAAATTCCAAACATATAATAGTCTCAAGTGTTGACATAAATGACAACCACAAACAATTCACTAAATGTTGACATCAATGACAACCACTTGCAACAAGTAGTTCCTATGTAGCTTCTTTGGATGGGGATTTCTCTCTTTGTGCTAATGGTTATTGTTCCTATGGTGATGTAGTTGGCAATTTTATTTTGGAGGAGTAGACAAGATATTTATTGTGTAACTCTTCAACCCCTAACACTTATTTTGTTTTTGAATATATTATTTGGAAACCTATGAACCTGTTCATCAATCTTCTTGATCTCCTAACTGTAGATGTGTATGTCTCTTGTTGTTGTTACACCTTTAGAATATTCCATTTTTATGAGAATTTTCTTTATTTTTTTCTAAGTGTTCTTTAATTTTATTCTTGTGTTATTTGTATATGAAATCCTTGTATGTCCCAAACCTTTCTACCATAAAATCCTTGGGTAGGGCAAGCAATGCTTGTGCATATGAATCCACTATGAGGTTCTTGGCTCCACTACCTCCATAAAAATGTGATATTTATCAACCATGATGTAATATAGAAGGTAAGATAAATAATTATCATATTGATAGGGTTTGTGTTTTTTCTAGAATATGTGTGTTGCACTCTACAAGATTTTGTGTTTTTTCTATAGTTGTTGGCTTCCTTTCTGTCACTTTGCACATTTGATGTAATAAAATATTTATTCACTTGAATTTATTATGGTCTTTTATAGTAAAGGCCTCAAACAACTTCAACCCAAAATCTCATGTTGGTGTTGAAGATTAGGTGGCTTTGGAAAATGGCTCCTTTGAGAAAGTGTCCTTGAAAATTTGTCTCAAAGGTATGTCAGGAGGTACACATTTTGAATCTCCAATGGATGTGGTTTTACCCATCCTTGAATTTGATAGTGCTTGTAGATGGTTAGATAATTTCACTCTCATAGGATATTTATTTTGGAGAAATCCCCCTAAAAGCATGCTTTGGTCATGTGTCAACAAGCACTAGGCCCCACATGGGTTCCAACTTGATTATTGTTTAGAACCTCACTGAGGGGTTATTTATTTTTTTCTTTGTTGAGGCCAACCATTTTGAGGCTATCCTCAAGCACAACCCTTGGTATTTTTTCTCTTCCTTGTTGTTTCAACCAAGTGGAATGGAGACTTCATAGTCTCAAATGAGAAGAAACTCCATGTGCCAGTTTGGCTTGAATTTTTAGGTTTTCCCCTTCCATGTTGTAACTTTTTGTATCCCATTTCTTCCTCTCTAGGTAAGGTAATTCATCTGGAGCTTGATAGGTTATAAAAAATCATTCATAAAATGTGTTTGTGTTGAGATTTATTTATCTAAATATTTGAAAGAGTTAGTTGATATTCAAATTGGCAACCTTCATCACACCTAGTGGGTGCTCTACCTCAATTTGTCTAACACTTGTTTTTGGAATCAATCCACCAAACATAAAATTAAGGATTTTCCTTTGGAAGTTCCTTGGGTCAAATCACATCCTTGGTTGGTTGAGGCTCACTAGTTTGCAGAGGCTCCTACCTCAAAATCTAAGAAAAAATGGACTACAATGTTAATTTAAAGGAAAAAAAAGCCAACACTAGTAAGGCGCAAGCTAAAAAATAACCCATTTCAAATTATTTTATTGCCAAGGTGAAACTATTAGTTGTTTCACACCCTTCTAATAAGGGGAAAGAGGTTGTTCCACCCTCAAGTGAGGCATCCTCTAAATCAATATTTTCTTGGACACCACAACATGCATCAATTTTATCTTCACAACTAGAAATTTCTATTCGCTCTCCCCTATTACCAAAGAATTTATGATAGTCCCACAACCCTCCTTGGTGCCTAGATGAGGATAATTATGTTACTAAGAAATAGAGGATTTCATTACCCAACATTCAATTGAGTTTTTTTTGCTCCCTATAGTTTATGCATGATTTTACTCCATTCTCCAAGAGTTAGATAACAAGGATATGCTCGAATCTCACCCATGAATTTTTTTCTTGGAATTTACGAGGTCTCATTGACCTCTTCAAAAATATTTTGTACATGATACTCATTAGAATAAATCAACTCTAGACATTTTTTATTTACAGGAAGTGGAGATTTATGGTTTCATGCTTTTTGTTGCATGCCATGTCATGTGGCTTGCCAGTACTATTTTCTACAACAATCACGATGTTGGACATGAAGGGGTTGTCATATTTCTCTCTTCTTGGTGGCTTCCACATATTATCAACCATAATTTTTATCCCACTAATTATGTAATTTGGATTCTTTTAAATGTCACAATCATTCTTTTGGAATCTTAAATGTTCATGCTTCTAATGATGTTGTTGAGAGATCTATTTTGTGGCAATGAATTGTTGATCCAATGACTACTTCCACTTGGGTTATGTGTGGGGATTTAAATATGGTTGAGATGACATATGATAAAGATAGGACATTACCCTTACATTGGAAATTTGATAAGAAAGAGGCATGGTATTACATGCATAATAAATTGAGTCTTTTCAATCCCAACTTGCGTGACTACCACAACCAACATTTTTAGCATACATGGTGTAATTTTTGGGTTGGTTTTGATAGTATTTAAACACCTCAGTTGTTCTATAATTTTTACACAATATTTCTTCTACTTTGATCCTTGTTTTTCACTTCTGGTGGAGTCATTCCCATATGTCACCATGTCAAAAAAAATTACTATTCAGTTTAAAGTTCAATGGAAAATGGGGCCTGCTTAGATTTGTAAGACTCATCATTTCTTAAATACTTCTTTACTGAGTCGTCAACCTATATTGGCTCACTTCAGGAAGATTTGGAACATTGAATCTTGACCCACTTATCCAACTAGTTCTATTTCTTGCTGGAATATATCCATTTGGCATACATCTCATATGAATCTATTCTGCCAAGCAATCCAACTAGTTGGCTAACTAGGTCAGGATTGAAGGTTTCAAATATTACTTATGTGAGCTAGTGAAGGTTGATGACTCAATAGAAAAGTATTTAAGAAGAACCAAATATTACAACTCTAAGGAAGCCCCACTTTCCATTGAAATTTAAATTGGATGGGAAAGTGGTTTGAAAAAGTGACATCTAGAAACAACAACATTAGGAGTGAAAATAAACTAGAAAAGGAGAAGGAATATTATTCATAAATCATAGCACAATAAGGGTATTTAAAGACTTTATCAAATACATCCTAGAAGTTACCCCATGTATGCCGAAAAGGTTGGTTTTGGTGGCAACCCAAGTTGGGATAAAAAAGACCCAATTTATTATGCATGAAATACTATGCCTCTCCTCTCCATTTGTCCAGCGTAAGGATAGCCTCATTTATTTTTCATACACAATATCAACCATATTGAAATCCCCACACATAACCCAAGTGGCAACAAACATTGAATCAATAATCTATTGCCAAAAATGAATTTTTTTAGCATCATTGGAAGCATAAACATTTATGATTCCAAAAGAATGATTGTGATATTTAAAAGAATCCAAATTACACGATTAGTGGGGTCAAATCCATGGTAAAAAACATGTGAAATCCATTTAGGAGAGATAAATATGACAACCCCTCCACATCCAACATCATGATTGCTATAAAATATAGTAATGGTAGGTCATATGACACAATATATAACGGAAAGCAAGAAACTAGAACTCTTCACTTCCTATAAATAAAGCACATCTAAAGATAATTATTTCTAATGAGTATGCCACAAAGAAATACTTGCTAGAGAGGAACTAGTGAGACCTAGATATTCCAGGACAAAAAATTTATGGACAATAGTTGAGCATATCCTTGTTATCTGACTCTTGGAGAGTAGAATAACAATTTTTCAAAAAATTGAGGAGAAAGAACCCAAACATATTTTGGGTGGTGAAATACTCCATTTATTAGTAGCCTTAACATGGTTGGCCTCAAAAAAATGAATAAGAAAGAACCCCTTAGTGATATTTTGAATAGCATTAACTTGGACCCCATGTAGGGCCCAATGCTTATTGACCCATTCCCAAAGCATGCTTTTAGGGAGAGTTCTCCCAAAAAATAATCCTATGAGAGAAATTTTCTAACCATCTATAACCACTATCAAATTCAAGGATGGGTAAAACCACTTTTGTTGGAGATTCAAAATGTATACCTCATGAAATACCTTTAAGATAAATTTTCAAGGATGCTTGCTTAGAGGAGCCATTTCATAGAGCCACCCAAATCATCAACACCAACATGAACTATTGGGTTGAAGCCATTTAAGGCCATATTAAGGAAAAACTAAAAAAGGTTGCAATGAATGTAGGAGAATAAATATTTTCTTGTGCCAAGGGCGTAGAGTGACTTAAGGGAAGCTAAGAATTGCATAAAAAACCCTAGTAGAGTGCAACACAATTATTTTTTCTACAAATTTTGGAAGAAGATTCATAAAATAGAAGGAAAAAAAAAAAATTAGTGTATCACATACCAAAATTGGTAACTAGAGGTTCTTTTGATACACTAAATGTTCTTGAGAAATTTCTCCCTCAAAACCTCACACATATCAATCTCTTTCACCTTGATGAACGTTTGACATGCAGTAAGAATTGTGGTGCTAGTCATAAAGTCTTCCCTATTTATACAATAAATTTTATAGGAAATCCCAATTATAGCATACTACACTTTTAGGTTTGTGATATTTGTTACTATAGACACCAAAATTTTACCACTAATTTGTTCATACCAACTTTCTTTTAAATTAATTAAGTCATTATTTTATTAATTACCTTCACCATTCATTATTAATCAATTACTCCCTAAGGATAATTGATTAAATTAAATCAATTGACCTTAGTCCCTTATTCCTCTAACTTAATTAATCCTTATTACCATTAATATTGAAAGCATCTTTGACTTCCACCTCAACCGTCCCATGCTCCCACATGTGTGAGAATGCTAACCTTATCCACACCTTGCTCACATATGTGTGAAAATGCTATCTTGGAGGCATGCTAAGCCTCCACATCACTCCTTGATATTTTGACTTATCCCCATTCTTTTTCTTGTACATGTGTGAACATATATCTCACATTCCATCTTGCTCACACATGTGTGAGTATTCCTAGTGCTTACACCTCATATGACACTTGTCACATGAATAAAATTAAATCCATTTCTCCATCTTCCTCAAATCCAAACCCTTCATCAAATAATGCTTCCTAGCCCTTTGATTTCCTTCATGAAATTGTTGTCATTGATATTTGTACCCTTTCCAAGTGCTTTACTTAGCAATCCAGTGAAACGTGGGATGATCTCATATAGTGTGGGATCTAATAGTTTGAGATCAACCTCTAGAGAGGCTTGTTTCCCTTGGTACTCACCTCATTAGCTAATTTAACCTATGTTGTTGCAATTGTTGAGAAAAAGGATAGAGAATGACATGAAATGAAGCTTAAATCCTAATGAGGTGATGCACCAAATGATTGTGACCTATACTGCTACTTAGCACACAACATTTACTCAATGAACAAGTTTTAAACACACAAATCAAGTTTTTACAAACTTATACATTAGTGTTTCATAGGAAAGTTGAAGTTTTTCAATTCTAAAATGAAAATTTTGGATATTTTCACATTTAAAATTGGTTCAAATCAATGACATAACTTATTACCTACATAAAGTATGTACATATTTGCATGAAGGTGCTAAATAAAATGAGACATACATTGAGGATTTGCATACAAATCACAAAAGATACATCAATTATTCATGTTTACACATAAAAATATAGATTAGAGAAGGTAAAGTTCTTGTATTATTGATAAACAATACTTACAAACTATTGTACATTCTTGATAAATGTGTTTCTTTGAGTTACAATACTATTCCTGATTGAAAGAACTTTTAGAAGTTACAACACAATAGCTAAGAATAGACAAAATTGAATGAAAATTTTACCTTAGGCCTCCTAATATGTTGTCCAACATCTTAATAAACATTAGGGATATAGTTTGAGAGATAAAAGACATGTGTCACATTAGTTTTGTTGGTTCAAAACTTCCTGGGTGTCCAGTTGAGTTGTCCCCATTTTAACCCCTTAAAATGTTAGGAATTGCAGGCAGGAAACAAAGAGATTAAATCACCAATTAAATGTAAAATTAATAAATAAAAAAAGGAATTAAAAATTCATAGATAGAGGGACAAGAAATTTTTTTACGTGGTTCACCCATATTCTGGGCTACATCCACAAACAATAGAATATTTTATTAATATTTACTTCCAACGAAATATTGATTACAATTACTTGCAACAATAAGTTACGTATCATTCACCAAATTCGTGAATACACCAAAAACTCTACATTCTCTATGCTTCACATGTTTTTGTGTGTACTTCTCACTGTACTGTGTCTTTCCACATTCATCCATACATTTTTCATACACTTTTACATACACCTTGTTGCAAGCTTCAAACACTTTAAGCCACGACTACTCATTTCCAATTCATAGCAAATAAAATGCATTTTAAGCAGTCACAAATTGGTTTTTCCAATTGAATTACATTGAGAATTTGCAATGAATTTCCTTTAATAAAATTAAGAAATCCCCTAGACCCAGTAAGACATGATCTACCCCTTGCACTCCCCTGTTGACTAATTTGGGTGGGGGAAACGTTGGGAAAAGTGGCCAAAATTGAAACTCCAAAGACTGGTCAGGCTCCACAAACCAATATAAAATTCTCCATGATGGTGGTTAAATGAAGAAAAAAAAATTTGACCTTATCTATCAACCAAGCTTCCTTGAACAATTCCTAGATGCCCTCAATAGGTTAAAACAAAGTCAAATAACCACCCTATATTCTCTCCATATGTTTCCATCTCACCTAACTTTCCTAGATGCTCTCCAACTACTCATCATTGACCATTACTTCCCTAAATTGTGATAACCTCCCTCAAACATTCTTATAGGACATGTGAAAAAGGGGTAAAATGGGTTGAGACCTCCTAGGGGTGTAATATATATTATAGGGTGAGTATTTGACACATGTCTCCTTCATTAAGGCTTCTTTACCTTGATATTTTCACCATCTATAGGATTGTGATATGCATCTACATTTGTCATAATCCTGCTCTTTTTTCTTAGGCCCCTTGATAGGTCTCTTCATCAACATCTTAGGTCTACTCATGAAATACTTATCTTCTTATCTGACATTGTACTATCACTCTATCACAATATTGATCCTTGAGCTATTCAAATTCAAAACCCTTGCTATCATGTCTTTGTTAAACCCTCATTATCCTCTTCTTCTGGGTTTCTATACTTGCATGGTCTTCTTGTGGTTACTACCATAGATTGATGAATAGGTATACAACCTTTCTTTGTGTTAACTACAACTTTGATGAGGACCTCCTATAGTTTTTTCCTCTCCAAGACCCTAAACTATACCTTTTGTCAACTTAAAAAACCATCTTCTGTTTTGAAGGTCACCACTCCATAAAGTTTTCCTTGAAGGAGATTGTCATCCTCTCTTTTCTAATAAGATCATTTTCATTCAATGATTTTTACAACACTTGAAAATTTTGAAATATTCATCCTTTGTCATGCAAATTTCATCTCACTAAAATTTCTATATTTTCTTATAAGTTTGGCCCCTAAATCTGCTCCTCATGATTATATGGTCCATGTCATTGGTTTGTGATAGCATGATTAATGTCATTAATACATCATTTATGTCATTAAGAATATCTTGAAGAGGACTTGTTTTGAGATGAATTAGAAGAATTTTGTTCAAACTTAGATATCAAATCAACATCTCCTAAATTAGAAAATCATGAGCAACATGAACAAGGGGAGAAAGCAACCTTATTTAAATAAAATGAATCATATGAATCAACCCATTATAATCAAAAAAATGATGAGGCAACAAACCATAAGAAAGAAACCAAGAATTAGATCTCAAAGTTTGTCTTTTCAAGAGGATATCCCATTAGACATCTAGCTAGGATGGAGTCCAACAAAGCATCACAAGTCATGCTTGCACCCAAGTATGAAGTTACAGCTAAAGAAGAATGCATTCAACTTACCTATACACTTCAAAACAACAATATGTATGGTCAATATGAAGAAGTAATTGGGTTTTGTTTCATTCTTCAATAGCTATAGCAATATATGGTTAAACATTTTTTTATTCTTGCACCTCCTCTTGGCTACGCATAAACATGCAAAACATTTCAAATTGATGAGAAAATGAAGCTACTTCAAGGAACTAGTCAATGGTTTTGTTTGAGTAAATTTTGTTTGTTGGTTAGTGTAGGTCATGATAAATTTTATTTCAAGTCAATAAGTGTTGATGCACACAGTTAGTTTATCTTTTTCTCCAAGTGCTGAAGAACAGTTAGTTACTTTCTAGTTTAGGTGTTTAGTTAGTTTTTCTTGAGGTGTCAATAGTTGGTTTTCAAGTTTGGTTCTCAATTTTTTTCAAGTCTCCTTGAATCCTACACCCAATGGATATGTAAGGCTATTAGTATTATAAGTTTTAGCAAGTAAAACCCCTTAGAAGTTGCCAAAAATGTTAGTCTATTTTACTCCTTTGGATGAAAATAGCCTTTTAAACAAATTGATTGGGTTATTTAAAAAGGTGCAGTCTTGTTTTAGGAGTTTGAAAAAAGAATTAACGTATTTAAAGGTAAGGGTTAACAAGGTTTTTTATCTGTGTTCAAGGGCATAAGTCATATGTTAACCTATTTTGAAAAGTGGTCTAAATAGTTACACCAAATAGTTTATTAGGCTATGAAAAGGAGGTAAAATATTTCTAAAAAGAAAAGAAGGCTTAACAAGGTGTCTTTTAGAGTTTTGACTTACTAAGACTCTAAGGTTCCTTGAATTTTTCAATCCTACGTGCATCAAATTTTGGAGGGAATTCCTTAATGAAAGTTTGAGTTTAATGAGAACAGGTCGAGTCTTTAGGGTTTTATCATAGTAGGACTCTTTGCATAATAGTTTTGTAGGTTATCATAACAACCAAAGCATTTGAAGCATCATATTGGAAAGAAGAGAATGGAGATTCAATCCTTTTGGACAATTTGTTTTGAGATCTTCATACATGCAATGTGAATCTATTTATTTTTATTTTAGTTTCTAAGATTTGAAGATATTGTCATTAGGTAGTTGGATGTGAGGATGCTTCTACAACAGAGGAAAGAGGGTTGGAAATGGTGGTATGACTTGTGAGGAAAATTATCATCTACCCTTGTAAGAGCATGCATGTGGAACCTGGGGTAAAGCCAATAGGAGGAAAATTTATTTTATTTATTTAAGCCCTCTCATTCCCATAAGGAGATATCAAAGTCAATATGAAGTATGCACCCTAATAATATCACCTTTCCCTGCAATTCTTAGAGAAACTCATTGTAGTAGTTTATATTCCTACATAGAAAAATAATCTTGGAGATCCACATGATGACCAAAAGATATCCATATGTCTTCTTAATATGAGGGTTAGCATCTAGGTTTCTTATGACAGTGACAACAAAAAGATCTACAAATTGGAGGCCTCCCATTCTATTTGATTATCCACTTTCATGCTATTCTTATGCTTCCCTTTTTCATATCACATATTCTTATGATATCTTTATTCTATCCATTTTATTATCCATCATAATCCTAAAATCATGTTGTTGGTTCAATAAACAATCACATTCCACCATCAATCCATCATAAAGAGCACATCAAGTGGATTAGTAGGTGTCGTTTAGCTCAATGGGAGGAGCAAATAAAAATGAGGTATAAGGGTTTATTTATTGCATTTAAATATTTATTTTATCCTCATATTTTTCCTTGCCTTTAGTTACATTTAAGATCCTACTATTTTAGGTAGCACTAGTGAGATTAGTCACTTTGTTGTTGGTTATACCCCCTTTCCCATATAACCTTAGTATAAATTTGATGACATATTTTGTGATTCTATAGGGTTTGTCTAGGTATATATAGGGGTAAAATAACATATTTGTGTCACACTTTCAACTAACAAAATATTTTTGAGTGAAATAGTTTTTCCCTAATGGTTTTGGGTGAAACCATTTTGCCTAAAACCATGTGGCATATACAGTTCTAGGAAAAACCCTTTCACCCAAAAATAAAAAATAAAAAATTTCCCATTAAAATTTTGAATCGTAGTTGGATTTATGTGTAAGGTTTCGAGTGAAACCCTTTTGGTCAAGAGAGTTTTGGTCGAAACCATTTCACTTGAAAGTGTCTATGTGGCTTTGTATGTGGTAACTTAACCCCTCTTTTGAGGCAAATTCAAAAAAAACTTCAACTCCAAATTTCTCCAACTAGGGGTAGTTTCATGAAAATATGAAAATACCTTTTTGTAGAGGTCAAAGTCCAAAATCCATTTTTTATATATTTTGATCTATTTTTTTTAACTTATTGTAAGTATGTTTATATAATCAAACATAAGATTGATTAGAAAACAAAAAATATATATTAAAACATATTGATTTTTTTTTTTTAAAATACATTGCACTAGAGGAGATAATCCTCTCCAAGAGGGTGTAATTTATATTAAAGTTGAAATCCCATGAAAACTATAATGTTTTGAGTAAGTTCAATTTTAAAAATATATATTAAAAATAGTATTCATCAAAAATCAAAATTTTCCATGCACTAGATTTTCAAGTAATCTATTTGGAGAAAAAAAATTAGAGGAATTTTTTTTTTGGTGATGTCCCATTGACCTCACTTTTTTTGAATTTTTTTCAGCACTTCAAATTATGTTCTTAAATTTATAAAAAAATTATATCCAATTAAATTTTATTCTTTTTGAAAATTATAAACATAAACTACGTGAAGAGTTATACTTTCCATTAGCTTGCATCATTTTAAAATATAAAATATAAAATATCATTGTTACATGGTTAAAGTTGATAAATTGTATTTGTGTTAGCCATTTCCTTTATAAAAGTATGACACAGATATGCACTTTTATCCATAGTCATTAGGAACCCTTATCAAAATAATCCTTATCGAACCTTCTTCCTTTGTGAAGTATGAAAAGTACTTAGACATACATCTAAATAATTTATGTTTTATCATTTGTTGGTACCATGAAAAGTATTGTTATTGCCTTGGTTGTAACAATGTTCTTCACAATGACTTAAATATTGTGTGACCTATCTCTATAAGTGAACTTTAAATATACTTCATTATATCTTCAACTTACACTACATCCACTATAATGAATTAGAATTCCCCATCAAGGTCTACCTCCATGGCTTTATAGGGGAAATTCTTGTGCTTCAACCATAGTTTCTGAGACACATCTACCATAATTGGAGTGGTCATTCTTTCTTGTGCCCTTCTTACTTTTCTCAGTAAGAACACTCTTGAATTTATAGAGACAATTTTCTTTGAACCGAGGGTTTTGAGACACAAATATTGACAATTAGAAAATTTATTAAAAGTGAATGTTTAGTTGCTTATAGTTTGCTATATAGGTCTCTGATGGTGAGATTTTACATTTATTGTGCTTATCTTTTTTTCCTCCTTGATTTTCCTATATAGTATTTTCCCTTATATCTATTTGTACCTTTATTATTTATTTATGATATTGGACAATATATTATATATAATACACTTTTTGTAAACTTTTTCTTCTTAAGTATTTTCATGATAATGTTTTAATATTGCATCATTTATGTACCTCATTAACAACTCATCTTGCAACTTTTAAAATTTTATAGCTCCTCAAGGTGAAATTTTAACAATCTAGAATGGTCCTAACCACCACATTTTTAACTTTCCTAGTTTTTGAGCTTACTACCATATAATAGTACCATATCATTTATTTTAAAAAAACCTCTTTTCATTTCTATTGTATCATGATGTATTCCATTTCTTCTCTTGGGTTTGATTGCATATTATCAATAGCCTTTTCTTGTCCAACTTCTCAAGATTTAAACCTTTCTCATAAGGAATCTTCTTCGTTTAACCATTTATTTTAAAAAAACCTCTTTTCATTTCTATTGTATCATGATGTATTCCATTTCTTCTCTTGGGTTTGATTGCATATTATCAATAGCCTTTTCTTGTCCAACTTCTCAAGATTTAAACCTTTCTCATAAGGAATCTTCTTCGTTTAACCACTACTTGCTTCCAATATTTCATTAGGTAATATATATTGAATAGGAAAATTAGTATCTAGTTTGAATACTAACTTGTAAGGGGAATAGTTTGTTAAGTACTTATAGATAGTCCTCTATGCCCATAACACTATTGATATTTTCACATCCCAAATTATCACATTTTCATTACACATTTTGGACAATGTGGTGTCTATGATCTTGTTAAAATATTTACTTTCTCCATTAGCTTGAGGATGATAAGTACTAATGTGGTTGTGTGAGATCATGAAGTTTCCTAATAGTTCCATAATTTTTTTGTTTATAATATGCTTCTTGTGATCACTAGTGATACTTAATAGACATCCAAATATTGTGGTTATGTTTTCATTGATAAAATTTATGATGATTCTAGTTGTACAATCCTTGGTTGCTTCTACCTCTATCCATTTGGTTAAATATTCAATTCCAATTATTATGAATCTAGCATATAATTTTATTATTGGGGGTTCTATATGCTAGATGAAATTAATAGCCCATTTTAAAAATAATATTTGTTCCAATGTTAGTTGTAAATAATTCTATATTTTACATTATTTTTTCCTATTCTTTGACATAAATCACAACTTTATGCATACCTAAATTATAATCCTCAACTAAAGTGGGCCACCATAATCCTACCAACATTAATTTTTGAATTGTTCCATCTCTAGGGTTGTGTCCTCTTAATATTATTTGATGTGCTTCTCTTATGATACTTACTCTCATGTTTTAAGACTAGTCTTTAGCTAATCTCATCTTTTCACACTATATATAACTCCACCTCAATTAAGGTAGAGGGTAGTGATCTTCTCAATACTCTTTTCTTTTCTTCCTTTGGCATATATCCTCAAGAAATTATTATGTAGATAGTGACTGGTATATCTCTTTTAGTTATTTGGTACCAAATTAATTATAATTAGGTTTGTGCCAACCAATTCATCGTAGATATAGGCCCCTAGTCTTCTCTAGTATTTATTATTGAATATTAATACAACCCATGATTGACTTTTCCTACTTTCACCATTAATTTAAATTTAAATTCTTAGAATAAAATTAATCATCTATAAATTATCCCTTGAATAATAGGTCTATTTAATTAGGTACTTAAGGTGCTCATGATTTGTGAAAAATATAAATAAAGTAGATAGAAATTAATGTTTAAAATATAAGACCATTTCCAAAGATTCCATTTTAGTTATATAATCTTTTTCTCCTTGCACCAACTTGCAACTAACAAATGTAATGGGGTGGTATTTATATCCTCTAGGTTGTGCTAATATAGCAAATATTGTTGCTCTAGAAGCATCAACATGGAGATATAATGAAAGATTCTGTATGGGAATATTAAGATAGGGCTTTTCTTATTTTCTTCTTTTAACATTCTAAATGTTATCTATCATTGGTTTGTCTGTTGGAAATTATTATTATTTTTTTTAAGAGTTCTTCTATTGGTCCAACAATTGCTACATAACCTTTAATGAACTTGTGGTGATATCTAGTATATCCTAGTTGGAAGTGGTAAGTTTAAGGCTATTTATAGTTTTACAGATTGACCATCATTTCATTCTTATAAATTATATACCCTAGAAAAGTGTTGAATGAAAATTTAAACATGTATTCCTCATCTTTCTATCAATAATAATAATGCTTGTGCATGATCTTTCATCAACCTATAATTTGTCTAGTTGTTTAAGTATACTTCTATAAAATCATAGATGAATATTTAAATGTGTTAACTATTATTCTATTGAAGATGAAAACATAATTTTAATCCAAAAGGTTTGACCTTATACATAAATGATACCCATTTTATTGAAAATGTTATTTTTAGTTGGTCTTTTGGTTTTATTTTTACTTGATGGCATTACCATTTGCAAAATAATACACTTCTTTTCCAAATTTCAATTCTAATATTTCTTTTGTGAAAGGTATAGGGAATGGATAATGTATACAAGATTTATTCAAATCCCTAAAGTAAACACAAATCATAATCTCTCTTGTCTTATTATTGTTGTAATACCATAAGACTAATGCACTTTGTATATTCTACTAGTTTGATAGCTCCTAGTAACATTTTATCTATTTCTATCTAAAATTTAGTCTTTAAATTCATATTTTACCTAAGGTATTTTCTCTTGTGCTTTTACTCCTCTTAATTTATTTTCATTATGTTTGCTTCTTCATTAATATATTTCAAATTTGTAAATTTGATAGGAAACATATCTTAATATTCCTTTAGTACTTTTGCCACTTGCATCACTTCCTTTTTTATCCAATAATCTTTGATCTTTGCTATCTTTTGGTCACCTTCTTGTGCTATATTCTTTCCTTTCAAATTTAAAGGATTTTTATAGTAGTGTAATGTTGTTATCTCATCTATCTCTCTTTCTCTTTCTTCCATTAATTATATCAATTTCAAAATACCTTTCTCTTTTTGTGATGTTATCATCTTTTATTTTTTTCTAAATATTTAACTAACTCCTTTGTTAGTAACAATATTAAGCAGCGAAGTGGGGAGTTTGAACTCCACGGAGGGAGTTGCAGATGAGGAGTCTGAATCTGATGATGATGATTCAAAATTTTCCTTCTCATTGGTGCGACAGTTTGATTCTGTCTTCTTGGGCGATGGAGGTTGAGCGTTGTTTCCTTTTCGGGTAGCTTTTCTGGTGCTGTAATTAACGATGAAAAGTTGCAGCGTGCAGGTGGGAAGAGGTCTGGAGCGGAAGGTTTGAATGGGTCTTTGGAAGACGGTGAAGGAGTGATGGAGGTTGATGATGATGGGGTCATTGTTTTCATGGTGGAGTTGCTGGAGGTGGTAGAGGATGTTTTCTCCTTCGCTGCCAATTTTTTGGGTTTCGTTCCTGTGGCAGATTTTTTTTGCTGAGGACGTTGGGTTCGGCGAGAGTGGGCTTATTTCCTTATTTTGTGAGATGGTTATGCCTAGGACTAGGAGGATGTCTCAGATTCTTCCTTATTTGGTGCACATTGAGGGCCCCAACCTACAACATCTCGTTCCTTTTTATTTCTCTCTCAGGGAGTGAATCACCTCTGGAGAGATTTTGGGGGGTTGTGGTGGTGGTATTGGTTGTTGTCTGCCTTGATTCTGACTTCCCCTCTTTCCTGTGTGGGTTTGGTTGGGGTCATTCCTTCTTCTTTGTGGGCGCTGGCTTGTGCTAGGCCTCCCGCTTGGTCTTCGTGTGGGTTGGTTATGGTTTGGGTGAGTCTTTTGGCTCTTTTTTTTTTTTGTCTCCTGCTCTGTTGTTGCTTTGTTCCTCTACGCAGAGTAGATGCGTGTTTTGGGGCAACCTTTTGTCTCTGGTGGTTTGCTTCCCTGTTCACAGTGGGGAGTATTCTATTGGTTTCTTTGGATCTTTGTGGTGGGTGTTGAATCCCAAGTGGTGTTCAAAGTTCTTATTTCTGTTGGGGGGAAAGTTTTATGTGCCCTTGTTTTTTCTATTTTTTAGATTTGACTACTTGCAAAAGGTTGTCTATAGGTGCTGGCTTTTGTTGTTCTCTTATAGCTCTTGTGGTGTTTATTGTTTCTTCAAAGGATGCGGTTGTTGGAGTTGCTTATCATGGTTTTTTGTTCGAGCATGCTATATATGATGGGCTTCTTTTTTCATGGCTAGGTGGTGTTGGACTTTGTCCAAGAGGATGATTGTTTGTTGCTGGTTGGGTTATGCTCATTGTTTTCTCTTTAGACCCAATTGTGTGAGCTCATTGAGGAGGTTTATGCTTCTTCCTTTTAGTACCTAATGTTTGTGCTGCTAAGGGATGTTATTTCATCCCTTCCAACTAAAGATGCGTATTGATGGATTCTTCAACCGATGTCTCTTATAGAGGGGAAGATTGCTTCTTTTGAGGTGAAGCATTGGATTCTATTGAGGTGGAGCTTGTATGATGTGGAGAGTTGTGGTTTTGATGGTAAGGGGTTTCATATCATCATCTCCTATAGAGGGGAGCCCTCTCTTTTAGAGGTGGAGTTTGGGTTGGAAAATCGAGCAATATGGTGTTGTAGGAAGGTAGTTGCTTTGCAGTGTTCTATTGTGATTCCCAAAACCCCTATTGAGGTGGGGTGTTTGGTTTTTTTGGTTCTTTTGAGAATCAGGGTTTTGTTGGTGTTCTACATCAATATGCTTTTGGATTCAAGGTCCCTAAAAAATCTGGTTAAGGTTTTAAGGTCACTTCAAAACCTTTGGGTTTAAGGTCCCAAGTAAAACTTGTTTGTATTTGGTTAAGGGCTCTTGGCCCTTGTAATTTCTTTATGCAACTTGTGTTGTCCTACTTTATTTTTAGTGTTGTTGTTGATGGGTTGTTGATGGTATATGGTTTATCTTTGATGCAACATGTTTTTCTTGGATAGGGTTTCAGGTCCCTTCAAAACCATTATGTAATGGGTTTCGGGTCCCATCAAAACTTGTTTTTCCCCATAATCAAAAACAATATTAATTCTTTCACCTTTTGTAATATATCATGTATGAGTTTCCTTCTATGGCAATTTTTGTATACATCTATTATCTTTTTAATAATATAATATATAGACTTATATGCCTTTTTCCTAAAAAAAATATCATGTATGAGTCTATAATGTAAATGCCTTGTAAATTTCCTCTTGTACCATTGACTAGTTCTTGGTTTTTAGACTATCTAGATCCTCTTGGTTAATATACCATTTATAAAATAGTTGAATGCATATCATTTCATCATACTCTCTCATTATATCCCATTCCTTAAGGAAATGTTGTGAATTATTCTAGGGATTAGTGTTACCATAGTATTCTAGAGTCATTTGTAGATCACATTCTTTAGGTAAATATCTAGTCTTGATTAATATAGAGAATGCTTTCCATGTTGAAATATTTGGCTTATGCATGAACTTCAATTGTGTTTCATTACACACCAAAGTGTCTTGTAGGATTCTTTCCTCAAATTTTCCTTTTTAAAATTTATTTCATACTTATAAATTCTAGAAGGTCTCCTACCCTTGAGTAGAGAGGTAGCTTGATTTATGAAATTCCCTTGGAGATATAATGTATTTTATGGAATGTGGGTATATCCTGGTAAGGCACATAATCATTCTCCTCCTTTTGAATTTGTCTTATACTTATGTTATTTTTGGTACATATAACCACTATTTTCTCAAATTTCCTTAGGCTATGTGATTTTCTAGCACCTAATACTTTCCTTGTTCTTTTCTTTGGTTTTTTCCATAACCATGGTTCTATAGCTTCTTCAATTTATATGCGAGAATTATTATTATAAAAAAATATAGGTTCTTTTGGGAGACCTAGGGAATGCAATAATTCCTCCAATAACATTCACCCATCTGCCCTGATATGCTAGTGTAGTTAGTTTAGTCCCATGATGTGTGGAAGAAAAAATATGTTATTGGAATCTTTACACTACTCTTAAATGAGGCATTTTTAAAGAATACATTCATTATTTCCATGGTCAAATTGTTTGGATTTGAATAAAATAAGATAAGGTATTATAGAGGGACTTGATGTCCACCTATAGGTGCAAACGAGACAATCCTAAGTGTCATAGATTAAGATAATAAGTAGGAAAAAATTTGGAAACTTTTTTTCTCTTAGGACTCTTGAGAGACTACCTCAATATAAGGTAGCTTGAAAGTATTCAAGTACCTATTAAATGAACTAAAGCTTTGAGTAACATTCATCCACCTACCTCAATGTGCTAGTGTAGTTGGTTTGATCCCATGAGGTGTGAAAGAAAAAAATTTCTATTGGCACCTTTACACTACTCTCAAATGAGGAATTTTTTAAGAATGCATTCATTATTGACATAATCAAATGGTCTAAACTTGAAAAAAAACTAAGATAGAGTACTATAGAGGGACTCGAGATCCACTATAGGTAAAAACAATACATCTCTAAGTGTCATGGATTAAGATAATATGTAGATAAAAGTTTGGTAACTTTTTTCTCTTAAGGCTATTAAAAGACTTTTCTAAAACCATGTAGCCTCAGGGATAAATAAGGACACTTAGGGAATGAAACAAGGCCTCCCTATAATTCACCTACCCACCACAATGTGTTGGCGTAATTGGTTTATTCCCATGAGGTGTGAAATAAATAAATTATTATTAGTACATTTACACTACTCTCAAATAAGGCATTTTACAAGAATGCATTCATTGTTGACACAATAAAAAATATAGAGTTTACAAAAATGAGATATGACACCATAGGGGGAGTCATAATCAACCTATAGGTACAAAATAAACATTCCTAGGTGTCACAAATTGAGATAATAGGAAAGAAAAAGTTTGGTAACTTTTTCTCTTAGGGCTCTTAAGAGACTTTTCCAAAACCATGTAGTTTAGATAAATCAAGACACTTGGGAAATGAAACAAGGCCTACTTGGCATTCACCTACCCACCCCAATGCATTGGCATAGTTGGTTACATCCCACAAGGTGTAAAAGAAAAAAAAAATCCTATTGAAACCTTTACACTACTCTCAAATGAGGTGTTTCACAAGAGTACATTCATTGTTCACACAATCAAACAATATGGAGTTCACAAAGATGAGATAGGGTACTATAAAGGGAATCAACATCAACTTGTAGGTGTAAAAGAGACATTCCTAGACCGTGTCACAAATTGAGAAAATTCAAAAAATAACCTTGGAACTTTTGTCACATTTTTCTTTCCACATGAAGATGAGATAGGAGACGATCACAACAAACTTAATAGAACAAATAGAAAACCCAAGAGAGTTAGGGATACACTCAATCACTAAAATTAAAAGCTTATATTTTCTTCAAGAATATAAATTTCTCTACTAATGGCACTAACCATGAGAAGGTGGAATCTTGTTTGGTACCATTAACCTAAATTTTACGAATTCAATAACACTCTCAAATGAAATTCCTAGATTAAGTACATAACATACTTAAATCAAATAAATCAAGAAGTGCACAACATAGTTAAATCAAAGTTCTAGATTAAGAAGAACATAGAATATTAAAATCAAATAAATTAAGAAGTAAAAAACATATTTATAAACTTTGTACAACCTTTGTGTCATTCCAATGAAAAATGAAGATCCACTCTACTCTTTATGGCTACAAGTATTGATTTGTGGTCAAACTCATTAACTTTTCATAAGTTTTATTCAATGGTATACCCCCATATTTGATCGATTGAACATTTGATTCCAAAACAAGGTTAGAATAATGAAGAATTTTCCTATGTGTTTCAAAGTCCTTTACTCAATTGGGTACCTTCTAAACTATGTTCCAATAACAACTATCAATCTTGTAAGATACTCAATATCTTCTCCATCTATGATAGGGGCTCCTAATTTATTTTTTTGTATCAACACAATTACATGAATAATAATCTCAAACACCACTTCCCTAAATATTGTAATCACATCATAATAGAATGGGCACCCACCAATAGGTCTAGTAATCACATAAAGGTCCATAAATAAGTCACCCGCCAAAGAAAGATTCCATCTCCCATTGAGAAAAGAAATTAATGCCAAAAAAAGTTAAATGAATACTCACACTCCTATCAATGTCAATCATCACCCAAGGGAATAGATCTAGTCTCCCATAATTGGCATAATATGAAAAATTATACCTAGGGAAGGGGATGATGACATAATGGGAAATGGAAACTCGACCACCACTATGACAAGGACCTATTATAAATAAACAAAATATTGTTAACTTCGTTAATAGAAATCAAGACCCATGAACAATGTAAAAGACTAAAACTTCACAAAAGAGAGATACAAATGTTAATACAACTAATGTAATTGAGACTAGGACTAATATAACTATGACTAAGATGTATGTGCACAAGATAAAAATATATGATAAATTGATGATCCTAAACATACTACAATTATGTAACCAAATACAAAAAAAATAACTTTAAATCTACACAAGACTATTACCTATGTTTTAGTAAGGTGTCATCCATTGAAAAATAAAGTAAGTTGTAACACCTTTTGTAGATTGAATGCAAAATATTGAAGCATAGACAAGGCATACAAAATATTTGATAAAAGGCCTTAAAGAAAATAACAAATATAAAAGAATGCATAGGACAACACACTATTTGACCAAATGCTTGTTGAAAATTGTACAACCCATTTGAAATCAAAGACGTGTCATAAAATAATATTTTCACTGAGCAACAACATAGTAAACATATCCTCTTACTCTCTTAACAAAATCTTCCAATAATAGAAATATCAAGCTCAAATCTCTATAGGCACACTTGTTGCATTTTGTAATGATTTTACTCATTCTCAAGTGGTACTTGTGTGTGGGTTAAGTTCATTAACAATATTCAAAACTTTATTTTAAATAGTTGTAAGTGGTCACAATAGATCATTTAAGACTAGATATAAAAAACATTTGTGTAATAAAGGAAAAACTTCAATTGGAATGCTAAAATAAAAAAAAATCAACATGCCTATAAATATTATGTTTCAAGGTGGCATAAATAGGCATATTGTTGAATGATTCACTCTAGCTTAAAGCAATATTCATAAGCTAATAAAAAAAAAAACTCTTATATCTATTACAAAAATCATGACCTTTATTAAACTAGCTATTAATTATAAATCTCAGATGTTTTTAGAATGCAAATGGGTTGTAAATGAGATATGAGAAGAAATAAAAATAATTCTAGGAAGTATACATGTGTCTAGGCCAAAATATTAAGGAAAATAAAGGAGCAATCCAAATCCACAATGCAACATTATCCTCCTTTCCATCTCAAGATTTCAACCCTACTCTCTCTTTCTCTCAGATCATATATCGACCACAACAAGAAGGTAAGGAAGACAATGCATAGGATGGGATTGATCCTTTTTCCTCTCCCTAAAACCCCTTTATACTTATGTTTTGAGCAATTTCCATCCCCGACATACATCATACTCCTATCTTGTACACTTTGGGTTGTAACAAAATGGATGCCATGTACTCTCCTTTGACCTCTTCACACATTTTATTTTTCTCTTATCTACCCTTCCAAATACCTTTATTTTTTTCCTATCCCACAATTACCCTCCTTTGCTTGTCATTTTGGGAGTAATTATAACATAGAGGAATCTCGTACCTTCATAAAGGCATGGCAGGTGATTTTCCTTCCTAGCGCCCATGGTTTACAATTATTATTTTTCCTCCATGACATTCTACTTTTATTCGCATATAGCCCCTATCAAATCCTTATTAACATGATGTATTTTGATGTCTTCAATATAACATTTGATGTTATGCTAAAAGATATTTGTTTTATCCATGCATAATTTTTCCTTTATAAATTTATATATTAAACAGAATATTATTTCTTAACCAACTTACTAATAGTATTATGATAAATTTAAATTATAGTAATAATTGTTGACATATTCAACATTGTTGTCTTGTAGTAAGTTGTTTTAGTTTATTATGCTTTGTTATTCTATTTAGGATTATTCTTGTTATTTGTTTGTTACTTTGTTAAACCCCTAAGTGACAGAGAATGCACACGATTTGCAATCATTCTCATGTATAACTTTCCCTCATAGTATAATACTGAGGATGACTTTGGCTTTCAAATCTCAGATATGGTATCAGAGCAATCACCATAGTTGTAGGTATACTTAGCTCGATTTGGAGTAGACTAGAACGGGATTATGGATACTCGGGCCTTAATAGACCCCAGTATCTCCAATTGTAGAGGACCCTGATAGGCATCTCATTATCAGAGCCAGTCGCCAAGATTGCTGGAAAGATTTGCCCTTGTGTGAGCTACTGTTTTCATAATCCCAATCGTTGCTCCAATCTGAATACGTGAGAGTATTTTTGTTATTGAAATCAAAGCCTACACCATCATTATGTGCTTTTCATACAAAAAATGATAATATCTCTGTCACCTTTTGTGGAGTCTCTGTGTGAGCTTGTGATGGGGGAGATATATGGAGGAATGACCAAGGTTTGCAGATCAATCGATTTTCAAGTTGGCCTCCAGCTGAGAGATACAAACTCTCGCGATAAAACCTCATGTACTCAGCAAGGCTCTTGCTTTCTGGATATTTTTCAGGTTACTATCATTTGAACCACCAGATAATAGCAGGGAATTATTGGAGCATCCACAGGCACAAAACTATGAAGGTTCTCTTGATCTGATTTAGATTTAGATTTTTGTATTAGTAACTATAAACTAGATAGCAGCCCTTTCTAGAGAGAAGTCATATATTTACTTGGATATTTGAATTATTGCAACAATTTTATTCAATTATGATCTATTATGTCAAGAGTCTCATAATTCTATGAATATTATAATCTAGCTTGTATGGAAACAAGTCAGTTTTAGTAGTGGTGACAATGTCATTGTTTATCGATTAATGAATTTCCAAACATAAAGTAAATAGGTGTGGTGTTATTCTTTTCATCGTAATTTCAACTCAGTTATGTTTTATTTTTGGTGTTTTTTCTATATTATCCTCTCTTTTGCAACATACTGTTGATTTGAGTGACGAGAAATAGGATAAGTAAACACTTTATTTTGCTAACAAAGTGGAAAATAGTTATCCTAAGTTTCTTCTTTCAGATTCTTAATTACTATGTGGGAATAATTACTCTATATGGAAAACCGAACTTAGAACTCAACTTGAGTTTGAAGAAGCTTGGAATGTGGTTGATGGTACTGTGAAATGATATGAAAGTGATGCTAATGAGCAAAAGAAATTTGATCAAGCCAACAAGAAGGCCAAATTGATCATTCTATTCAGTGTGTTTGATGAAGCTCAGGCCTTTATCTAAGACTCATCCACAACCAAAGATGCATGGGACAAGCTCAGGATAGTGTAAGAGGTAAAGAATCATAATCAGATCTTGAATTTGCAGATTCAACTACACACCCTAAAGATGAAGAATGGAGAACAATTGGAATCCATTCTCAAAAGGATTGTTGAGTTGAGAGCTTCACTACAAGAATTAGGTGAAAAAGTTGAGGATGCTACCTTGGTGCCTATTATTTTGTGAGCATTGCCTTAAAAATACAAAGTATTTGTGACAACTTTGAATGTCACATAACATACACTCAATTTTGAGAAGCTTGTGAACTTACTTAAAAAAGAAG
Source organism: Sequoia sempervirens (assembly GCA_007258455.2). NCBI lineage: Eukaryota > Viridiplantae > Streptophyta > Pinopsida > Cupressales > Cupressaceae > Sequoia > Sequoia sempervirens. The sequence goes on from VDFB02000003.1 coordinate 608,236,347, forward strand.
AGTCTTTAAGTTAGGAACTTGGTGAGGAGGATCAAGCCATGCCCACATACCATAAAGGAAAGAATCCTAAGATGCAATTTGGTGGACCTCCCAAATATGGTTATTCATCCAAATCTTAGAAGAAGTGTCCAATTTGTGATAGACTTGGACATGATGTAAAAATTGTTGGTACAACTCTTTGGCCAAAAGATTGTCCAAAAATAAAGAGATTCAAAAGAATCTATTTCAAAGTGGCAATACATGATGGGCGTAGAAGAACAAATAGTATCAACATGGAAATATTGTTGAAGAAGAAGAATCTCAGGAATACGAATATGTTATTTCAACCCACACTTCAGAAGATAGTTCACAATAAGATAGTTCTCACATTGAAATCCCATCATGGTAAATTTTCTCTTGGAGATGACATAACCTACAACATCAAAGGTAATGGTGACATCTCCTTGTATTTTGGCATGCATAGTTGTAGGTTCACTAAATTCTTATATGTGTCAAGACTTACCAACAATCTTCTATTTTTTAATAAATTTCTTGATCACAACTTAAGGATTGAGTTTGATAAAAGTAATGATAGATTTAAGTATGCCTCATCTATGATAAGTCTAGAAGTTCAAATATTGTTTCAAATTCTTTTGAAACTAACTTAAAATGTTTAGGCTTCATACAATTAAAAATAATCAAGCCTCAATGTCTAAGGATAGTGATCTAGCTATGTTATGGCATCACTGATTTGGCCATTTGAGCACTAGTTATTTGCTTTCTCTTAGTAAGAAAGGAATGGTCAAATGGAGTCCCTCACTTGAGAAGTCGAGTGCTATTTGTTTCAATTGTCTCATTGGAAAATGACATCAAGCACCCTTCCATTCTAGTGATCATCGTGCAAGCCAACTTTTGTAGCTAGTGCATATCGATCTATGTAGGCTCATGGAACCTAGTCACAATGGTTTCAAGTACTTTTAGGTTTTTGTTGATGATCACACAAGAAAATTGTGGGTATATTTCTTGCAAACTAAAGATGAAGCATTTTCCTACTTCAAAGAGTTTCACACTCTTGTGGAGAAAGATACAAATCATATTTGTGTCCTTCACTCAAATCGAGGGCAGGGGAATACACCAACATATAATTCTCAACATACTTGAAGTAAAATGGAATTCAACGCCAACTAACTATAACCTATACACCTCAACAAAATGGAGTTGTTGAAAGGTGTAATCACATCATCATGGAGATGGTACAAACATGCATATTGGGTTGAAGTTGTGTATACAACGATTTATCTTCTAAATCGTCTACCAACCAAAGTACTTGAAGGCATCACACCATAAGAAGCATAGATAGGGGTAAAGTCATAAATCTCTCATATTTGTACATATTTTCACATTCCTAAGCAACAAAGAAAAAAGCTTGATGATAAATCAATGAAATATATTCTTCTTGGTTATAGTAGTGATTTTGAGGAATATTGTCTTATGGATCATAACACAAAGAAGATATACATTAGTAGAGATGTCATTTTTATGAGAAGAGTGAATTAATTTCACCTTCTATGTCATCACCTAATCTAGATAGTGCTCCTATATTCAACTTGGATGAGAAAAATAATGGGGATGTTGATAATCAAACTAACTCAACACCCAAAAATATCACAAGAATTATGCCTAAGTGACCATATACTAGTATCATTCATTATGCAAAGCTAGATGGAGTCCCATACACTTCAACATCAGGACTGAGGACTCGTAGCATGGCTTGTAATGAGGTAAATTTAGCACTAATGAGTTCAATTGCTGATAATTTTGAACCATCTAATATTCGAGAAGCACTAGAATCAAAGCCTTGGAAGTAGGCAATGGATGCAAAATATCAATGTCTAATGAAAATAAAACTTGGGAGCTTGTTGATCTACCACCTAGTAAGAAATCCATTCAATGTAAATAGATCTTCAAAATTAAGTATAAGGCAAATGACAATATAGATACTTGTATAAGGCCAAAATTTTAGTTAAGGGATCTATGCTAAAAAAGAAGGGATTGATTGTGAGGAAACATTTTTTACCATAACAAAGATCAAAACAATTAGAATAATTTTTTCTTTAGTTGAAAAGTTTGGATGGAAGCGGTATCAAATGGATGTAAAGAGCACATCTCTCAATGGATACCTAAAGTAGGAGACCTATATGACCCAACTAGAGGGATACATTACACCGGTAAAGAAGAAAAGGATGAAAAGTTTTTAAGTCCTTATATGGCCTCAAACAAGATCCTAGAGCTTGGTATTATTAGAATTGATGAACATTTGCTACAACATGGTTTTAGTAGGAACCTATATGATCCAAATATCTACCTCAAGGAACAAGGGGTGATATTTTAATCATTAATGCATATTTTGATGATCTATTTATCATAGGAAGCTCATAAATAATGGTTGAGACAACCAAGAATGCTCTTAGGAAGGCCTTTGATATGATAGATCTCAAGCTACTATATTATTGTCTCGACTTAGAGTTATGGAAAATTAATCATCGTACCCTTGTATCTCAAAGAAAGTATACCAAGACACTGCTTGAGAATTTTAGAATGATGGATTCCAAAACCTTTTCCACACCCATGCAATCAAGATTGCAATTGTTTGTTTCTTACCCATCTCTTTAGGTAAATACAACTCTTTGTTAACAATTGATTGAAGGTTTGATGTAGTTGACTTACACTTGTAGAGGAGGGGAATGGACTACTCAAGACCCTAGGTCATCGGAGGGTTGCAAAAAATAGGCTTCCCTAATCTACCTTAAGCTAGACAAATATTTAGAAAGGTTTGAGGTCTAAGGGGCTCAAAAAGGACAACTGGTTTGTCATTGTCCTTTTTCTAACCCAAAATTCTTAGGGGGTCAAATGAGTCAAATCCCAAGGTAAAGTGTAGACAAAAACACTCAAAAATTAACTAACTGATTGAACAACAAGGTTTTATGCTCTAAAAGAGATGGATAATGTAGAAATAATTGCACAACAAGAAGAATACTAAGCTAAAATTTGACAAGAGAAAAGGTGGTAGAAATGGACCTTCGAACTTGTGAGTTGAGATCTTTGAGAACTTCACTTGACAAACAACTTACACACAGAAGAATGAGAAAATGTTGGGGTTGTGTTTAGAGGACTTCCTCAATCATTCCCCCACTTTGGTGTTTCCAACTCCATGGATAGCCAAATAGCAATGATTGTAGAAATATGATAAAGAAGCTATAGAAATGGAAATACCAAGAAATGCTAAAACAACAATATGTTACTACACAAGTAGATAATGAAAAATTAATGTGATAGTGAATGGATATCACCTTCCCAACTTGATTCTCTCAAGGAACATAAATGAAGATTTGAGATTGTAAGCTCTCCAAAGCCAACATTGTAGCAACAACAAAGAAGAGGAGCTAACAAGATAGCAGCTTGCAACTACAATGGAGTTCAAACGTGACAATGAAGGAGTTGAAAGTGAGTGTCTTGAGTCTAGAATGATCAAGAGATTGAAGAAGAAATAATGAGTCAAGAAGATAACCATTTGAAAAGAAGAATGGAGGTAAAAGGACCATTTGAAGTCAATCAGAGGGGCATGAAGCATTACACTTCACATCCAATGGAGGAGCATAACACCTCTATGAATTCTAGAGGTGGGAATCCTATCAAAATGACAGTGCGCTGCACAAATTTCCATGTGTCGCACTAGCATTCCAGATAGAATATCCCCCACTGACACACAAAATAGCTACCAAGTGGATGCAGAATGGAAGTGGATGTGGAAAATACATCATTAAGATCACATTTTCTAAGGTAAGGGGTTTATAAACAAGGAATTTGCAAGGGGTAAAAATTCATTCCATTACATTTTCCCCCCTCTTTACCTAAGCCATCAAGGAAGTGGACTACCTAAGCCATCGAGGAAGTGGACTACGATCTAGCATACTCGAGTGCAGGAGAGTGAGAGAGATTGCTCCACATATACTCGATCTTGGGGAAATTTGAACAAAAGCATCACAGGTGCTTGATCCTGTGGAAGATGAACAAAAGGCTCTACAAGTGCTCAGTCCTATAGAGTTGGTCCCATGGGTGCTTGGTCTCGTAGAAGGTGAAAAAAGGTTCTACAAGTGCTCGGTCCTACGAAATGAAAACACTTTACAGGTTCTCATTCCTCCAAAGTAGGTGCCACAAGTGCTCGGTCCTAAGGGAGGCCAAATGTGAAAGGCTCTATAGAGTCTAATTGGTCCTTACAAGTGATCAGTCCTCCAAGGAAAGCTTGATGAGGTGCTCAGTCCTACAAAGTAACATGTTAATCTACATACAAAAAATGTTAGATAGAAAAAGGCCATGCAGGTAGACAAAAAATATTTATATCACTAAACAAGCAATTGATGGAGAAGCTTTCAAAGGGGTCCCTCAAGAACCCTTCAAAAGAAGAGGGGTCCACTCAAGGGATGCTCTGTTTGAAAAGTGCAACATTTTTCACTAATGATTCTAGCATCAAGGAATCCTTTTGAAAGATCTATTTCATCAAGGAATCCAAAGGAAAGAATACTCCCTTGCAAGGGTAGGTTTTTAGAATTTATAAAACAAATACTCCCTTCTCAAAGGAATGTTTTTAGATTCTTTCGTCATGAACTCATTTTCGAAAGAAAATTTTCTCTAGGGATCCTTGTTGAAGAATGCATTTTTTGAAAAATGAGATATTTTCAGCAAGATATTCGTTGGCCACCAAATACTCCTTGTTGAAAATCAGAGAAGCATGGTAGTCCCCCTTAGGATGGTGTGTGCTAAACACAAAGGGATCATGACATCCTAAGGAGAGACAAGAGAGTGAAGTTATTTCTTGTGATACATGACAAGATGTAAAGGTGGAAATGTTGTTGCACACATGAGGGACAACACATAGGCACCACAACATCACAAAGCAAGAAAATAAGAGAGAAAGGTAAAGAAGGAACAAAAAATAGAGACAAAGAAATCAAGAAATAGGGGGATTTGATAATTCAGGGTCAGAACTATTCATAGATATAGATAGATAGATATAATATAATATATAAATGAACTATCATCAATCCCATACTATATCAGATCATGAAAAATGGTATGTGAAAAAAAAATTAAAAAAAAAAAAATTGGGTCAACATGGAAGGGAGGCCTAAATGCCCCCAACACTTTGCATCATCCCCAATCAAGTCAAAAATAAAAGCACAATAAATAGAACAATGATGTAAGAAATAGAGGAAGCTCACGTCATAATACACTCCTATATCCAAGCACCTACAAGGGTGACAATGGTCCTATAGGAACATATAAAAACAAGCACGAGGGAAACATAATACACACAAACCTAATCTACAAGCAAAGAAGAGGTGCTCCCCTAGTCCTCATCAACCATGAGGCCGTTGTTCTCCCAATCTAGATGATTGTAAGGGGAAGGTGGACAAGCCTACAAGGGAAGGATAGAAAGAGGTGCACCCTCTGACTCTCCTATGACACGAGCTAAGGAAGAAGGCCCCTCAAGGTCTCCTTCACTTAGCTCCTATGAGGTGAAAGTCATCAATCTTGAAAAGATCACTGACAGAGCCAAGATCTCATCCATTGAGTTGAACAAGCACTTGGAAAGAGTTCCATGTGTTAGCCGAGTGGAGAAAGAGGGAGGCACCCAAGATCCACTGCCAACCTCACCGAAAGACTTGGGCATAGTGACAAAATCAGGGAATGCCAAGGTTGCCTCCATCACTAGGATAACACAAGCCAAAACAAAAAATTCTCCCAAAGAAGGTGATCCCTTCTTCCAACCCCCATTAGGAGTAGGGTCATCCTCCAACTTATGCTTCATTGGAGGATGTGATATCCCTATAGAAGAAGCAAAAGGTGAGGAGGAAGAGGAAAAAATCGTAGTGGATACCACTAAGGTATTTGGTATATTCATGGGCTCAAGAAAAGGAAGGATTTTTGGAAGGGACATTAGGAGAAGATGCTCAACTAAGGGAGTGATGAAAACTTGCATCCTTTTAGGGTGAGGGCAATCCACATTCGTTAGAAGATTTGAAAGGAGAACCGAGGCTAGGGAAATTGAAGCAGAAGGGACAAAAGGAAGAGGCGTAGGAGGAGATTTAGAAATAGGTACTGCTAGCTCCCCTTTTACTTTCTGTAAGGAAACCTACTTAGCAGCCAAATCCTTTCTTCGGTGCTTACGCTCACATGCAAGGTGGTTTTTTCGGCTCTAAAAGTTGGAAGGTATGGCTTGAGGAGGAGCACAAGGCTCCTATTATGTCATGGGAGTTTCCATCACAACCATTTCTAGTGGAGGGTCCAACTCTTGGGAAAAATAGGAAGAAGAGATGCAAAAGCTAAAGCAATTGTAGGTGGAGAAGTAGACTCAAGTGCTTTGGTGGCAGGCCTCTTCCTATTTGTCAACAAATAGGAAAGAGAAGTAGGAGGCCTTAGAGGCCAACACATATAGGAAACTCCATGGGGACCCTTCCCCTTACCATAGATGACTTGAGGCACCATGGACAAGATGAAAATATCGAACACCTAACGCTTAGCCTTTGGCCAAGTGGGCACCATCGAACTACCCATGAGATGCATGGAGGAAGAAGTTGAAGGAACCATAATAGGATGAGAGACAAAAGTAGATGGAGCAATAGATGTAGAGGAAGAAGAAGGCTCATTGGTGCGAGTGGACTTCCCCTTCCCCTTTGTGAGGAAGATGCATCCTGCTACTGCATGATCATAGAGCCTTTAACAAAAATAGTGTAGGGGGGAGGAAGTTAGGTCACTTTTTGCGCTATGCCCCTAGTCTTGTATTTAACATAAGTGTGATCTAACAAGTTCATCCTTGGAGGGAGTGGACCAACTGAGGCAAGCCAAAAATGATCTAGAGTAGCCCCCACACAACACCAATAGCTTATACCCAATATCATGCACAACATGCATTGAGCCATCATGAGAGAACTTTAAACATTTATGGATCACCGAAGGAACTGTGTTAGTGGAAAATAGTCATGGGATGCCTAGATCTTCACTTTGAACAATTTTAATTTTGGGTGATGTCAAAGTGGGCATTCACAATCCTAGATCCTATCGAGACTAAAAGAGGGATGGAATTGATGATAGGGAAAAAAGCCAATATTGCGTACATATGGTACTCTTTGATTCATCATACTCATCCTTATGCAATAATTTTATCAATAGGATCTCCTATGTCACAATATTCATGTGACATGTGAGATTAACTAGAAAACTGGTTACAATGTTCCCTTTGAGATTCGCAAAAATGTACAAAGGAGATGGTTCTTTATTCATGGTATTCATAGGTAAGTCCCACATCATGAAATTTATATCTAGCAAACCAGATGGAGGCTAAGTGATAGGTTGGTGCATAAAAGAGACTGTGTTTTCCTACAACAAGAGGACTTTCTCAAAACACTCCAAGGGTTCAAACGATGACCTATCTAGACTTTGATCCCTAATGTCTAGGGATCCTTATAGCTATGCTAGTAGGGGCCATAGATTGGGTTGTAAGGCTAAATTATTTGCAATGCACAAACCTACAACACACCTAGAACATGAGAGAAGGTTCCTTCGACAGTGTGAAATGGAATCAAAATAGTTCACATTGGCTTCACCAAAATGTAGAGGAGGGGGACCAGTTGCTCAAGACCCTAGGTTGTGAGAGGGCCCCAAACAACAAGTTGCCTTGATCTACCTCAAGATAGATGAATGATTTAGAAAGGTTTAAGGTTTAAGGTGTTGAAAAGGAAGGACAATTGGTATTTCACTGACCTTCTACTAACTTGGAAGTTTCAGGGGGTCAAACAAGTCAAATCCCAAGGTCCAGTCTATAAATTAAGTAACCCACTTCCTAAGGATGGTAGCATAGGACACAGACTCCAGTGCAATGCGCTAGTATCTCAATGGGGTGCTGACATCTGTATGAAAATCTAAAGAGTAAAGTGTAGACATAAACAATCAAAAATTAATGAAAAAATTGACCATCATGGTTTTATGCTATAACAAAGATGGAGAATGTAAAAATAACAAGAAGAATACTTTAAGAATACTAAGCTATAATTTGATAAGAGAAAATGTGGTAGAAATGGACCTTTGAACTCACGAGTTGAGATATTTGAGAAATTCACTTGATGAACAACCTGCACATAGAAGAATGAAAAAATGTTGGGGTTGTGTTTAGAGGACTTCCTCAATCAGTCCACCGCTTTGGTGTTTCCACCTCCACAGACAACCAAATAACAAAAATTGTAGAAATATGATAAAGAAGCTATAGAAATGGAAATACCAAGAAATGCTAAAATACAAATATTCTACATGTGTAGATGATGCAAAATTAAAGTGATAGTGAATGGATATAACCTTCCCAACTAGATGCTCTCAAGGCACATAAAGGAATATGTGAGCTCACAAGCTCTCCAAATCCAACGTTGATGCAACAACGAAGAAAAGGAGCCAAAAAAAACATAGTGCAGCTACAATAGAGTTTGAATGTGAGAGTGAAGGAACTGAAAGTGAGTGTCTCAAGTTCAAAATGATCAATAGATTGAAGAAGAAAGAATGAGTCAAGAGGATAACCATTTGAAAAGAAGAATGGAGACAAAAGGGTTGTTTGAAGTTGGTCGGAGGGGTTGGAAGCGTTACACTTCACGTCTAATGGAGGAGTGTAACACCTTTGTGGATTCTAGAGGTAGGAATCCTATCATGATGGTAGCATGCCATGCAGATGTCCACACACTGTGCTAGTGTCTCGTACATAATATCCCCCACTAACATGCAAAACAATTCCCAAGTGGATGTGAAATAGAAGCGGATGTGGAAAATACATCATCGAGATTGTGTTTTATAAGGTAAGAGGTGTATAAATGAGGAATTTTCAAGGGTGAAACTTCACACCATTATAACACCACACTAGATATTAGTTTTTTTGTTAATTATCTTTCATGGTTCATGCAAGAGCCCAAGATGTGTCATTGGAAAGTAGCAAAGCGAGTACTAAGGTATATTCATGGTACAATGAATCATGGTTTGGAATATAAAAGGAATGATTAATTCTTCTTAATAGGGAACACAAATGTAGATTATGCAGGAATTACTAATGATAGGAAATCCACATCTGGAATTTTTTCTTAGGTTTAGGTACTATTTCTTGGGGAAGTAAGAAGTAAGCTATGGTAGCTTATTTTAAACAGAAGCAAAATATTGTGCAACAAGTGCAATAATTTGTGAAGTAGTTTGGCTAAATCACATATTAGAAGGATTGGAAGTACCTAAAAATAAACCCACAATCCTCTATTGTGACAATTAGAGTGTTCTTAATATTCTTCTTAGTCCATTGTTTCATGAAAAAACCAAGCACATTTAAGTTGATTGTCACTTCATACGAGAACATGTTCAACAAAACAATATTCAACTATAATTCTGCTCTACTTAGGAACAACGTGTTGAAATCTTCACCAAGCCTCTTGGACATGTGAATTTTTATTCTTTTTAGAATTCTCTTATTAGTAATTTAAAACGCTAATGTCATAAGGGGGAATGTTGGCATATTCATCATTGTCATCTTGTAGTAGGTAGTTTTAGTTCTTTTTTCTTTTGTGGACACTTAAAATTGTCCTAAATGATATTGCATGCTTGAGTTTGATTACTAACACCATTTCATCCTAAATTCATCTACTTTTTGACTATTTAATTGGCTAATTATCCTAGTTATTTAATTAAATGCATCATTTTCATCTATTAATCTAATTAATTTCATTAGGTTAATTCCACTCCTTTCACACTAATGTTTCATCTTGTTTAATTGGCTAATACAAATTGTTTAAATTAAACCCCCTTATGTCCTCTCATTTAATCGAATAATCTAAATTATTTAATTAAATGTCACTTCCCCCCCTTTCATTAAATAAATTAAATATTTAATGATAATCCTAAATTCCTCTAATTTGTACAATTAAAACTTTGTTTTAATTATCAAATTTCTAATTATCCTCATCCTCTCACTTGCAAGGGAATATTCCTCCTTTGTACATTCCTCCAACTCCCTGTGCACTCATTCAAAATGAAATATATTTTAACCACTTCCTAATTCTTAGGAAGTGTGTTTGTTGAGAGAAGATTTGGACCATTGATCAAATTGCTTTATCCTTGTCAACTTTCAACTTTGACCATGGATTGGAATCCTCAATCCATGCCTAATCCTCTCATTTATTTTCATCCATTGATTAAGCTAATCAATCTTGACCATTGGTTTCACAATTTTACCTATAAATAGACCTCACTTCTATGAAATAGGGATCCACTTTTTAGAAAAAATTTACTACAATAAAATTTAGAGCAATCATCTTGAGCATTTTAAGCATTTTAGCATCATATTAATTAGTTTATGCATCCATTTTAGCTTAGTTTCCATTAATGGCTACCATATTTGAGAATTACTTCCACCTAGCTTAGTTTGCATCCATCTCCATTAGAATTTAGCATTACCATTTTAGCATTTAAGCATTCAATATCCATGTCAATCTAGCTTTGCATTCATGTTTAGCTCACATTTCATCAAATTCATCAACTTTTGTCAATAAAAATCCATTTAAAGGCTTGTTTATTCAAGGGATTTGGAAAGGGATACATTCCACATCATATGCAACACCATTCCTCCAATGGAATGAAGTTTGGGTCATTAGAATAGGTTTTTGTTATTCATTTCTTGTTGTTTGTGTTTAATGGCTTTCTCTTTTAATGGTTTTCAATAATTTCATTGGGATTATAGCTTAACTAACCTAATCTAGCTTAAATTTGTATGGATTTGGTAGATTTAGGTCATGTTATGATTATAGTCACATTTTACCACTAGAAAGAGGGTAAAACTAACCAAATCTGGTGAATTTCTCTTGAGTTTCTCAAGATTTCTAGTTTGTAGACAAAGTGGCACTTTTTTTTTTACTACAGTGACACCTTTGTGGAATAGCAACGCTTTTTCCATATAGAGACATTTTTTAAATTTAGCAACACTTTTGTTTTTTTATGGCACCGCTTTAGTTTTTTCACAAGAGTGACTTTTTTTTAGACTGTAGGAATCAGGTAGCACGATCCCCTATAAACTACAGTGCACCTGGTAAATTTTTAATGTGACTGGCGGCGCTGGCGCGACACGCCCTCTGGTACCACGAGGGTGGGGGAGACTAGACCTCGTGACCAACCTCCTGCAATAGGAAATATTTAGCCAATTGAGCTAGGGCTCCAACTGAGAAGAGCGACACTTTTGATAACATCGATGATTTTGACATATCTAGTTTTTGACAGGTGTTGCAGAGAACAACTTTTTCTTATCACCAAAGTGACACCTTTGAAATATGAAACCTTTGTGGAACAATGACATTGTTGCAATTTACCAGAGCAATGCCTTTGTTGGCCAGCGACGCTTTTGCAAGGTAAAAAAAGGAGCTAGATTTTAACGTTTTTCATGATTTTTCAATTTAATCCATTCTCTAGTTATTTATTGACTTCTAGTTTTTTCTGTGAGGCTAACTAGTTTTGCATATTTAAAAAAGGAGCGAAATATTGAAGGAAAGAAGCATATTATCACTTGACCATATATTGTAAAAGTATTTTTAACACTTAGGGGATGATATAACCCCCCATATGCTGCTTCATTTCATGTTTTAGGACAAATAGATTTCAATTGGATTTAAAATTTACAATGCAATAATCTTTCAAAGTTGGTTAAAATTGAACTCATACATCCTTATCATTGCAATATTCGTTAAAATTGAATAAATACAAACATACACTTTAGTTTGGTTCTTAAAATGAAGTCATCATTGCCTTTGAGGATTAAAAAGAATGAGTGTATTGTGAGTGCTTTGCTTGTGTAAACTTGTAGCGTGTATCCACTCCCCTTATGCTTCATACAATCTTGGGTGAAGAGAAATACTCCAAGTATACAAAAAAAAATTGGTCACCCCCAAGAACTTGATATGTATCCACTTCCCTCATGCTTTGTGTGATATTGGGAAAAGGGAAGTAGCATTTTCTTATCTTTTTTAGAGAGGGCCTACCATGTGATACATCCTACAATGGAGAATGCATGGTGACTCTCAAGCCCATTTATCGATGGGCTATATAAATCTTGTGAATGTTCCAAAATGTGAGTAATGTGCATTCATGAATGGCTACTTGTTGTTCCAACTCTCATCTAAACGAATGGGTCTCTTAGGGGACACTAGAGTTTTTAGTGTCTCACGAGCATTGAATACACCTCATGATGTTCATGGTGTCACTAAACACCTTATCTTAGTAACCTATCCTTGTTTTCCAAAATGTACTTTAAAGTAGTGCATAGGAGGCACACCACTCCTAGAAGTTACTTACCATGTCTAGTTTTTGGTTGAGGCAATAAAGCAAACAGGGAAGGGACTCTTTTGCTTGGCATGTCAAGACGGTACATTTCCTTGACATAGCCTATTTTTCCACTCCATCTTCATGGATTAATCATTTCTTAGGGGATGATGGTAATCCTACCAAGAAGTACATATCTACTTGAGCTAGGGATGCTATTGCTTGTTCTTATTGAGTCAATTTGACACATTGCTTCATTTCGAAGCAATTTAAACAAACATTAACATGTTTTTCAAATTTCAAACCCTTTGGATTTAGTGTGAATACCTTTGAAAATTCCTATATTTCTTCTTGTCCCTAAGGATTTAATCCTTAGAGGCTTCTAAATATGTGGATTTATATCTCAATTCACACTTTTCAAAGTCAACATAGGAGACTGTGGCCTTAGCCTCTTGATTTTCACATATTGGACTTTGTAGAATGAAAGTTTCTTAGACAAACATTTTAGTTTGAACTTAATTAAGACATATTCATGTGGTAAAAAATAAACCTCACTAAATAAAAGTTTAAAACCAATTGAACACACCACAAATTGGGCTTATTCTTAAAACATATTAACTCCCAAGCAACAAAGTGAAACAAGGAAATTGTATTGCCAAACATTGAGTCAAAAATTATATCATCCAAACATTGAGTTCTTCTAGGTTGATCACTTTATGGGTAAAGAATTTATTTCACTACCTTGGTCTTGTGAAACAAAGGTCCCTTTTAGGTTAACACATTTTGGGTCAAACATCTCATCCATCTCACAACACATTTGGCATCCCACTACACAAAAAACTTTAGAAACTTTGGACACATCAACATTCTAGACTTAGGCTATCATCAAACCAATCCCCTAACTTAGCTATATGTGTGTAGATGGATCCTTTTTCATCATCCTTTTGAACTAGTCTATCTTAAAGGTCAAACCTTTAGATTTACAAGTTCATTAGAACCTTTTATCCAAGACATCAAACATCAAACCTTAGTCTAAAGTGTTGTCTAAAGTTTAGAAATTTCATCATCCATATCACTCACTCCTTTTCATCATCCACTCACATCATTGGTCCAAAACAACTTAGAGGGTCCCTTTTATCAAAATTTGAGTCAACTAGTGAGTACCAACAATACAAATCTCAACACACCTCTCCCATAGTTGATCCAAAATTTATAGTAACAACAAGATCACAACACAAGAAAAACATGGATCAAAACAAACCTACATCTACCATAAGCTATCCCAACCCACAAGAATTTGATCCTACGAGCCACTCTACCCCATCACAACAACCAAAAAAGTCCATTATACATGGGGTATGAATTAGAAGATGCCACCAAAAACTCCCTTGAGCTCACCATAGAAGAGTTTCTTGAATATAAACAAGATCCTAAGACAAGTCACATCATCAAATCTTTGATGAAAATGAATCTTACACAATACATGCTAGCTTTAGCAAAGGAAGGGCCTAAACTCTCTTCAAAATTTGATGTAAACACACTTAGGGAACAACCCTTATAAAATTTGGCTTCAATTCCTCAAACTTCCATCACACAATCTTTTGAAACAAGGTGAGACTCAACCCATTATTCAACCAACCCCATCACACACACCAAGTCAACCATTGGAAACTAGTCTTGTAACATGACTTGCAACCAACCTTGGTCACACTCCCAATTTAGGAGGTAACACACTTTTTGGTACACAGGACACCACCCTTCCACAAAACATAAATTAGACACCCAAATTTGGTGCCCCACCATATTCTTCTTCCACCATTCCAAAAAACCCTCCACATCCACATGTACCACTTACATTCCATAACACCACAACGAACTGAAATTATGAACTTAATCATCTTCATCCACCACCACAAGTACCAAAAGTTATAATGTTACACAAAGAAATGTGAGCCAAGTACCTCAAGTAGAACAACAAAGGAAAGTAAACACCCTCACACAAGGTAAATCCTTAACAAGTGGTTTCAACAACCCCATTGACACATTGAAACAAGTGGTTCCACAAGCCACTCAAACCAACCCACCAACCACATAAAACCCATTTGTAATGAATCCAAACAATCAAGGTAACACCTTGGCCCCAAATCAAACACAACAAGACAACCCTAAAAAAATCAATCAAGGGAACCTTTCCAATCAATTGAACCAAGGTCAAAATGTGCCATTGATATTGCAACAACAAATGGTACCATCATCTTTACCATTGGTCCCAAAAGCCATACAAAATAAAATGGGACCCCAAACCTACATTCATCCATCCCAATCGATAATTTTACAAGGAATGATAGCACAAAACAACCCCAAAAATCTCACCACACAACAACCATCTCAAATCAAACTACAAATCACTCCTACCATGGTCACCCAAAATTTGTCTCACATATCCCAAAATCAAAACACTTCTATATTTCAAGCACAACAAGCTCAAGCTCAAGCTCAAGCTTTGTAATAACAACAAGCCTATCAACAAGCATTGCAAGAACAAAAAGCTCAAACTCAAGCATTGCAACAACATCAAGCCCAACAACAAGCCTATCAACAAGCATTGCAACAACATCAAGCCCAACAACAAGCTTTGCAACAACAACAAGCCTATCAACAAGCATTGCAACAACGACACACTCAAGCACAATCCTTACAACAATAGCAAGCTCAACAACAAGCCTTGATTTCTCAACAACAACAAAAATCACAAGAATAAGCAATGCTTGTACACCAACAACAAGCGTTGCTAGTGCAACAATACACCCAACAACAATAAGTTCTCACACAACAACAACAACAATAGGGTTTTTACTACAATATCCAACAATATGCCAATGTGCAACAAAACATCATAAATCCAAATTCACTAGGAGCATACACACCTCCTCCACTCTCACCCTCACCTACTTGCACACCATATAACACCACTTCATATCAAAATCCCACCTACAACTCATCCACCATCCCACAGTATACCACATATGCTCCTCCACAAAATCCTCAAGACAATTTGTCATTACAAATCAAAGTGCTCACACAAAAAATCCAAGACATTCAAATGGGGAAAACAAAGAAACCACATATGCAACAAACCTTGTTTCCCTACCCCTTCAACATAAACATCACGATGGTACCTTTCCCACCCGATTTTGAAGTCCCAAAATTTGATAAATATAGAGGATGGGGAAATCTGATGGATCACATCAAAGAGTTTCACATAATGTGTATGGAGGTTGCTTATAATGATTCTTACTTGATGCACATTTTCAAATGTAGTTTGGCAATCCCAACGATTGATTGGTTCTCATAGTTGCCTTCAGGAATAAAAAACTCCCAAGAAATAATCGATAGGTTCATAGACCATTTCTCCTTCAATATTAACATGGATGTGAGATTAGAAGAGCTATACAACTTGAAACAAAACAAGGGTGAATTCTTCACAAATTTCATACAATGGTGGAGGTAAAGAGCTAGCAAGAGCAATGGACTATTATTGAGGAGCAACAAATAGGAATCATCATCACCAATATGGACACAGACCTATCTTTTCAATTGAAAATGTAAATTAACACAACATATGATGAGCTTATCCATAGGGCCCTTAACATTGAAAGATCCCTTATTGCACAAGGGAACACACAAGCTTTCAAGGACAACTGACCATCTACTAGTTCCTATGACAAGCCCTATGTATGGGCTAAGAAAAATAATGTTACTACTGATGGTGTTGTTGATGAAAAGGTGGTCCTCAATGCTCCCAAACAACAAAAAAGTCAACCTACAAACACACAGTGAAATGTACCACAAAAAAACACACAACCGCCAAACAAGTAACCTACAATCAATGCTACAAACACTCAATGTGGGCCACAAAGAACAAACAATGCTCCTAAATGACAATTGACTCCCTTATGGGAACCTATGAAAGATGTATTGAAGAATTTGATACAATACAACCTTATCACACTCCCAGATTTCTTAAACTATCAAGAGCCACAAGTCAAACCTCCTAGCTATAGAAAAGATCATTTTTGTGAATTTCACCAATACAAAGGTCATAACACACAAAATTATTTTAAAATCAAACACCTAATCCAAGATCTTATTGAACAAGGAGACACTGATTGATAGGTTGGGGTTGGATGAGACTCTCACAGTCCCATGCTCAAGTCCTTGCTCTCAAGAACTTCTAGGTGAATCCTTCGCCATTACCTTTAGGTCCTACCATAAGTATAGGCACCCCTAGTGCTACTAGCCAACCCCTCTATCAATATTACTCCATACTACCAAGCCATTCTTGGTGCCTTGCCACTTCCACTCCCTAACCCTTACTCTTCCTAAAGGCCCATTTCTCTCAACCCTTAATTTGATTCTTGCAGGGGTGTGTAAATGTTGTAATAGCTTCAAGGTGTTCAAACTAGGGTTCTTGTTCCATCACAAGACTCCAATTAACCATCGCTTTCACAAAATCCCTTCCTAGGGTTAGAAAGGGCTACAAGCCTAGAGCCCCAATTAGGCCTCTCAACAGATAAAAATGCAATTTTTCTTCTAAAACCTCCAAAGACCAGGATTATTCATTTGGGGTTCGTGTTTCCCTTCCCCATACCTTAAAGATTCTTGGAGTTCTGAGCCTATATAGGCCGTACACTGCCCATTCACAAAATAGGCCAAAAAGCTAGGGTTTGTAAGCTTTTCTAGGCTATTTTCAGACTGTCAAGGGTTTCTCACACCAAATGGATTGGTGGAGCCTCCTCCTCTTCACCAGGCCTTTCCAAGACCCTCAAAAAAATTCACAAAAAGGAATTTCTTCAATATCTTAATTCCCCTGCAAGATATGTGTCTTTCTTTCCCTGTCTTCCCTAGCCAGACCCTGCCTGGCTCGCCTAGGGCAAGACATTGCTAGCAGCTCCTGCATTCAAAAAAAACCTACAAGCTATCATATTTACACTAAGGGAGCCTAGTCACTATTCCCAAAGGGCTGTACAATTTGTACGGTGGGACAGTGCTCTAGGACTCCATTCTCTCAAAACTGCCTGATTCAGGCCAGAAAAAGACAGGAAACAAACTATTTACAAATAAAAGGTGAAATGATTTACAAAGAAAAATGGATGGCACAAAAAGCTTGCACAAAACTCACACTACATTCTACAAACAAAATAACAGTAGGTTTACTCCATTAAAGCACAATTTTGATGCAAAAATCAAAAAACTGCCTCTCAGAACGCTGTTTCCTTCAACTTTAGAAATTGTTACCACAACAATAGTGCCTCCAACCCTATTTCATGGTCGAGCCATGTCTTAAATAGGCTTCCAAAATAATTAAGCTCTTCTTGTCGACCCATAGATGACCTAATGGTGCAAATTATAAAACCCACTGTGTTTTCTAACCTTTTACAAGGTTGGCAACCTAGACAAGTTAGAGCTTCAAAACCCATCCATGCTTTCCACCTCCCAATCCATTGATCACAACAGATCAATTTTTATTCCTAATCCATAAAATGCTAACAAAATGGTCAGCATGACCTAAAGATAACACAACCAAAATAGAACTTCAAACAAAACTTCTAGGAAACCTAGTATTTTCCTAGGTGCTCCTGCACCATTCTCCCCCTCTCAGCTCAAACACTAAGGATTGGAAGGAGAGATCACTGACAGGTCAATGCCCTACTTTTTGAATTCAGCTTCATCCACCCAAGTAGCCTCATATTCATGCTTGTTCTTCCACTTGATGAGGTGTTCCATGTACACCTTGTGTCTTGTGGCCTTCTTCACCCTTGACTCCAAGATCTTCTCTGCCTGAGGCTTGTCCTAAGTAGGTAAAGACATGTTGCTGATGTCCTTGAAGATCTCCTTATTGTCCTGATCCAAATCCTTGACTGTCCCCTTATACTTAATCAAATCAACAATGTTGAATACTAGTGAGATTCCTAGATTGGTAGGTAACTCCACCTTGTATGCATTTTGACCATACTTGGCCAATATCTTACATGGACCCACTCTCTTCATCTGCAACTTGGTTGAAATTCCCTTCTACAACCTTGACTTATTAAGCTGGACCATAATGTAGTCCCCTACTTGAAATTGCACATCTTTCCTTGACATATCTGCCTTCTCCTTCACTTTTTGTGTAGCCTCAGTGACTGTCCTCTTGACCTGCTCCTGAATCTCCTTCATGGTCTGACTGAAGTCTTCTACATGTCCACTCCTATTCTCCATAGATCCAAGGTCTCTAAGCTCACATATTCCTCTCGGGTGCATCCCATACACAACCTCAAATGGACTCTTCCCTGTTGTGCCGTTGACACTGTCATTATAAGCATACTCAGCTTGTGAGATGACCATATCGCATGTCTGTCCATACTCCTTGGTTAGACACCTTAACAAATTACCTAACACTCTGTTAACCACCTATGGTTGACCATCGGTTTGAGGATGGTAAGCTGATCCAAAAGAAAGGTTGGTACCCAATCTACTCCATAGAGTCTTCCAAAAGTGACTCATGAACTTCACATCTCTGTCAGAAACAATGCTTAGAGGCAAGCCATGGATCCTTACAACCTCCTTGAAGAAAAGGTGAGCTATGTAGCTAGCATCATGAGTAGTTTTTGCAGGGAATAAAATGACTCATCTTGCTAAATCTGTCTACCACAACATAAACACTGTCAAAACCAGTCTTGGTCTTAGGTAGGCCTACCACAAAATCCATGCTCACACACTCCCATGGTCTGTTAGGAATGGGCAGGGGTTGATACAAACCAACATTGCTAGCTCCTCCCTTAGCTTTCATACACACAACACATTGTTCCACATACCTTCTAACATCTCTTGCCAACTTAGGCCAATAATAGAATCTTTGTACTAGCTCTAAGGTCTTATTGATGCCAAAATGTCCACCAAGACTGCCATTATGCTTTTCCTGAATCAAATTTTCCCTCATTGACCCTCTTGGAACACATAACTGATTTCCCTTAAACAACAACCCACTTTGCAAAGTATACTCTAAGTATTGACTATGGAAATGGTTCTCAAAGTTAGAACGTACCTTATAGGCCTCTGAAAAGTCTTCATCTTCCCCATATAGATCCTTGAAACTCTCTATGCCAATGCTCTTGAGTTGTATCTCTTGCACTGTCAACAACCTTCTGCTTAATGCATCTGCCACCTTGTTCATTTGTCCTTTCTTGTGCTTGATGGTAAAAGTAAAATCTTGGATGTACTCCATCCATTTCAAATGTCTATTACTTAACTTCTCTTGAGTATTGATAAATCTAAGTGCCTGATTGTCAGTAAAAACCACAAACTCCTTGGGTAGAAGGTAATGCCTCCATTTCCTAAGTGATTGAACCAAAGCATAAAGTTCCAAGTCATAGGTTGAATAATTTTTCGTAGCTTCATTGAGCTTCTCACTAAAGAAGGCTATAGGCCTACCCTCTTGACTTAGCACTCCTCCTACTACCACTCCACTTGCATCACATTCAACAGTGAACAACTTGTCAAAGCTAGGTAATAAGAGAATTGGTTGAGTTGCCACTTCTTGTTTCAGTTTCTCAAACCCTTTCTCAGCTTCTTGTGTCCACACAAACTTAGTTTTCAAACCACCCTTGATTGTATCTAGGACTAGTGCACATATACCACTGAAGTTCCTTATGAATTTTCTATAAAATTGGGCCAATCCATGAAAACTCCTTACCTCTGTCCCTTTGGTTGGTGTAGGCCAGTTTAGGATGGCTTCCACCTTGCTTGGATCCATCTTTAATGAGCCTTTGGACACTACAAAACCAAAATAGACCAGCTCTTGCTTGAAGAACTCACACTTCTCAAGATTGATTGCCAACTTCTCCTCTTGCAACCTTTTAAGAACCATCTCCACATGCTTCAAGTGTTCTTCTGTTGTCTTGCTAAAGATGAGTATATCATCAAGATACACTACCACAAATATCCCTGTGAAATCCTTAAGCACTTCATTCATGAGTCTCATGAATGTGCTAGGGGCATTTGAGAGGCCAAATGGCATCACTTTCCACTCATACAATCCATCATTTGCCTTAAAATCTATCTTCCACTCATCTCCATCCTTGATTTTGATCTGATGGTAACCACTCTTGAGATCCAACTTAGTGAAGTACTGTGCTCCTCCAATGCAATCCATCAAGTCTTCAATCCTAGGGATAGGGAATCTATATCTGATTGTAATCCTATTTATTGCTCTAGAATCAGTGCAAAGTATCCACTTACCTCCTTTCTTAGATGCTAAAACCACTGGTACTACACATGGGATGATGCTCTTTTGAATCAATCCTTGATCCAACAATTCTTGTACTTGCCTAGCTACCTCTAGGTTCTGCTCTGGTGTAAGTTTGTATGTTGCTTTGTTAGGCAGTGAGGCTCCAGGTATGAAGTCAATTTGATGACTTATGGCTCTCTTTGGTGGTAAAGTTGCAGGTGTACCATCACTAACTATGCTCTTGTACCTATCAAGTAACTTTTGGACTACTTCTGGTAAGACTGTCTTTTCAGCCTTGTCTTCTTCTTTAGGTTGCAACACAACCACATATCCTTCATTCCCTTGGTGTAGGTTCTTAAGGAACTCCTTTCCACTACTCAACATGATGTTAGGTGTCTTTGACTGTCCTGCCTCTTCTTCTGTCAGTGACTACAACTTGAAGGTTCTTCCATCCTTTTTGAATGAAATAGTATTATAGTTCCCATCATAAATAGCACTTATGGCATATTGCCATGGTCTGCCCAGTAGAAGATGGCATGCATCCACGGGTAATACATCATAAACTAACTTGTCCTTGTATCCTCCAATGGAAAACTCCACCGTTACTTGCTCATTAACTAAACCACTTTGCCCTTTGTTCAGCCATGTGATCTTGTAGGGGTTAGTATGAGGTGACTTCTCTAATTTGAGTTTCATTACTACCTCCTCTGATATGATATTATCTATTGAACCTGAGTCTACTATGACCTTGCACACTTTTCCAAGTATCTTGTACCTTACTCTAAAAAGAGCTCTTCTTTGTTTAGGTTCTTCCCTAACCGGTTGTCTAATCAAGACTCTGTTAAACATCAGATTCTCTCCTACCTCAGATTCTATATGACTGACCTCAGATGCTTTAGGACTAATGGTGTCCTCTTGTGCATAAGCCACTCTCTTTTCATTGCTTGATGAAGATGCTTTCTCCGGGCACCTATAAGCAGGATGGCCTATTTGATTACAATGATAACACTTCATGTTTGCAAAATAGGAATTGCTCCTGCCTGCTCCTCTTCCTTTATTTGAACCTCCTTGAGGTCCTCTTCCTCTGTTATATCCACCTCTAGAAGATGTTTCACCTCCATGCTCTGTGAGTTTAGACTCACCTTGGTAACCACCACGCTGTCCTCTTTGATCTCTTTGATCTCTGCCTTTGCCTCTACCCTTAGAAGTCTAATCTTGCTTCCTCTTATTCCTTTCCTCAATCTTTATGGCCAACTAATAGCATTGGTGTACTGTCTTAGGACTTAAAAGAGCCATCTCCTCTTGGATGTTCCATTTCAAACCGTTAAGGTATCTAGCTACCTTAAGACTTTCATCCTCTGTCACATTGGACCTCATACAAAGTTTTTGAAACTCTTCAGTATAAGTGTTTACATCTTGGTCTCTTTGCCTTAAACTTTTCCTCTTCTTGTGTAGTTGAATCTCATAGTCATCTGGCATGTAGGCTTCTTTCACCTTGGCAACCATTCCTTTCCAAGTTGATATGGGCTATTTGCCTTCTTTTTCCCTCTCTGTCTGAATGAACTTCCACCATGTCAAGGATGATCCTCTCAATCTTGACTTAGCAACCTTCACTTTCTGTGCTTCAGTGACTCCATCACACTCAAAATGATTTTCCATGCCTTCTATCCAATCCATAACTAGATCGGATTCCATCTTTCCACTAAAAAGTGGTATGCCTTCAAGTGATTTCCCACTCAAAGCTTTCAGTACCTTCAAGAAAGGTTCCTCCTTCAAAACAGGGTCAGGTTCAAGGGTCTTATCTTCCTCTGCAACCTCTTCTTCCTTTGGTATTCTTCCTTCAAATTGTGCAGTCCTCATGGCTTGTTCAAGCTGAGCTATCCTTTCCTCAATTGTCTATTATCTTCCTCCTCTTCAACCATCTTGGCCAATTGTGCATTTGTCACCATGACGGTAGTATCACTTGACTCAACCTCTGACATATATTACTCTTTCCCAAATCTTTAACTTGCTCTAATACCAATCTAATAGGTTGGGGTTGGATGAGACTCTCACAGTCCCATGCTCAGGTCCTTGCTCTCAAGAACTTCTAGGTGACTCCTTCACCATTACCTTTAGGTCATACCATAGGTATAGGCACCCCTAGTGCTACTATCCAACCCCTCTATCAATATTACTCCATACTACCAAGCCATTCTTGGTGCCTTGCCACTTCCACTCCCTGACCCTTACTCTTCCTAAAGGCCCATTTCTCTCAACCCTTAATTTGATTCTTTCAGGGGTGTGTAAATGTTGTAATAGCTTCAAGGTGTTCAAACTAGGGTTCTTGTTCCATCACAAGACTCCAATTAACCATCGCTTTCACAAAATCCCTTCCTAGGGTTAGAAAGGGCTACAAGCCTAAAGCCCCAATTAGGCCTCTCAACAGAGAAAAATGCATTTTTTCTTATAAACCCTCCAAATACCAAGGTTATTAATTTTGGGTTCATGTTTCCCTTCCCCATACCTTAAATATTCTTGGAGTTCTGAGCTTGTACAGGCCGTACATTGCCCATTCACAAAATAGGCCAAAAAGCTAGGGTTTGTAAGCTTTTCTAGGTTGTTTTCAGACTATCAAGGGTTTCTCACACCAAATGGATTGGTGGAGCCTCCTCCTCTTCACCAGGCCTTTCCAAGACCCTCAAAAAAATTCACAAAAAGGAATTTCTTCAATATCTTAATTCCCCTACAAGATATGTATCTTTCTTTCCCTGTCTTCCCTAGCCGGACCCTGCCTGGCTCGCCTAGGGAAAGACATTGCTAGCATCTCCTGCATTCAAAAAAAACCTACAAGCTATCATATTTACACTAGGGGAGCCTAGTCACTATTCCCAAAGGGCTGTACAATTTGTACGGTGGGACAGTGCTCTAGGACTCCATTCTCTCAAAACTGCCTGATTTAGGCCAGAAAAAGACAAGAAACAAACTATTTACAAATAAAAGATGAAACAATTTACAAAGACAAATGGATGGCACAAAAGCTTGTAAAAAACTCACACTACATTCTACAAACAAAATAACAGTAGGTTTACTCCATTAAAGCACAATTTTGATGCAAAAATCAAAAAACTGCCTCTTAGAACGTTGTTTCCTTCAACTTCAGAAAATGTTACCACAACAATAGTGCCTCCAACCCTATTTCATGGTCGAGCCATGTCTTAAATATGCTTCCAAAATAATTAAGCTCTTCTTGTCGACCCATAGATGACCTAATGGTGCAAATTATAAAACCCACTGTGTTTTCTAACCTTTGACAAGGTTGGCAACCTAGACAAGTTAGAGCTTCAAAACCCATCCATGCTTTCCACCTCCCAATCCATTGATCACAACATATCAAGTTTTATTCCTAATCCATCAAATGATAACAAAATGGTCAACCTGACCTAAAGATAACACAACCAAAATAGAACTTCAAACAAAACTTCTAGGAAACCTAGTATTTTCCCAGGTGCTCCTGCACCACTGATGTTGATAAAAAAATTTGGGAATGAAAATCTAAAAATCTACACAAATCCTATGTTTGATCATGGAAAAATAAAAGGTTCAGGAAAAGAATCAAGTTCAAATACCATAAAACATACCGATGATACCACAGTGGGACACATTCATGTTGTTCATTTATCACAACATGGGGAATCAAACATGTATCAAGATACTATTTTAAACAAAGTCCAAACTAATCAATAATGTCTATCAATATTTCATATTGCAATGACATCAAGTATGTATCAGATTGTGATATCTATCCCACATATGACTTCATGATTGGGCATATTGAAGAAGTTCCAAAAGAGAAAGAAATATCTCTTATTGCACCCATACCTACAAAATGTTGTGATGATTATTTTACCGATTATGTATCATCCACCCAAGGATCATGTCAATAGGAGGCTCTTGAGGATAACAAAAGTTGCTTCATATCAAGTCGAGATCAAGAACCCCCATCCCAAGAGTTTCATTAAGATTTGAGGGACATCTTCCAAACCATTTTATAAACTCCAAATATACCCCTGATATCACCCCCAAGATATTTCTTTATGATAGACATATAGACATTCTTCATCCAAAACAAGAGTGTTTCACTCTTGATATTCCCACACAAGAGTAAGCAATAGTGAAGATTATTGATTCTTATAGTGATTATGCGTCATTAAAAATATTTTGAATCAACACCAACATATTTTGAAGCAGTATTAACAGATAATAATGTCATAGAATTAGAGAAAATTGTTCATATTCCTGAACAATAGGAACCCATAGCAATATCATGTATTCATGACAAGTCATATTCGGTGGCTATGAATCAAAGGATACGTTATCACGGAAAAGGATTAGATACTATTAATACATTTGTAATGTCAGGGGAAATCTTGTCTAATTGAAACATAAACATATATGGGGCACGAAGGGTCCTTATGATGAAATTTTTTTCAACACTACAACTAGTCGTATCATGAATCAACATCCACCCATCATCTCATATGCAAATTGGGACCAACATAAAAAAAAATGGATTCCTATCAAAGAAATGACAAGATCATCAAATAAAATGTTGTAAATCCAAAAGGAAAAAATAAATACAAATTGATACCAAAAAAAAATAAAGAAAATTATCCCTCAAAGACTCCATTAGTCAAAGAAACTATGGGGGTGAACCCACAATAGTGGTTTACACTTTTTGGGACATCCTAATTTTTGCTGAAATCACACATTTTTAGAAAATATAATGATATAAGCCTTGAAATTTTCTATTTAAAGGATTCAAATTGAAGAGGGTTTGATCAAACCACCTTAGATCAAAACCCCTTGGATAAAACCCCACTAGTATTAAACCATACCTACAACGGAGTCTCCTTTACACCTATCAAAATGCTAATAAAAAATCACTTTTGATTTACTTTTTTGGGGATCAATTGAATTCATTTAAAATTAAATTTTTTGTAAGTATGTAGTCCTTATTATAAGCTTCCCAAAAAGTATAATTTTAAATATATTTAATTTCATTAATATATTTATTGTTTATTTCTTGTGAATGTAGGTTTTTCACCAAAAATAAAGCTCTTTATTTTGTACATGTGGAAAAATAGTAGATTATAAAAAATAATTCTTAAAAATATGTCTGTGCTAGGTATTGATGTCCTTGATCTAGCAAAATAAATAAATTGAATTTCGGTACATACAAAAAAAGTTATGTTGTATATGATCCGCCTATGTCTAAATTGTGATTGGTTTGACTTCAAAACTTAATTAAGAAAAAATATTCAATAAAATACTATGAAACCAAATGAACATTCTAGATGTCGTTGTTACAAATCTAAATTCGAAAAAATAGTATTTTATCCCTCATAGAAAAAAATGATATTGTTTACAGTGAACATCACTCTTTAAAAATGGTGTTTACTATTAAAAACTAGTTTTAAAAGGAGATGGAAAAATAAATGCAATTTGATTCCAAAATTTTCAAAAAATATATATTTAGAATATACAAAAAAAAGAGTCAAAAATCACTATTTTGCATCATCTTCAAATTCCTCATGGTTTAGTATCTATAGGTGCCCGAAACTGAAGATTTAATTAAAAAAGATCAATTCAATGTCAAGTTTGGTCAAAAAGTGTAAGACACTATTGTGGGATCACCCATGGGGCAAAGTCAAAAAGGGAAATGTATCCATCAAAGATGTCCTCAAATACAAAAATAGGATTCTCAAACAGTTGGTCCTAATTTCACGAAAAACTACCATATCCACTCATCATTGCTCATCTTCCCAAGTTTGGAGAGTCAAAGGTTCCAAACCATCAACCAATCCATCTCATATCCCTTCATGCATGACATCATACACTCCATTACTGATATCCAATTCGTGCATTGATCGTGTGTTGGAAACTACTCTTCATCATAAGGATTCTGAAGGTACGATATCGCAATGTGCACACATAGACAAGGTTAATTTTGGTACCAACAAGACATATCAGAGTTCTCCAAAGTTGCATTCAAGTGCTCATATCTTAGCAAAGAATCTTCTTTGAGTAGGCGGGTGCATGAATTTGGGTAGCAATTTTGTGGCCACTTTATAAAAAAAGTTTGAAAATGCTATAACGCGAGTGCATTATAACGTGCTTGCATTATAGCACGTTAAAAGAAAAAAAAAAGTGAAATTCTTCATTTTCACTTTGACTATTTTCTTCTTCTGCCCTTAGCCAAAACCCCCAACTTTTGTGCTCATGTTCTAGGAGGAGGTATTGAGCACAAATCTTCAACAAGGGTTGTTATTTCTTTGCAAGGATCACACCACGATGACGAAGAGGTGGGAGAGGTAAGTATTGTTTGTTGTTTGTTTTGAATTTCTTAGTTTTAGGTTGATTTTGTTAGTTCTAGGTTATATTTGATATATAAATTTTTGAATTTTTAGGAGATGCAAATGAACCCACAAACCCACAAAATCCTCAACAAGAAGAGCAACCAATCCTAAACAAGAAAATTAACCTCAACAACAACCTCCTCCGCCAATCCCTCAACACCCTCCTGGCACTCAACAAAACTTAATGAGTCAAATTGAGAACAACAAAAAACAAATTGAGGATTTTATTAGTAGGTTGAGTAATCCAAATGGTTCAACCACAAAAATAATGACCCTTGCAAATTCATTGAAAGATATGTTAAAAAATGTAGATTCAATTAGCAAACAAATAACTCAATGGCAAGATACGAGGCAAGCGGCTAGAGCATATTATGCAAATAAACTATCATATAAACAAGTAAAAGATTTAAAAATTACAAAAGGTGATTTGGTTCACTATTCACTAACCCATGCACAAATCAAAATCTTAGCCTCAATGCGAAGAGGTTTCCTATTCATTAGTGTCACCACCAAGAGATTAGGAACTATTTTTATGATAGGTGGTACATGGTCTTTGATGACCGACCGTGCAACAATTGTGAAGTCCTCCGATATTTTCTTAGTAAACTATACAGTGAGTTCATATTGAACAAAATCCCAAATTATTTTGATATGAGGGACTTCCAGGGGAGAGATAGGGGGCCAGCTCAGGATAGGCCTGGTGCACAATTGGATCCTACGTGGCACGGGAGACGAGCTTTTGCTAGGCCACCTCGTGAGCATGTAGTTATGTCTGTCGTCACAAAGAAGAGTGTCGACGTAGAGACATTGCAAGTGATTGTCACTTTGAATAAGAGTTTCATCCATCATACTAGCCCTATTCTACAGCGCCATCAAGGGGATTCTTTAAGTGGTGGCCTTCAAACCCATGTGTGTCAATCTTGCGGGATGACTTGTTCATATGACCCCACCGACACTCAGGAGGATGTTGTGGAGGATCTGTATGTAGCTACGAAGATGGAGAGGGTGGTTGAAATTTTACATGATGCGTATGGAATTGATACTCAGGTAAAAGTTAGCATGTTCATTGAATTTAATTTTTTAAATTTTGATTTTGAAATCCAAGATTAACTAATTTAGTTTTATTATTTTAATAAAATTGCAGGGTCACAGTGTTGAGACTGGATACACCGACCCTCCACCTACTTATTTCTACAGTACACCTATCAGCGGGGTATGCAACTAGTAAACAATTATAAATTTATTACATTTTAATATGTGATTTTGGATGTTGAACAGGGTAATATTGGAGGTTTTGAGGGAAAAAATCCAAGTGCTAGTGGATTTTCTCAAACCTTCACGAAGGTAATAGAATAAAGAGTTTAACTAATGAATTTTACTTCATATATTTGTGTAGTTTATATTCATATCATTGGTTACGTTGCATTGCACATCATTCAAACTCAAAGCATTACTTCACATTCCATAACTAATAACTAGATGTTGATAGATGACAAAATTTCAACTACAATATAGTTGTTTAGAAGGTCAACATAAGCAACTTGATGCAATTTCTTCACATGGAGGCATGTGCTTGCAAAGGTGCACCTGCACAACAAACTATGGATGCTTGGAAGAAATCTATGAAACCATAATAGTAAGTGTCAAACCCCAATCCAAATACTTGCAAAACACAATAAACAAACACATTATGAGATCACATGCAAGTAAGAACAAGGATTCCCCATGAAATCCATTAGCAAACTTTTAAATAGGAAATAAAGCAAGAATGAGATGAAAGAACAAGAAAGCAAGCTAAATCCTATTGAAGACAATGCAAAATCTTGATCCCATGGGGGAATTGGTGCCAATTTGATGTGAAAATTGGCCCTTTCCTAACTCCAATGCTAGCTTTGATGATTTGATGAAGGTTGTGATCCACTTTGATGAAGGATGATGAATGCTTCAAGACGAAAATCTGCATAACCTAGCTATGAATTCAAAAATATGGATGAGGATTGCTAAATATTTGAGCATAGTAAGTTTACTCAAATTGTGGATGATCAATATGAAGGATGAGATCTCTATTTATAGAATGTCAAATTGAAGAGATGTCCAAAATAGAGCAATGTGGGACTAAATTTTATCCAATGGAAAAGTGCCACTTGTCAACTTGTGAGAGGATGAAGGATGTGCAAGTTTTGAAGATTGTGTCAATAAATACATATATTTGAATTTCGAAATTGTTGAAATGAACTGTAAGAGGGAAAGATGGTGCATTGAATGCCACTTGGCTCAAGAAAAAAAGGACTTTGTAGGTCGAGTAAATTCCTTGTTGGAAGGACAAAGTCCACTTAGATTTTGAATTCAAACTTGAGGAATATTCCTTAAAAGATGCCTTGTTGAAGAAAATAGAAATTTAATAAATCAAATAACTCTATTTTCATGTGCAAGTGGAAAAAGATGGAGGATGGGACATGAGAAGAGATCAAATTAATCAATGTTAATTAATTTAATGAAGGGCTAAATGATGTGACCTATTTGATTTAAATTTGTGGATTTATTTAAATCAAATATGAGAAGAATGTGATAAAGGATTAATTAGATAAGGATTTTTTATTTATTTAATTAAAAGAGATGATGTTAGATTAAACTAAATAAGGTTTTAATTTATTTAATTTAATAGATAGACTTTAGATATTTAATCAAATAAAATTAATTATTTAATTAAATAGGATAATTAGATCAGAATGGTTAATTTAATTATCGAGAAAGGATGACTTAATTAGATAACTGATTTATTTAATTAAGAGAGGAATATTGATGAATTTAATGAGATAAGGCATTTGATTAAATGGTTAGACCGAAGGATGATTCAGGATGAAATGATGTTAGTGGTCAAGATCAGATGTCTAATGTCAATCAGTACATTTTACGTGTTTACATTTTTTCCCTCTTTGAAGTAATGCACTTGTTGTGTTGGTTCAAAGAATAAATGGTCTTGATCAAAGCCAAAAAAAAATTGTTTTCAAAATCTTGCCCCACTGCTGCCCGGCGAGAGAAAAAATGCCAATATATTTCCCCCTCGAGAGATTGGACAATTTTTTTTAATTTTTGGGTGATCTTGTGAAAAAAAGAGGACAAGGTGTCCGAAAAGTCCAAAAAGGTTCCTGGAGGCCAAAAACGTGTCTAAATGTAATAATACAATGTAAAATAGGCCTCAACTGGACAAAAACATGTTCAAGAGCTCAAAACCCTAGCAGGATATCCAAACAAGGTAAAAAAACCCTAACTTTTAGGCTTAAAAAAGGCTCCGAGGGGTCACTTTCAATTCATTTCACACACAACCCTCTGACGAATCTACGATTTTGAGCTTTGACACTTTGATGAGATGGCACAATGACAGCTCCCAATGCACATTTTTGACCGAGTCTAGACATACCATAGACCACCCAGCATTGGGGTACCGGTAAGTGATTCTTACCTAAGCTTTGTTTTTTAATTTTTTTGCGTTCATTTAATGCTTTTAAAGTTAGTTCTTCTGCAGCAATGCTATATAGCACCGCTCAAAAAAAAATTGCACCACTTGGTGCTCCAAACTGGCCCACCATCACAGACTATGTTGCAGCAGTGGAGTTTGGAGTTTGGAAACAAACTGCAAACTCTGACGCTCAAGCCCTCGCTAGCGGGGTCATTTTAAAGTGTGATGCGGCGGTTCTCTTTTAAACTAGAATCTTCCCAAATTGTGTCGCTTGGCAAAAAAGTGCATTGTGGCGATGTTCTTTCGAAGCTTAGCCCTCTAGCGTCACAGTTTGGAATTTTCAAACTATGAAGCTGGGATGGTTTTTTGGACACTTAGAATGAAATTTTTCAAAAAAATTAACATGGTGACCTTTCCTGATGCAGGATGCGGTGAGAGAGCTCTATTCTTGGGAGCATAGATCGTGGGAGATCTTTGGTTACCTACGAGACCTTAGTGACAGGGATCAAGATCGGTTGCAGGACATGGGACTGTGGTTCATTACATATGTAGTGCCTATGTGGACCCACCTTGGGATGATGTCAGCGCTTGCTAAGAGATGGCACAGTGAGACCTCATCCTTCCACCTTCCTACCGGCGAGGCTACTATCACCCTCGAGGACGTGTGGAAAATCCTTAGATTGGCGATTCACGGGCAATGTGTTATTTATGACATGGATGGTGGACGGGATTCCTGTCACACAGTCCTCGCTACAGAGAATGCTATCTACTGCTAGGGTCAAATGGAGCTTGAACATCACAGGGCTTTGACTTCTCCATTCTGCCTAGTGGTTAAGGCTATTATTTTAGTTCTCATCGCCCCAGATCGGCAAGCCTGGTATTTCAATCCTATTTGGGGACTCTATTGGGAGCGCATGGTGATGAGCAACAGGCCAATTTTTTTTGCTTAGGGGCCTGTTCTCCTTGCTTCGCTCTACAGGGACTTACATGAGTACATCTACCTCGACGACAAAGCACTCAGGGCAGGCGTTACACTCCTTTGCGTGTGGGCATGGGAGTACATCACTATTCTTCAACCGCAAGTCATTGCAGTATTGATGGGGCCTGATGCTCCCCTAGTGTGGCGTTACGAAGGTGGTGTGTCCTTTACACACATGGGCGAGCACAAGTTTCCTCATTGAAGGAGGGTCCTAGATGAGATGTAGGCTTTCACATGGCACTCATACCTTGGTCGCCCTGGATGGGTCGATGATGCCTAATAGATCTTCTTTACTCATCAGGACCAATTTATGTAGGGGCGGGAGCATACTATGGTGGAGAGATACTTGCTAGGGTGCGTCCAACGCCAGTTTGGTGAGGCATAGGACCGGCCAGACGACTCCTATGTGGCCATATTTTCCTACACCGTGTCATAAGGTTCATGGGGGTGATACATTCTTGCCTCGGAGGCCGTAGATAGCTTTCAACAATTGGTGGCCCGGCCTTGGGTTTATGATCAGGGACCTGCAAATTTAGGGGTTACTCAGGCCTACATAGATTGGTTTTGGCCACCCCTGCAGTTGACCATTCCAGGAGCACCCTTCGCTCGACAGAGGATGAGGGGTAGAGGGGGAGAATGAGGATGGAGAGACAATGATTGGTAGGATCAGCCAGTCAGGGCTCCAATTTAGCCAGGCTAGGTTGATGTTCAGATGCAGGACCAGGAGTAGGTGCCAACCAGGCAACAGGAGTAGGCAGATGCACCACCATGAGCTGAGGGTGAGGGTCAGCCTCACGTGCAACCCATGCGAGCATAGCTAGTAGGACAGGCAGATCCCCATGATGTACTGATTGCACAACTACAGGCCCAGGTTCAGACCTTGACGGCGGAGAGGGATCAGGCCAGGGTCGAGAGAGACTAGGCCATTTTGCAGCGGCAAGCCTTAGAGCTATAGGTGACCACAGAGATGGGCCAGAGATATCAGTTAGAAAGCATGGAAACCTCATCTTCTTAGAGCACAGTGTCCCTTCGGTCTTACAAGGAGGTCATCATGGAGGTGGACTATTATCGTATGCATTATCATCAGTTTGTACCCAAAGCAGAGCGGGCCCTAGACTACTCGCAACGGACTAGCTACAGACCAACAAAGGGTCATGGTGATAGAGGCGAGGGCAACAGACAAGAGGGATAGGCCTCATTTTGATCGATACATCTTTTTTTGTGCCATATGGGCTCTTTTTTTATAGCCTGATGGGCCTTTTTGTACTTATTGACAAACATGTACAATGATCCGATTATTTTATATTATGACAGTTACCCAATGATGATATATATATGAGATGGTGATGATGATATGATGCGATGTGTTATCATTTATTTATGCATGTATGGATGATTTTATTTCTATATGTTATGCAATGATGTTATGGTGTGATGCGATTTATATATGGATGCATTTCTTTTCTAATGATTCTATATTATGTTGTTTAATATATGATATGCAAGTGGATTTATATGATATATGATGTGGATGGATGATGATGTATATGATGATGTAATATATATGATGGTTTTTGTATGTTGATGCAAATGATATGATATGTGATATGAAATGAATGATGATGTAATATGAAAAATGATATGGAGATGATTTATGGTGTATACACGAAATGATATGTAAAAAATGATTATGGATGGATGTATGCTTTTAATGTAATGGATTTTTATGTTCATATTATGCTTTGAATGCTTATAATGATATGGAATGATTTATGCAATGAAATGAAAAAATTGATTGTGATGTGGTTATTTATGAGGTGTTCTATATGATATGGATGACTGATGGATGATATGTATGTTTTTATGATGTAATATGAATGCAATGGTTGTGTTTTATATGATATGTGTTGATGTTGTAAATGAGATGTTTTTAAGATGCTTAGAATAACAAATATATGTTGTCCTAAACATGTTAAGTGATAATGTAATGTATGTGATGCATTTATTGTGATGTGATATAATATATGAAATGATATGTTAATGCAAAGTGGTATGGTGATGCTTTATGCAATGCAAAATGAATGTAATATGAAAGATGACCTTATGATGCCTATGTGATGTGGATATGTATGCTTATAATGTAGTGGATTCTATAATTCTCTCATACCTAGTATGTTTATGTAGTAGGTGGTAATATGAAATGTTTCATGCAAATGAATGTTATCTGATGGTTTATGTGATGGAAAAAATGGATGTACCTATTTATGAAAAATGTTTATAATATTATATTTATATGATGATGAAGATGCAATGCATATGTTTCCTATATAATATGTTTATGCAATATGCTAATGATTTGTGGATGCAAGATCAATGATGATGATGACTAACTATCATAGTACCTTGTTAGCGTGAAGAGCAAGGAGGAATTAAAGAGAAGAAGACATTCCAACAAGACATAAGATGATGAATATGCAAATGATGATGACTACTTTCTGAGGAGTTAGGATTTTCAAAGGGCCACTTTCCTTATATTTGATAACACACATGGTACAATGCATCAAGGTATAGAGAACCAGGATGGAGTTGTACCTAGTGTGATGGACTTTGACTTGACAAACAGATAGGAGTATTCTTGTTCACACCTAACATACAAAAACCTTGCTAGGATGCACTTTAGAAATTTTAAACATCTCAGACCAAAACATGGAAAGGTATAACCTATCGATGCAATAGTCAACAAGTTGTCCAAAACACCCTCCATACATACCTAACAAAACAAGTATTCACCAAGGTTATTTTACAAGAATATCCAACAAGCACAACAGACAAGAGATAATGATTATTGCCCCATTCCTATTTCTCTAAATCCTCTATTTGGTATCATCGAGAGGTCCTTGGAATGAGCTCAATAAGATAAGTCAACAGACAAAGATAAAGTAAATAAACAAGCTGATGTTCTTCAATACCACTACCCAAAAGGGAAAGTGTTTTTAAGGATAACAACCAAAACTATTGCCAAAAAATAATGCCCATTGTAGGAAGGATACATCCTAGGACATGTTAGTGGATGGCAGCACGTCATATTGTTTATCCAAAGTGTTCTTTCAAATGATTGATATGGGACCAATTGGATAATGGGCTATTGACGCAAAGAGTTGACCAACTTATTTACGTATTGACTTAAACCTGAGACTTGATGTTTTGAGTTTTTATTTTTCACCTGCTAGACTTGTTTCTGATTGTTTCACCAAAGTTTTGAGGATGACGATCGTTTATTATGAGTGATGTTATTGCAAGTGAAGCAAGATGAGACGAATGGATTTTTTCAAATATTTGGATGTTTTTGACATTTTGAAATGTTTTGAGGTTGTTTTTGGTATTTTTCAAGATTTTCAAATGTTTTGAGTTTCAATTTTTGAATGTTTTGGGGTTTTCTGAGATTTTGACCAAGAGACTAACCTAAGGACCTATCCTAGGGGCTTTAGGGTCTGATCAACAGATTAGCCTTGCCTACATTATACACGCAGACACCACGTAGCTCGACTGACGACTTAACTGATCCAAAAATGTTGATATACATGATGAGATGTCAATTTATTATGATAGACTCCTAAAGGATTGACCTAAGTGTCTCAGGGGATGATAAAAGATCAACCTTTCCTACGTTCAAGGCTCAGAGACCCATAGTTCGACAAAATGACTTTGTTTTTTATTTTTTTGACTGAATTTTGACCTATTTTGGGATTTTTGATATGTTTTGAATCGTTTTGGATTATTGGATTTTTTGATGTTTTTGGATTTTTATGTTTTGATGCTTTTGGTATTTTCTAATTTTCTGATGCTTTTGGGATTTTCTAATTTTCTGATGTTTTTGGGATTTTCTAATTTTCTGATGTTTTTGGGATTTTCTAATTTTCTGATGTTTTTGGAATTTTCTAATTTTAGGACTTCAAGAATATACACAAATCCGATCAAATGAGAACATGCCCCCAACGTGATGTAATAGAGTACTCCAATAAAGGCAAGACAAACTAACCTTGTGGATGGGTTGAGTAGTACTAGGAGGGATCATGATACAAGCAATAGACCAAGCTATGGTGTGGATGCAGGTAGATGAGTGATGGATGGAGATTCGTATGCGATGTATGATGGAAGTGTAATGGATGGATGATGCAGAACAAGCTGTGAAGATCTTGGTGGATGGAAAGTGCTTATTTACACAAGGTTCCTGTTTGCCAGGTTTTCGCCAAGGTACTTGTCCAAAGTGCCACCTAAGTGGTTTTCACTATAGGACGATTTTTCTCTTTATTGTTTTTCATCTTTTTTTGATTTTTTTGATTTTTTGCTTTTTTGATTTTTTTGTTGTCACCAAGACACCTGTTTTCCAAGTTTTCACCAAGGTAACCGTTTCTTCAGGACATTTTCTGATTTTTTGGATTTTTGGTTTTATACCTTGAAAGATTAGGCATAAATTTTTTTGAGATGAGAGCTATTCATGGGATCTTGTAGAGGTTCCCCTTCAAGTGTTGATAACTGATATGCCCCTGACTTATAGCTTGTTGTGATAACAAATGGTCCCAACCAATTGGGTTCAAATTTTTCTTTGCTATTTGGATTTGGGACATTCTTTTGATTCTCCTTTAGTACCAACTCTCTGACTTGGAATGTTCTGCTTTATATTTTCTTGTTATAGCTCCTCTTGAGTTTGTTTTGATAGACTTGCAAATGATTTAAAGCATCTATACGCAACTGATACAGTAGCTCCAGCTCATTTAGTCTTGATACTCGGTACTCTTCATCTATGATGAGGTTTTGCAGTGATATTCTGAGTGATGGGAGCTTGATCTCAATGGGGAGTACTGCTTCTAATTCATAGACCAGGGAGAAGAGGGTGGCACCATTGGGTGTACGGATACTAGTTCGGTAGGCACAGAGGGCAAGATTGAGCTGTAGATGCCAGTCACGACCTGTGTCATTGACTATTTTCTTGAGGATCTTTAAAATGGTTTTATTTGTGGCTTCTGCTTGGCCATTGCCTTGGGGATAGTATGAGGTGGAGAAGCGATGTTGGATTTTGATCCAATTCTTGAATGGTGTCCCATTATTTGAGATAATGGCTTGTGGGACACCGTAGCGAAAAATGAGATAGTTCAGGATGAACTTTGATATCTGCTTCCTGGTTATATATGTCATGGGTATGGCTTCCACCCACTTGGTAAGTACTCAGTGGCTATTATGATGAACATGTGGCCATTAGATGAAGTGGGAGTGATTTTTCCAATGAGATCGAGTCCCCACTATGAAAAGGTCCATGGTGCGATAATGGGATGAAGCTCTTGAGCTAGAGCATGGATGAGGTCCCCATGCTACTAACAATGTAGACACCTTTTGACATAGTCATGTGCCTCTCTTTCCATTGTAGGCCAATAATACCCCATCCTCAACAATTTCTTGGCTAGGGTCATTCCACTTGAGTGTGAACCACAAATACCATTATGTACTTTAGTTAAAGCAGTAAATTCCTCCTCAACATTTAAACAATGCAATAAGGTTCCTTTTATGCTCCTATGATACAAGGTATCTCCTAGGATGATGAATCGGGATTCCTTTTTGACAAAGGTTAATTTTAAGGTTGAGGGTAAGTCGGCAGGTATAACACCTATTCAGAGGTAGGTATAAATGTCATGGTACCAAGGATCACTGGGACCAATGATTTCACACACAAATTCTGATTTTGGTACCTTGAATGCGGGCACGAGAAGCTGCTCTACCAAGAATTCATGTTTTAGAATGTTGCGAGGAATGTCTAGTAGGGATTCAATTGTTTCCATGGCGTCCATTGCTCTATTGTTAGCTCTGGGTATCTACTCAAATGTGATCTTGATGAAGGATTCCTTGAGAGTCTCCACCAGTTTTTTGTATGGAGTGAGCTTATCATCCTTAGTCTGGTATTCATTGTTCACTTGGTTTATTATCAGCTGAGAGTCTTCGTATACTCTAAGAGCCATGATGTGCAACTACACTGCTATTCTGAGACCTATGGTTAAATCCTTGTATTATGCAATGTTATTGGTGCAGGGGAACACCAATTTATAGGACCTTGGTATGTAGTCCCCTTGTGGGGTGATAAAGAAGACACTGGCACCTGATCCATGTTGTGTGTATGAGCCATCAAAGTAAATTTTCCAGTGGTTAGCTATCTTGAGATTGAAGATGCATTCGTCTAGAAACTCTCATATGAGAGGATTCTCTAAATAGATTGGTGCTTCTACAAGATGATCTGCAATGACTTGGCCTTTGATTTCTTTCTTCTCTACGTATTTGATATCATACTCTGATAGTATCATGACCCATTTAGCCATTCTTCCAATGAGCATTGATTTTGATAGTAAGTACTTTAGGGGATCAATTTTGGCAATGAGTTTTATTTTGTGCCAGCATGTAATGTCTGAATTTTTGTGAAGCAAACACTACTGCTAAACATGCTTTCTCAATGAATGAGTAATTTTACTCATGACCAACCATTGTTCTACTGATATAATAGATGGCCCTTTCTATTCCATTTTCATCATGTTGAGCTAGAAGAGCTCCAAGGGTTGTTGTTGTTGCTGGCACGTAGAGAATTAATGGTTTTCTTGGGATTGGTGGCATTAGGACTGGTGATGTAAGTAGATATTATTTGATCTTATTGAAGGATTCTTCACACTTGTTATCACATTTTTACGCTACTCCCTTGTGAAGTAGGTGAGAGTATGGAATTTGTTTATCAACCAGCTGTGCAATGAACCTTCGAATGGACTGAAGCCTACCTTGGAGACCTCTCAATTGCTTCAATGTTTTGGGTGCCTTCATCTCAAGGATTGATTTTACCTTTGTTGGATCTACTTCAATACCTCTCATTGACACTATGTATCCTAGCAACTTTCTTGATTGTATGTCGAAGACACACTTCTTTGGATTTAATCTGATCTTGTATTCCTCTAGCCTATCAAAAATGGCACTTAGGGTTGCTATGTGATCTTTTCTCTTTCTGTATTTGGCTAGTATGTCATAAAAATAATCTTCGACATTTTTATGGATCGTGTCATGGAATATTAAGGTCATGGCTCTTTGGTATGTTGCTCCTACATTCTTTAAGCCAAATGGCATCATATTCCAGTAGTAAGTCCCCTATAGACAAGTGAAGGCTATTTTATGTTGGTCTTCTTTAGAAATCATTATCTGGTTATATCCTAAGTAATCGTCCATCAAGGAAAGCATTTCGTGCCCCGTCGTCATGTCTACGATCATGTCAATGTTGGGCAACGGGAAATCATCTTTTGGACATGCCTTGTTTAAGTCCCTAAAATATGTGCAGATTCTGATGCCCCCATCAAGTTTTGAGATGGGAACTAGGTTTGACACCCATTCTAGATAGTCTATTGATCGAATGAATCCTACATCCAATAGCTTCTTTCGTTCCATTTTGACTAGCAGGGTGATCTGAGGGTGCATTTTCCTGAGCTTTTGTCTAACGGGCTTTGCTTCAAAATATACTATTGGGTGATGAACTACAATTTCTAGATCGAGCCCTAGCATGTCTGCGTAGCTCCATGAAAATTTATCCTGTCTTTCCCTCAAGAAATCTACTATGAGCTCTTTTTCTTCTGATAGTAACGATTCTGCATAGAATGTGATGTACGGAGTCTCTTTTGTTCCTAGATTAACTGCATTGCACTTTTCTGCTAGGATTGCTGATTTTTCTTGATGAAGAGATCTAAAAGGAAGATTGAATCCCCCATCCTTAGGAACCTTAGAGAGGTTTTCACCATTGGATGTGTCCTTTCTTTTAATTTTATCATGTCAGAGAGTGACGTAGTGTGGTTTTCACTCAAGGACTTAGATATTATTCTTAATTTCTCACTTTTGCGATTGAGGGATTCAATCGTTTCCCCATAATAGGCTTGTGTATCAAGCTCAATGATGAACCCTGCTTTTTGATCCCCACATGGAATATTATCTCGTAGTCCCATGAATTCTAAGAGTGCCTCATC
The DNA here is from genome assembly GCA_007258455.2 of Sequoia sempervirens. Classification (NCBI taxonomy): domain Eukaryota; kingdom Viridiplantae; phylum Streptophyta; class Pinopsida; order Cupressales; family Cupressaceae; genus Sequoia; species Sequoia sempervirens. Next base: position 608,275,852 of record VDFB02000003.1, read on the forward strand.
ATTTTCGAATGTATCAAGAACTGGTGGTCCTCGTTGGTCATAATCGATGAGTTGGGGGTAAACTAGGCAGATTTCATGATTTTAACTCAAAGGATAAGATTCTAATCATGAGAAGGGTGGTATCCTCAAAGAGCCTAGGTAGGTTAGTTATGGGATCCTTGTCATCACTACTACTATAGACGTCAATTATGTCAAATGTGAAGTTGTCTAAGACGTGACCTGTAGATACGAGTAAGCGAAGTTCAGTTGTAGATAACTGAGGAGGATTATTGACCTTTCTAACTAGAGGACTTCGACCACGTATGGTTATACTCAAAGGGGTACATCTGAGGCCAAGATTTCTCATTCGCGTCTCTGGAATGATAGGTATTATAAACCCATTGTCGTTTTTCCCAAGTATCTGGTTTCTATTATAGACCATTGCAAGCATCATTTGCAAACCTTTGCTTCTGTCATCCATTGGTAAATTGGCTATTGGTCTATCATCTTGGTATAGGAGATGAGATGGATCCTCCTCTATGACTTCTCATCCAATATCTCCCCAACTTATGAAGTTGGGATAGTCTTCAGGGGATGTTTGAGATGTGGAGGCTTCATTTGTTTGCAGATGTCCTCGTGATCTGAGAGATTGTGGTAACTCTCCTACCACAAAATAATTTTTGGGAATCATGTAGTTTATGCAACCAAGTTTCTGCAACCATTATCCTAGATGATGAGTTTGATATTAGAGATGGTGGGAATGGTGGGAGTGGTGTGTGTCTCTATTGTAGAAGTGGATGCGAGAGTGGCTGGATCAATGTATGGTGTTGAGGGGCCCTCATCATTTTTAGGCACTTGAGGGATTTTGTAGTATCTTGCCTCAAGGTTCTCGCAGTAGGAGAATGGTTCAGGATCTCCATGGACGGTGACCTCTTGTCCTTCATATGTTAATTTGACACATTGATGGAAATTTGATGCTACCACTTGCATTGCATGAATCCATGGACGCCCTAAGAGAATGTTATAGGGTAAGTCAAGGTCTAGTACCTAACAGGTGGTTTCCATGATAGTTGGCCCTACTTGAATAGGGATTCTAATTGTGCCTTGGGACACTCTTTCCTAATCATCATATGCTCTGATTGTAATGTCTTTTGCTTTGTCGATGGAATCCTTTGAGATTTTTAGCTGTTTAATGAGCTTGAGGGAACAAATATTCAATCCTGCACCTCTGTCCACTAAGACTCGCTTGACTTTACTTTTCTGCACTAGGACTTCTAAGTGGAGTGCATGGTTATGAGATGGTTGAGCGAGAAAGTCTTGGTCAGAGAACGTAAGGAGATTTGGAGTGATGATGTTGCCGACCATAGCTTGGAATTGTTCCACATCAAGATCTGCGGGGACGGTGGATGAAGACAACACTTCTTTAAGGATTTTCTTATGGGTGGATGAGATTTTTAGTAACTCCATGATGGAGATTTGTGCTAGGTTTTTATTTAGATGATCAAGTACATTGTAACCATTGGGAATAGATCTTGAATTAGACATGGAATTTCTGTTTGGTTGGGATGATCCTGTGATAGTAACTTTTCCGCCTCTTGTGGTGACTCCACAATCGGTATAGGCTCCTTTGATAGTGATTACTACATAGTATTCATCTAGGGAAGCAACGAGATTTTCATATACATGGTTTATGTTTTTGTAGGTTCCTTTCCCCTTATCAATGTTATTGTTACCTTTATTATTATGGTTCAATATTGGATTCGTGTATATTTTGAGATTCTAATTTCCTATTGGTTGTTCCACATTTATGATTCTTTGATCAATGAGGTCTTGGACGAGGTTCTTTAACCTCATGCAATTGTTTGTGGTGTTCCCTTTGATTTTTTGGAAATCACAAAGTTCATTTTCATTGTACCAAGAAGGTTTAACATCTGGTTCTTGGTACTTCTCATAGGCGGGAATCTTGATGAGGTTTTCATTTATTAGTTTCTTCATGATGTCCTCGAGTGGTTCCCCAAGGGTGGTGTATTTTCGCTTGGTGAAGTTCTTGTTTCACTGGGGCGGTCCCCTTTGATCATTAATGTTATTGATCACTTGATTATTTGACTATTGTGTTGTTGTGTTAGCTTGATTTTTTTGATGATGGTTTTAGATTTGTTGCTGAGGTGCGAGTGTGTTTTGCCAAGGAGCACTAATGACAAATTTGGCATCGATGACACATCGTTGGTAATATTTTTGTTTCTTTCCCACGTGCAAGGTTTGTCATTGTAATTGGTAGGTGGGCTATTATTTTGTTGTTCAGGATATGAATTTGATCCTCCAAGTTGTGTCATAAGGGCTCGTTCGATGCTGAGTGCCTTGTAAATCAACTGGTCATACGTGGTGATCCCTTGGACCTTGAGATGGAATGCCAAGAGGCCATCAAGGTTGGATATGATAGTGCACACTTGTTGTTCCTCGGGCATGACCCATTTTCTCTGATTGGCCTTGGATTGCCATCATTGTAGGAATGAAGCGAATGATTCATTCTTACCTCATTTCAGAGCTGTAGTTCTTCAAGACTAACATCCATGGCGATATTACATGTGTAGTTTTTTATGAATGCGTCTATGATTTCTTGGAATTTCTTGATGCTTGTAGGTAGGCGAGAGAACCATTCCATGGCATGGCCACCCAAACTCCTAGGAAATAACTGCATTAGATAGGTATCATCATACGCGACTTCCATGCAATGAACCTGGAATTCCCTGATGTGATCTTTAGGTTTTCCTGTCCCATGGTACTTGTCAAATTTAGGGATCTCAAATCCCTTCAGGAATCGTTTGATTACAAGGCTTATGTCGAATGGATAAGGACAAAAGTTGCTAGGTGTTTTGTGGTTCGCCCTGATTAAAGGTCAAGCACTTGTTGCGAGAGAAACCTGATTTGTGTTGTCACATCGTTTTGCGTATCATGGGGTGGGATGAAAGCGTTCTGAGGCGGTTCATTCATTAGTGGGATGGGTGGATTGGATGATGTTTTCATATTTTGTTGAGCCAAGTATGCTTGCAACAACGCTTGTTGTTGTTCCTATTGCAGTTGTGCTATTAGTGCCTATTGTTGAGCTTGTTGTTGCACTTGTTGTTGAGTTTCTCCATGTTGTTCTTGATATTGCTTCAGCACTTGCTGATATGCTTTTTATTGCATTGCATGTTGTTGTACAAGATACTGCGTTTGTGCCTGTGCTTGTTGTGCTTGATATTGGGTGTGCACCTGAGCTTGAGCTTGTGCTTTTGCTTATGCTTGTGCTTGGGATTGTGCCACTTGTTGTTGCAATAAGATTTGGGCTTGAGTATCCTTTTGTGCTTTTAGTGTAGCTTGGCATGCTTGAGCATCTTTTGTAGCTTGAGCGGCTTGCTAAGCAGCTAGTTGCACAGCTTGTTGAACAGCTAATTGTGCGGCTTGTTGAGTAGCTAGTTGTGCATATTTTTGCTTTTGTACTTGTAGAAATTCCTTTTGATAAGTAGCTTTCTAAGTGGCTTGCAATGCCATACTATATTGGGTGGATATATTGGAGCTCGGTGGTGGTGGGGGTGGTGGTGGATTGAGAATGGTGCTTGTAGTGGTGGTGAGTGGTGATGTCATGTTGATGGTTTGAGTGGTGAATGGTGTGATCTATGTGGTTGGTCCTTGAGAGCCCATACTTTGAGATGTTAGGGGGGTGGTTGATGATGTTGTGATTGCTTGTGTTGTTGTCATCTATTGTTACAATATCAATGGCAAGTTTTGAGAGTTTGGTGTGATGTTTTGATTGATTTTTGGGATATTGGTTTGATTTTGATTGATATTTGGTAAAGGTGGGAGTCCCAAGCCAAGTAGAGGTGGTGGTAATGGTGGAAGAGGTGAAAATTTTAGGAGTGTGATCTCTTGAGGAAATGATGGGGTTTCTAAAATTCCCCTGGGTCCGAACATGTCACCTTCTCCTTGTGAAGTTATGGGGAGAGAAGTTTGGGGTGTTGCGCAGAAGGATGATGATGATGGATCATTAGGATCATGGAAAGTGAGAGGGGAATACTTATGTAATGGATTTTGGGGTATGTTTTGTTCCAAAATGGTGTTTGCATCCAAGTCTTGATTATTGAAAAGGGGGTGTGTTTGAATGGAATTAAGAAATGAACTTCCCTTATTAATATTGGGTTGAGTTGGAGCAAAAGATGTTGTGATCTGTGGGATGTTTTGAGTGATGCTTTGGGATGGGGGTGTAGATGAGATGGGGAGTGTGGATGAAATTTGAGGAATGACCTCCAAAGATGGTTCCACTATAGAGCTCACGTCAAAATCAGAAGGTAATTTGGCCCCTTGTTTTGCTAGTTCAAGCATGTATAGTGAAGGGTTAAGCCTCATCATGATATTGATGATCTTATGGTTTTCCAGATTTTGGATCATTTCGGTGATTTCTTCATGTGACATCCCAAAGGTAAGATCTTCTTCTTGGATTTCCTCTTGTGTATTTTGTGATAATGAGAGAAAGTTAGTCAAAGGATTTCTTGATTCAATGGGATTCATTTCAGAGTTTGTTTGGCTTAGGTTACTTGAAGCGGGTGTTACTTTGTCGGCTTCCATGTTCTTCTTGTGTTGAGATCTAGTCTACATCATAAAATAGGGATCAATTTTTAAGAATATGGGAGATGAATCTCTAATTATTTGGATTGATATATCTTTAGGCACAAAAGAGAAAAATTTAGGATGATGCTAAGATCAAAGGATGATAATGATATGGATGCTAGATGGATGTTTTGATGGATGATTGGAACTCTTTTGAGAAAATCTTGAAGGGTATGTTAAACTTTAGGACTTGATTTAGGATTGATTTGTTTTGGATTTGGATTTTTGTGAATTCATGAACTCTAAGAGGTTGGATGTTGTCCTAGAGTTAAATCATCCACAAGATGCTAATTTGTCTAGGTGTGAGAAGAAGGATTCATCTAAACACTCCTATCTAAACAAGATTATTGATAATTAAATCCCTAGATGTTGGATGTTATCAAAGGATGAATTTGTTCATAAGTTTTGATAATTTGATCAAACATGTAGAGAAGGATGCATCTACACACATTCAATCAAACAAGGTGATTTTGGATTGATTTCAAATGATTTTCCCAAAGTTTAACATGAAGGATTTTTTCAAGACTTTTGAAGAGTTGTTGATGAGATGAATTTGTTTTTGATGTTCGAAGATGGATGGAGGTTTTATTTTGATCCTAGGATGTACCTAAAAAGATTTTTTTTACTAGACCTCGATATTGAAGAACATATGATACTTCTAAGGACCTCTATAACTAAGAAGTGGTTCAAATTGAGCATACATTTTCGGATTGTTCAAAGGGATGAGTCTATAGAACCTTGTGAATTTTTTGCTTATCTTGATATGTTGCTTTTGATTGCACTTCCTAATGTATCTCTTGATGACCTTTCGAGTGTGACTCCTAAATTTTGAACTTTGACTCAAGTAATTTCATTTTGGGATTTTGAATTTCTTGGAAATCATGAGGTTTCAACACATGTGAGAGCCAATTTTGTTATCTTTTCTTAGTGATTTTTTTTATCACAAACACGTCTTTGATTAGGTTTTCCACACTAGATGTCCAATGTATTAATTTGTTCGAATCCCACAAAGTAGGTCATGTGGAAATTTGATGAATTCAAGGAAAGGGTTACCTATTGTTTATCTTTAGTAGGATAATTGAGATGTAAATTCAAGTGTTTAGAAACCTCTAAGGATGCAAGTCCCAAGGGCAAGCAATAACACATGAAGTTGGTCAATGGTATTTTCCTCCTAAAGGGTTTGAAATTTTGATGACGATGTTAAGTGTTTGTTTCCAAATGTTTTCAAACAAGCAAAGCATTTTGTCACCAAGAATAAGCACAACCCTATGGATATAAAAGACAATATTTGTTGAGTCCCCACTTGGACAAGTCCAGCTATGCTTATCTTTAGCGAATGGTTAGATGCTTGACCCCACTGGCTCCCCTCCACAACACTCACTTATATGGGGCAACCAAGCATCAACACCCATGAAATCCCATGGCATGCTTTCCATTTCCACTAAAGACCGTAAAGGTTTGTGGCGGCTTCAGAACGACCATTCTTGCACCAACAAATAGATCAAGGATTTTGGCAATTCTAAAACATGGGTTTTAATTAGGACTTTTTGTTCGTAAGAGTTGACCCAATGTGGTGAGAGACCATTGCTTCCCTTCTCGTCAGAGCCAACCACATGATATTGGCGTTTACTCCAATACCCACATTTATATCCTGGCTGGAAATACTCTCAGGTTCAGAGTGTTACCAGTTGAGTCATTCCCTTGGGTGAGTACTTTTCCCCCAAGGCAGGCCCTCTAAGATAAACAATAGCGAGTAAATGTATTTGTAGTTCGATCAACCTTCTTTTAGAAACAAAGGGAGAACACATACAATAAATTTACTCACACTCGCTCAATTTTGTTCAATTTTAAACCCAATTTGAGGTGTATATGGGCAATTATTTACGCAACTTAATGTCACCAAAAGCCTTTAGTTTCTCAAGATCACCGTGAGGTGGGAGAGAAGCACATACGTCTTTTGATGATATTACTTTGTGTACATAATTGCAAAACAATGCAAACACTTGTTTATTTTAAATCCTCAAAGCAAGAGTGAATTCATTTTAAAGCACCAAAGTAAGTGTGACAAATTGCTTTGTTCAATTTTTAATCTCAAAACAAACTTCAGTAAATTTGAGTCCTAATGTTTGTTTTAAGCCATTTTGTAACAAGAATTCAAAAGTTCTTTGTAAAACCCAATCAAAACTAGTAAGTCCTAAGCGTAAAAAGATGACAAATTTTTCCTTAAGAGGAATAATGAATCCTCTCAAGAGTGTTAAAAAAACACTAGAGTGTTTAGAAACACTTGTTTTTGTGAAGTGACATCATCATGCTTCTCTTCCTTTTTCGTATTTGATCAATCCAACCTACAATAAAAATCAGTTATATTCTGCAAAATAGAGGTCAAAAAGGCAGAAAATAGACAAAAGAACCATAATTTGACAAAAAGCACATGCTTCAAATAAAATTCCACTTCATACTCCCCTCCAGCGGTGCAATCCAAGAAGGCATCATAGTTTGATTTCCCCAACGGTGTTGTATAGCGTTGCTTGCCAGTCAGCGTCGCTTTGCAACCAAACCAGTGAGCATGAAGGCATCACACTTTTAGCCAGCGGTGCAGTTTGGGTTATTGAAAGATTCCCTTAGGTTTGATTAGTTCAGCGGCACAGTTTAAAATTCAATTTTTTTGGGCAAGAAGACTGAGGCATCACAGTTTGAATTTTCAACGGTCTTATATAGCGATGATGGAGAACCAGTGACACTGAGCTTCTAGGGGCGGAGATTTTTTGTAGACAAAGAAAAATGCAAATTTTTTGACAAAAACATGATTGAAATGTGAGATTAGCCCTCCTTCTAGCATCAAAATGTCGAACCCCAATCCAATTACCTACAAAATACAATAAACAAACACATTACAAGATCACATGGAAGTAAGAACAAGGACTCCCCATGAAATCCATTAGAAAATTTCTAAATAGGAAATAAAGCAAGAATGAGATGAAAGAACAAGAAAGCAAGTTAAATCCTATTGAAGACAATGAAAACTCTTGATCCCATGGGGGAATTAGTGCCAATTTGATGTGAAAATTGGCCCCTTCCCAACTCCAAAGCTAGCTTTGATGATTTGATGAAGTTTGTGATCCACTTTGATGAAGGATGATGAATGCTTCAAGACGAAAATCTGCATAGCCTAGCTACGAATTCAAAAATATGGATGAGGATTGCTAAATATTTGAGCATAGTAAGTTTACTCAAATTGTGGATGATCAATATGAAGGATGAGCTCTCTATTTATAGAATGTCAAGTTGAAGAGATGTCCAAAATAGAGCAATGTGGGACTAAATTTCATCCAATGGAAAAGTGCCACTTGCCAACTTGTGAGAGGATGAAGGATCTGCAAGTTTTGAAGATTGTTTCAATAAATGCATATATTTGAATTTTGAAATTGTTGAAATGACATGTAAGAGGGAAAGATGGTGCATTGAATGCAACTTGGCTCAAGGGAAAATGACTTTGTAGGTGGATTAAATGCTTTGTTGGAAGGACAAATTCCACTTGGATTTTGAATTCAAACTTGAGGAATATTCCCTAAATGATGCCTTGTTGAAGAAAATAGAAATTTAATAAATCAAATAACTCTATTTTCATGTGCAAGTGGAAAAAGATGGAGGTTGGGACATGAGAAGAGATCAAATTAATCAAGGTTAATTAATTTAATGAAGGGGATAAATGATGTGACCTATTTGATTTAAATTTGTGGATTTATTTAAATCAAATATGAGAAGAATATGATACAGGATTAATTAAATAAGGATTTTTTATTTATTTAATTAAAAGAGATGATGTTAGATTAAACTAAATAAGGTTTTAATTTATTTAATTTAATAGATAGACTTTAGAGATTTAATCAAATAAAATTAATTATTTAATTAAATAGGATAATTAGCTCAAAATGGCTAATTTAATTATCGAGAAAGGATGACTTAATTAGATAACTGATTTATTTAATTAAGAGAGGAATATTGATGAATTTAATTAGATAAGGCATTTGATTAAATGGTTAGACCAAAGGATGATTCAGGATGAAACAATGTTAGTGGTCAAGATCAGATGTCCAATGTCAATCAATACATTTTTCGTGTCTACAGTAAGCAATAGCATAGACAAGGTAGTTAGTAGTTTCAAAAAATGCCTCAAAGAAATGCGATCTCATGGCATGGTGGAATTCCATTCCATCACCATGAGACCACATTTCTTTGAGGAATTTCTTCAAAATGCTTACCACCTTTTCTATGATACCACATTTTTCATACATGTGCACCAAATCATTTTATCAAACTACTCGTGCTTCCTTGATGCTATGGCTAAAAGCCTAAAATAGGTGCTTTCCAACAAACTATGGATGCTTGGAAAAATATCTATCAAAGCATAATAGTAAGCAATAATACCATAGAGAAAGTAATGAAATTTTTGAAAATATGCCTAAAAGAAATGTGTTCTTATGGTGATGGAATGCTATGATGTGCATTTGTTTGTAATGTCATTCCATCACCACGAGACCCCATTTCTTTTGAGGCATTTTTTCAAACAATTCAAGTTGCCTTCTCTATGCCATCACAATTATCGTACATGTCTACAAAAGCATTTAATCAAATGATTTAGCGGCTTGCTACCATGGGTAAAATCCTAAAAACACATCCTTTCGAACAAGATATGGATACGAAAAATAGTAAGCATGATAATCAGAAATATATATTTTAATAAGTACTCAAAATTTTGTTCATTATATCTCATACACTATAATTCATGATGTGGATCGCTATTGTAACTTTTTTGTGATTAAATAATTTGTTGTTTTATTTTCAGAAAGTTGGTTGTGGAAACACCTCCAAATGTTACGAGGGCAAAGGATATCGATGTTTCATCTGCTATAAAATCCTTGATGGCTCTGGTAGGGGAGGTATGAGGAAAATTACTAAATTTCAAATTACATTCATTGTTATAGATGTTAGTTCGAGCGAAAAATCAAACCAAATTATTGATTCATAGTCTAATTTCTATTTGGATAGTTTATATAGGGCTTGAGCACACCTCAACATTGGCATGCAAATATTTCCCTCATGGAGAGTGATTGTGAGATGGTCGTAAGTGATTTTTTTTAAATATATCATTTTTGATAATGTAATTTCTATTTATTAATGTCTTTACTTCTTATTTTAAGAGTTAAAACTTCACCAATAACTTAACAGTAGTAGGAGGAGCAATAGGAGCACTCCTCGAGTGCAACAGAAATGAGTAACAGACCTATTGCCATTTGATCAACCAACAAAGGGCAAGAGTTTATTTCAAGAGCCTAGAGAGCAATGAATTTTGATTCCAAAACCCTTTGTTGTATGCCTACATGGAAATTTTGTACATATTTTGCATTGAATATATTTGACATTGTATGCCTATATGGCATTCTCGTAAGCCTATATGGCTATTTTGTACCTATATTTTATACTTATATCGACATATATTGATGTATGTGTACATGGCTATTTCTTTAATACAAATATTTTTTATTGGTGGTGTCCATATTTGCATGTTATAAATTCATGGTTCAATGGATATGAGTTACATGTATTCAAGTGTATACTTTACAATGTATGTGTATTCTTTGTGACTTATGTGTGTTCCAATGTATACTTTGCGACTTACACATTTTAATGTGTATACCTTGCATCTGTGCATATACTTTGTATTAAGTTGTAAATACTTCAAGGCATATGTGTTTGTGACTAGTTTTGCTTCCCTTATTCATACATACATGCTTGACTTATTCACGTGTATACTTATTAATTGGTTAGCCATAGCATTGATCATTGTTGTCCTTCATGGTTTGTCTTGAATAAATTAATTGATTGATGATAAACAACTTTATCTAAAAGCAAAAAACATATTTTCAAGTGGTATTGTATGAAATGATTGATAAAAAGATTCCAATATATTTAATCATTTGATTGGAACAACTCAATTAAGCAAAGGATACATAAGAATTTTCCTTTTAGATTAGTAATGCATGGAAGTTTCAAAAATTATCCTTGATATTACAAAAATATGTGTTTATACACTTCAATTGTGCACTCATCCTTTGGTTCTTTGAAAGAAAAATCTGCCTATGCCATTGTTACACTGTACAGGTAAACCAAATTTTGTATTGTGGAGCTATATTAAGCTACCACTCTCAAGACCAATGTAACAATGATACAAAATAATGTTTGAGATTGAAAGAAGACATCAAAATGGCTAGTGTACTAAAAAAATCCTTATGATTTATAAAGAACGTTGATAACTCTACTCAGTTGGCTTCTTTTTTCAAAATCATACAAATTGAACCCTAGCATCAATAGACTCTATATATCAAGCTACCACAATTCAAGTTTCAACGATGATTATTTATCATGCATTTTTTAAATGGCGTTCAAGTTTATGGTGGATTTTTTGTTTATATGATGTTATGTGATATTCTAATCCTAATGCATGCTTCTAGGATGCATATATATTTATATTTTTTTTTATATGATTTTTGTACCAACGAACCCAAAAAAAACCGAACCCCCCTCCAAAAAAATTTGGCCTAACTGGCGAAACTTAACCCCCAAATTTGAATCCAAACCTCAAAACCTATTCCAACACTCTTCATTCTGCATGCACAAACATTAATTGACCACCAAATTATGTTGCCTCTTCACTTTACCCACTTTTACTCCCTCAAACATCTCTTTTTCATTCAAAACCCATGTTTTCCCAACTAGGGCATCATGCCATAACATACTTTTGACCTCCCCTATCCTTGCAAACCTTTTGAACACATTAAACTCCACAACCTCACCCTATTTCCAACCTATTTTAACTTTTTTTCAAGCAATTTCTTATTTTCACCTCTTCTAGCCTTGCTTTTAAGGGGCCTCAATTTTGAATTTTGAACAGGGGCAGCATTAGTAATCTCTTCCAATTCCTTTACCAATTCTATTTTCTTATTCCTACTCCCTGTCCTTCTTACATCAAGCCCATATCATTGATACACATCCTAAACAATAGGTGGAATGGCCTATTTCAACATATTACACTTGAACCCTTAAGGGATCAATTCGGTTGAACGTACCATAAAGTGATTTTGTGTGTTTGGGTGTGAAAGAGGGCCATGCATAGCATAAACATACCTATTCAGACATGTTGGAACATTTTTTTTGGTCACACGAGTTGCAGAACGAAATTTGTACCAGTTTTCAACTTTCCACTACTTGCATTTGACACTTTTTCCATCAACTAAAAAATGGACACCACGGGAAAACCACTCCATGATAACAAAAAATAAGAAAGGTTATTATAGAGGGTTCCAATTTAATCTTATAGGATCAGACGAGAAGTTTCTAAGCATCACGGTATCTAAGTAACAACATGTTGAAGTTTGCATCCATTTTGCACTTTGGACCCTTAAGGGATGGATCTAGTTGAGCGTAGCTCAAAGTGATTCTGCATGTTTGGGTGTGAAAGAGGAGCATTCCTAGCATAAAAATACCTATTCAAAAACATTGGAACATTTCATTTGGTCACATGAGTTGCAGAACAAAAGTTGCACCACTTTGCAACTTTCCACTACTTGCATTTGACACTTTTTCCATCAACTGAAAATTGGACACCACAGGAAAACCACTCCAAGATAACAAAAATTGAGAGAGGTTATTGTAGAGGGGCCCAACATGATCCCATAGAAATAGATGAGAATTTTTTAAGTGTCACAGTATCTGAGTAACAACATGTTGAAGTTTGAAGCCATTTTGCACTTTAGACTCTTAAGGGATCGATCTAGTTGAACGTAGCTTAGAAAAATTTCTTGTGTTTGGGTGAAAAAGAGGACCATTCCTAGTGTAAACATACCTATTTAGATGCATTGGAATAGTTCTTTTGGTCACACAAATTGCAAAATGAAAGTTGCACCACTTTGCAACTTTCACTACTTGCATTTAACACTTTTTCCATCAACTCAAAAATGGACACCACAGGAAAACCACTTCGAGATAACAAAAATTGAGAGAGGTTATTATATAAGGTCCCAACACAATCCCATAGGATTAGACAAGAATTTTCTAAGTGTCACGGTATCCAAGTAACAACATACTGAAGTTTACAACCATTTTGTACTTTGGACCCTTAAGGGATCGATCTAGTTGAACGTAGCTCAAAGCAATTCCACATGTTTGGGTATGAAATAGGACCATTCCTAACATAAACATACCTATTTGGACGCGTTGGAATAATTCTTTTGGTCACACAAGTTGCAGAACGAAAGTTTCCCACTTTGCAACTTTCCACTATTTCCATTTGACACTTTTTCCATCAACTGAAAACTGGACACCATGGGAAAACCACTACAAGATAACAAAAACTAAGAGAGGTTATTGTAGAGGGGTCCAACATGATCCCATAGGATAACATGAGAAGTTTCTAAGTGTCACAGTATCCGATTAATAGTATGCTAAAGTTTGCAGCCATTTTGCACTTTGAACCCTTAAGGAATTGATCTGGTTGAACATAGCTCGAAGCAATTCCACTTGTTTGGGTGAAAAAGAGAACCATTCCTAGTGTAAACATACCTATTTGGACATGTTGGAACAGTTTGTTTGGTCACACGAGTTGCAGAACAAAAGTTGTACCACTTTGCAACTTTCCACTACTTGCATTTGACACTTTTTCCATCAACTAAAAACTGGATACCACAAGAAAACCACTCCGATATAACAAAAACCAAGAGAATTTATTGTGGAGGGGCCAACACAATCTCATAGGATCAAATGATAATTTTTTAAGTGTCACAATAACCGAGTAACAACATGTTGAATTTTGCAACCATTTTGCACTTTGGACTCTTAAGGGATCGATCTGGTTGAACGTAGCTCGGAGCAATTCCATGTGTTTGTTTGTGAAATAGGACCATGTCTAGCATAAACATACCTATTCAGACATTTTGGAATAGTTCGTTTAGTCACACAAGTTGCAAAACGAAAGTTGTACCACTTTGCAACTTTCCACTACTTGCATTTGACACTTTTTCCATCAACTAAAAACTGGACACCACGGGAAAACCATTCTGAGATAACAAAAATTGAGAGAGGTTATTACAGAGGGGCCCAACATAATCCCATAGGATTAGACAAAAAAAATTTAAGTGTCACGGTATCCGAGTAATAGCATGTTGAAGTTTGTAGCCATTTTGCACTTTGGACCCTTAAGGGATCGATTCGGTTGAACATAGCTCGAAGCAATTCTGCATGTTTGGGTATGAAAGATGACCATTACTAGTCTAAACATACATATTCAAATGTGTTGGAATAGTTCATTTGGTCACACGAGTTGTAGAACGAAAGTTGCACCACTTTGCAACTTTCCATTGCTTCCATTTGACATTTTTTCCTTTAACTAAAAACTAGACACCACAGGAAAACCACTCCGAGATAACAAAAACTGAGAGAATTTATTGTAGAGGGGCCCAACATAATCCCATAGGATCAGATGAGAAGTTTCTAAGCATCACGGTATTCGAGTAGCGACATGCTAAAGTTTGCATCCATTTTGCACTTTGGACCCTTAAGAGATTGATCTGGTTGAACGTAGCTCAAAGCGATTCTCTTTGTTTAGGTGCAAAAGAGGACCATCCCTAGCGTAAACATACCTATTTAGAAGTGTTGGAATAGTCTGTTTGATCACACGAGTTGTAGAATAAAAGTTGCACCACTTTGCAACTTTCCACTACTTGCATTTGACACTTTTTCCATCAACTAAAAACTGGAAACCATAGGAAAACCACTCCAAGATAAAAAATAAATAAATTGAGAGAGGTTATTGTAGATGGCCCCAACATGATCCCATGGGTTTAGATTAAAATTTTGTAAGCACCATGGTATCCAAGTAATACCCCGTCAAAGATTGCTACCCTTTTGCACTTTGGGATTTGATGTTTCATTGAACTGTATGGTTCCATACAGGGTGATTGTCCTCCTTTTTTGATGGAATTTGGTGGGAAGCAAACTTAACTCTGTTTATTTTTGGTTTGGTTAGATTTCAAGTGATTTTGTGCATTTTAGAAGCCAATTATTGAGGGTTGGTTTGTATACCTTGTTTTAAGGGTTTTGAGTGCATTAAAATGTCATATTAAGCCTTTCACCCACTGTATGCTTCTATAAATTGATGGAAAGGATTAGTTATGGTTATAAAACATGTGTGAAAAGTTTATTGAGCAAGGGAGGAAAATAGATGGTTTTTAGGTGATTCCCTAGATGTCAAATGGTGCATTTTTTAGTGGAAAATGGTGGTTTACTGCTAGGGTTTGAAGAAATCTTTGGGGGAAATGATATCTCTTGAACTTTTAAGCTTGTGCAGACCTTTTTGAAGGTGTTTTAGGCTTTGGTTGGCTATGGGAATGTTTCGAGTATGGGTTTTCAATAAACCCGTGCCTAACTTATAGTCTCCAAATCTCATCAAATGGGCTTATCTTTTAGATGTCATCCAATAACCAACAAAATATCAATCAAGTATTAACACAGACCCTAAGACAAATTCCCAAGAGATCATACCATGTTTCTTTGTACCATCATTAAGATCCAATAGACCACCTTGCATAAAGGCTACTAAATTAGCCCTATTTACAAAGAGACGACCTTCTAAACACTATATCTTCACTCAAACTCCTCAAAAAATAGTATGTTATGTTTCAAAACCTCCAATTCCATGATTTTTTTTCTCGGTTCAAGACCTCTAGACCCCTAATACACCAAACCCTCTATTTCAAGCAAAATACTTGGTGTTTTAATGAAACTCCTATCTCTCGCACCTTCCATACCCAAACAAAGCACAAAACACACTTACCAAACCCTACACATGGTGAATAATACATTACATGGATAGTCATTCCCACATTTTGTCAAAACACCACTTGAAACCCTCATTTTCATCATGAAAATACCTTGCTATAACCCTAGAACATCATCCCAAACACCCAATCTTGACTCCACAACATTCTAAACAAGTTAGGCATGTATTTTACAAGTTAGAGGACCCATTCCACAAGTTACAGTAGGCACAAAAAGTGGAATGGGTTGAATTACATCATGAAACCCTTCAATCCAAGAACACTGTGAAAGTAGGTAGCAGTAGTAAAAACAAGATAACTTTCACTATACAAAGAGTTAGAACCTCTAAATAGGTGAAAATGAAAGATAATTCATCAATCTACAACATCCAATAGGTTTTAGATCATCTTAGTGTTTGTATAGGCTATACAACAACAAGAAAAGTGAGAAAAACCAATAAATTTATGGAAAATAACATTCTTCTTGATAAAAAATGGGTTACAAATCAACCAACAACCTCTCCTTCGAGGAATTGAAGGTTATTATACATGTTTACCGTAGGAACAATAAAAACAAAGGCTTTGAAAGGAACTCCATGAAAACCAAGCTCTCTAAATGGTATATCAAACTCTAGTTCAAAATCTTTTAGATGAGGTTGCTCCCATAGCTCTCTTACTCGCTTGACAAATCCTTGAAACTCTATATTGAGTTTATTTTTCCTATCCCTCTCTTGTTGTTCTTCCTCAATTTCATTAGGATCATACATTGACCTTCTTGCCCCTCCTAAAGTTTGGACCACATCCATTACCTCCACATAAAACTCGACATCCTTGGTCTTCTTGGTTCCCACACCTTGATATGGTTATGCAAATGAAAATGAAGCAAAGTAATCATCTCCTCCGCTAGTTGGAAGAATGCATGCTTAATGTTTTGATACATGATATCAACTGTCTCTTTTTCTCTCATGGTTGAATATTGAAATCTAATATGGTGGTCCTCCAGAGTTCTAGTCATCTTTCTTCCTCTTCCACCAAATATTGGCCTGATCCACACGTCTACCAGCCTAATTGTCTTTGTTTTTGAAAGTTGAAGTTTCTTCTGAGTCACCAATGTAGCTCTCTCTGCCTTTTCAGACTCTTTCATTGCTACAAATCATCTCTGGGATTTAATCATCTGTACCACATGGTTGATGTGCTTTGAATCCTTGCATCTAAAAGAAATTTCCTATACATAAATACTGCTAGGGAATTTCAATGTTGCCATTGTAGTTGATATTAAAGCTGAAACCTACAACATGAAGAGTGATTTTGATTCCTCTTCTACATTAGAGGGTTCATATCCTTGATCTGACTCTTCTGAATTATCAAAATCATAATCACTAGCTTCCATATTCAAAAATTCCTAACCAACATCTTCAATAAATTTATTTGGATCATCAGTAATAGTCTTCAAAATTGGTCACTAGTACAAGTTCATTCTACTTTCATAATACTTTATAACCATCAAGTTTAGCCATTCCTCGATGCCATCAAGTGAAGATTGAGGAATGGTGTCAATGTGAAGTACATCCCACTTGAATTCTTTGAAAGCAATAGCCATATCAAATTCCTTTTTCCCAAGTCCTACTCTCTCAAGGTTAACAATCTCAATCTCACTAATAGTGATTACTAAGAAAGGTAATTCCACCAACTCTACCAAACAGTTTACCATAAGAACAATAAAATCAGAGGCTTTGAAAGGAACTCCATGAAAACCAAGCTCTCTAAATGGTACATATCAAACTCTAGCTCAAAATCTTTTAGATGAGGCTGCTCCCATAACTCTCTTACTCGCTTGACAAATCCTTGAAACTCTGTATTGATTTTATTTTTCCTGTCCCTCTCTTGTTGTGATTCCCCAATTTCATCAAGATCATACATTGACCTTCTTGCCCCTCCTAAAGTTTGGACCACATACATTACCTCCACACAAAACTAGACATCCTTGGTCTTCTTGGTTCCCACATCTTGATATGCTTATGCAAATGAAAATGAAGCAAAGTAGTCATCTCCTTCTCTACTAGTTGGAAGAATGCATGCTTAATGTTTTGATACATCATATCAACTCTCTCTTCTACTCTCATGGTTGAATACTGAAATCTAGTATGGTGGGCCTCAGAGTTTTAGTCTTCTTTCTTCCTCTTCCACCAAATGTTGGCCCAATCCACACGTCTACTAGCCTAAGTGACTTTGTTTTTGAAAGATGAATTTTCTCCTGAGTCACTAGTGTAGAGTTCTCTTCCTTTTCAGACTCTTTCATTGCTACAGATCATCTCTGGGATTTAATCATTTGTACCACATGGTTTATGTGCTTTGAATCCTTGCTAGGGAATTTCAATGTTTCCATTGTAGTTGGTAGTAAAGCTAGTACCTGCAACATTGAAAATTATCCTTATATAAGAATTCCCTCCATCTTGTTGGCTCATAACACTCTTGATGGTGGCTACATGAAATCTGATTCTAATTCCTCTTCTACATTGGAGGGTTCATATCCTTGATCTGACTCTTCTAAATTATCAAAATCAAAATCACTAGCTTCCATATTCAAAAATTCCCAATGAACATCTTCAATAAATTTATTTGGATCATCAATAATAGTCTTCAAAATTGGTTGCTAGTACAATTTCATTTTTCTTTCATAATACTTTATAACCATGGAGTTCAACCATTCCTTGATGCCATCAAGTGAAGATTGAGGAATGGAGTCAATGTAGAGTACATCCCACTTGAAGTCTTTGAAAACAATAGCCATATCAAATTCCTTTTTCCCAAGTCCTACTCTCTGAAGGTTAACAATCTCAATCTCACTAATAGTACATTTACAACCATATTCAAATATTTTCCTTCAAAAGGCTACAAATTCAAATATTGACTTAAATAGCCTTCAAGAAGCTTTAAATAGCCTTTACAAATGATTCTACATCTTTCCAATCATGCCTAACTATTATTTTTGTAACTAACATGACTTATTGCATTATAAATCAATTGTGGATGTGTTATGACCTTATTCAATTGACAAAATTCAAAACACAAAACTAACTTAAAAGACTTCCATGAACCAAATTTGCTCAATAACCTTGGTGGCCCTGCACAAAATTTCAATATTTCAGTAAATTTCATTACAAGTAAATCTCATTACAATGCCTTAGGTACTCTGTTCTCACAAATATTTTACAATTTCACTCATACATTCAAGATTCTCTTATAATGTCTACATCATAGGTTCTCATTTAGAGGTTAACTTCAAATGAGTAAGTTGAGATTCCCTCGCAAAGCTTCACACGCTCTTTTATAATGGCTTCAAATCATAATTGAGATTTGTCAAGATCATCAAAATAAGGATGTTGCATTGCATTTTTGGCTAAGATTCTCTTCAATGGCTCCAAAATCAGCATTTTCTACAAGGAGAGACCAATCAATTTTTACTAGTTTAGTTACAGATACGCAAAGTAGAAGAATAAAAAGAAATAACTCATCCAAAATGGAAATGAAATGAAAATATATGGAAGGCGCTTACAAATAAGCATGGCAGTCTCAACTTAGTCACTCCCAGCCATACATCTTCACTAGGAGTTCCAAGATACCCATTGCACACAACACCTCTCATGAATAGAATATCTTGAAATTCGAGATGCTCTTATAATTTCTACATCATAGGTGCTCATGATAAGGTTAACTTGAAATTCCCTCACCAAGCTTCGCATGCACTTTTGTAATGGCTTATTTAATCATAATTGAGATTTTTCAAGATCATCAAAATAGAGACTTTACATTGCTTTTCTATCTGAGATTCTCTTGGATGCCTCATAAATCTGCATTTTCTACAAAGGGACACCAATCAATGTTTACCGAGTTACTTACAGATACATAAAGTAAAATAAGATGATAGCATTGGCATCAAACAAATTAACATGGATACAAATATAAATTAATAAGAACCATTGTGCATATACTTACAAATTAATCCAATGAACCATCCGGGTCTTCTCTACTCTTTATTGTGTCAAGTATTGCCTCATGGTCAAACTCACAGACCTTCCACAAGGTCTTGTTCAAAGGTCTACCCCCATATTTAGTCAAACGAACATTGGATTCCACAACAAGGTTTGAGTAATGAAGAATCTTAAGATGTGTGCCAAAGTCCTAAAATAGCCAATGTTTAACACTCTTATGTGGGTACCTTCTAAGCCACATTCCATTAACAACAACTAAGCTTGTAGGGTATTCAATTTTTTCTCCATCTATAACTGGGCCTTCCAATTTATTTTTGGCCTCAACACAACGACACAAGTAATAGTCTATTCCCTCTTCGTTCTCTTCATCTACAATAACTACATAAACATTCCCTAAATTGATATGTGTGGCACATCTCTTCAAATTAATCAACATTACGAATACATTACAAAGTAAGCTAACAATATGGAATTTCAAAAACTAATCAAGTAGATATATTACCTGGTTGAACTAGATCTGATACATGGTCAAAGTCGATCAATGATTCCATCTATGCTAGTTCCAATGCCATCGAAGGGTGATACGTGTGAAGTGGGCTAAGATAACTTGTCAACCATTTGTCAACTCACTCCCTTGACTCACAATCATTCCAAGCTTTCATTGTACATGAAGAAAAAAAGCATGCCATCTTATGTGTATCGATACTCCATGAACCTACATTTGAGCTAAGGAAAAAGTGTAGCTCACTTGATCCTGTTAGTGTACAACAATCCTCATATGGTGCAATGTTAGTATCATCCATCAACCAAAAAAATCTACAAACTAAATATGTACCTTCATTACCTAGACCCATTGAAGCATTACACCACTTGACGATTGATCTTGCATTTGTCAACTTTGTACTATATTTATACTTTAACTCTTCTCATGCTAATTCTCTTTTCACACATGCTCCCCCTTTCCATGCCCGGCCTCACAAAAGTTCCACATATGTTGAACACATGTAGTGAGATGCATCCTACACAACCAATAGAACATGTGTGCGCTCTTGAATTGTGTTGCACAGTTATCCGACCATATTATATGCTGACCATATGCTATGCCCCTCCGAGCCAAATCACTGTAGAACATTTGGAAGCAACCTTGCACAAACTTTGGAGAATGTGTGCGATCATCACTAATATAAGATTGATACTCCCTCAATACCTTCCTTTTGTCCTCTGTACTATTAGCTGCATGAATGAATGTTATGTGGAAAAATATTGAAACCTATGTAGAGTTGTAATATTGTGACTGCACCTCACACTATGGTTGTAGAGTGTAGTTATCTACAAATTCAACCACTGATACTATACTGACAACTGGAAAGGTGTCCTTGCATAGATTAAATTGTGTGTCCAACCATTAGGCTCTATGGATATGCCTTGGATACTCATACACTAGATTCTCATGGAACATGGACATAAACTGATACACTAGAATCTTCTCAATAACCAAATCACACTTTTTTGCTTGAGACCCATCTTTTGTAGCGTATACCACTGTCTTATACTTCTTGAAATCTACTAGTTTTTGTCCCACCTCATCTGTGCTTTCCATATGTTGACATACTGGAATTCGTTTCAAACCACTGCAATGCTCACATGAACCATCCAAGCATGTTGTCTTGTAGAATATTTGGCCATCCTGTATTTGACATAAAAAATTTGATAAGAACTCTCTTGAAGATTTTGGTGGGACTTCTATGCCACAACCCTGCACAACATCATTAGTATGAAAATATAAACATATAGAATGATAAACATCATAATGGTTAGAGAATTCAATATGTAGTCTACAACAACAAGTAGTGTGTGTGTGATTTATCTTGACATAAAAAGGTTTAGGCATTTCAAAAAATCTTTGAGAAATACTAATTTGAGGATAATCATTTTGAAATTTAAGAAAAAATTGGGTTTGAGTCGTATCAAAAAAAATGCTTTGGATGTGGTTCATAGTTTCGACTACTGATTCTCCTTCTTACGACATCCCTTTGATTCAAATATGGCCTTGTATTATTCTTCCAATACTCTTTTATCTTTATGTGGCAGTCTTCCTGAGAATGCCCATAATTCATTTAAATCAGTTCCCTCAATTCTTTTCCACCTTTGAATGACTTTTGATAAAGTTTTTCTACTAATTCCCATTTGTTCACTTGTCTTTTTAATGAGACGAGATCTCTTTGTTTGATAGCTTACCAAAGTTGATGTAATGACACATCGGGTGACAGTACTATCCTTTGAGTGTGAGGTCTTACCCACATCTCATAAGCATCCATTAGATTCCTCACAATAGTGTTTTCACTTGATGCATTCAATGTTCTCAACCCAAGAGTCTTTATGATGTTTCTATACTTTAAACCTCGCATCATTTGAACAAATAGTTGACATCTTGCAGTCTCATTTAACCTTTCAAAGAAGCTTTTCCAAATCTTATCAACATATATTCTACAAGTGCATTCTAGAATATTACCTTCCACATGCTGCAAAATATCCTCATCAATATTAATCAAAAACTTTGGCTTTCTATGCAAAATTCTAGGTAGTGTTCTCCTAGGTACATACATCTCATCATTAGCAATTTCATCAATATTTAATTGAGGTGGGATAGATTGTGTACCTTCGATCGAGGGTGGAGTAGAAGATATACCTTGATCTTCACATGGGGATGATGGCATACCTTCTTCGTCAAATCTGAGTGATGATGTACTCTCAACTTGAGATGTGATGGATGGTATCCAATCATATTCACTTGTAGTAGATGGTGTCCCTCCATATTCACTTGTGCTTAATGGTGTCCCTTCATATTCACTTGCAGTAGAGGGTGTGTCTCCAACTACGGTATTTGTAGTTGTCCTAGCATGATGCTTTTGTATTCATTCCCTTTGTGCTGTCAATTTCTTTTCTCTTTTTGATGGTTGAGGTTCCTCTTCAATTGGCTTGTTTTCATCAATCGCTTCCAAAAAAAAAAATTCATGAAATGTCCTCATCCATTCTCTCTCCTGTTCTAAGAAGGTTTCATACTCTTCATCTGTTGTTTCTTCCTTGTTTGTTTCTTCAACATGGCAAATAATTTTACCTGTAGCATGGTAATGACACAAATATTAGTTCTTCAAAAATGCATCCATTAAAATAAATGAAATATATATGCCATTCAAGGCTTCATTAATAGACAACATAGGTGATGAGATAGCTTTACTGATGAGGTAATTTAGAAATAGAGATGAAAACCAAAATAGTTTAAATATGTAGTAGAATTTTCAAAATGTGCAAAAAATGCTAAGTTGTGAAATTAACAAATAGTGAAGGGTTTGATGTAGACTTGGGAGGATCAATCACAACCAATTTAACAACATACCTTTAAGAGGCAAATAACAAGATTAAGATGACCTATTTGAACAAACCAAACAACCCTCAAATTTTGACAATCATCAAAAGTTAGATTTCACACTTTCACCCCTTGAACCCTAGTAGAAGTGGAAACTCAGTTTTTTCCCAATAACTCAAATATTCTCCAATACACTAGACAAACTTGAAACATTTGGGCAACATTTCTTAGGTTCCAAAACCTCCAAAACCACAACTAGATTCCTTTGGTACAAACAAATTCATGCCAAACCTGAAAACCCTTGTTTTATGCACTATTCAAGAGGGTTTATTGAATATGCTACTTCCACAACATCCTTGACTTTAAAACCAACTTGAACAAAGGACATTAACCCTACACATTCCTAAAAGTTCAAAACATCATGACCTTCCATAGAGATTCTTCCAAACCCTAGGCCTAAGCCCTCGTTCACATGAATTTTTGTTCACAAAACTCACTGTAGCAGTAGGTTTATTCCTCGTATTTCTTTCCTAGAACTCAAATCATGCATCCTACACTTAAATCAAACATCATAGGGTCCCTTACACGAGTTACAGGTCAGGAAAAAAACATGAAAACATTGAAAATTGCTGCTAAACTTGAGATTTCAATGTATTTTCTTCTCAAAAACTCCAAATCAAACTTAAATTTCATGTATACATTCCATTTAAAGGATTCTTCTTCACATCCCACTGAACAACTACCCTGCAACTAAATTTCAAAAAATTAATGACCGTTGAAGGCCAAGTTTACATCATTTACACATGATATAACAACAATATTACTCATATTGTAAGTTTGCACCCCTAACACCTATAACTCACTAAAACCACACCAATGGCTTGAAATGAGCCTTATTACATCCACAAAACACTAACCTTGCACACTTTATATGTAAATTCAAAAACATGCCTTCAAAGGCTACAAAGATGCTTTAGGGCAAGATCACCATTTTTCACATTTTAACACCTAAACTCAAAAAATCAACCTAAGACATGCTTAGTGGTTTTGATTGAACTTATTCAAAACAAAAAATTCTCAAAGACTCATCCACCTACCTATTAACCTCCTAATTACCATCAAATGATCAAATAAGGAGGATAAGGTGTAGATGCTTTTGCACTAAGGTTGTAAAAGTGTATTAAAGAGGGAGACCAATGGTCACCTCTTTCAAATGTTAGTTTTCGAAGTTGAAGTGGTTTTTTTTAGGAGGGAAACATTATCAAAGTGCATGAGAAACTTGAATGGAGAATGATCCTTGGATTGGGTGTCAAACCAAATGAGGAAATGTTGAGATTTCCTTAAGAAAAATGAGGTTTTGGTGAGTGAAATTGATTTTCTAAGTTGGGCAGCATTATTTTGTGTTAGATTGAGCATGAGCAGGGTATTTTAGACTTTTTTGAATAGTTTTCAAGTTTTGGAGTGTTTGGAAAGTGCTACTTTCAATAAAACCTAGGGTTTATAAGCCTAGGGAGAGGGTTTTATGGTTTGGGTGGTAAATGATTCAATGTCTGCAATCTAACACTGTAATTTGAAATTTTGATAGATATAAAGTGCTGCCCCAAGGTTTCAGGAGATTTGGACAA
The DNA here is from genome assembly GCA_007258455.2 of Sequoia sempervirens. Classification (NCBI taxonomy): domain Eukaryota; kingdom Viridiplantae; phylum Streptophyta; class Pinopsida; order Cupressales; family Cupressaceae; genus Sequoia; species Sequoia sempervirens. The sequence goes on from VDFB02000003.1 coordinate 608,300,330, forward strand.
GTTTTGAAGGTGGTCCCTTTGTAAAAGAGGGCTAATTTGGGCCCTTAAAAGCGTAGAAAACCTAATATGTGCAATTTGGTACAAACAAGCATTGGTGATTGTTGGATATGTTGAAAGGCTATGTAATGGGTCCCTGATGTGTGTTGTGTTGTGAGTTGAAAGGTTGTGTGAGTGGAATTATACCCAATTGAGTGTCTTTGATATGCTACAATGAACAGTGTGAATATGCTCAATGAAGGGGTCCTGATGAAAATATAAATTGAAAATTGTGTTTGCAGATTGGAGTTGTGTATTTGTGTGTTGCAGGCCTCCCCCTACTGCATTAGGAGTATATTTCAATTTTTTAGAGACATGTATGGAAAATTTGGTAGCATAGACAACACAATCAACTAGTTTGTATAACAGTTTGACAAAATACCCCAATGAAAGCTTTGGAAGCATACACAAAGTAAGTCAATTGTTAAACAACAAAATGCCTCAAAGAGGCGTGGTTTAAAAATGTAATTGGAAAGTGTATAGAATTATGTAATTTAAAATGTCCATTGACAACCTAAGGTTGTAACATGACAAACAAACAATTTGATCAACATGGAATATGCAAAACAACAAAAATGAAATCAAGCCATAATAGAATGAAAATAAATGTACAAAGACTTCACATACCTAAAAAACTAGAGTTTCAAATGGAGGAGTTCTACCCAATTATGTAGCCTTTGGTTCTTCTTTCTTCAAACTCCTCAACAATTTGACTTTTTCAAAAGCTTGTTCCCCTCCAAACTTAAATTGTATATCAGTTATCAGTAGAATTAAAAATTGAATTGATATTATATGCCTTTCAACGTGAAAACTCTGCTATTTCATGCAAAGGTGGTGGAAAGATCATGAAAAAGGTGGTGGAATCTAAAAATCATGCATGGAGACTTCACTCAATCATCAAAAGGCTACTTTTTGTTGGAGCATGCGCAAAACCAGGAGAATATGCAGAATGTGGTCCAAAATCATGGGTATATTGTGTTTTTTACCATTTTTAGTGCAAGATATAGCACACTCCCATTATAAAGTGAGCAAGTTATCTCTTCCTAGAATGGTTGTCTCTACTTCTTAAAAACATACTCGCGTTATCATAAAGTTGGTTTTTTTTATACATTTATTTTATCTCTTTGTCTATACTCTCTCCCACTCTCTCCCTCCCTCTCTCCCACTCTCCCACAC